>OX376163.1:10000000-11224557 GCA_947363495.1 Euzophera pinguis
CGAACCCTCTTTTTCGGCAATAGTCAATTTTGATTTTAAGAAGTAAGTAAATATATAATGTTTAGTAATATAACGTATCCTTACAAAACTTGTTTACAGAACAACAACAACATATCTTCAGCTTAAATAATATCACTGGTCTTGAGTAAAATATTAACTGTAAATATAAGGCAGAGACAAATGAGGTAGAGCGACGTGTTGATATTCGGGTTGTTATTAACAATCTTGAAATTTATCCGTTTTATTACTTTTAAAAATTGAATATTAAAAAGAAAAATGTAATCTTTATTTAATTTTTACAACTTAAATTTTACTGATATAGACATACTTTTTGAACAATCACAAATTAACAACTTAAAAGTAGATTAAAGAAATATGTGATGAAATTAATTATTAATCAAAGAACAAAATTGCTGCGGTACATCAGACTCCTTCAGGCATTTTCAGAATGACCGTTTACAAGCTGCTACGATAAGCGCTTGCCTGCGACTTTCTTCAGGTCATCTGACCATCTGGTCAGTAGTAGGATTCCAACGCTGGGCTTGCTGTCCGTGGTCGCCATTCGAGAACCTTGCAGCCTTATTAAGGAATGGTGCAAATAAAAGCCTAATAAGTAATATTATCCGTTTTCCTAGTTGTATTCTTAGAAAGTTATTCAGCTCCCGTTTATATTTCTAGTTTTCCAGTCTTAAGTACTCTTTCCGAGTTTGTTCACCGCAAATCATTTTACAGTCCACTTTGTAATTTATCACGAACTTTCGGGAAAACCTGAAAAACAATTTCCTTGGAACGAACACATATCAATGATAATAACACATTATTGTACACTGAGTGCCGTTTCTCTACCATACTGTTATTATTATTAAAATTGTCGAAACCTTTCACACCACACATTTAATATTAGTCTTTATTCCACAGTATCAAAGGTTGAAATTTGCTTGGCCGAAACCATGGGTTTCATCGTTTGAACATGATAGGGTTGTCGATGGCTCGAAGGGTCTATACCCCGCTTACAATAGGGTTGGCGTGTATTGGATGCCATATTTTCTATAGGTGACACAAGTTGCAAGATGACTGAAAAGCCGTGATCATCTATTGTAGTGGCAACAGCTGTTACGTAAGCAGCCTTTATGCTTACCCATCATTCTGTGCAGTAGGGATTGAGGATGCTCTTTTGTGGAGTTATTGGGGTAAGGGTGCTATATATTTATTGACATCGTTATTATACATATTCTTCACACGTTTACTATGTTCATCTATACTTACTAGATATTTCCCGCGGCGTGGAAACTTCACCTTATTCTTTTCGTATCCAAGGCTCAAAAATTTCTAAATTTTGTTACTTCAGAAACGGGCCACCTCCGTTGCACTTAAGTTTCCGTTAGAGTAATGAGTAAAATTATACACAACTAAAGAAAAAGAAAACAAGTGGTTATATTAGTTTTTGGCCGACTTCCGTCTCCATTTTATATACTTTCAAAAAGGAAAACATTGATTTTCTCTTTCTGCTATATCTTATTCTCAACATACATATCACTCCAAACTCAAATAAAAAAAACAATAGAAAAACAATAGTGCATGATTATGGATTTCAATGCCCCTCTTTTGACGGCATTCCATGTAAAGGCACTTCTCCCACGCCCCTAACTCTCACAACCCTTGTACCTAGGTACCACTTCCTGGTTCGGGTTTTGCATGCTAAATGAAGGCCCAATCCCGGTTAATCTAAATAATAGGACGGAATTAATGCACACAAAGCATACCTGTTTATCTTTACACTTACCCTAAGGGTAAGCGGAAATGTCGCATAGGTTGACAGGAATATGTGCATGTACAATCTACAACAATATGAAGATAATTCGTACATAAGTATCGATACATTTAAATTGTGTATATTTTTTTTATCCTTTACGTATTGAAATTGTTTGGCTCTTTGACCAATAACAGTGTTATACTTCAGCCACAATTACGTTTACAAGAAAAAGTAAAATTAACGCATGAATCTATTAAATATCTAATAAATATCACAGCTAGTTTTAGCAATACAACCCCAATCATATGGGGTTGTATTGCTAAAACTAGCTGTGTAAAACGGTTTCACCCACCCGAAATGTGTAATTACTTATATGCTCGGATCACAGCAAACACACAACTCTTTACAGGCAATCTAAAACAATGTAGATAAAAACGTAAAAGAACACTTTATTTGCTTCAAATACTTACTAAGAATGTGCACTGAACATACTTAAAATCCTGATATTTCTACTTACTGCAGTATCATGTTTACATGTGAAATATACTTCTGCTTAAGCAATAAAATAAGGTCCCTAATGGCAGTTACCCCCCATAAATTGATACGGCAGTAAACGTCTCACGGGGCAGTAAATGAGTTTTCAATTGCCACAGGGGAGATTAACTGGATAACCACAATATTACGATAGTATAAACAGATCTTCATTTAGCTAAAATCGCAAATTAACGAGGGACAAAATAAGAGACATACTGAGTACTTAGTGGATATGTTAATATCAATTGCACTTTAAATATATTCAATTATCCCGTATTAGAAAACATTTGTTAATCTCTTATTAGCTAAAATGTTTTACCCCTTTCTATCCTACCGATATTTAGCGTGAGAGAATGAGACAAAAGATATTTTAGCTAACATGGGCTGAACAAACATTTCTTAGTACGAGGGTAAGTTTAAATTTCTGGAAGTTAGAGATTACCTTACGAGTATGTTAAAGATTTTCAACTTTGTAAGTTTGTACCGGTCTCGATACCGATATTTTTCCTTGTTATTTCTTCCAGCCAAAACAAATCTGTCCTCTGTGTGTTATTTGTTGCCTTTAATATATCATTCCAACGAATTGAAAACAATCCTTTATTTAAAGAGAGAGTGATCTAATAGGTCAGAAATCGCATGAGCAATCTTAGCTAAATTTCTATACTCTTAATAAATACCTGCTTAAATAGGGTACCTCATTACCATTTAGGCTGAACCGGGTCGAATATTAAATGGGGCCGGATTGTAAAGGTGCGAATTGAATTATACTGGAGATGTTTCGCTCGTATTACGTACGTACACAAATTGGTGTGTCGTGTTGTGAAATTGATAATGCTTGTTGTGAACTGTATTTGTCATTTACCATTTCTCACTATCTTGTGTCATGTAATTAAGATATGGTAGTTTGGGAATCTGCAAGCCTTCGAAAACAGATATTTTTCCTTTGGGCTGTTCAACAACAATGCGTTCATTCGTCTACACATATTTTGACGGTTCGGCAGCCCTTTGGTTTGGAGGTTCACCTACCCTAACTTTACCACTTTCTAACTTGTATATTTCCCGTTTCGTTTTGGAAAATAAACAAGAGAAAAATATCTTTGACGAATGCGAATAGAAGGGGTTAAATTGACAACCACAACTGGACGGCTTCCGAAGTAGAGGCAAAGAAGACGGCTTGACGACATGAAATACTTTCCAAAGAATGGCCATAGAAAGCCTGGAGCAGACAATGGCAGTGTGCTTCGCAAGTAGCCACGTGATACTTTGTAGGTGTCACTAACGCGCTGTCAACTCGTGTTTTATAATGTTTCGCTACAGAACCCAGAAATTTCACGACTAGGCATTATTACTACTTTCCTGGGTAATAAGTTCCATGGAACTGGTGAAAAAAAAAATCTAATTGAATTGGCACTACTGAGAATGAACGCACATTTTCCACCTCCCACTGCTGCGGTCTATATCTGATTACAAATTTAGTTTCATTATCTCACAAAATTTATTGTTACATGGTAATGATTCATTTAGTCATTACCGTGACATGGGACGGAATATTACAAACGAAACGACAGTGTTTCTCGTTAACATACAGCCGTAATAGGGTACACGATTTCGCAGCCTGTAAAAGTGATTGCGTATACCCGTCGCGTCGCCCTATGTGAATTAGGGTTGCCAGTGTTTTATTTGCATTGGAAATTGTCTGAATATTTATCAATTTACCTTTGATGTAATCTTTGAATGTAAATTCGCCTTTAGATTAATTTATTTGAATGGAAAATATTATTCTTTGATTTTGTTTAGGGGAACTCATACTAGGTAATCGTATGTATTTAGAGTTACAATAATAATTTGTGGAGTAAGAAAAACTAAACCTTGTGCTTGAAAAAAAAAATTACCTACTGAGTTTAAAACTCAATGTTAGAAAATCATATTTTGTACAATTACCAATTCATGTTTATTTGTTTGTCCTTCTTTTACGTTAAAACGGAGCAACTGATTGATGTTATTTTTTGTGTGGAGATAGTTGGAGACCTGGAGAGTGACATAGGCTACTTTTTTCTGTGACACAAACGGAATTCCACGCGGGCGAAGCCGCGGGCACAGCTAGTTACTAATATATGCTATTAAGTAGACCCTGGGTTACAAACGAAACAGCTGAGGATGTAACCGGATTCTTCCGGATATGCTATTCCGGAATGCTAGGACGAAGAAGAATAATTGAGAATATTTATGTAGGGACGGACGTTAATTAGTACTTGTTGTTAGAGATTAAATCATCTTTTAAATAATTGTTTTACTTATTCAAATTATTCATAATAATCCTAGAACTGAGGCAACAGACAAACAAAATTACGAAATTATCTGCTTTTGTTGAATGGTAAAACGCTATTAACTTGTTTAAAAATAAATAGGTATACAATTTAGAAAGGTAAAAGTAATCTATCAATCCACCTCAGCTACTTACCTATTTTCTAGTATAGGCTACCATTAAATACTACGCTAAATTAAATTGATCTCTAATGTATGAGATATACCAACTAAATTTCTCTAACCCTCTTGGTGTGATGTTGCCAGTATTGTGTATTCATGACGCGTACTACTTGTATATGGGATCAGGCAACGGAAACAGATTTTATTAAGCCTGTTTTAGGATGCTGCTTAATTTATCTGTACTTTTGTAATAGAAAAAAAAAAACAGTCAAGAGATGTCTATTAGATTGAAACCTTAAAAGGAGGAGTCATTTTTATAAAGTTCTTCTTTAATTACATAATTATTATCTGTAGTAAAATATATATATATATCAAAGGTAGACTAGACAGATCCACAGAACCTTGTCTTCTTTGTTGAACATGATGAAGAGATAAATCGATTAATATTTATTTGCATAAATTTTTCGAAATAATAGCCCAGGTTGCAAATTCCAAACAAAAAATACAATAACATATTAAACAAAAAATGTCATGACAATCGACCAGAAATAACAAAGCAATCATCACTGGCAATAAAATTAAATTAGTCGTTTACATTTTCCGGTTACAGATTTAAATGAATTTTTTAAATCGCGCCGACGCGTTTTCCGACGACAAGTTTAATTAAAAGCCTTTTGCGCGCGAAAACGACGAAGGTTCCGCGGGAAAACGTGAAAATGATTTTATTTAGTTTTCTTTACTTAGCAGCCGTTACTCAGATTCTTGTTGGTGTGACAATGTATACTTTTTCCTTTCATCGTTTTTTGTAAAACGTTGAAAAATATACTGTTTTACTTTTACATTTATCCCTGATATAAAGTTGTAATTTTAGAGTATATTACTAGTGTGCTATAAGAAGTTAGATATATTTAAAGGTACGAACATTTTATTTTGCTACAATACATTCTTACAAAAAGAAGTACACAATACAAAACGTTGATTGTGAAGATTGAAGTATAACTAAAGTGTAAATGCCACGTGTGTGTTACAGCAAAACAAATTAATAATCTGATTTAAATTAACAATTGAAATCATGTGATAAACCTCTTCTATGTGACTCACTGTATAATAAATAATAAATAGCATTACAAAAGTCTGTAAACTGAGAGTTTACTTAGAGATCATTTACCAACTTTTCACCTCAGCAATAATTGGCGCCAGTAGCAGGGCGATTGAAATAAATACTGAATCAGCTAAAAGAAACGTGTTTATTTTATTAAATAAGAAAATAGAGCTTACACAATAAGACCAAATAAATTACACTTTTGTACAACTGGCATTCATATTGAAATCCTACAACAGCTTTAGTCTATTATAGGCACATAGGGCCTCTCAAGAATTCTCTTTATAGCATAAGCCGTTAATGCACCTGAAGATCGCCCAGGGCCGGACTAAGGCAATGAATATTTAGGAGAGCAAATAGAATATTCGAATGTGTTAATAAGATTTAACAACGTTAATTAATGCTTTAGCAGGGCATTAGCAGTTTTATTCAACTCGCAGTCATCTAGAGTGCAAAAAGTTAAGAGTGCCTTGATGGGAGCGCCTGAATGCCAGTTAAAATCTTTCGACTCGATACAGAGACGATGTCAGGGTTGTCAAAATCCGAAACTACAAGTGGTATTGAGCCATTAAATACTATGGCCAATAGCCACGATCTAACATTCCACCTCTTATCATTGACAGGGAATTCATCCTCGATGTTATTTTATATAATAATAATACGCCCGTACACGGGACGACCTAATATTGACTTCCAACGTGGCTATAGTTACGGCACAACATTGGATAGGGAGAAAAAAAAATGTTGCGAGAATCGATCTACACGCAAAAAAGAAGAATATTATTATGGTTGCTCCGTCATTTCAACTTAAAGGATATGGTGGGTACCTATGCCATCATTAAAATTGTTGAATTTAAAACGTATTTAAAACTGGTGATTAATAACTATCAAAGTATGTGTGTCTCTGGATGTTATTTAATTTTTTTAGAAATAAAGGTACCTTAAAATTGTGTTAGAATTTATTGAGTGACATACCTACAATTATCACGAGGTGTAGGTATAAAACCTAAGTGCGGTCCTGTAAAGACAACTCAGATATACTGTTATATCTTAATTAGGTAGGGTTATAACCAGGATTAACTGCCCCTTTTCATCTTCATATTCATATGAAAAGCTTTTGGGAAGCCTAGTATATAGCAATTACGAGTTTATTAATTATTTATACTGTGTGTACCTACGCACAGCTTAGAAATATAAAGAATGACCCATGAAATATGGTTAGAACTTGTTGGCCATTATAAAATTATAGTACCATGTTATTTAATTTATAATTATAGCAAAAGGGGATAATAATATTCTCCGAATAATCTTTGATAAAATTAATTATGAATGAATTATTTCTTTGATATATCTGTTTAGTAGTCCCTTCTGTAGAAGACTCAAATATGGCGAATCAGAGTAATAGAGATGGCAAATGCAGGCGATTTTAGAACAATACAGTTTCGGCCGTAGATTTGTGAGGGGAGTACGAAAATAAAAAAAAATAATAGAAAATATCCATCTATATACTTCTGGCGCTGTATCCTAATCTACCCAAAAACCATGCATTTTACCTTTCAAGGAACATATTGATTAACCTGCTCTTGTATGCAAAATAAGTTTCTTACCGCAAGGGTGAACCCTCCAGGGCGCAGTTGCGAAAATTGACGCGAAACAGGGAGGCGTAATGAGGTTAGCTGGTAGTGAACGACCCCGTATGGACCTATGTGGATACTACCACGGTTTTGTTGTCAGAACATAAATTCTATCTCAAATAGTTACGGCTTTCTAGCCCGATATCATATCGGCTTCTAGAAAATTAGATTACATTTTATTTTGATTGTAATTATTTACTTGTTAATTTAAAAAAAATTGTTTCACATCAAGCCAATATTTTTAATAGATTTTCATGACATATATCAATATGTTGTTAATGATACAGCGAATCAAACATAAAGCGACAAGTGGTTTCCGAAAGGAGGTAGGTTTCCGGTGCTATAAGGAATGTAATAAAAAAAAAAAAATCTTAGTAACACCGGCATTAGCCAGTTATTGGTAATCTATTCGTGTTAAAACGTAGTCAAAATATTGTATTATTTGAAGTAAAAATGTTGTTGGGCTTTTTTTAGAAAGCATATACCTACGTTAGTAGTATTAATAATTCTGTGATATTGTGATGAATTACACTGAACAATTAACTTTTAAAAGAAAGCACTGCATATTTAAAAACAAAATTACACGTGATATAATAATTTACGTATAAAACGGTTAAGCGCCGAAAGTATAAATCCGCTAAGTCCTGTAATTTTATTGTAAGCATGACTAAATAAAATAACTAGTAAAAATATTAAATAACATCAATTCAAATGTGTAAATAAATGTAAATTACTCCTGAATTATATATCAAGAACAGTAGGCAAATACGATACGCATAAAATTGAAGATAGAAAAGAATCTGAGATTAAAATTCCTACCCTTTATTTTGGAGGGAGAGTCAATAGATTGAAATGGAAGCCTGAAATCAAAGGATCCGAGCCTATTTGCGAAAGAATCCTTTGAAAGATTTCGTAAAAATATTTTTAAGTAGGAATTAATACCATTTCCCCTTTCGTATACTTAGATGTACATGTCTATCTACATCAAAATAAAGTGATTACTTTTACTGATACTTTGCTATTCTCTACTTTATATTTTGATTAGCACCGGCGCGCGGCGGCATCGCAAGGGTTTCATTGGAAATGGTCATCCCTTCTTTATATGTCACTGAAATTAGTATTATAATTAATTCACTACTACTAAAATCTACACAACAACTGTATAGTTTAGAAGAATGAACTTATAGTTTATTGATAGTAACAATAAAATAATTTGATGATTTCAAAATATTAATTGAGTCGCATAAAATATTAGTAAATAATGATGATAAATAAAAAAAAAATGTTTTTGAGAAGTCTATATATTTGGGTCGGACATTATTTCACATCGACATGTGACGAAGTATATCTGAGATTTACTGATGCATTCAAGCTGTCTGATGTATGTATGTAAAAAAAACACACGTGTACAGAAATCACATTAATACTAGAAAATAGAAGACAACAATAGGCGTTATTTGATTCTTGCGAATTAATTCAGAATCATACTGTTGATCACGAAACAGCTAGTTTTCTTACGATAATCTCCCTTATCTAAAATATAATAAACCCACTGTACCATACTAATAAGTAAGAATCATCTGCAGCTACACACAAAGCTTAGCTAGCTTCAGGTCACTGATGAGATTGTCTTTATTGCGCCAAATGCATTTCTATGTTGATAGTCTTGCAGCTATGTTGAAAGGACAGCTTTACCTAATACAACGATTACAAGCATAAATGCTACCTGGATCTAATAAATATGTATAAGGAGAAGGGAAGCTAAATCTCATACTGTTAAAAACTGATAATAATGATGATTTCGTGCTTTGAAAAGCACGTCAAGCCGTTGGCCGTTTTTCCCGCCATTGGGTGGTAGTTAGATGAACTAAGTGAGAGGCTGAAAGACAGTTTCGAAAAACTTACACCAGAGTATACAGGGTCGGGCCATGTTACCCACTCGATATGATGATGATGACTGTTAAAAATTCGTTAGGAAACCATCTGGATTCTCGCTTCCCCGTCGCGAATGGTGCCTCCTAAACAGACTAAGAACTGGCTGCGGTCAAAGCAAAGCGTTCAAATTCCGATGCGGCTGGATTGAATCTCCGGCTTTCGAATGTGGTGCTCCAATGCACTTGCTTACCCTGGATTACAACGCAAACCAATGGATGAAGACACTAAAAGTTTCTGTATAGTTATTAGTTAAGAAAGACTTAAATTTGGCCATACGATTAATATTAACTGTTTAAAATAATATTAATATATAATAGTTAATATTTGTTGTGGGATTGATCATGGTATGGGACCTTTAGTAACTTTACTTGGTATTTGTTTTAATTGAAGAGTATGAAGTTGGGTATAAATAAATAAATAAATTTATACCTTTTTTAGGTTATAATTATGATGATTGAAAGTGCCTTCATTGAACCTTAAGTTAGAATTTACCAAGGCGCAGTATTTTTTATACTTTGTATTTAATTTCAGAGCTTAGGATATGAACAACCATATTTCCAAAAAATATATCCGTATTTCCAGTAAGCTTATTTAAAAAGCTAAATGAAAAAGTTCTTTCAAAAGAAAATAAAGTTGCAAAATTATAAATGAGCAGTGTACATCACTAGAATTTTAAACCTTTACTTTTAGCTCAATTTTAAATTACCTGGTGAATTATTCAGTCCGCATCCCCTAAGTGAGGGGTTGAATGTCCCCAAGTGAAGTGAGAGTGAGCTTTGAAGGATGCTCCCAAAGGGTTTAGATTGGTAAAAGCCAATGGCTTGTTAGCGTTTTTGAGTGTGACCTAGTTGTGATTGAAATATTTTGGGTAGAATTAATAAATGAATGACCACTTTATTGCATCATTTACAAACAAAAAAGATAAGTAATTTAATCGAATTAAAAATGCGTACAAAGGCGGAGGACTTATCGCTAATGCAATTTCTTCTAGCCTACCTTTGGGTAGAGTAGGAACGAAATTCATTAAATTAAACTGACAGGCAGACTGCCTGCGACCATGAACGCTGTAAAGTGTTTGAAACGTCAGGTGTAAATAAATAAGTAATAAACGCGATAAAACCGTATTAAATTAGTTTAATTTAATGAATAACAATCGCGAAAACATAAGAAAACATTAGGAACGAAATTGCCTCATTAAAATTTTTAAAGCGGTGAAATGCGGTTCCTCTGTATATATTTTAGTATCTCGTCCTAGGGACGAGTTCCAGGGTAGAACCAGACTCGCTTGTGTATTTCCTTTATACGAGTATATAAGGCTGCGTTTCCACCAGAGATGTGAAAATGCGCATTAATGTGCGGTGCGAGCCGTCTATGGACTGGCTGATGACTCAAACCTCGCAACGCATTCCTCGCATCACATTCCTCGCAACAAACTCCTAGCAACACATCCCTTGTAACACATTTCTCGCACATTCTCTGGCTTGTTTTGTACGTACAAAAACCTCGCTCCGCTTAGCCGTTTCCACCAGAGCTGTGCTAAGCGAGGCTAGGTAAATGAAGCGATTCTATTGGTTCTTCAAAAATACATCCCTCGCTACGCATCCTCGCACACACACAACTTTGAAAACATTTACGCAGCTTGTATAAATAGGTTATATGTTTTTTATATTTAATATATTATTTTTATATTTTATAGATAGGTTCTTCCTTATTTTTTAAATATTATTTTTGTATTTTGTAACGTGGGTTTTATTTTATAACTTTATTGCACAAAGACATATTATAAAATATTACACCAAACTTAAAACATTAAAGTTCACCAAAGTTTACCCTACAATTACTACAGGAATGTACATTTTAACCATTCCAATGTAGTAAGTAGTACACAGACAGTTACCATGGTAACCGTTGGCACTTAGACAGGGGGGAGGCTCAATAACTGCACCATTTGAATTTGGAGAGCTATGCAAAGCGAGTCCGTCTTCAAATCCATTGAGATTGGTTTAATATTCGCCTATAAATGCAAATAAATGTGGTACTATTTATATCCTAACTGCCATCATTGCAAAGCATGTATATTTATTTAATAACGCCTTATTAAGAGCACTACGGGCACATATGCTATCTCGCGCGCTCGACGCGGAGACCAATTAATAATCCAAAGCTCGGCTATTCTTCTGTACGCCCACTTTTGATCTCTATGTAAATTAACAATTATTTGCCTAGTTGACGCGTCACAACTTTTATTATTGCCCATTTTGAACAAAATAAAATTCAGATTAAATTTTGAATTGCCTCCAAAATAATAGAAAAAGCCAAGAAAGAAATTTTATTCTCTAATTTCAAAAAAAGAACGAGCTATGTATGTTTTCTTTTCAAATGTTTCTAATTAGGCGTCCAAGCGGCCAGTAACAGAAAATAAACGCCTACATGTGTTGGACTCATTTTATAATTAAAAGTAAGATATGTTTTATTTTTTATGCATTAAATGAGTTTTTTATTTGAGTGGATATTATTATTGCATGATTATTAATTGTTGAATGTATATATTTTTCACGAACATTTGTACGTTGAAGTTATACTTTCTTTATTCATAAGAAGTGTTTCTAATTATTTGACCACCACTGTATGTCGAATGACAATCATTCGATATCGTACAAATATTATTTGACTCGCCGATTTTGCGTGAGGCACACTTTGCAAAAATAGCACTCCTGGGTGTTTCTATTCCTATTATTACTTGGCCTGTTTTACGACTGGCCGCCTGCCTAATGTCAATCTTCATTGGGAACGCAGAATCCACGTTTAGAAACTTTTATATGTTTGATAGGTACGTCTACCGATGTGGTCCATAGAGCAGTCAAGATCGATATTTCAGGGGAATCAAAAGTGATTATTTTTTTTAATTCCAAGTCGTTCATGACTTATCTCTCCAGCGATACCTGAGAAGACCGACTGGTCGCTTTCCACTTGGTCGTCCCGTATACGCTCTCTTAACATCTGTCTACCTAGCTGACAGTATCAGAACATCCCCTTTTAAAACATTCAAGGGGAAAACACGTAAAATTAAACCGTAAATATTTACTACAAAATTTTCAGGCACTACCTCAGTTTCGTCATCAGCACCCGCTTCAATGACGCATGCCTTCCGGTTGCTTTCATTCCTATTATTATCTTGGCATGTTTTTACGACTGGCCGCCTGCCTAACGTCAACCCTCCTTAGGAATGCATCCTCAGCTCCCGCTTCCATGACGCTTTCCCTTTTGGAGCCCTATTTTTAATACAGGTTTTTTTATTAACTTAAATAGTGAGCCTCTACTACCTGTTTATTTTTGTAAAAATTTTAAATTAATGAATGGTTTGATTTTTGTAATGTGTGTCAAATAAAAATCGTTCGATATCGAACAAAAAACCTTCGATATCGAACGAAAATCATTCAACTCGCCGATTTTCTTACTACCGGTCAAGCAGGCTCACAAGGCAGATCAATTGATGGTTAGGAGTGTCTTGGGCACATTGAAAGGAACCTGCATAGACTGAGCACGAGATTGAATAGGGAAAGCCACCACACTCGAGCAAGTTTTGCGAATTGTATGTATGAAAAATAATCAACTATTTGAGAGATCTGACAGTAGTTGTTCCGTAAACCTAGCCGAAGGAACAGTTCATTATGAACCCTCTATGGGATGTATGGCCAACATATCCATATGATGATTCTGAACTCTATCTCTAGATTGCTCACATAAATGCAATAAATTGACTTTTTATATATTTAGTCTCTATTAGAATTTTAAATATCATGAATACTATCACGAATTATTATTATTTTTGCTCTTATATGAAAATGTACTTGGAGAGCCAATATTGTATGGCCAGCTTACAAACGTATATCATCTGACAAAAGGACCCTTTTCACACATGAAACAGATTCGGTGAACCTCAGAAATATTTATTTAAACGACTTATTTCATACTTCAACGGCTCAGAAAATGAGAAAAGAGTAGACAAATATTTACTGCATTCAAGAACAAATACGCTTTTGGGAAATAAACTATGCATTTAGCTTATATATTTTGTTTGGTACTTTTATTATAGGAGAATAACTTACGATTTTATATTTTTACATATATTTTTAAACAGTTGCAAATCTCAATGAGCAATGGTTGCAAATCTCAATGTTTTTTTATGTATAGTAATTTAATCACTATCGTATTATCTCTTTATAAAGTTTTATTTAATCGTATTGATTTTGTTGGTTC
This sequence comes from Euzophera pinguis, assembly GCA_947363495.1. Classification (NCBI taxonomy): domain Eukaryota; kingdom Metazoa; phylum Arthropoda; class Insecta; order Lepidoptera; family Pyralidae; genus Euzophera; species Euzophera pinguis. Next base: position 10,013,646 of record OX376163.1, read on the forward strand.
TCATATTGAAACAATAAAGAACATTTATTTTATTAATTTAATTGCATTTTCTATTGCAATCTCTCTTTGAATTTTCTGAATCCTCAGTTCTGTTTTTTCTCCTTTGGGTATTTTAAAAATTATTTCACACATTACGTTTATTTAGGTAATGAAGGACAAAAATTGCTTTATCGAAACAATACAGTAATTTTACAGATATTGCATAACTTAAGGTAGAGACTAATCCTTCTTGATTTTATTAGTTTACATTAAGAAAGGAACGTCATTTGTTGAAGTTAGTGAGTTTACGATGAATCGTCCAATTAATTTCCCGCATTTTTAAATTGCAATTTAACCGCTGAAATCCTCAATACTAGATTGCACTGAGTTCCCTGGGTGTTTTAATTAAATTGCTTGAGGTCGGAATGCTACCGGCAGCCACTAAATAGCTGTTTCGTTTTAGAGACCCCTAGTTTCTAGGGAATTAATTTTTGGTTCTTCATAAAAATAATTATTGTCGTGTTCTTCTTCAGGTGCCATTTCATCGCTGAAGATTACCTAAACGATTCATACACAGCTTTACTATTGGTTGTCAGATCCTAAATAATTATTAATTTAAAATCGCAGATAAATATCAACATCTCTCGTACCCAATTAGGAAAAACACATATGTAATATAAGGGACCTAAGTAAGTATTAATCAAAGAGTATTAATAATAAAAAAAAAAAACAAATATATTCAGCTTTCATCGGTAAAATCAAATAACAATATTAGATATCTATGTTCCAATCTTATTTTACGAAACCTACCTCTTGAACATTGTACTTAAAATGAAGGCAATAATAACATTCTTGAAGTGCAGTCAATCGACTTTAACCCTAGAAACCTAGTGGTTCGGGAATTCAATTACTGGTTATCAAGTCAATTACATGAAACGCTAAGTTCGATAAATTTGAAGCATTCAGGCCCGTCACAAAAGATAGAGGATATAGAAAGTAAGTATGTTATCTAATGCAAAAGGCGTATCGTAATTGTTTGTTTCTTAAGCACTGATTGATATAATTAAAATACAGCTCTATTGTTTAGTTTAACATGCAGAGTATTTTTAGACTATGCCACCTGAACAAACAATATTTAAATAAACATAAGAAATATAATAGTTTACAGTATGATCATTAAAATGATTATTGATTACTAAATTTAAGATATTCAAAAGTATCTAGTTATGTTTCGAGATTTGAGTTTCTAAAAAATTACTCTACATAAACTATTAAACCACGGCATGGGTAGTGAGAGACATCAATCCATTTTCTATAATTCCGACCCTATCTGTAGCACAGGTACCTCTCTATGTGTTCGCCATTATATTATTTTAATCAACAAATAAGTACAGTTAATAAGCCTGTGAACAAATAGATTATTAGAAAGTGCAATATCAACTAGTATTCTCACTCATTACTAAAGCTTTACAATATTACCACGTCCATTGTAAAGCGCTCTTTTTGAAGCTTTATTTTTATACTATCTACGTTTTTTTGTTTGCCCCTTCCTTTTAATGATCAATTAGGAAACCTTTGTGCAAATCTTTTGCCGTATTGTTTACTAACAAAAAGAGTTTTGACGTTTTTCCGATATCTTTGAGGAAGGTTTATGCTTTTGTAATAATGTGATTTTACTGGGTTTAATTATGTTACTAAGGTAGTTTATTTCATGAATTTTTAATAATCTAACAATTTATAGATACAACGCTACATATCGAAAATCTCGCCTGCTGGTATTTAAATATTTTTATTCTTTTGATTGAAAGATATTAACTGTTACAAATTGCCGTAAAATATCGTAAACTACATGATTCATAGTGGTATCTTCAAACTGTGCAAAGCTGCCTATGGATTTCTGATGGAAATCTGTCATCAATCAATACCAAAAATATACTGTTTGTCCTCAATTACCTAAAGACAAGACATTCTCAAACAATAAGAAACTAATCAAAAGCAATATCTGTCGAACAATACATTTTCGTTGGTAATTATCACTACTAGCAAGTTCTAATACCGCTTTAACCGTCTAGCAAATAGGCCACAGCTCTGATTGCGTAGTACGACTTCGTCGAAATTGGTCCTTCCTTGTTAATTGATTTAGAATCGGCTCTAGCTGTCTCGATTATTCCATTAGTCGATTCTAAGTTTCGTGTGCTGAGCAATAATTTTGTAGCTGTATCTACGATATTAGGATGAAATTATTCGGTTTTGTGCTAGTGATGCGGTGCAGGCTGATCTGCGAGAGATGGACGACTACTGGTGAGCCATCGCTCACAATAGAACATCCTGGTGCTCTCTCGTTTCGGAGGTCAAGATCCACTTAGAGTCACTAAGCCAGCGGAGTATGTAAGTTTGGATGTAATCGGATAACTTACAAACGTTGCACACACACAACATACGAGAAGATACATAAAAAAGACATAGGGTTTTAGTAGACCCATAACTTGGACATTTTCGAAGTGGATCAGTGAAATTTATTTTACGATTAAATCGTAAAGGGTGAAATTGGTTCGGTCACAATTTTAGGACCACTAATTCTTTGAGGTCGGAAAACTGCCGGCAATTTTATTTGAACAAGGTAAAAGTTTATAAAATACGGTAGGTAGTTTTGAGAAAATAGTTTAACAGGCAAGAATGCGAGTCACCTTCCAAAGACGAGAGTCAAAAAAGGCAGAAAAGGAAATCTAGTAAAGCAACTGTTTATGCAACCGGTAAAATCCTAAGATGACAGAATAAGAAAAGACTAAGTTAGTTAAGGTTAGTTCATCAGTTGTTTTTCAAGATGAAGCCACAACTTAAACTTTGATATTTATTAGATACTAGCTATTACCCGCGGCTTCGCCCACGTGATCAAGGAAAATTGCCAATTAAACCTTCTTCGATTCAGAAGCCCTATTTTTGAAATTGTATGTATTTCATATGTTGAATGAAAGTCGTTCGTTTTCTTTCTTGCGTCTCACCGATTATGAGAATGATGATGATAACTATTCTATATCGAACGTGAATCATTTGACCCGTCAAATACTCGTGAGTCATACTTTTCAACAAAAAATTACCTCCAGAGCCTAGGACATGATGATGGAGTGACTGCCGTTACGTAACCCTTTCTTCACGGACATTAGACCAATAGAAACATGACCCGAAGTGTATAATTAGCCATCACTTTACAATTCAGGCTGCATAAAGGCATCCGTCACAGTCTTAACGACTGACATCTATCGATAACAACCAGGACTGAATGCTAAAAGTCCCTTCCGAAGCACGGAGGAGCTTGAGATAGAAAATGCCACTAAGAATAGGTCTTGGATAGATAGATAGGATAATGATTAGGATAAGGATAAACGCATCTCGTGCTCAGCGCATACTGAGGACACCCTGTGAAAAACGCTAGGTCGTAGAAAAAGACGACATAGAAAAAGTGAAAATTGTTGACAGAACATTTGCCTAGGAAATTGGTTAGATTTTTTTTTAATCTGGGCGTTAACCTACGATATCAATATCGGATTTCTATCGGTATTTGTGGTGTGTTAATGAGAGAACTGAGAAGTAGGTAGGTATAATATGTGAGATTAACAGCTGCATTCAGATTACTTAAGAAAATTCTTCAAACTCAAAAAAGAAATTCTACCTCAAACATTTGTTTAGTGCGACTCTGTGGTTTAGTGGTGGAGGCATTTGCCTTCAGTCCGGAGGAGATTGGATTCCCATGGGAAGTATCCTTCGTTTAATTAATGACAGTTTGACTAGGACATTGAAGACATTCCGTGCCCGGCTGCTGGATCTAGTGGTTGTTAAAAAAACCACGTAACAGGCCGAACGGTTGTTCCGCAAAATTCTAACACCAGAGGATACAGGGTCGATTGACCATGTTACCCACTAGATATAAACAAATGAACTAGGTGAGTTACCTGCTTCCCTACAAAATGGTATAAAATACATATCTTACTGATCTATCAAAATGAATGATCCTTCCTGCAATGTTAATTTATTTATGGTGAACTTCAGGTTTAAATTAAAATTGAACGTTTGTACTAAGCTTTATTTCTCTGCCGTTAACCGTTGGAGTTGTGAGAGGACAATTCTGACTGTAATGCCAGTCTCGAAAGTGATTTCGAGATAAAAAGTAAAGATTACGCTTTTCCCGATCGTTAAGTTTTTCCGGGATGTAAGTATAATACTTAAAACACCTTCTCGATAAAATATTGGTTGAATGCCTATTGAAATTCATAGTAATCTGTGAAGTATATAACTTTTTGCTTATCCTTCGGGAGTCTATGTCTTTCCTGGAAGAAAAATTTTTAAACGCTTAGGCGTTATACTGGTTGCTTGTATTTTAAATTTCACATTGATCTGTCTTCTAGATCAATTTTTGCTTGTCCCGCGGGATCCGTGTATTTTTCCGGGATGATTTGTACTTTAGATGTTGACCCGGTATAAGTATATAAGGTAGGTCCATGCCAAATTTTAAGTTAATCGATTCAGTAGTTTTCCTGTGAAGCGTGCACGACAGAGAGACAGACAAAAATAAAAAATAAAAAATGATTTGTCAACTATATCCATAGCTATGTCCTGTACACTAAGAATTTCCAGAATGTTTCAATGCACAAATTCGACCCGGCTACAGTTTTATTATATGTCTGCCGTAAAGATGATTTATAGATGTATGAATTTACTTAGGCCGTATGTACTAATCTCGGTCTCAGCAATGCTGTGCAAAAATATACTAATTTAAAATGACATTTATACTTCCATCATACTAATATTATAAATGTGAAAGTGTGTTTGTTTGTCTTTCTTTCACGTTAAAACGGAGCAATGGATTGATGTGATTTTTTGTGTGGAGATAGTTGGAGACCTGGAGAGTGACATATGCTTTTTTCCGTGACACAAACAGAATTCCACGCGGGCGAAGTGGCGGGCACAGCTAGTATTAAATATTATAAGTGCAAAAGTATGTCCGTCTGTCTTTCTGTTACGCTTGCACGGCCAAACCGCTAAACGGATTTTGAGGAAATTTGGTATAAGTATAGTTGAAGACCCGGGTCAAACATAGGTTCCTATTTGACGTAGCCGGAGCTGCGGGAAACAGCTAGTACCAACTAAACGGTACATTCTTTCTGATTAGGGCAAAAAGGATTATGAGTACCATTCGACCCTCCCTCTAATGCATAGCCGTTAATTTTTCGTAGCTACCGGTCGAAAGGACTCATCAACAGATAATCCCTTAAAGTGCCATCCACATAGTACCCTCGGCTACCGAGGATAGTGTATAATAGGTATACGTAACGAAAATCCATCTATACTTCCATACATACTAATATTTTACGTGCGAAAGTCTGTCTGTCGGTTACGCTTCCATGGCTAAACCGCTAAACGGATTTTGATGAAAATTCGTATGATTAAAGTTGAAAACCCGGGGTCAAAGAAAGATTACTTTTTTAACGCATGCGGAGCACCGGGGAACAGCTAGTGTCAATGTCAAATAAGTTTAGTCATAATCGTCATTGATTTCATTACACTTTTTTAGACGTTTTTATTATGATTCTTGTACACGTATTATAAATAGAGTATTCTAATCAAACCGAAAAGAGAAAGATTTTTTTAAACGGTTCAATAATAGTTTGAAGTGATAGCAAGATATCGTCGTTGATTCGAATAAATCTGGGGGCACGGCATTGGCAGTGTCCGCGCCAGCATCGAGCAGGTACGATTCAGACGAACCTGTCCGCATCGGCTCGGGCCGGAACGGATGCGGACGCATACAGCGGCAGCCGGCCATGTGCGTCGGATCCGTAACGTGCCGCGGGAGCCTCCTTATCCTTGTGTACACCACTCCAAATGACTCGTCTAGCTGCATCGCTAATTGACCCGACGCATATCGATAAAGCTGTCGCGGTATCTGTCGGGAGATGCTCGGAGCCGAACGGAGCCGACCGGAGCCGTACGGCCGTCGCGGAATGTATATGTGGCAGAAATATGAACTTTAATTTCTTGTTACAAGTTTCAATTTCCTTTACCGCATTTTGAAATGCCTTCCGGACCGGGCCGATGCGAGCCGGTCGGTCTGAATCGTAGCTAAAAGAGGCACGACTACCATCCTTTTATCGAAGCAATTCAAGCCATTTTCGACCCTTTTTAACTTCGTTGTGGATAAAACTAGAAGCCTGAATTTTCAATAACCAAGAAAACATTGTTTAAACACAGTATATAATATTTCCAATTTCATTTAATTTGAACCAGTAGTTTTGGAATTATAACTTATCAAAGTTTCTCAATTCATAAAAGCTTAAAATTTTGAATACATTTAGCGTTTAGTTCGGTTCGGTTAGGTTTCAGCCGCAATCAGTCCACTGTTGGACTTGGGCCTCCCCCAAATTGAGGGGTTGTTGCCACACTCGCCACGCTTGGCAGGCGGGTTGCAGTTTCAATGGCTTATTGTACTTCCGACGCTGCTGCCCATTGAAAGTATTCTTGAGCTAGGAAAGGGTGGAATGTGGTTGGGTTTGGGGAAAGGATTAGGTACTAGGATGCTACTGACTCGGATGGGCATGGGTTGACTCAGTATCAGCTCGGGTAAGTCGGGCTCGCGTACCCGTGTATTATGCATCCAAGCCATCGGACAGATGCTTGGAAACAACCCTATACTATAAATATATGGAATTACAAAGTTACATTTGCAGTAAATTAATCATTGTACCTTCTTCTTCATCCAAGGGTGTTTTTCCTAGTTGCGTCCTCAGCAGCCTAGGGTACGCTGTAAGTCTTGGTCATCGATTTTCCAGACTGGTTATTTCAATGGAGCGACTGCCGAGGTGTGTCAATCGCCTCCACTGTCAGATTTTTAACTAACCTAACGACTGCCATCTATCGATAACAACAGAGACCAACGCCTTAACGTGCCTTCCAAAGTACTGAGGAGCACTCGCTGCGGACACGCGCGTCACGCTCGGCTATCGAGCTCACCTAAATTAATCATTGTACCAGATCTGCTTAATATAGGTGTATAGGTCTTGACTGGCTAACTATGTTCAAAGGTAACTGTAAAATGTAAGCAAGAATGGGACAGGGCATGCTACGGGATTTATGTGATTACTTTGTTTATTTATTCATTTGAAACTTTAGTACCTACTTTGGTACAATGGGTGGACTTAATGCTAAAGCATACTCTACCAGTTAACCTTTAGGAAAAACAGAAATCATATTAAAGCGATAGGCGTTCAAAAAATAAATAGAAACAATTTATCCTATAAATATCATCAATACATATAAATAAACTACACATAAATATATAAATAATAATAATTACTTATACTACACATCTATAAAAATATATGAATAATTTATAAATTAAATAACGTCTAATTTTGCTGTACAATATCATCAGAAGGATAAGAGTGAACCTTTTTCTTAAAATTAAGCCTGTCAGTGATCCTTTCAATATCCTCGGGTAAGGCATCGGGAAACTTGAAGAGTGAATGAGTTTGACATAAATTCTGTATAGGGAAATAAATAAAGTGAGTTATTGACTAGAGCGAATTTTTAATGAATGTAACGCTAATAGTTACTTTTATGCTATTTTTTTTGTATTTTTATCGTCCATTTTAACAAAATTAGGGTTCATTCATTTATACAATTAAACTCGTAATTTATTCAGTGATTTTTCTGTTGGTGATCTTGGTGATAACTTTTGTTTTTTTTTATTCAGTGCCCACGCTACACAGTTTTCGCCATACATAATCATTTACCCCCAAGATGAATGTGAATATTGTACTAAATAAAAAAATAAAAATCGATACAGTCAAAATATAATCAAATTACTTAATTGAATAAAGCAGAAAATAAAATAATATGTTGAGTGACATGTTATTCCAGCTTAATTATAATGTCATAATAATTAGCATCTTCTATATAATGATTTCTTATGTTTTCGCGATTGTTATTCATTAAATTAAACTATTTTAATACGGTTTTTATCGCGTTAATTACTTATTTATTTACACCTGACGTTTCAACTTTACAGCGTTCATGTAATAAACGCGATAAAAACCGTATTAAAATAGTTTAATTTAATCTTCTATGTATTAAATAAAATACACAATATATCTCACAAGTAGTACCGTAATAATATTAAATAAGATTGTTTAGTGCGATTGCCAAGTAAATCTATTTTATTTCAAGTATAGAAGATTTTTAATATTATGGTCACTATAAAATATTGTTAGGTTAGCTTATTACATTATATTATGTACATACGGTCTCGTCAGTTAGGACTGAAAAAATAAACCGACTTGGTATAACATGGATCTCACAACTTTTTACGGCAGAAGAACTTCGGCTTGGTATTTTTTACAAGTTTTGTTTTTGAACGTATTAATTTGTCCAAATATAAACACAGTCAAGTAGCCTATTCAGAACACACACATTTTATAAATACGAGTAGGTATTTTATTAGATATATATATATATATATATATATATAGGAAAACGAAACCCTTACATGTTTCCTATGTTGTACCCTTTTTTATATGCAATCAGATATGTAAAATACGCCGTCATTCAATACTTACAAATTGGCTTTGATTAGTGAACGCACACAGTTTTTGATATTTCATATATTATATCATACATATTATTATTTTTGTGGCATAAAAATATTCAACACTCGTTTTTTAACAATACCTACTTATTATGATTTCGACATATATTTTTAATTGTTTAAAAAGTGCATTTACAAAGGTCAAAAGCAATTTTTTATTATCTATTCTGTCCCACTTCTGGGCAAAGATCTCATCTCCATCTCGTTTTATAGTGACTCTACCTCTTATTTTTTTACTATTTATATAAAACTTTGTAAAATTAATAAAAAAATCACAGAGCGGAATAAAAAAGGTCTTTTTTTTTACTTTTAACATCGCTAACCCTAAATAAATATGTAACATACAAACATACCTAGCAAATTCAAATGTTACCTGACCAAAACAGGAAGGCGTAATGGACGGCCACGGGGGAGCCTGCTAAGAGCATCCCTTCCTTTCTGGGACCATTCGTTCTGGTTAGTACTCGGTACCGTAGTACTTATAAAATAATGTGTCTTTGTTATTTGCCAGATGTGTTGGTTTTAGAGTTACGTGAAAATAACAGAACGAAGCGGCGTGTTCGATGACTATTTTAATTTATGATTGTAATAATTATTTTTTATTTCTTTTAACTGTATTTTTATGAATATAATTGTATTATAATTGTAAACGCGCATTGTTTTGCTTTGAAGTTATTGAAACACGAGTATTTCAAATAAAACAATATTAAAAATACTAGGTAATATATAATAGATAAGGTGCAATTTTATTATCAATATATATTGAATAGTACTTAGTAATGAAACTTTCTTTAAGATTTGAAATAGAGAATTATTGAGTATTATTTACATAGGCTTCTTTTCATAGCGATATAATAGTATCGGTACTACGCGAGCAAAGCTACGGGCAACAGTTAGTTTAATAAAAGCTCTGCAAACCAAAATTTTTCCTTGTTATTTCTTATGAGCAATATTATGTTTTTCTTAACACATTTCTTTCATTTTATAGTCAAAAAAGCAATCGTTTATAACAATACTGTGCCTAAAACGGCTCGTATTCACAGTTTTGTTCAAAGAAAATTGCCGGGATTTATTAAATAATATGAGAAGAAAAGATAGCCTTAGTCAATACATGCCTGCTTTATCATGACGAGGGTACGTTATTTACATTTGAATGGAAATGTTTACACTTTATGTGTAAATATATTGGTAATTTTTTATAACATACAAAGAAAAATACATCAAAATCTGCTCATTCGTTTAGCTGCTGAAATATCATAGACACACATTATACTCGTACAACCCTCTTTTTGTTCTCTGAAAATCGAATCCATTAAAAATTATATCCGAGAATTTCTACGTATCGTACTTTTTAAATTGAATTGATAAATAAGTATGTATGAGTAAATATAAAATGATACCACGTTAAAAACTTCACATGTCAAAAGTGTTTTTTTTTTGTTGATTTTGTTAATTATGCAAGATTTATAGATCTAATAGTAGGTAAGAAACATATTTTATTGATCTGTGGAAAAATATTGTTTTCAAAATGATAATTCATAATTTACGGTATTATTATTATTATTAATATATGTTCATACCTTTAATGTACCTATGTGTAATATTAATTCAGCATTTACCAATATCCAGATCTTGCTCTGTCTCGACAACAAAGTAAAATTCACCTAAGTGTCAGAAATTTTTCCACATTGAATACAACACAATAATAATTTCACAGATAAAATCCGACGAGTAACGTTTTCCGACTAAATAAAAATTGACAGGCAGCATTTTGCGAATTGTTGGTGTAAGCCAAGAGAATACACATTACCTTTGTAAGGGAAACAAGAAAAAAAAAATCCAGACTTGTAACAATCGTTTTCGTTGTTAAAAGCAATTTTGAATATTGAAGTGAAATTAATTCTCGGAAATATACCTCGCTTTGCAAAAGAAAATGGTATCTTTTTTTTCATTTAGATGCATCATGAACCAAATCAAAAAAAATATTTTTTTGCAAGGATGTTTTGATGTATATTTTCAAGACTAAAATGCTAAAATAATGTATTACAGGTGATACATTGGTGTTCAATTTGAATTTTCGGTGCGATAAAATAAAATATAATATAATGTAATAATATTCACAAAATAATGTAGGTAATTAGAAGATATGAATAGATTGAACAAGGACCAAAGAAATAAGGGCTATTTCCAATTTTGCTATTAGTGGAAATCCAACCCAAGGCTACAATAATGATCATAGTATTTTCTTTTCAATTTAATATTAGCTGTTTTCAATTGTAAATTATAATGAAAGAAAATAAAAAAATATGATAAAGCCAAACAAGATAAACTAAAGCTAAATTCAGACTTGTCCTACTAAAATATTACTGCAGATGAAAAATCTACGATAATCTCTCTTACATTAACTTTTTCTTGTGTTTTCTACTAGTTGTTTCCGAACAACAACGGTTTACTATTTAAAATAGTACCTAAATTGAATTTATTATGTTGATTATTTTTTTAGAACTTTGTGTTGAAGATTTGAAAGTTAATAAGCATTTACCAAATTATATTGCGTGCCTAAAAATTATTTGGCGTTTTAAATTTGCTTTTATTTGCGTGATTTGGAAAATGCTTGTAATTCTAACTTCTGCAAAGTAACGCCAAAGTGAAATAAACAATTTTCTCGTTCCATTTGCAGTTTCTTCAGGTGAGAAAATTATCTTAAAAAGCTTCTACTAGATGGAACTCGTTTCGAAAGACTAAAGAAATCGAATTGGCGCCGGTAATTGATTTAGGTACTTTATGTCCTTTTCGCTTCGACTGATTTCCTACCCCTTTTCTACCCTTTCATTCATTAATTTTAAAGATTTTTTGAAACATCAAATTATGTTGTGGCTTTTTATATACAGGAAAGTAGTTTATTTTATAACATAAAAATATATGTTAGACGATTCGTTTAGCACACGTTTAGGATAACTCCTTACCGAGGCTTTCTAGCATATACATAGATCTACATACCTACGGATATTTTAATAAAAAATACTTAATTACAAAATGTCGTGTTTATAAAATAAAAAAAAAAATTGTTAGAAATTCAAATATATTAGTTTAATAGATATTATTGATAACCTCAATTACATGATAATAATAACATTTTTGCATACTGTTGTCATCAGTTGAAAAATCTAGACAATAAATAGTGTATTGGTTGGATTTCCAAAGAAATAACAAGAATTAATATTGATTAAAAATACTATAACAAAATAAAATATTTCAGTAAAGTGCTATTGCGGCTACTTCACAGAATGCTGAATCATCACCCAGTCTTTCAGAGTACGATTTTCCATTAAAAACAAATTCCGTAAAAGAAACTGTCAGGTGTACTTTGAAATCTAAACATTTTCCAATTTTTTGCGTGCCAAGTCCAGTCCAAATAGCTTGACATATCTTTGGATAACCGCTTGGTAGTGATCTTGCAGACATTTTAGAATATTTTGGTCCCAAATGTTGTAATGTAATTTTAGTTATTGGCCCGTTCTTCAATCGTCTTGCTAGATCTATTGAAATTCTGCATAAATGTGTTCCTAATTTCTTATTTCTGTGTTCGCGTAATGTGGCTAAAAACATGATTTCTAGACTGCAGTCTACTTTGTACCTGTAAAAATGAAAATAATAACATTTTTTGAAATCAACATATCGTATGTTTTTTTAAAGATAAAATAAGCTACACTATTTATTATATTGAAGTTATTATTTTTGTTATGCATTTATGTACGGAATCCAAAAATACTGATGTCATCGATCTGATAACTATCATATTTCAACATATATATCATATTTTAACCAAATTTATTTAGATGACTTAGTTGTCACATCTTGTAAAACCAGCTAATGCAATTTCCTTTGATTGGTCAGAAGGTTTGGTTGACCATTGACTCGTCAAACGTCTCCATCTAAATTCCCCAGGTCGTGATGACCTTCACCGCTTTCTGAATGATTATGTCTTAAAAATCAGAAATAACTTTATTGATAAAACTATTACTAAAAGGAATAGTTTTACAAAAGTACAAGATACATTACTTATTAAATAGGTTGCATCTGCCATCGACATCGGCCATGTAACTTATGAGTGCACGCGACGATGCCTGAGTACATCTCTCTTCTGCAAAAATCTCAAAAAAGGGTTTTTCTGTTGAAGTTGCAACCTGGAATGAATAATCATTATATTCATTTTTATTCTTCTTCTTTTCAGCATATTTGCGTCCACTGCTGGATACCTCTTTCATATCCTCTTATTATGGCGGTAAGTACTACGCAGAATGACGACCGCTGTGGTGTAGTTAACATGCCCATCTATCTGCTCCTCAGGAAGTCCCGGGTTTGTTATCCTGTAAGGTCGAGATGGAAAAAAATATTCTTTTGATCGACCTGGGATGTCTGTGATGTATCTTGAGTTGAATTAAAATTGGTAAGACCAGACTAATGACCAGACTAATGCCACTATGGACGTATCCAATCCCACTGGAATGGACAATGAGCCACTGCTGACTATTTCTTTCAGTATTTCTTTACTGGGACATTTTATAGAGGTATGTTGATGATTAAATTACTCGACGGAAAGAAACATACAGTCTAATTACAAAAAAAGTTAGACATCTGTTAATCATGTGTCTATAAAAATGCTACAATAAAACTACGTTTATCTTTAGACTATCTATAAACAGGGTATATATGTCTATTAGATACCCTGTTTTTAGATAGGGTTTTAAGCTTTCTTGAAGAGTAGTCTAAGAGTACTTTTTTAAATACATGTTGAACAGATGTCTAACTTTTGGTACTAAGACGAATAGTGTTTGAAAATTACCTGTATCTTATTAAATGCTACTGATACAACACTTCCACTGCTAGTTTCGACGGCAACCAGTGAAACGCCATCTAGTGCTGCATCAGCACACAATTCCAACAATTCTTCGGCTGCCACTGGATTTTTATCCACTTCACATCCTATAGAAACTGATTCATCTTGACAAAACGCAGTCCGTATTATCTGAAAGAAATAAAACGTATTTTTAATTGCCGATCTTGTAAATAATTACTATTGGTATAGAAATTGTACATAAATTTTAGATATTTTTTTTCTGTTGCTTTTTGTTATTGTACTAAAGATTTATTTATTTACTTAATCTTTACTGCAATAAAAAATCCAAAAGGAGTCTACAGTCAGATCCAAGTAGTCTACAAACATTTATAAGACAAGGAGTGTCACTTGTGTGTTGCTGACCCTCAAACAATTTTATAGGCAAACAAGCATACGACCTGCCAGATGATAAGAGACCGTAATAATCCATAGATACCTGCAACTCCTGGAAAGTCAGGTGCGAATTGCCGCCTAATAGTAAGTTGTCAAAGTAGTCTATAGACACCTGCAATGCCTAAAGTGCTACTTTTATGTCTACGTATGTTGCCGGTGTCCATTGACTTAGTAGTCTTAGTGGACCTGTTACCATCAGGATGAGGCAGGCAGTGTGCCTGTTTTCCTATTGAATTGTTTGGGGATCTGCAATGCGCATGTAATATTCAAGGTGTTGCAAATGTCTATAGACTATTACGACTTCTTACTATTAGGCAAGCCGTATGCCTGTTTGCCTTCTAAATTGTTTAAGGGTTAACAATGCGCACGTGACCTTTCAGATGTTGCTGGTTCCTATAGACGTCTACGATTTCATACCATTAGGCGGGCCATATGCATAATTGCCTGTCTGCAATGCTACTACTTTGTCCTTTTAGCTGGCAGGACGTATGCTTCTTAGCCTACAAAATTGTTGAGGAACTAAGTACGACTGTTTGAATCCTGTCTATATAAAATAGTAAAATAATCGCGAGGTCTATCGCGGCGAACAACTAGTATAAAATATTAACAACGCAGTGCAGTGGATAATAAATGACGAAATCGTTTGTTTAAAATCGGATGTCCGAACCCCGGATGTAAAAATCCAAACAAGACCAGGAGTCCAATTTTAAATGTAGTATGACTCACCCAAATACGATAGCTAAGTCGAACGAAAATCATTCGACTCACCAGTTTTGAGTAATACTTTTCACAAATAGGTCTTCTGTAAAACATAAAATTAATGATAGAAGGCTACAAGACCCTTGGATACTGTGAGCCAATACTGCATGAATCGAGATAGTCCATACTTCCATACTAATAAGTGCGAAAGTCTGTCTGCCCATCAGTCTGTTGGCCGTGAAAGCGGGCCAAACCATTGAACGGATTTTGATTAAATTTGCTATGAATATAGTCAAAACCTTCGGTTTTGAACCTACTTTTTGACGCAAGCGGAGCTGCGGGAAACAGCTAGTTTTCAATGAAACTAAAGGCGGTAGTTTTGATTTCCTATCACATCACAGTCAAACATGAATGCTGTAAATTATTTGAAACATTGGTAAATAAGTTATAAAAGCTATAAAAACCGTAATAAAATACTTTAATTTTAATGATAAAAGATCGCAAACGACGAGTAAGGTTAATGACCCAGACGTTACACAAACAAAAAGCAGTTTAAATAAACAGATGTTATTTCCAAGTACTTAGTTCATACCTCCAGTGCACCCGGGAAAGTAGCAGCTGATAGGGACTCTATTTTGTATTTTCCTGAAATGAATGGAAGAGCACTTATTTAAATGATTCTGTCGTTGAGGAAAATCTATTTCGTGTTTTCTTGTTTTTTTGCCTATAAATATTGAGAGTAAGTGATCTCTTCAAACTAAAAGAATCAGTTTTAACAAGATTTTGAAATTAATACTGTAAATACAAACAGTAAGTATAATTTTAATTTGCACCGGCATCCATTAAGTTAATCTTAATCAAGTAAGACGTTTTCTAGTTAAAAGAATTTATAACTTAGATATATCAGTCAGAATTATGATAGATTAGCTGTTTCCCGCTGCTCCACCTGCGGTATATAGCCTTTGTTACTCAGGGTGAATGTAGCTTTCCAATGCTGAAAGAATTTTTGAAATCGGCACAGTAGTTTTTGAGTTTATTCATTACAAACATACGCACAAAAATACAAATCTTTTCTCTTTATAATATTAGTGTAGGCTAACAAAACACAAATGTTTAAGAAGATAATGTAACGACGATGAAAAACAAGTTATCTGTAAATTATGCTAATTGAAATAAATTCTATATATTCCAAATATATAAAAGCAAATGTAAAGAATACCTGTAAAAAAAATATAACTCAATGAAAGTACTTACCACATTCTGATGTAAACCACTCCATTGTAAACAATAAACAACACAAATTCCGTCACAAAAAAAGTGAAACACTCCTGCGCAGACAACCGCTGCTTTATAACTGGTTTCTGGTTACTAACCGGATTTTATCAACAACCAATAATATTAGGGTCAACACTGACAGACGCGACGTAACGTACGAATAGACGAGACGAGACAACTTTAGTGTGAACTGTCGTGTGACGTGACTGATCAATTTGTTTAATGTTTCTAGTAATCGTGTATTTTTTTTACTCATCTACTAGCTGTTCCCCGCGGTATCACCCGCTCATTGTAACGGGTAACCATTTTACATATATAATCACACCGTATAAATAAATATAACCTTCACGAGGCATAAGGCAATGCAAATAGATATTTGAAAATTGAAGTACTACGGAATAGATAATAGTAATCGTACTCGATTTTTTGAAAATACGTTTTATATTATTTAATGTTAGTGTTCAGTTCAATATATTTAGAACACATTTCCCATAATACAATCCTTTTCCTTAAAATAATATTATTATTCCGTCAGTTAGATAATTAAAAACTTAAACAAAGAATGGTAAAGATATGGCGCGTTAAAGTTCCGTGTGACGTCACAGTGTGCTACACTTTTTTGCAATATGTGACGTCACGAACCCCCACTCCTTAATTTTTATGCGTTATATCTTAATAATTTATCGCTCAATTGACGAAAGAAAAAATACGTTACTAATATATTTTGATTCCCTAAATGACGGACTAATTTTAATATTAGTCTTTTGACCGTGGAATCTAGCCTATTGTGCCTACCATTATTTGTGGTCTAGGAGATACCTCATACAAACAAACTTCAGCAGATTAAGCCTGAATACTAGCAAGCAAAAAGTGGCCAATCAGCTATTTCAACATTTTGGCCAAGGCCACGAAAATAAAATTTAAAAAAAAAACATTTTGGGAAAATAATAACATTGATATCAATCAAAGTCATATTTGTGCTGATATATATTCAGCTGTAAAAAAAAAAAAATATTCTAATCTAATAAAGTTATTAAAAAAAAGAGAAAAACAGGTAAGCTAAAGAGATGAAGTCACGTACAAAACAGTTCGGTAAGCATATTTCTACCCGTTTATAATTCCACCCACGGATGGGGTTTAATGAACAGGACACAGTAGTGAACCTTTTCTCAACTGAAAATGACAGGTAATTTTCTACAAAACTACTTAATAGATACTTAATAGACTTATTTATTTCTTGAGTTATTTTACAGTCTTTAAAGACCAGTGGTAAGGCGTTTGCCTGCAGACTGAGCTGTTGGGTTCGATTTCCATGGGAAGCATACTGTTTAGCTGTTTCCATTTCTGATAGGACATAGCAGGCTTGAATCATCTGATTGTCTGATAATAATGATGGTCCAATGGTTAAGGCTTTGACCCGGGGGTGGTGGGTTCGATTCCCACCGGAAGCATACTTTGTTTAGATGTTTCCAGTTTGGTTAAGACTTTGCAGGCTTGAATCACTTGATTGTCTGATAATAAAGATGATTCCGTGCTTCTGAAGGCACGTTAAGCCGTTGGTCCGGGCTGCCCTTTGGCAGTCGTTAAAAGAACCACGTCAGAGGCCGAGAGGCGGTTCCGAACAACTCTGACACCAAGATGTACATAGTCGATAGACAATGTAACCTACACGAAATGATGATGATGATGATCATTCCGTGATTCTTAAGTTAAGTCGTTGGCCGAATATTGATATGTCTTTAATATTTCGTTAAATTCTAAGGTTTAGAATTTGACTTCAAGAGTAGCCAGAATAAGTTTGATATTTCTAAAGACAAACTATTTCTTATTAATTCAATGAATTTCGTAGACAAATTTCACTAACATAAATACTACTAGTACTTTTGTAATTACGCGAAGGAGAAATACCGACATGAATAAATAATAGGCGACATTAAAAAGAAAAAACGAACGCCTTCAAGTGGATCACAAAATGCCGTATTTGCACGTACTCTAATATTTTTAAAACCCGACGACTAGGTATAAACTCCAGAAATATTTTCATGGCGACGTTTTAAAATGCCTAAGAGAATAATTTGAGCATATCATCCGAATAAATTTTGTGTGTTATTTGAATAAAATTTACCATCAAACGAGCGTTTAGTATCATAATAAATTTGAGCTCTATTATATTTTAGTTTAAGTCGAATATGTCTATTTTATGAACTGATATTGAATTGAATGTTTAAATGTGTAGTTAGGCGTTGCATGAAAAATCAATGTTATGCTGTAAAATCTTTAGTACAATACAAACCGAAGTAACACAAAGGTTTGCAAATAATATTTAATTTAGCCAGAGTCGACTCGCTAAGAAGAACACAACACTGAAAGTATTTAAAAATTATTTATTTGATAAGGAATCAGATCCCTTATACTATAAAAAAAAGTTCTTCTACCATCTGTCTTTTTTTAAACTATATTTCTGTAACGTCCCGATTGACTGGAAGAGTTCTCTATATGAGATAAGTCCGCCGTTGCATTTATTTTTAGTTTTGTATTTAATGTAATGTTATTTTCTGTGCAATAAAGTTATTACAAACAAAGTATTATAGTATGGCATTATGTGCTATTATGTACGAAAGCGCAGATCCGAATGGATTTACGCTTTGCCTCTGATACGAGATACGACGCAATTTTCAACCAACTTTAAAAAATACATACACTTGAACATAGTACCTCCTCTTTTTTTGAAAGTCGGTTAAAAAGGAGGCGTAGTCATTCGCCTGCCTGATCTTTTGCGTTTGTGCCTCGTCCTCGCCTTTTATGTACCAACTCCAAGGATCCACAGCTTTTTCAGAAATCAGCACATTATCTTATCGTTCCAGTTTTAGGTATCTTACGTTAACGTAATATGTAAAAATCCCCTCTGCCCTTCATATTTTCTCCTAACTTACCGGCAGAATCACAGTGATAATGGACCTTATAAAATCTTATCTATTAATATTACAATAAAAAAAAAGTATTCATATTGAAAAAAAATATTACGATAAAGAGTAAGTATTATATTATAGTAAAGTAGTTTCTAGAATTAGTGCATCACAAAAATTCAAATTACTTGTTTTAAAAAATCACGTAATATGTAGTTTACATAATGACCTAAGAAACCTTGATTCTAGCTTACATACCTATGCATATGCTATAGCATATGATAGTCATTGTTTGATTATTACCTTTGAATACAATAATGATTTTTTTTTTACGAAACAGATTGATAAATTCTCAGGGAAATAATATTGCTTGTGTTCATACTAGTAATATATTAATATCCTACAAACCTTTCTTCTTACTGTCTATAATAAAGAACATCATTACTTATAATGTTTTCTTATGTTTTCGCGATTGTTATTCATTAAATTAAACTATTTTAATACGGTTTTATCGCGTTTATTACTTATTTATTTACACCTGACGCTTCAAACACTTTACAGCGTTCATGGTCGCAGGCAGACAAACGTCAGGTGTAAATAAATAAGTAATAAACGCGATAAAACCGTATTAAAATAGTTTAATTTAATCATTACTTATACTTAAACTGTCTATCGAAATGTAGATTTACGAAAAAGGCATATTTATTGATAGTGTGAAAAAAAGTCTCTTTTCTGTCTCACTTTTAAATTTTAGAAGAAATTTTTATTTAATATAGGTCCTTAAAGTCTTACTATGGTCGTCGTAGAATCGTCGACGATCCCAAGATAACAGGCGGTGTGGAACCACTGAGCCTAAGACATGTCTTCGCGTCTCTATGTGTTTTCTACCGCCTGTATAATGGGTTGTGCTCCGAGGAACCATTTGAGATGATGCCAACACCCGCCTTCTGCCATCGCACCTCTCGCCATCGACAGGGGATTCATCTGCATTCATTAGAATTCAAACGATCGCGTACGGTGCGCTTTAATAGAAATTTTCTCCCACGTATGCTGAGACTGTGGAATGAGCTCCCCAACATGGTTTTCCCAAGAGATCACAACATGGGGTCTTTTAAAAAGGGCATTAAAGGATTCCTCAAGGGATTCAGCAATACGCACGTGATGCCCCTGGAATTGCGGGCGTCCATGGGCAACGGTGACCACTTACTATCAGAAAGATCAGAAAAATTTACATTTCATACACTGAAATCTCGTAAATCAATCCTAAGCTGCAATTTAGATCTTTCGTTTCGAAAGAATAAAAACAACGATCTGCCGTAAAATTAATTATTGATATATTTTTCTTTGCAAGCTTGCAAAGCTAACTTACTGAAAATAAAGCTTAAAAAATTTTAAGAGATCCAATTTTTTTAATGTTTTCTACTATTGGACTATAAAATTTTCACACGTTTCAGTTTAAACAACTTTACAGCTAAGAAATACGATCCGAATGCACTTCTTGCAATTTTGTTAAACTCTGCACTGCAGATTTGAATCAATGTAGATTTAAGGACTTCTGCAAATGCCTGTATAATAAAGTCCTTTAACTCTTTCTGTTATTTTTTTTTTGTATTTTTTTTTTTTTGCATACAAGAAAGTTTAAACTTATTGCTTCAGAGCGTTTGTACTGCTTGTGGTTCGGTCGACTGATTTTGTAATTCACTCGATACAAATGAGATCTTTTGATTTTCCTTCATTCATTTGGTCATTATTACTTATCTTACCTTGCATCAAGCACAACCACAAAACGACACAACAAACAATATTCGGAAAATAATCGTTGATGCGTTTCCAGTTGTTCCTTTGAGTTGTGGAACAAGAATAACTGTATAGGAAGTAGCTGTTTTTGACGTCGAGTTTTAAGACATTACCTACATTGCTGATTGTATTGACATTTAAAGTTTTTTTCATGAAGTACGTTTACCATTTTGTATGAATACGATAGATAAAAATGCAGACCTACATTAAATATAGGTATATAACAAAATTTTTTTGTGAATGAATATTCATTTAGAAATGTATGGTAAAAAAAAACGGTTGTCGTTGCGAAGTCCATTAACCATAACAAGTGACGATGGGGTTGTAACATGGCTATGTATCATAAATTTTAATGGTCACGTTTAGCCACGTCGACCTTTCAGCATAATATGACGTATGCGTCTAGCCGCTTCGATCTTTTCAACCCTGTCATGTGAAACCGATAGCGGATTATCAAAGATACAATTATTGTATAACTATGGCATATTGCTCAAATCATATCATGAAGTATTCACAAGAATGAAAGATAGAAAAATATTTATTTAGCAGTTAGTATAGTAGTATACGTACCTATGTTGGTATATGATCTCGTAGCCTACAAGGTTTATTATTCTATTACTTAATGTTCTTTTTAAATCGACAAGGTTAAGAATATTGATACTTACATTATTCTATGATATGGTCCTAGCATCCTAAGCTACATATATTAGGATTCCAGACCTAATATTTGAGATTACTTTGCTCGGGGAATGCCTACCAGCTTAAAGAACTTTGCTTTTATCTGGTAGGCATTTAGACGCAATTTTCTTCTTCTCGAACATCGATTTTATTTGAAACTGAAAATAAAACTCACCTGCTACGTCGTGTTCAGAAAAGTTATTTTTTTCAGCATCACGTTTGAACGAAACCAAACTCAAACATGAAACTTTCCCGCATCCTGAAACTGTTTACAATATGCGAGGCCGTATCTAAGCCAAAGCCGGAAACGTGTCTAAACAAAGGAAAGAGAGGTGCGTGCTACGCTTTAGTCATGCTACATTAATTCCTAGACTCCATACAAGTGCCCACCGTCTCGAGGACTAAACTTGAATCCAATATGACTTACCACTCCACAAAAATTTCGTTCGAAATTCAACCTTACGAGAAATTATTGCGGTAGAAATTTAAAAGTTATCTTGTATATGCAATTGCATTTGTTATTTTTTGCTTGTAAATTGAGTGGTTTTGATGCCATAAAATGAAAATATATATAGTGTAGTGGCAATTGAACGGAGAAACGTATTTTCTGCCATCGAGGCTTTCGAACCACAAAAAATTAAGCGTTACAGTACCTTTTTACTCGTATAGTTTTGAAATATGTTGTGTTTTAAGAAAAAAATGTGGCTTTTTCCTATTTAGTAGAATTTTCTAGTATATTGAACATGTTTCCAGGCTTGCATTGATAGATTTTACAGTCTACATACTCGGGATAAAAGCGCACCCATCAACTAAAAAAAAATTTCAATATTCAGATCGAGATTAAAAATGTGACTAAAGTTTTTTGATATTTGCACATATTTTTTGGTTGTATCTGCACTATATAGTGTCGTTCAGAAAAATATTTGTAAAATAGTGGTTTTTAGAGTATTTTTGATAACATTGACAAAAAAAATTAATACCACATGAATAAAATTATATTCATTATTAAAAATTAATAAAAAATACAAGAAATTCACAATTAAAGAACAGATAAAAATCGAATTAAAAATCATAAAACAAATTGAGTTTTCAATTTCATCAACTGTACACTTCAGTATTTAATTTGATTATTTTCTTTATTATCTTATAGAAAACTTTATATAAGAAAGTTCAGGTTTCCAAACATACTTAACTAGTTGCGCCGCGCGGCTGTATTGTCACATAAAACTTCCGGCACTCTATCGCTGGCTTTCATACTTAGTTAATGGAGCCATTAAGTAAGTTTTTAATTAGTTATTACCTGGAGACGGGATAGATAAATCTTTGCCATAAAATGTCAACAGTTGCGAAGTTAAAGCGCTAAGTTTTGTTTGTCCTCTACTGGAGTGTATTATACCTGTATTTAATAGTGTAGACTATAGAAAATTACAATAATTATAAAGATAGCGCAACTAGTGCGACTGTCTTCTCAAATGTTATGGAAGGTAATGATATACTTTTACCTGACCTATATGATCAATCATAAAAAAGTAAAACAATGAAGTAATACTTCCTTGAAGTAATAGATATTTAAATAAACTATGAAAGTATACAGATTATGACCACAGAATCGAACTTAAAACGTTTGTTAATCTGTAGAACTAATTTGCCAAAACTAGTAAAGGGATTCAATATTAGTTGATTGAGGCATTTTGATCTTCTCAAGATTCTTGATAATAAATTCATGAAGGGCACAGTAACGATTTCGTATTTCGCAAACAATGAGCCACAGAGAAACGTACTCCTTTTCATCCAACTCTTTAACAGATCTCCTATAGTCATCAATATTTGTATACTTAACAACTTTAGTAATCATCTTTGCCCTTAGTATGAAATACTGCGAAATTTGTTCAAAAAATGCAGTCGCTGCCGACTTAACTGAATCTATACCTAATAGGAAATTTTCTTGTATCGATACAAGAAAAATATTATCATCATCGACTTTAGGAATCATGAACGTAATCCACATTTTTAGCAGATTGGTATCTTTTACCAGCTGTCTAATATGCGGTTTCACGAGCTGAATGAGGTCACAGAGGTTTTTGTTACAAGGCACAGTGCTATTTGGAAGAACATTAGCTTTTGAGCATCGTGTATCATTATTTCTTGATGCTGGTTCCAGTCGAGGACGCTTTGCATTTGGTTCATCGGAAACATCATCAGTTGGTGAAGACGTTGAAATATTTAGGTGGTGGTAAATCTCAACTATATTTCTATTTCGAAAATTCCGTGTATCTAACAGTTCATTCAATTCTATTATTTTTTCAGAGGATCCTGTCTTTATTAAATGATCTGCTTTCTGCATGATAGTGTCTTTGTATTGTTGGACTTTTATCGTCATTGTTTCATGATCCATACTTCATAAGTTTATATAAGATATAAATTTAGTACAAACATTTCAGAAATTAACTTTGACGTCTCTTTTTGTTTACTAGACAACATGACTTTTGAACTTATAAATATCACAAGGCATAGATTCCTTGCTTTCAAAATAATCATTCAAATAGGTAACTATTATAAGTAATTTTTGAAAACATTGCGAAAGTAATTTATCACTCGATTTCGATGCTTTTTGTTTAGAAATGAAAAAAATGTGTTCGCTTTTTGAGTCCAATTTATTGGTTTGGTTTGTGTCAATTATGAGATTATGAGTTAATTTGATACTTTCTGTTTTTATTTAAAATTCCTTCTTCCAAGTTCATTGCAGGCTCAGAGTTAGCTAGTAGTCAATGAAAAATGGTAAAGCATTCCTTGGTAAAATAGACTTAAAAATGAATGGAGATAATGATCGCTT
This sequence comes from Euzophera pinguis, assembly GCA_947363495.1. Taxonomy (NCBI): domain Eukaryota; kingdom Metazoa; phylum Arthropoda; class Insecta; order Lepidoptera; family Pyralidae; genus Euzophera; species Euzophera pinguis. Next base: position 10,037,744 of record OX376163.1, read on the forward strand.
TCTTTCCGAAGATGAGAAATGAAAATATTTACGCCGGAATACCAATAAGGTGAACGACTTAATGCCACCCAATATATCATCGTTGTCGCATGAATAATGTAGGATGATGGAAATTCACGGGCATTTAGACGACAAATCACTCATTCCTCAAACTCCATTGATAAATAATTGTCAAAAAAAAATATAGAAGTATGAAGATTAAATTTGGATACAAACATTGAAGTTTTATTCTGGTTGATTGGGATACTTTTCAGGCAATTTTTTACTTGCTAAGTAAAAAGTAAAACTTAAAACCTCGCTAAATAACAAGTAAAATATCCATTACAAGGCAATGAAGTAGATTTCAACAAAGGGATCATACACCATTAAGTTATAAAATGAAGTCTATGATAATCATCATGACCGTATGCGGTGGATACATTATAGCCTTCGTTTTGTTGCTTAGTCGTAAGCCAACACTCGTTTTTTCTACATCTATTAAAAAAAAACAATAAATTAAATAAACAGTACAAATTTAATGATTTTGTACTGTACGCGATTGTTATTCATTAAATTAAACTATTTTAATACGGTTTTATCGCGTCAAATCTTATGACATCAAAGACAAATTTTAACTTAGTCTGCCTGCGACCATGAACGCTGTAAAGTGTTTGAAACGTCAGGTGTAAATAAATAAGTAATAAACGCGATAAAACCGTATTAAAATAGTTTAATTTAATGAATAACAATCGCGAAAACATAAGAAATCAAACAGTACAAATTTTATTTATCGCTCTATAACTTCTTTCAAATGTCTCAAAGCTTCATCGAGAGCCATATACACTTCTTGAGTATCCAGAGGTCCGTTTTCTATGGATTCTGTGTTACTTCTCATTTCAGATTTATTGATGATGCTTTTTGTCAGTGGACAAAATACATCTGGGTTCATAGAATCAGTCCTGGATTTGCCCGTGAAATAACTCATTGGTACTCCAATAAGTAGCACTGTCATAGCGCCGACTAACGGACAGTAAGTAAATGAGATTCTGAATAGAGATTGAAGGGGTTTCGTTGAGAGATGCGTGCTGAAAGCAAAAAATAATTGGTCGTCAGTCTTTAATATAGTTTAGTTTATGTTGTTTATGAATATTATAAATATTATCTAGTATTAATCAACGAGGTTGGGGAAAATAACTTATAGGGCAAAAAACAATAACTTTTTTTTTCGTTTATTATAGATAGAGTGGGAATTATAAAATTTATTCATTCAACGGTGAGAATAGTCTGGGGTTTTATGCACCGCATTGATCACGATCGATCACGTGAATGACCGACCATAGACAATTTGTTAACATAGAGAAATACATGTTTCCACTCGTGAGAGTAGTTGTACCAGTAGATTCATAGAAGTAGGACTATGGTTATTTCCATGTCCGAGTCACTCTTTAGAATAATAATATCATGGAAGTATGTAATAATTACCTACAGTGTCAATTTGAATGAATAGACGTGGATAAATAAATTAGATACTTATAAAATAAAATCAGATTAGAACGAGTTGAACGAGTATATATATTTACATATGTGTTATATACAATTAAGTAGGCAAACAGGCGTACGGCCCACCTGATAGTAAGTGGTTACCGTAACCTATGAATGCCTGCAACACCAGCGCGTTGCCGACCCTGAAGGAAATTTTTGAAGCTGGTTTTACATTCCTGGACGCGATATTAATATCGTAAACCACAAATTATATCAAATTGTAACCGCTGAAATAGGTATCCGAATTAATAAGTAACATAAGATACTGTAGTAGCTTAAATAATTTTGAATTTAAATATCAATAAACGAGAGTATTCAATTTTGTGATTTCCCACATGTGGGCAATAAAGTTATATTGTATTATATTACGTACATATTCACAAACTTGAGGAATCTCAAGGGATTCAGCAATACGCACGTGATGCCCCTGGAATTGCGGGCGTCCATGGGCAACGGTGACCACTTACTATCAGAAAGATCAGAAAAATTTACATTTCATACACTGAAATCTCGTAAATCAATCCTAAGCTGCAATTTAGATCTTTCGTTTCGAAAGAATAAAAACAACGATCTGCCGTAAAATTAATTATTGATATATTTTTCTTTGCAAGCTTGCAAAGCTAACTTACTGAAAATAAAGCTTAAAAAATTTTAAGAGATCCAATTTTTTTAATGTTTTCTACTATTGGACTATAAAATTTTCACACGTTTCAGTTTAAACAACTTTACAGCTAAGAAATACGATCCGAATGCACTTCTTGCAATTTTGTTAAACTCTGCACTGCAGATTTGAATCAATGTAGATTTAAGGACTTCTGCAAATGCCTGTATAATAAAGTCCTTTAACTCTTTCTGTTATTTTTTTTTTGTATTTTTTTTTTTTTGCATACAAGAAAGTTTAAACTTATTGCTTCAGAGCGTTTGTACTGCTTGTGGTTCGGTCGACTGATTTTGTAATTCACTCGATACAAATGAGATCTTTTGATTTTCCTTCATTCATTTGGTCATTATTACTTATCTTACCTTGCATCAAGCACAACCACAAAACGACACAACAAACAATATTCGGAAAATAATCGTTGATGCGTTTCCAGTTGTTCCTTTGAGTTGTGGAACAAGAATAACTGTATAGGAAGTAGCTGTTTTTGACGTCGAGTTTTAAGACATTACCTACATTGCTGATTGTATTGACATTTAAAGTTTTTTTCATGAAGTACGTTTACCATTTTGTATGAATACGATAGATAAAAATGCAGACCTACATTAAATATAGGTATATAACAAAATTTTTTTGTGAATGAATATTCATTTAGAAATGTATGGTAAAAAAAAACGGTTGTCGTTGCGAAGTCCATTAACCATAACAAGTGACGATGGGGTTGTAACATGGCTATGTATCATAAATTTTAATGGTCACGTTTAGCCACGTCGACCTTTCAGCATAATATGACGTATGCGTCTAGCCGCTTCGATCTTTTCAACCCTGTCATGTGAAACCGATAGCGGATTATCAAAGATACAATTATTGTATAACTATGGCATATTGCTCAAATCATATCATGAAGTATTCACAAGAATGAAAGATAGAAAAATATTTATTTAGCAGTTAGTATAGTAGTATACGTACCTATGTTGGTATATGATCTCGTAGCCTACAAGGTTTATTATTCTATTACTTAATGTTCTTTTTAAATCGACAAGGTTAAGAATATTGATACTTACATTATTCTATGATATGGTCCTAGCATCCTAAGCTACATATATTAGGATTCCAGACCTAATATTTGAGATTACTTTGCTCGGGGAATGCCTACCAGCTTAAAGAACTTTGCTTTTATCTGGTAGGCATTTAGACGCAATTTTCTTCTTCTCGAACATCGATTTTATTTGAAACTGAAAATAAAACTCACCTGCTACGTCGTGTTCAGAAAAGTTATTTTTTTCAGCATCACGTTTGAACGAAACCAAACTCAAACATGAAACTTTCCCGCATCCTGAAACTGTTTACAATATGCGAGGCCGTATCTAAGCCAAAGCCGGAAACGTGTCTAAACAAAGGAAAGAGAGGTGCGTGCTACGCTTTAGTCATGCTACATTAATTCCTAGACTCCATACAAGTGCCCACCGTCTCGAGGACTAAACTTGAATCCAATATGACTTACCACTCCACAAAAATTTCGTTCGAAATTCAACCTTACGAGAAATTATTGCGGTAGAAATTTAAAAGTTATCTTGTATATGCAATTGCATTTGTTATTTTTTGCTTGTAAATTGAGTGGTTTTGATGCCATAAAATGAAAATATATATAGTGTAGTGGCAATTGAACGGAGAAACGTATTTTCTGCCATCGAGGCTTTCGAACCACAAAAAATTAAGCGTTACAGTACCTTTTTACTCGTATAGTTTTGAAATATGTTGTGTTTTAAGAAAAAAATGTGGCTTTTTCCTATTTAGTAGAATTTTCTAGTATATTGAACATGTTTCCAGGCTTGCATTGATAGATTTTACAGTCTACATACTCGGGATAAAAGCGCACCCATCAACTAAAAAAAAATTTCAATATTCAGATCGAGATTAAAAATGTGACTAAAGTTTTTTGATATTTGCACATATTTTTTGGTTGTATCTGCACTATATAGTGTCGTTCAGAAAAATATTTGTAAAATAGTGGTTTTTAGAGTATTTTTGATAACATTGACAAAAAAAATTAATACCACATGAATAAAATTATATTCATTATTAAAAATTAATAAAAAATACAAGAAATTCACAATTAAAGAACAGATAAAAATCGAATTAAAAATCATAAAACAAATTGAGTTTTCAATTTCATCAACTGTACACTTCAGTATTTAATTTGATTATTTTCTTTATTATCTTATAGAAAACTTTATATAAGAAAGTTCAGGTTTCCAAACATACTTAACTAGTTGCGCCGCGCGGCTGTATTGTCACATAAAACTTCCGGCACTCTATCGCTGGCTTTCATACTTAGTTAATGGAGCCATTAAGTAAGTTTTTAATTAGTTATTACCTGGAGACGGGATAGATAAATCTTTGCCATAAAATGTCAACAGTTGCGAAGTTAAAGCGCTAAGTTTTGTTTGTCCTCTACTGGAGTGTATTATACCTGTATTTAATAGTGTAGACTATAGAAAATTACAATAATTATAAAGATAGCGCAACTAGTGCGACTGTCTTCTCAAATGTTATGGAAGGTAATGATATACTTTTACCTGACCTATATGATCAATCATAAAAAAGTAAAACAATGAAGTAATACTTCCTTGAAGTAATAGATATTTAAATAAACTATGAAAGTATACAGATTATGACCACAGAATCGAACTTAAAACGTTTGTTAATCTGTAGAACTAATTTGCCAAAACTAGTAAAGGGATTCAATATTAGTTGATTGAGGCATTTTGATCTTCTCAAGATTCTTGATAATAAATTCATGAAGGGCACAGTAACGATTTCGTATTTCGCAAACAATGAGCCACAGAGAAACGTACTCCTTTTCATCCAACTCTTTAACAGATCTCCTATAGTCATCAATATTTGTATACTTAACAACTTTAGTAATCATCTTTGCCCTTAGTATGAAATACTGCGAAATTTGTTCAAAAAATGCAGTCGCTGCCGACTTAACTGAATCTATACCTAATAGGAAATTTTCTTGTATCGATACAAGAAAAATATTATCATCATCGACTTTAGGAATCATGAACGTAATCCACATTTTTAGCAGATTGGTATCTTTTACCAGCTGTCTAATATGCGGTTTCACGAGCTGAATGAGGTCACAGAGGTTTTTGTTACAAGGCACAGTGCTATTTGGAAGAACATTAGCTTTTGAGCATCGTGTATCATTATTTCTTGATGCTGGTTCCAGTCGAGGACGCTTTGCATTTGGTTCATCGGAAACATCATCAGTTGGTGAAGACGTTGAAATATTTAGGTGGTGGTAAATCTCAACTATATTTCTATTTCGAAAATTCCGTGTATCTAACAGTTCATTCAATTCTATTATTTTTTCAGAGGATCCTGTCTTTATTAAATGATCTGCTTTCTGCATGATAGTGTCTTTGTATTGTTGGACTTTTATCGTCATTGTTTCATGATCCATACTTCATAAGTTTATATAAGATATAAATTTAGTACAAACATTTCAGAAATTAACTTTGACGTCTCTTTTTGTTTACTAGACAACATGACTTTTGAACTTATAAATATCACAAGGCATAGATTCCTTGCTTTCAAAATAATCATTCAAATAGGTAACTATTATAAGTAATTTTTGAAAACATTGCGAAAGTAATTTATCACTCGATTTCGATGCTTTTTGTTTAGAAATGAAAAAAATGTGTTCGCTTTTTGAGTCCAATTTATTGGTTTGGTTTGTGTCAATTATGAGATTATGAGTTAATTTGATACTTTCTGTTTTTATTTAAAATTCCTTCTTCCAAGTTCATTGCAGGCTCAGAGTTAGCTAGTAGTCAATGAAAAATGGTAAAGCATTCCTTGGTAAAATAGACTTAAAAATGAATGGAGATAATGATCGCTTTCTTTCCGAAGATGAGAAATGAAAATATTTACGCCGGAATACCAATAAGGTGAACGACTTAATGCCACCCAATATATCATCGTTGTCGCATGAATAATGTAGGATGATGGAAATTCACGGGCATTTAGACGACAAATCACTCATTCCTCAAACTCCATTGATAAATAATTGTCAAAAAAAAATATAGAAGTATGAAGATTAAATTTGGATACAAACATTGAAGTTTTATTCTGGTTGATTGGGATACTTTTCAGGCAATTTTTTACTTGCTAAGTAAAAAGTAAAACTTAAAACCTCGCTAAATAACAAGTAAAATATCCATTACAAGGCAATGAAGTAGATTTCAACAAAGGGATCATACACCATTAAGTTATAAAATGAAGTCTATGATAATCATCATGACCGTATGCGGTGGATACATTATAGCCTTCGTTTTGTTGCTTAGTCGTAAGCCAACACTCGTTTTTTCTACATCTATTAAAAAAAAACAATAAATTAAATAAACAGTACAAATTTAATGATTTTGTACTGTACGCGATTGTTATTCATTAAATTAAACTATTTTAATACGGTTTTATCGCGTCAAATCTTATGACATCAAAGACAAATTTTAACTTAGTCTGCCTGCGACCATGAACGCTGTAAAGTGTTTGAAACGTCAGGTGTAAATAAATAAGTAATAAACGCGATAAAACCGTATTAAAATAGTTTAATTTAATGAATAACAATCGCGAAAACATAAGAAATCAAACAGTACAAATTTTATTTATCGCTCTATAACTTCTTTCAAATGTCTCAAAGCTTCATCGAGAGCCATATACACTTCTTGAGTATCCAGAGGTCCGTTTTCTATGGATTCTGTGTTACTTCTCATTTCAGATTTATTGATGATGCTTTTTGTCAGTGGACAAAATACATCTGGGTTCATAGAATCAGTCCTGGATTTGCCCGTGAAATAACTCATTGGTACTCCAATAAGTAGCACTGTCATAGCGCCGACTAACGGACAGTAAGTAAATGAGATTCTGAATAGAGATTGAAGGGGTTTCGTTGAGAGATGCGTGCTGAAAGCAAAAAATAATTGGTCGTCAGTCTTTAATATAGTTTAGTTTATGTTGTTTATGAATATTATAAATATTATCTAGTATTAATCAACGAGGTTGGGGAAAATAACTTATAGGGCAAAAAACAATAACTTTTTTTTTCGTTTATTATAGATAGAGTGGGAATTATAAAATTTATTCATTCAACGGTGAGAATAGTCTGGGGTTTTATGCACCGCATTGATCACGATCGATCACGTGAATGACCGACCATAGACAATTTGTTAACATAGAGAAATACATGTTTCCACTCGTGAGAGTAGTTGTACCAGTAGATTCATAGAAGTAGGACTATGGTTATTTCCATGTCCGAGTCACTCTTTAGAATAATAATATCATGGAAGTATGTAATAATTACCTACAGTGTCAATTTGAATGAATAGACGTGGATAAATAAATTAGATACTTATAAAATAAAATCAGATTAGAACGAGTTGAACGAGTATATATATTTACATATGTGTTATATACAATTAAGTAGGCAAACAGGCGTACGGCCCACCTGATAGTAAGTGGTTACCGTAACCTATGAATGCCTGCAACACCAGCGCGTTGCCGACCCTGAAGGAAATTTTTGAAGCTGGTTTTACATTCCTGGACGCGATATTAATATCGTAAACCACAAATTATATCAAATTGTAACCGCTGAAATAGGTATCCGAATTAATAAGTAACATAAGATACTGTAGTAGCTTAAATAATTTTGAATTTAAATATCAATAAACGAGAGTATTCAATTTTGTGATTTCCCACATGTGGGCAATAAAGTTATATTGTATTATATTACGTACATATTCACAAAGATAAGAGTAGGAAAAGTCATTAAAGTGTATGAACCGGGTAATAGCTTGGCATAGGAAAAGTTTTGCCAAGGGGAAATAAAAGCCTAGAACCGATATCGGCCAAGTTCTGGAAGATTACAAGTTTTCTAACCAAGTGTGAAGTCATTTGGGAACGTAAAAAATCGACGAAGCGTGACTGGAGATCGTTGGAAATGTTTAATATGGGGGTTTGGAAATAACATTCAGATTCTCGTGGAACTTTTGTAAGTTGAAAGTTATTATATTAGTATTCAAAAGTATACTTAAATTGCAGTGTAGAGTTAAAACTGATTAATAGATTGCATTATCTTAGTTCTTTATATTCTATCTATTAACTATCCAGTAATTTCTTCGATAGAAGTCTACTATTCAGAAGAAAACTCGCACGATTTATCTTTCAGTGCATTTTTATTACTTACTTCGGTCAAAAGAAGCTGTACCTTCATCTTTCGAAAAAATGTAGTTATAATACATAATATGACTTTACTCGACTACATTTTATGACTTCAGTACATATAGCTTCTTAAAGTTATAGTTAATTCTGAGAAAATGATACTGGTATGGTAAAGCAAAATCGATTCCTATTTGATATGTGTTTCCTAAAAATACAATACAAACGAAAATTCTTCCTATCATATTTAAATAAGGTAAAGATACTCACATAACTCCTTTAGCAATATTTACATTTTCTTGTAAATATGTAAAGTTGTCTTTACCGCATCCTGAAATTGCTAGCGGTTTCCCTTGGAAGGTCAATGCCCCTGTAGCTAGAGCGTTTTCAGCTCCTATGAGGAGCCAACCGCAAAGCAAGAGGCTTAGCAGGCACCCGCTTAGTGCTCCCTGGAATGTGTATTTTATCATGATACATTAAAATGTTAGGGACGTCGTATACAATACGTGTCTGTTGACGATCTACCTAACCTAAACGCAGTTAGTGTGAATGGTGTGCCTAAAAGTATGAACCTAAAAAAGTTATTTCCCAGATGTAAAATATTTAGTTGTTAGTCAAAAATCATAAAACGGTTAAAATATTTATGATTTTAGAGACCTTGGTTTGCAATATCTGACTAGAAAAAAGTACCAAAATAGTTAAACATAAGTTATCTAATCTATTTTCAGCACATGTGACATTCATTAGATTCACTATCCACTTTCCATCAGGTTGGTCGTATGCCTGTTTGCCTACTAAATTGCAAAAAGAAAGCTACTGCTTTGAAAGGCATTGTAAGTCATCGTTTTCGCTTGACATTATTAGATGTTATTAGACTGTGTCCGATACAATTCCTACCAACCCATCTTACCAAAGCATACCCAACCAAACGCTGGACGAAGGCCGCTTCCAATCGGTGATTTTGGAAATCATTAGGAGAGGCCTTTGTCCAACAGTAGATAGACTGCGGCTGAAATGATGATGATGATGATAATCCTACCAAACATTCATAGCAGCAGATAGTATTAAAATATTTTTTGTAACTATGACTAGCTAAGACTAAAAAGATCGTAAGTAGGTACATTATCTCAACTCTATATTAAACAATAACTGCCTTAAACTTCACATTATTACTGTTCATATGAGAACATAAAATACCATGGCGGGATAAACGAGATTTAGAAGGAATTCAGGGACGGATCCCTAAAATTCCTGCTTAACAGAATAGTAAATATTGTTGGGGGCTAAAACCCTTTTAGGGTGGCCATTTGAAGTTGGTTTGCAAATATGATTAAGTGTATCGTACATACAATGAATTCCTGAGGTTGGTATTTTTATAAACTTCCATATTCATATTACTAATATTATTAGTGCGAAAGTCTGTCTCTCTGTTACGCTGTTCACAGCTGACCCATTGAACGGATTTTGGTGAAACTTGGAATGAATATAGCTGAAGACCCAAGGTCAAACATAGGCTACTTTTTGACGCGTGCGAAACTGTGGGAAACAGCTTGTATGTTTTGTGATAATTATTAACCCTTAACAATTTAATAATAGCCAGTAATTACGTCATTGTGTATCTGAGGTAGCAATTTGAAGATAATCAGCTCATCTAATACTTAATTTAGCCATATTTTAGGAATTTGTGCCTTCACCATGAGATTTATTAAACGCAGATGCTAGAGTCTACGTTAACAATTTGGACTTAACAAATTTTTCATAATCAATCCAATTTTTCGTAACAAATGATATACAATATCTTGACGCAGTTGTGTTTTGTTGTTGTAAAATAAATTTAATAAAAAAAATTGCTACTTAAAAGCCATCTAGCGAAAATTAACAGTCACAAAGAAGAAAGTTTGAAGAATAGGTAGCTATTACTTCCCTAGCTACTGTCCCTTTATAGCGAAAATTTAATGACAACAAGTAGATGGCGCTAGGTATGATATTAAATAGTTGCTTATATTTGACATAGATGGCGTTTGTTGATGAAGTGGAACTAATGCCTTTCTTTCTACCTACTTTCAACAATAATCTGTATAATTTTTAAATAAAATACCTATACATTTATATTGTATTTAAATGTATGCGTACTCAATTTTAGACCATAAAATATTCAGTTAACAAACAATGGTAATTCGTGACTTTACAATAAAATACTTACTGAACAATTAGCCCTGGAGAAAACAATCCCAAGGGTGAAGAGGCCCAACAAAGTCCCTGCAGTGACTCCCGTAACCCCCGAAGCCACATGCTGCAGTCGATCCAGTTCCTTGGCAAACCAGACCACACACCCACAATATGCTCCCACAAGTATGCAAAGTAGCTAAAATTAAGAAGAATCGAACTTAAAAAAATCAAGAAATTTCCTTTATATTTAAATTACAAAAAATCTTTTTCTCTCTCTCTCTCTCTCTCTCTCTTCACAATCAACATAGTCAGTGCCATGAGGATGAAAAATTATTTTATTTATTATTTTTTTTGGCTTGTCTTATCTTCCTTATGTTACACTTTACTGTGCCACTTCTGGCTAAAGGTTTATCCCATCCACCGTCAAATATCCTAAAATTAACGCTCCAACGCATCCTTGATCTATCTCTCTTTCTTCATGCTCCTTATCTGGTCATCAATTGGTAGCTATAGAAACCAAACGTTTGTCGCGAATTCGGCAAAAGTGACCTGTCTAATCCCACTTAAACTTAGCGGCCATGCTTAGTACCAAATAGTATAAAATTAAAAATCTAACATGTACCTTCATTACTTTGCAGCAAGATAGTTCATTTGTGCTTTGTGGCATCCATGGTCTTATGAATTCTTCAAATAATACTCCTGAGATCGAATTGATTATTGAGGCGAGGCACCTAAAACAATATAATAGTAACCACTTCGATTAATTAACATTCCAACTTTCATATTAATATTTATTAATAATGAATTGTTTGATCTTTACCTACTTACTAGTCTACTTAGGTACACTTAAATATATTTAGTAAATCCGGCTAAGATTTCTTTTGGCTATTTTCCTAGTGAAAGTTAATTTTATAAGTTAAATGTACACCCATGTCACAGACTAAGTATTTTCTTTCGATAGTGAGTGATACCCAAAAAGTAAATAAGAATTGATCAAATACATATGTATTTCATTACTTTACCCTGTCGTAGCGCTGAATATTGAAATAATAAAAATTCCACAAATCCCAGGAAACATAACTGACAAACTGTTGAGAAATTGTGGCACCAGCTGAAAAGAACAAAATTAGACTAAATGATCATAGAAATTATAGAAATGAGTATCTCATTTTTGTCATAGATAGATTGATATGTACTACTACTCTGTTAGCGCATCCTGGGCTCTGATGTAACCGGGCAAACGCTAGGATAACTAAGACTGTGTGAGACCATGGTTGCTTTGGAACTTATGGGTCTACTGTTATGTTTATCTGCCATTCCATTCATGTTATAATCATTAACTATTTATTGAAATTGCAGTTAATTTTCAATGCAGACGTCATTTTACATAAATTAAGTTTACTACCACTTCCAAAGCGCAAGTGGAGAAGAAGCGGAACCATAACTCCACTACAGCATTCTCTTCAAAACGACAATTTACAAATATAAATACTGTAATACTAACTTGTTCATGTTTCTTTATTGCTCCAGATAACAATGGATCGCAACCAGCAAACCAAGCATACAGAGCCAGTCCGAGGAAACAAGATAACAGCTTCATCAATATTACTCCAACACAAGAGATTGCTAGACATAACCTAGCCTTCTTTATCGATGAGACAGCTAAGAGCTTCTGAAGAGACGATTGACTCAAAGCTATCTTCCAAAGCCAGTTTGTGCTCAAGGCTATTGTGACAGCGAAGAAAGAAGTGTGGTGCTCGAGCTCTGGATCTGGACTAAAGAATTATGTGATGAATTCATACGAAGATCATATCATTAAAATATTTTTTTATGACTTCCATCTACTTGATATAGAAATTTGACTTCAATTCAGTAAGTAACAAATAAGATAATACAGTAAAAATTTCCATGCAAGTCAATAAATATTAATGTAAAGACACCATGTAGTGTAAACGTATTTCCATGAGCTGCAGTTACAACTTTACATAATAATTTAATTTCCTTTACATTTTTATGGTGTACATGAATAAAGTAAATAAATAAATAAATAAATAATCTGGATCCATACATATTTCCTGTATCGTACCAGTAGCACATAACAGTTTCTGGTACTCTGAATTTTTATTATATCGTATCAATCTAACCAATTAAATAAAAATAAAATAAAAAAGATTCTCACTCATACAACACAAGTCGTCCACCATGACTGGCGATTTGCCACATCCTTATAAATCCCATTGGCAACAAAGCCAGGCCGCTTGGCAGAGCTGAGCCAGCAACTGCTAAGAATGACGTCACTATGCCAATACTGACAATGGCTCTTAAACCTCCAATAGCGCTCAAGGTCGCACATACCACACATATTACTGCGGTTATTCGACCAGCTAAAGGATTAGTTACTGAAAATAAGGATAAATGAAATTTGTTTATATGATAGTACGCCGATAGATAAGCCGCGTTGTGTAAGATGGAAGTTCCGATTACTTCCATCTAATTGTGAGTGAGTAGGTAAGCGAGATATCGCTTTCCCATATAGCGCCATCTCGCTGTCTCATTCGTTTTTGGGTGGAAATGAGAGATGATAGTAAGTCACCAAAACTAGTTAATCTACTGCAAAAATATTATAAAAATCAAAGTAAGTTTGTGTAGGGTATTTAATTTTTTGTCACCTGTTCAGCTTTTATATTCAACCAATCTTCCTGATTTTCGAATACACTTTGTTGGGAGTACTGCACAGGACAGAGGTTACTTTTAATTCCGGATAAAAGTACTGCGGGCAAAATAGTGGAACATACATAAGAAAAAATTAACATGCTTACCTAATCTAAATGCCAACAAAGGAACATATGGTACGATAGGAAGCAGCATCAGCTTACTGATGACAAACAATACAGCAGCCACTGTCCGGGTGTGTGAGGAAAACCTTATCTCCAGGTATTCGAAGCTCGACGATAGTTGCAGTTTGTGAAATACTGAAAAGCATAAAATAAATGTACTGATTGGTCGGTGAGTGTTGTAAAATTATACTTATGAAGTTCATGAGAGACCAGAAATTCACTTTTTGTTTTGAATACCTGGTGGCGGTTCCAATTACTTTCATGCACATTCTTCTTAATGCATTTTGTGTTTAACTTATTTGCTAGGTATTAACTAAGTGCAAGGTACAAAATCTCTATTCCCGAAAAACAAAAACCGACTTCCATTAGTTTGCTGCATAAACGGCAAAACATTAGTTATGCACCTGAAGGTTAGAGAAATAGTGAGGCGGTTTTGATACAACGATACCAGGGTCAAACAGGGACTCTGTTTTGTATTGGTCGCCCTGATATCAGGGGGTTAAAAAAGATGGAGCCGAATCAGATCCTACTTTTGGATTTTAGAAGTCGGTTGAAAATAGTTGTGTCAGTAATATGCGCTTGAATTATAAGTAAAATCTGTAATGTCGCGAAAAGAGATGTTTTTAGATTTCCTAAGCTTCAACACAACTAAGAATACACAATTGAGACATAACTATTATCGATATTAGTGCTAGATTAGATAAGACTTAAGTATTAGCAACGTCAATATTACCTGGTAAGTAAATGACAGCGGTGAGGAAAGTCACCACAATCAAGGAGAGCGCTGACGCCCAGTACTGCGTCCCTCTGAGGTAGATCTCCACTGGCACTCCGAGAAGAGTAATACTTGTTAAGTGACTGAAATAATTTATTTATTTATTTTATGACATAGGAAAACAAACAGCTCGAAGCCTTAAGTTTTTACATATAGTTAAAAAGAAAATCTAATTAGGTTATAAAATGTAACAGTAGTAGTGTACCCATAACATTGAATGCATGAGAAAAACAAAAAGATAAATAATTGGTAACAAAAATTTAAATCAATGCATGTATTTGAAATCGCGCATACGCACACACACACGATTTAGCAATGGTAAGACGCAATCCGCGCCGAGTACACGCCAAGTGAACTCGCTCAAGATATCGGGAATCCAAATATTTCCAATGTATGAAATTGACACACACATACATGTCACTACTACATGAAAAGTACTCGTTGATATTGTTAAATGATAACCCGATTTAAGATAGCCTACCAAACTCTTTATAGGTCCTTTCGTATCACTAGAAAAGTTTTCGTCCAATTAGCGCTGCCGCAGCAGGCCGGCCATTGGCCGCCATGCTGCGGCCGCCGGCCAATTGTCTTTCTAATACGGATAATCGGACGGATTGTCACTATGTCACTTCACTTATTATGCGCGCATTTGTACGGATTAATTTTATGCTAATTGATTTAATGTGATAAGTGATTAGATTGTGGTATATAGTTTAAAAGAATCGAAATTAGTGAAGTTTAACACAGGCTGTTGTGTATTCTGATATAGTGTTTGTTTTGTTTCATCGTAAAGGTTGGTTTGTTTCATTTTGTTTTATGTCGTTGTTGTTGTTAGGCGAGAAATGGCGGCATTAGTACAAATAGATTGTTGTCTTACAGATTACTTATTGAATGAATCAACTTCGTTCTCAAAACAATCGTTCGATAATAAAAAAAATATCATTAACCTTGGACGGGCTCGTCCCGATATAAAAATTGATTATAAGCGTAAGGATGGGGTTTTCAAACATTTTCACAGTTCGATGTATGATAAATACAATTGGATAACAGGCAGTTGCAAATTAAATAAGTTATTTTGCTTTTCATGTCTGCTGTTTTCCGATACAAATAGTGCTTGGAATAAAATGGGTTTCTCAGACATAAATAATTTGACCAATTCGGCTAGAAAACATAGTCAAACTGAAAAACATTTACGCAGTTGTTTATTGTTACACGCATAGATTAATAATTGGTCTCCGCTGCGCTACGACTAGATACCGTCGGCATACTACATAAATTCGCAACTAAAACCATGCCGAAACCGGCATGGTTGCGGCATAACCGCGTCAGTCATGCCGCGACCGATGAGTGAGTTGGATGTCTAGATAAATATAAAATTTAATGTAAATGTAGACGAAAATGTGCAGTTTGCGTAGTCAAACTGTGTAAGAATAATACTAAAAGAAATAAGGAAGATACTGGTATTACATTCCATCAATAAGTATTGTATTATTTCGAAATATGGACATAAATTACTCACGAAAATAATATAACCCTAAAATATGGCGCGAAGTACCGCTCGGTGCTCAATGTTGCCGTGTATTAAATAATCCCAAATTCCCCGAGGTTTCGATTTTTATTATTTAGATATTTTGTTTTTTAACTCCCGACTCCAAAAGAGGGATGTTGTAATTTTGACTTTTTCTGACAATTTTGTCATCTTTAACATAAAGCGGGGTGCGTGCGTAATGTGTATGATAAGTGTTAGGCTATTGTGCTATGAGGCGGGATAATTAAATAAAGTCAATATGTAATTTAACACTATAATTACAAGTTCAGCACAATTAAATAGAACAAATACAATACAAGCACACCGACAACTTAAAGATTAACAGAAGGTTACGATAAGCACAAAATACAGGTGAGAAAAGTGAAGGAACGGATCAAGCGAAAATGAGTTTACGTAAGCGCGCGAATGCGAGCGCAAGCAACGTGCGTACAGTCTCAAGATGGTATTCGGACTGACGAGCCGGGCGGCGAGACATCCGACGGATGCATGCCAGCCGATCGCAGCGGCTGGCATGCATGCGCGCGCATCGCATTCGCTATCTATATAAAACAACAACACTTGTCCGCTTGTTCGTTGACATTAAAAATATACAAATTTTTAAGTTAAATTATCTTAAATTAACAAGTTTTAGTATTGCAGTTTATTTAAAATATTTACAAGTAATTATCAAAATAAAAAACTTATAATACTAATACTATACAACTTAATAAAACTATAGCTTCCTTTTTAATTAAAAGACGTGGACGCAAGCCACAAACATCTTATTTCTTTAATGCTGATCTGGGAGAAAAGTAAATACGTGGAATGTACTACTGCTTCTCTTCCCGCGCAGACCATATAAGCCGGCCGAGGAAGTGGGCGAAAATCGAAGAACCATACCTATCAGTAGGCGATGCGACTAGCAACCTATCACTATTTTGATTCCATTTCCACTTTACGCCGACCAACATTCTAAATATGGCCTTTAGGTAGTTGGTACCCCGTAGGGTATTGTTGCCGGATAATTGATTAATCGAATTTGGTTTTTTTTTAAAAATAATCTATGATATCGAAAGTATTGATATAATTAATTTAATCGAATTTTGACAATTAATCGATTATTAACTGCAATATCAAACAATTAGTCGATTATTGAAATGGGTTGATATAAATTATATCGATTTAATCAACATAGGTAATCGTTCATATCAATGGTTATCGATTATGTATCTGTAGTATCGATATAATCTAATCTGTAGTATTGATTTTTGAGAATTTATGAAAAATAATCGATTAATGGATTAATAACAATACCAAGCATTTCAGGCACCGATACTATACAGATATACCGGAACTCGGCGGCGGGATGTACAGCGGGCATAACACAAATCATCGTCATTCAACTCATACAGAAAAAAATTACAGAAATATATTATCAATATCGATACTATCGATATATGATTACTATCGATACCTTAGATTATATTTTCAACTATCAAAGAATCGATTATTATTCGATGTGTAATGTATTTTCCGGCAACACTACTGTATGGAAAAAGGCCATGATAATATCTACTCGTATGTACAAGATGTTTACCGCAGCTCCGCCTGCGTCAAAAGGTAACCTATGTTTGACTCCGGGTCTTGAACTATATCCGTACCAAATTTCATGAAAATAAATTCAGCGGTTTAGTTGTAAAAGAGTAACAAACATCCATTAATACTTACAAACTTTCGCGTTTATAATATTAATAGGATGTGTATGTCTATTTATTTATCTGTATTTAAACCCGGGTTACAACTAAAAAGAGGTCAGTAATCAATTAGCGCCAAGCTAAGTAAGTAACGTTTAACATACTGTACTGTGTAATAATATATCCAAAGAAAGTTTTTCTGCAATTTTAGGATTCAATATTAGAATTATAAAATAAAGTAGACAAAAACTAACCATTTCCCCTACCTTATCTCCGAAACTATCGATTCCAGAATTTCGATTCATAAATTACAGGAAAACCTATGAGATAATTTTAAATTTGTTTAAGAGGTCCAAATACACAGTTTTATTTTAATTTCATTTTAAAGGTTTATCTGAGCTACTTTTTATAATACGTAACAAGACCGCAGCAATTAATAATTTTCCCATTGGTCGGGCACCAGTCAAGTAGCTGGCAACACACTTTCCTATTAAGTGGCCGCATTCTGGAAACTGATTTTTCTTCACAGCGCGGTATCTAGTCGAGCGCGCGAGACCAATTATTAATCTATGGTTACACGATTTTGGAAATAGTAGAATAGAATCATTTCTCGGCAATAATTTTGAAGCCCACAATCGTAAAGTAGAGCGTAATCGAAACTTAATGAAACGTTTAATAGACACTGTTGTTCTTCTTGGAAAACAAGAGTTATCTTTCCGCGGGCATAAAGAAAACCTAAATTCAGATAATCGTGGCGGCTTTACCTCTCTTTTTTTTCACCCCACGCCACTGTTGTGTATGCACTTTTTTTAGAATGTTAACAATTAATAAAAAGGGTTAAATTTCCGGATCATGTATTAATGCAGAAATCATTTTTTTTAAAGTGACGTTTTTATTCTTCTTAAGCCATCGTTATCTATTATGCCGTAACTTTTTATGATCCCAGTATTTACAAGTATCTTAGTTTTCAATGTGTTCTTTGGTGTTACGTTGGAACGTTTCAGTACTACATAATTACGTCAACAAATTTTCTGAATAAACTACATATTAAAGGTGATTGAAGTACCGAAAATTTCGCACGACTAGAGGTCTTAAATTAATACAAAAATAATACTTTCATTTCTGGACACCATTGAGGAAGGAGCTTTTATCAATGGTGGAAGTAGATTTAGGTAGGTAGATGTTTAAAGATGAAATAAACTCGGTTACATTGACGTAGAACAATAAAAACAAAGGCTGGATATCCCTACTAATAAGTTTTCGTATTAACTCAGATGAAGCAAATTTTAGTCCACTACATTTTAGACACCAAAGCTTAAATGAGGAATAATTATTACTATTGTCTAACACTTGTCGCTTATAAGTAAAACTTTATGTTAATAAATATTTGCCAATACTAACTCACCTTGCAATAAGAGCTAATGAAATTGAAATCACTGACATATTTTTACCACCAAACAGAAATCCGTTCACAGTATTATATTTTCTATTTAAAACATTATAATAAAGTATAATACCTATGAAAACACCCAAATTTATGCCGAATAAACAATATTCAGCTAAATTGAAATAAATCGGTGAAATAGGAACTTTCGTTGAATTTCTCATGTTTTTAAAGAAAACTAGAAACGTGTATTCAGTGTCGCGCAAATAACAGAGTAAAATTGATATCAGTGCCTTAATACAACAATAAAAGATAGAGTAAGATAAACTGGATTTGCCTTCAATCTTTTTACAAACACAACAGACAGAAAACAATTGAATCAAAACGACTACTTTCAAGGAAATGTCACGTTCTGCTATGGGTTAACGAACTTGGACCTGCTGCATGGGTGAAACTAAATACATAACACATTTATGTTCTTCTATAAAAATGTTATAACTAGGTATTTGGGAACGAAAACTAAATGTTATCTTATAGTAGTAGAACAGTAATGATCCTGAGTAAAGAGAAAAAAGTAGGAAATTCTAAGCAATCATCTGAGGACCTAACAGGGAAGGCGCTAAGATAAAAAAGCGAGTCAATATTTTCAAGACATCTAAAAATAATCATGACAGACACAATACCTCTTATTGGGTCAACATCCTACTAAGAGCCTCCATTCTCCCGTGTTTGTAGTCCAAAAAAGTATTTTTAAATAAATACACCCGGTCATTCATATCGAGTGGGTTGCATGGTCAATTGACCTAGCACACCCTGCTGTCAGAGTTTTTCGGCACCGCCTTTTGGCTGACATTGTTCTTTTAACAATCACCAGATGCCAGCCAGGACCATTAACGGCTTTACATGTCATCCGAAGCACGGAATCAGCATTATTATCTGACAATCCGGTGATTGAAGCAATGTCCTGAAAAATCTAGAAACATCGGAACATATTATGCTTAGCTCGGGAATCGAACCCATGACCTCAGGTTATACAGCGTATCAACTAGGTTTAGTAATTTTAACCAAAAAGACAAAAACCATATTTTTAATGATTTCATGTTCTGTTACTAATCTTTTTATTTCATTGACATAACTTACTACACGACAATCTCACGCTATCAATAAATTAAGTATTAAAGTTAAATAAATACATTATATCATATCAAAAAGCAAATGTTAATAAATATGTACTTGCAGATAATAAACCTACACTATCATTTAATGTTATTTACTTGGACAAGCCACTTGCAGAAAGGTAGACAACATGTGCTTAATCAAAGTATTAAAAAAAACCTAACTTGGTATTCCATATCAGGGAAAAATTTACAGGTAAATTGTACTCTAGTATCTGCACTATATATCTAAGCAACTTCGCAAATATGAAAAAATAAATTGTATCATTCACCGCTTTTCAAAATGTAGGTAATAAGCTTTTGGCTCTGAGGACAACGATATCACTTGTAAACTTAGACTATGGATCCAATAGACGGCAAATGCGAAAGAGAAATATATAGGAAATGCGTATGTTAGAATGAGATAGAGAGCGAGACCATTTCATATACACAATAATGTCCCATAGAGGCCTTACGGATTTCTTGTCAAAAACAAATATTTAACTTATAAACAAATATCTAGTCGTAAGTGTTAAAAAAGTGTAAGTGTCAGTAGAAGCGCATACCAATGGTTTCATGTGCAGTGCCTAAATGTAACTCAAGTAACAAATAAAACCTACATAATATATTCAACTATATCTAGTAAACACTTTTAGTACAGTTTTCAGTAGAGCGAGAATCGGCCACTGGTCTCAAAATTATAATAAAGTAAAGTTAATTAATGTCCACCTACTCGAAGTCGAGTCGGAGAGCTCGTTAAAAATAAAAATACTAAGGTAGCATGTTTTTATGTACTTAATTTTATTCTAACTTATCCCGAAAAATTCTGCATACTTAATTTGGCAATGTTCTCACGTTAAGAAAATCGATCATAGTGATGTCGACATTGCTCGGCTCAGCACTATTTGACAGGACACATATGTATGTTACACACACACACACACAAACAGTTTTCAAATTGCTTTCGTTTCTTTTACTAACTAGCCAATCTATTGACGTAGTCAAAAAATTCTAAATCTGTGCTTGTCTTGTGTTGTAAGTGAATCATACATCAACTTTGAAACAACACAAGTCAGCATTGCATCAATAACAGGTAAAGACAGATTTAATAGAAAAAAATCGAAGTACTTGAATATTTTTTCTATTGCCTCTATATGTCTAAAAAAAAAAAAAGTAATAATTTTCGAATATTTTGAGCAGTGCCATCTACATTTCTAATACGGAACTATTAAAACAAAACGGTAGAGCGTTTAAAAAATTAGAACACCATCTGTTGCTACGAGGTGTATTTAAAACATCAATGGAACAACTGCTTCGTTGTAGAACCAACTTTACCTAACTTGTAAGTAGTAGGTAGTCATTTAAGTAATCGAGAGATGGCGTTAGATTTTTTTTTTTGAAATGTTTATTTAAAATATTTAATTTTTTATTAACTATTTTCTAGACTTCAAGATGCACTATCATATTTATGAGTTAGCTACAAAGCTACCTATGTAGAGAATGATTTGGCAATAAGTTCGCTTTGTGCATCTTTTTTGTATTGTATTTTGCTAATGGTATTGTTATACCCATGTTAGTACCCTGTTCTACCCTTCGATTAAATTTTCCTTAGCTAATATGAATAGGTACCTACAAATGTTCCCAAGTAGTTTCACACCTACCTATAAAGTAAAAGCATCGTAGTAGGGGCGGATGATAGAACCTCACGGAAAAACTGCGACATACCTAAGCGAAGGCTCATTCGTTTTCCTGCCATAGTTTTACCTGTAAGGGTAGGGTTATATTATTATGGATGGCGGTCCCTCTTACCAACATTAGAATATTACTCCCGCATCCGCACCTGCCCCCGGTGTCCCGTAAATACAGTTTTTGCCTACATTTATGGTACTACGATTCTATAGTGATTGTGGTTTATGGTGTTGAGAGCAAATGTAATTAGGAATTATTGTGGCACGCATTTGTATGTCGAGGATGAAATTATTATTTCTAAATATTGCAATTAATTTTGGTAATCCTTTTAAATTTATACGTAATATAAATTAAAATCCCTACCCTAGGCTCATAATCGTAAGCGGAGGGCGCAACTAGGAAACATGCTTGGACGACAATGATCTACCATAAACTTTTAAGTTATGTTAGTAAGGTACAAAGATAATTTAGGTAAGTACAAATCGAATAAAATTTTAAATTGTTATACACAGGTATGCCTTTAAAAACCAGGATGAAACAATGCCTTACTCGAAAAATTTTGTTTCATCTCGTTTACAGCTTAAAATTATTAGAAGTTCGTACACTCTGAACCTGGTACGTGGTTTAAACAAACCATTCTCTAAATACTGAATTTGCACAGATGAGAAAGGGGACCCGGACATTCGTCTTCCCGCCAACTGAGTAAAAATTGCATCGGACGACTGCGGAACCTTTTTGGAGGGCGAAATCTCTCTTGCGAAATTATAAAAGAGGAAAGTGTTGGTCACAGCCGCCTGGTAGTGTAGGGTATTTATGTGTGCTTGCTTTCTTGTGTTATTTGTTTAAATTTATTCTAATAAGTAGATATTTTGTTTAGTTCACTGCCCGGGCTTGCACGATTGAGGATTAGGAGTCTAACACCACCCCAATAAAGGTGGCCAGATACTGGTCTAAATACATAAAATAAATGAGTATTTCAACTTGCAAAAAAAATAAATATTTTTTTTAAATAAAAAAATATTTATCCAACCAATCAGAGACAAAAACATTATTTCTGCGCCATAAAAATCTCTTTTTCTTACTGTTTACAAAATATGTTCGGATTCTAACTAACACAACAAAAAGTAATGGCGATCCCTACCCTTTTAGTAGCGCAATGACAGTTTCCGCAAAGGGTCTGTTAGAAATAGTAGTATAATCAAACGTTTTAAGGGTGGAAGCTTAAAATAATCTTGAGAGCCGTTACAGTGGGCCCCGGGCGTATGATAAACAGTCGATATGAGGATATGAGGGCGAACGAATTGTTTGCTGGGAGCTATGTTTTTTGCGTGCTACTGTACTTTTGGGGGAGAATTCTCTTACAAATTTATATTTTTAGGGTTTGAGATTAGATCTTAGATAATCGTATAACCACGCAAAAATATGCCATGTACCGCGTTGGACATCCACCTACGTGATGATCGGATGACCCGAATTAAGTCGCAGGCAAGCGCTGGGTTATGGCCAATCGACGTAAGGATGTCAGAACTCTCTTGAGTTCTATATGAGACTCAACATAAGACTGTAAGTTAAAAAAGTGCACCCTAGGCAGTCTACAGAGATGGTCAGGTACTCAAACAGACTAGGTAATCTTGCCAATTATATGGAGAGAAAAATTAGGAAACATACTCGTATAAAGAAGAAGAGATGAACATGGTATGTTCTAATACTCAGTGTTTAATACCAAAATCTCCTAAATTAACTCCGCTACTTCTGCAAACCGAAGTGAATTTTGGTATCCGAAACGAAAGAGCGCGAAAGTATTCTACTCTGCACGATGGCTTGCCAATTGTCAGTTTCAATCTCTTGCAGATCATCCTGCATAGCTTCAGCGGTATCTAGGACGGCCGACTTGTCTGCTGCCTAAATGCTTGCCAAAAAAGCTGCATCGACGCAACAATCCTCACCCATTCTCTACACATAGTATTAGTCATATGAAATAACATAATGGAAACAATGTTAGAATATTCCTGCTCATATAATAGAGAAAAAAGTAGGAACGATAAATGGAATATTCTATCCTTGGTTTGGCGTTATGTTATTTCCTACGCTGGTGTCATTAACATAAATTTTATGCCTTCTTAGATAAGCTTGGACTTCTGCCCGTCCCTCCATTAGAACATTGTTTGTGAATTAACCACATTGTATGAGAAATATACTTGTTTTATGGAATTTGGTACCTAATTATACACTAACTTTCTTTTGCAGTTATCGAATATTTATGTAATTATTAACAGCATTCTCCAATCTCCATCTGTCAATCATGCAAAAATAGAAAATTTGTAAATGTTCAACAAATGTTCACAGATAATCGATTAAAAGCTGTCGACTCAGGATGCAACTTGAAAAACTCTACAATGAAGAAATTACGGATGCATTTGAATAAGCCCTATATTTAAAAGAAGACGTGAATTTTAGTATTCAAAGTTATAAAAATAAATTCAGATTTTTGCGTTTACATATCATACCAGCCATTATTCTCAAACAACACAAACAAGGCGTAACCCGTTCTACCTTTTAGTGTCAAAAGTCTCACAAGAATATGGGCAAACAAATCCTCCAATTTCCATCACATTATTCGACGTAGTGACGTCACTCCCCCCCCCCCCACTCGCTTCTTAGATAGCAACATGTAATTTCTTTTGTAGATAGTGTGAAACGACACACCCCATTGGCTGATGTTAAAAAATAATTATTGTACGGAAGTAAACCTATAGCATTTTAGCAGGTACCTCTGAAAAAGATAGTAGGCAGAAGTCCAGTCGGTCGTCCAACAGCGATGCAGTGCAAGCTGATCTGCGAAAGATGGGATCCGGCTGGCGAGCCATCGCGAAGAATAGAACACTCTAGCGCTCTCTCGGAGGCCAAGATTCACTTTGGGTCACTGAGCCAGCCGAGTAAGTATTATAAGTAAGTATTATAATGTTGCCTATGATGTAGAGCGGTGCAAGATGCGCTCTCCGCCACCCAGAGGGGTAAATGTTATATTGGAAGCCGGATCTCGTCAAATTGTCACGCTTACAACTCTAGACTTCAATTGAAATAATAAGACAATTTTAGTTTAACCTAATAGTTTTAATTAACAGGAGAAAAGATGATGAAGATTGAAAAGATCACTTTGTGTCAAGTCAAACAACAAGTCACTCTTGTACTCTCCAAAAAACTCATTTGCGCTTGCTAATTCCGGTCCAATGTGGTTCTTCCAATCTGCGTTACCGACCACACAAATTTCAATAAGTAACAGTCTTTTTCTTGCACTTCAACAACTTTATTTTCTGATTGAGTTACTTATGCAGAAACTGTGTGGTAATTCTGTACTTTCATTATTTTTTGCGCTGATGTGTTGTAGTGATACTGAATTTTTGTCAACACAAGAGGGATGTGCGAGTCTATTTCCCAATAATATCATTAAGGAATGTTCTCGAGGTCGGGAAAGTGTAGAGGTAAAGTGATATGTCACAAGAAAATATTTTGCAAATTTAAATTCATGCGGCAAAAACTATATGTTCTAAAAAAATCAAAAATTAAATGTAGAGCTGTGTACTTGGCAGCTCCTCGTACATTTTACTTTGATACTATTCGATAATTTTTTAAACAAATATTTTCTCGCTAATAGCGCAACCATCCAATGGTCTTGCTTTTGACACAAGCGTACGCCATAGAAGAAATTTGTAATTGCCTTAAATAAAAAGTAGCTATAATCATTTTCAAAAGTCTTCCATATCTTTAAATCATTTAAATTTAGGTTATTATTTTCTTGTCTTTTAGCAACATATTTTTTATTAAGTTTTCATAGAATTACTTCAAACTTGTTTACCTATTTATTGCCTACTTTATCTTTACAAAAGTACAATTCGTCCACACTTTGTTTGCTCGTCACATCTTCGATTCCACCCTCAACGCCCTGTCTCTATTTATTTAACATATCATATCAGCATTAGTCTGATATATTGCGATCCTTCCAGGACTGGCTATCCTGATTTATGCTTACATTATCACGAAGAAAGGTTATGTCCAATTTTTAATGTTTAGTATTTTTGTATGTTGTTGTCGAGTCAGAGGCGAGTCAAGTCATTCAGGTTTTGCCTATGGAATTAAGATTTTCCTTTTCCAGTCGTTGATTTAAAAACGAATATAATTTACTCATTAATACAATTACATTTTTAAGATGCACAACAAAGTTTATGATTCTTCATTAAAGCTTTACTGTTAATACAAGCTTACAATATGCTTCAACTTAAAATATCTATGTAAAATGTTACTAATAAATATATACCATTTTTGCTAAATATTTGTATTTTGTAGTGTTCTGGAAAAGTCTTAAATTTTTTTTTGTTAATTGATCGTATGTATTTATTTTACAATCTTCGATATATGTGATGATGATTGATGATTGCAAGCTAATTTCAAAGTATAATCTTCTGTAGATGTTTTGTCACTGGATAACTTTACTGGACTAAACATATTGGGTAAAAATTACTGTTTTTATTATTTATTATAAACACATTGATAAGCATAATCACCTTCATAACTTCAGTAACAATAAATCTACATACAAATTCTGAAAACCTCACTCCCGTACCAAAAAAACTACTCGTCTCATCACGATCTCATCTCCAGATACCTTCCACTATAATAGGTATTTGGTCATACAAAAACACGACCCGAATTCCGCCGAAAGGTTTCCCAAGTAATCTTCATCTCGTATTCATGCCTACCTACTTACATATGAAAACTATCATCACTCCGGCATGAGCCTTGCGACGAATTTTCTAATCGCGTCCGTGGCAGATAAAAAAGGGTATTTTACACTAGCCGATTTAAAAAAACAACATTATCTTGAGCCCTCTGAATTAGTTCATCATCTTGATATGTATCTTAGTTTCTTCTACAATCCATCTTCATATTTACTTGGGAATAGTTAACTTAGAAAAAAAATTGAATGACTACCTCACTCTCCTAAGGAACAAAGATCTACTTTCCTGTTGCTTTACTTAATAACATCCTTAAAAGTTTCTTCAGGGTGGAGTTTATTTTAAAAGTATAAATAGGATATGTATCGAATTAGATATCTTTACTCTGTTGGCCCAGTGACCTGAAATATAGGTTTCCAAAATGAGAGAGCGCCAGAGTATTATGTTCTGGAAGATGGCTCACCAGTTGATTTCCATTTCACACAGGCATCGTACGTATAAGTGGTATCCAGGACCCATAATATTATAATACCTGATGGGTTGATTGACGAAACCATTCTCTCCCATTGTGTTACTTTACTATGCTGGCTTAGTGACCTGAAATATAGGTTTCCAAAATGAGAGAGCGCCAGAGTATTCTGTCTTGGAAGATAGCTCTCCAGTTGATTTTCATTTCACAGAGATCAGCCTTCACCGCATCGTATTAGCGGTATCCATGACCCATACCTGATGGATTGATTGGCGAAATGATTCTCTCTTATTCTCTCCATTTATGACCTCACCGCATCGTTTCTGCAGTACCTGGACGTTTACCAGTTTACCTGATGGGCTGATTGACGAAACTAATCTCTATAATTTTCATTTATCCAAGCAAGCTAATTTCAATTTATTGATTTAAAGACGCCTAAAATAATTCGTACGTTGACCAGCTCTTCTATTTTCGATATTATATTGTATTAAGTGTGTGTGTACAATACCCCGGTGGAAAAACATCATATTTCACCGACCCGGAGGTGAGGCCGGGAGGGACGGAGATGAGTTTTTTACGCATTATTGCCACACAACCCCTCGTGTTATAATAAATTATAATTTCGATTATTTGTGACGGTGATAACTAAAATAAATTAGGCTAACTTGGTAGCCATTGAAGATGATATGAAATATTGTAAGTATATGTGGATACAGTTTACAAAATGCTACCAGTACTTGTGAAATTCATAGGTTAAGAATTGTATGGTAATAATATCAGTAAGATCTGCCACGCACGCTTTACAAAATCTTTACTATAGATATTTGGTGTTAACCACTTTCAAATAAGTTCAGCCATCAGCTTGTTGTCCACAAATGAATAGAAATACAGTAATATATACTATGAACCAAAAATCATTTCCGTATTAATAGCACAAATATTGACGCAGAACCTACTGTAGAACTATCTCTTTAGTAATACTAACAAACAAATTGGGTATAGTGGGGAGAAGGGGTCTAATGCGCGACTTCATTTCAGGAGCACGAGCCTCTGATCGAACGAAAACATTGTTGCCTATTCCAAACACAGATGTTTAGCTGCTAGATAGGCTACTTGCTTAATATTCAAGCAAAATCATCAGGTAATTGTTTTTTTTTTCTAACTATGATGTCTGATAACGAACCGGCAAGCATAGCGTTGGACAATTTGAACATTCATCGATCAATGGTAAGACGACCTGAAAAAGTTCGCATGCAATCACTGGTCAGCATGTCAGATACCAGCATACTGGGCAAATTCAAAACAATACAATGCATAACCCTATACTCCATAAGAAAAATGGTGTTTAACTAAAAGCAATTTCTTCCACATAAAGAAATAAATTTTTCTTGATGTTATAAAGTAGCATCAACTTATAATGGTTGATGTTTGGAATCATCTTTCCCACTGACTAACTCACGGTCATACAAAATCAAAAATAATAGATGATAAAAATAGATCTCATGGGTATAGATTCTTGTACAGTAACTAGTTATTTTTTTCAATCTTACACATCGAATTAATTGATAAAATAAATCCATTTATTATCTAATTAATTAATCCTAGACGTAATAAGTACTTAGCTAAAACTTAAAAATATTTCTGCACTGCCTGATGCTCTCATTATTGTCTAGATTAACTACCAGTGGAATTGTTAAACTTATACTTTTTATTAAGCATAATTAAAAATGTGACATCGGAAAAATCTTGCACTCATTATTACTCGTTTATGCAATTTTCAGTGATAAATAAATCACACATTTACTAAAATTATAATTTTCCACTATATTTTATCTGTATATGTCAGAATTTCATAACATTAAGCTTAATGAACAGATTTTTTACATTTCACATTCAGTTTTTTTGTAATCTATGATCCTCGACGTTTCCTCACGTGTGGAGTCTAGGAGTATTTTTTATTAATAAAGCTCTTATATACAGCGCGGGGCTGAAAGCTTTTAAGCGCTTCAACGCTGAAAGTCAACGTTCACCTTATTTTGCATAACAGGTGTTGCGATTACCCCAAGCTCCTCGCGCTACGGAAATATCGTTTCTTATGGAATCTGTTATAGAATCCTGCTGTACTATTTTTTTTATATCTATTGAATGCAGAACTAGAATAAAAAAATCATAGATTTATAAGTCACTAGGAGTCCTATAATTACCAATTCTACATAATTTTGAGTAGCACTACTGGGAGTTTTGTTTTCTTGACTTAAGAGATTAAGGAGCGATTTCACCAAAGTCGGATAAGTTTTATTCCAAGGATTTATGACGCAATTTACTCTTGTACAATTAAGTTTATATTTCACCACACAGTTAACCCGAGAATATACTGTTAATTTTCGGTATATGGATTCTGTTTCTAAAATAAAAATGTCTGCCAACCATATTTTATGCTTAGATTAGTTACTGTTGGATATGAACTATTGAAATCGGGCCTTAAGTGAGAAAAATACGTGATTTGTCGAAAAAAAAATACGAGTTACCGCCGAGGTGAGAAAATCATAACACAGTGATTTTACTAGTATGTCTATTGGGAAGGAAATTCCCAGTAGTTCAACTGGTAAGACTACTAGGAAAAATGCCGTTAATACCAAATAGTAGTGCAATTTCTGAATTAAAACTAGATCTTTCATAATAATGAAATGTTATGGTACACTACATGCATATTTCAGCCTTCAACTCTACGTAAAATAAATACCGGTCATCAGTCGTGGTCATCGTTAATTTGTTAGTTAACAAGACGACATGCAAATCTGATGAGTAAACATATTATACGCATATAACTCATTGAAGGCTAAATAGGTTGGAAACGGCTTCTGTTTACCTTTGATATTAGATACTATAAATTAGAAGCGATTACGTTTTGTTAGTTTTATTAGACGTTAAATTTTTTAAGTTGTAGATTTTATTGCAAATAGAAAATAGTTATTAAAAATTTTAGGTAAAGATATAGGTATAAATAAAACTGCCATTTCTTCAAGTTTAATTATAAGTTAAGAAATACAGAGTATTCCTTTTATCCATCTTCAACCTTTTGAATTGAAAAATCGATAAAGAAGTGACCGAATGTAATTTTGTTAAAACAAAACCTAGGTATACCTATCGTATTATAAGTAAATCGCAGAACATTATTCTAAATAGTGAACATCAGTTACAGTTTTTTTAATGAATAATAACAATCGCAAGCTTCATACTTATATCATGATATTTCGCGAATGTTACACATTAAATTATATTAAAAAAAAATACGTAAAGTAATTGAAACGTTAGGTGTAAAAAAATAAGTAATAAACGCGATTAAAACAGTATATAGTATAATTTAATGTTCTCCCTTAGATTATAATCAAAAGCTCCTCCATATGATGCAATCCAGGATAACCCGTAAAGGGGAGTGTCCACTGTCCACCGCGACGTTGATGTATCATGTCGGATCAACCGGCGGCTGAGCGCGTCTGTCCACAGCCTAATCTCCATACATTATTGCTCGGTATTGTTCAAATAAATGGTACTTGAGACTTAAGTTTTGACAGGGGCGCTTTGGAGTGTCTAATGATTGTTTGGAAGTTTTTCAACATGTTTATTTAGAATATTGTTGTAAAGATGAATTGAATTTTGTAATATTCAAACTTGTCACATTGGCTTCCTGTGGAATGCTATATGTACTATCCGAAAATCATAAAGTAAATATATAAAACAAAGTCAGAGTTTAAATATACCATTCATAGCTCAAGAGTGGCTGAACAAAATCGACTGAAATTTTGTGCACGATTGGGTCAACCCGCTACTTTTTATTTCGTAAAATATTTGCGAGCAAAGCTCTGAGCGAAAGTTAGTTTACAATAATAATGAGTTTATTGAAAACATTTGAGAAAAACCATAAATTAATAAAGCAATATAAAGACCATTCAAAATATACATCTTTTTGACCTTTATTAAAAGTTGTTACTGAATAATAAATTCAACAATTTCAGTGAGAAACGACGTATGGAGATTAATTTGCGCCACTCGACGTAGTCCCGCTGGACTCCCTCCCGCCCCACTCGCTTAGAGTTGATACGCCTTTGAATTTAATTCTAGAAATAGATAAACGAAATGTTTATGTTCATTTGTTACACATACCTTAGCAGGTATGTGTAACAAATGAATAATAATAGTTTATTGCAGCAATTTTTAGTTTACGTACTTAGAGTGTACCGCTGTTCGCCTAATATCCGCTAACCTTTTAACTTGTCCAGACTATAATAGGATCGACATCGTCTGAAAAATCTGACACAGCAATTTACTACCATTAAGTAAAAAAATTTATTTCCTTGCTTCGGAAGTCAAGCTCAGTAGTTGTTTCCAGCTTTTGTTTGATGGCAGTTAGGTAATGAGTTGTATCTCCCATTTGGATAAGCATAGACAGGTAGACACAACTTACTATAAAACTTGTGGCAGCCAAAAAAGGTATGGAATTATGGTCTTATCGGTCTCGTTTCTCTAAGATTTACAGACTTTAGGACAGCAGTTGACCCATCCCATATACCGCCAAATCTAGACCTACGATCAAAACATTATAGTGTAAGATGTCACTTGTCACTGGGAAACACGCTCAGTTAATGAAGTAATTTATAAAGGATTGTAATCTATAATATATTGGTTTTGTAGTTAAGTTAGCAGTAACAATCACTTTGAGATGAAAGAACAACGAACGTATCCACACTAATCTAACAGTAGTGGTTAACAAACGAACAACCCCATCCCTCGCTACCCCTGAAGCCTTCTTGGTAGGTAAGGTAAGGAAAGGAGTAATTTAGCTGGACCAAAATTGCTTGAGCAAATCATAAAAATATTTTTATGTTTCAAATAATTGAATATATTTTTGCTGTCTGAGAATAAGACTTCCGACTCAAATTGTAGGCCAGAATCAGGATGCTAATGCTCAATGAATAAAAAAACCATTTTCTATATACACCATTTCACTTTGCTCTTGATCATCATCACTTTAGCCGCAAAACGTCTACTGCTCGACATACACCGCAGACCGATTTCAAGCAGCCTGCATCCAGCGTCTTTGGGTGGCCATTTTCTGATATGTAGGCATTCTGCTCTACATTTAAATTCGTCGTTTGGTAGTAATAATTCTAGAACTTTCTGCACTAACTTAACTAAACTTTGTAGTAATGGTAAGAAACTAGCGATACCTTAGATTGATAGGAAGAGATTGCTTTTAGCGATAAGCCCACCTGATTTTTTTATTTTGTGAACGAACTGTGTATTTTTTTTTTTGGTGCGACTCATAGGCTAGCAAGCGAATATGAGACATGGAACTCTTCTGAACAGCGTATCCGGAACTAAAGGACTACATGCACTTCGCGCCAGGTGATCTGCTCATGCAGTCCTTCTTCAGAAACCCTGCCGTGGTTGAGTAAGGCATGGGATAAGCACAAAAGAAGTTCGTCGTGCTACCTAAATATAGGACCTCATTTACAAGATAAGTTGATTCATAATGTAATTTTACTTGGCATTCATTCCTACCTAGCATGGGATCGGCTTCAATCAAGTATCAAGTTTAGTTTCTCACGCTAAGTCTGAATGTCGAAGATAAGACAGCCGGCGAACTATTAACAACGACGTCTGCTGAATATGAAGCCAGATCCAACGCCTGGCAAGCCTGCCCATTTAATGAATATTTGATCCTGGCAACTGGTCGCGAGCTTCGAACATATTCGAATCAATTGTACCCTTGTACAACAACCGCTAGTGAATACTAACTTGAGGCAACGGAAAATTTGAATATGGAACGACTGAAAATTCGAAATGTAAAGTCCTATTGAAGCTCGGCGATTGGTCATTTACGAAATGTAATTCTATTTGCAAAAATTGTTTCATGTTTAGGAAAATGGGTAGTCAAACGGTTTAATTTAAAAAATAACATTTTGATGTTAAATACGTAGTAGACCTCATAATCTTATCTATAGCTATTAGATAAGGAAACGTTAGTTTGTCCATCTTTCTACTTAATTTTAATTTCGAGAAAGCTTAAATTTTCCAAAAACAATTGTTACTATTTATTTTCAAGAGAAACTTTTGCCCAGTAACCAGAATAAATACGTTAGTAATAAGTACGACACACGTAGATAAAACGCTTTCGAAGTAAACGGATTAAGATTCCAGCATAAACGAACGTAAACTTAATAAACCTTCAAAGGCGTAATCCAATATTTGTTCAAGAGAAGAAGAAGAAAAAGCCATTCCAATTAGCGTGCGACCCGGTTCTAAGAGAAACGAAATTGCTACGTAAAAAGTCGTAACTCAATTACTGCGATGAACCTCTGTGGCAATAAGGCGTTCGTTAGCAAAGTTGAAACTTGGAGCATGCGCCGCGCTGAGGTCGATAATGAGAAAGACTTCTCTCTCTATGACAGTGGTTCCCAACGTTGGCTTTAAAGAAACTCCGAGATGGGATGCATCTGCATATCTAGAAGGAATTATTCGGAATTTGCTTTCTTTTGACAAGATACGACAAGTACATCTATATCAGTCTTTACAGAACTGCCAATATAGGAAATCCTATTTAAAGGATTTCATCATCACCATAAATTTAAGAGATAGAATATCGGTAGAGATTTTTACTGTTATTTTCTGCCATTTACTTTATTTTTAGATACGACATCACGACGCTTTTAATAAATACCATTTTTCTGTCAATACCTTCTTCATTCAAAACTGTTTTGCCACATCATCTGCTTACGCATTTATACTCTGGACCTAGATATGGACGGCACTGGTTTTTACAATGAAGCCATCATCAAGTACTTTGTAGTAGGTAATAGCTGAAAATTACACTGAGAAACAGGCTGATAAGTTGAATGAAAGTTTAATTGTCAAGAACATCTTTAAGTCCCTGCGAGTAGTTCATTATTTTGTGACGTTAAGTTTGAGAACCGTTGATCTACCATCACACATCCCCGAAACGACGTATTTCCATACACTACATATGCATATCACGCCCTTTATCGTGACGTATGTACACATACAACCAAACACACACGTCTATACATCCTCTTGGAATTTGTTTAAGGCAAATAATGGCGTTCTTACATTGACATTAGTTTGTCGAAAGAAATTTATGTGAGTTGGATGTTTAGTTGAATAAGGGGTTAAGTTTATGTGGGGGTATTGTTGTAACTTCACTCGCTATTTTATGAGAAAAACTCCGATTTATTTATCAATAGGAGATTTATAGATTTGGCAGTATTTAAATTATTATCCGTAACGGTTATGGGTAGCTCGATTTTGAATGTAATAATATGATATACTGATAAGTATATAACAACCCAATAAGTATTTTTTACTAGTACTTTTTCCTAAAAATATGTTTTTTGTCGAATTTCATTGCGATAGCTTATGTAAATTGTCTTTGATTTTAAGTTCATTTTATATGCGTACTGACTTTCACCAATGGCTTTTTCTCGTGTACATCATCATCCTAGCGTGTATTCCGTCAGCTTACGCTTCGGTGCCTAGGGTACGCTGTAAGGTTGGGTCCTAAATTTGGCGGCAGTGGTTATTACAATGGAGCGACTGCCGTCTGACCTCCGTAACCCTTTTTACTGGAAAATCAGACCAACGGGAACATGACCCGAGGTGTGTTAGTGGCCAACACTGTCAGAATTTTTCAGGCTGCCTTAAGGCATTTGACAAAGCTTCACGACTGCTATCTATCGATAACAACCGGGACCAACGGTTTAACGTTACTTCCGAAGCGCGGAGGAGCTCGAAATTGAAAATGCCACTAAATGGCGACCAATCCAATAGTGGTCACGTCTCGCCGTCTCGCTTGACGCGCGCATTCGCTACGGATACGCGGGTCGCGCTCGACTATCGGGCTCCTCATTTTTCTCTCGTGAATTTGAAGAGAAAAAGTATTTTGTTCATTATTTTATGTAACTACCGTTATCTTGTAGTAATTGTCGTTGTTGTTGCGTAAGTTTTACGCAAACTTTTACTATACGTTTACAAAATTTCAGACTATTTGTTAAAACATTTTCAATTCTAAATGGTATAGGTGTCTAAACATAGTTTGTTTAATGTAGTTACAATGAGCGAATAAGGGGCATCATGTTTTAGGTGAATGAATTGAAACTGATACCTAAACAAACACGTTACTCGAAGAACATCTTTCTATTTCAAATTTTCAGATTTGTTTTATTCAAAAATCCATTTTATGTTAGCAAAGAGCTATTCTATGTTAGTGTACCTACTCGTACATACTTAACTAGGGGCAAAGTTGTTTTTATGAGGTGACTCATTACTGGGCATCAGATCCTCGCACATATTTTTCCACGGTATATATTTTTTTTTAATTTTCACTAAAATATGGTACGTACCCACGCCATACTTACTACGCTTACTAAACGTGTTCGTAGCTCTACGACGCCATAATTGTAGCATAAATTTCGTAGAGAGTCTACAAGGTGTTACAGATTATAAATTACTTCAACTTAAATATACTACCTACATTTCGTCAATGAAGTAGGTAGTATTTTGACTACGCGTAGTGTTTAGCTTTGAGAAAAAATATTAGAAACGCAATGCCGGCCTTCGCGAGGCGTTAATGTATATGTGCTAATAAAACTTTTTCCAAACGAAATCTCTAGAAACACATCGATAAAAACTTTTTTTTTTTTATTCTATGAATAGTTTTTATCAATTAATAAAATGAACAGTATGGAAATGAATCGTACCGAAATGTGTGTGTACTTACCTAGACAGACTGTCAAAAGTTCTATAAATTGGCTTCTCTTGGTCTAAGGCAAAAGGCTTATAAGTTTTTCTTCAATATTCATAATAAGCTGAATTAGCCTGCTGGAATTTCACAAGTACCAATTAAACATTAGCTTTTTTCTTTGTTGTTAAGCCCATACTAATATTATAAATGCGAAAGTTTGTCTGTCTGTTCTTTCTTTAGCTTTCACGGCTAAAACCGCTGAACGGATTTTATTGAAATTTGTGTTTAACGCAGGCGGAGTTACGGAAACAGCTAGTATATAATAAAAATAATAAATTGACCTCATTAGCCCGGCAATAAATTTACACTATTTACTCCAAAGTTAATTCCCAAAGTACATAATTCCAGCTCCCACGGAGCCATAACTCTCAACTTGCAATATAATTAAAATCACGACTGTCCCGTGGTCTCCTTGAAGAAACCCCCCGTTACAAAATAAAGCAAATACAGAAATAAACTCCACACTTTATTTCTTGTTTATGAATGATATGAAAAAAAATCGTTGTATCAGGTAAAATTATTTTTTTGAAATTATTGAGCATTATCGTGACGGTTGAACAAAATCGGTTCGTACCAAATTTCCAAGATGCTCTGATTTTTTGTCGTAGACACTATATCTTCAACAAAATCCATAACAAACTAAAACTTTGCAATGATACCACGTACTGCTAACGCTAGGTGCTGAAAAAACAACAAGGGAAAAAAGTAGTTGCCTAATATCCCAAATTTAAAATAAATTAATGAAAATTTTCGTCGTAAGGTTTACGAGTCGGCAGCGTGCTAGTAATCCTTTTAAAGATCATGATAATATACTAGGCGAAGTAAGACCACATATACATTTATTTATTTATGTAGGTACCTACACAAAAAAACAGGAAACAGAATGTTCTTCATCCTAGCGCTTCCTCGGTTGCGTCCTCAGCGGTGTGCTTCGGAGCCTAGCAATGGCGTGCATACCATAAAGACGTTTAAACATTGTCTACCCTGTGGAATTGTACCCTGTGGAGTAGTAACTATAATTTATTTCTTATTATACAAAAAATATTATTTTTTCAAACTATTTCAATAGATAAACATTCGTAAGATTTTATATGTAGGTAATAAGTACCTAAAGAAAATAATAAAAAGTAAAGAGCTCTTGAAATTTGTTTCTGCCTACTCTATGGAAAATCTCAAAGCACGTCACTGGAGCCTAGGGTTCGCTTTCCTGCTTTTACGTCTCCACTTCGCCCGGTGTTCGGGCATCCTTAATACAGAACAGGATGCAGAATATTGAATATAAATTAGTACAAAGGTGCTACTTATTTCAAATGTAATCTCTTACATACAAAGATATAGCTTTATTTCTTAACCCACATTGTTTCCCTCCCTTATGAGGTGAGGGAGGTGGGTGGATGGCTAGCGATTCACATTAATATTCCTCATTTTATCTCTATATGCAAACTGGCAGACCAAAGTTCTCATTGTGGTTTCAAGAACTTTTGCTGGTGAATGATTGTGCTGTAACAATGGAGGAATGAGAAGTTTTTTCCAAGCTAGATTACGACCTTTTTTCCCCTTTTGGCTTTATTGTGACATAGTTTTGACGTAGGAATTGTAATATTTCTTTACTGTGAGAATTTACTATCTATACTAATATATTTTAGGCGGAATCTCTATTTTTGAAATCGGCAACTCACTCAAAATCGGTATGGCAAGTAGTTTCTTGAGTTATTCATTATTGCGACGATTTTATTACCTCATTTTTGTATAAGTCAAATTAAGTCAATTCCAAGCATAAGCATTTTTTTAGAGAAATATAAACAGAGCTCAACTTTAAAAAAAAATAAAAGGAAGTAGGAATATTTATTTTTAATGTAATTTACATAAATAGGTACTTTTTTTTTATTTACCAATCACCGACTACTTACTATGTAAGTTATTACCATTTCACTACATATTTGTTTTCAATACTCAGTTTATGAAGACTCAGACAAAATTAAATTATTTTCACATTTTTTATATTAACACATGCAAGCAAATCACTTTATGAGATAATAAAATTCACTCGGGTCAAAGACCAAAAAGAAAAACTGTATTAATAATCTCTCATTCTTTCTTCAATTCGTTAGACGTCTTATTTCATCTACATAAATTTAATTTGGTAATGAAAAAGACTTTTAGAAGCAAATGTTACTGTGGAAATTTAATTTACTTTAATATGAACGCCCGACCAATAGAGGCATTTGAAGAATGGAAAATTTTAATTAAACAACTGTGGGAATTTCCTTTAGGAGATGAAATGAAGGTTCTTAAACAGAAAATCTCATTGGTCATCACACTTAGAGGAAGCTCTGGGGTCTAATTACAAATAATCAAGCACTCTGATTGGTCGGCTAAGATCCCCCTTCTATTTGTTCTCGAGAGAAGGCGTGGCCTCTCGCTCGCTCTTTTAATTAGTGTAAGGAGTAAATTGGTTGTGAGAGAGAGCACTAGTTTCTCACGAGCGCCATCTTTTATTGGATGCTGGAACTAAAGGGGGAGTTAGGGGATAGTGTTACGTAGTTAATATAAGGAAAACACGTACGGCAAGCTTTGTAGGAAAATGGCTCGGTTGACATTTTCATAGTTGATAGTTGTAAGCTAAATCGCTTCGGTATGTCGCCTTAGGGTAACGAGATACTTATGTGAACGTATTATGCGCACGTGTACCAGAAGGGTTGTTATTTAATATTATTTTAACTACGTAGTTTGATTTGAACACTATTTCAGTATAATATCGACTGTTTATATTTTTGTTTGTTGGAAATCTAGAATAAATCTATGTTAATTATTACTACTATTAACTATTTCTGTATATAAAACTATCTTTAAATTATCATGTACAGCATTATTTTTTTATGGACTTGGTTAAAATTATTTTTACTCTAATTTTAAGACGCACTTAATATTTCCTTTAAATTTAGTGTTAATCTTAAATGACATGTTTTGTAATTACTTGAATAATATACAAATAAATATGTTTAATTCCACGACCTACCTAGTTGAGCATTTTGAGCAATATAAGAGCGGTATTTTCCACAATCTTATACTCCCAACATATAGCAAAACATTTAAACAATAAGATATAGGTAGTATCATCGACGCCCGCTTTTTTATTGCACCCCCACCCACCCAACGCATTTCCAAGCCATTTAATATTAATGTGCATTTTCGTGGAGAGATTCGTATAAAGCTCCGTCTACGGTACTAAGGGGAAGTCTGGGTTGTATGGACAATGGGTTTAAATTTTAATTGCCCCATCTTAAAGCGCTTGTTTTTTATTGCTGTTTTCTGGTTTTCTGTTTTTCTCGGCGAAAGAAAAAAGATGGTTATGAATTTGAACGGATTGACTCTATATACCTTTATTCTTCTGTTGCTATGGTTAATCTATGGTTGCCGTCAAACAGGCACACATGAGCTCTATAGTAGTATGTCCATCGAAGAAGTCGCCATGGACATTTTATCCATGTAATGTATGCATGTTAAAGTGTACACGTCGTTGAGAATTAAGAGACTCGAATCACGTTTTTAGGATTTACTACCTACTCGTATTTACGTTTATGCGAACCTTTCTCGAACGTAGAATTTTTTTGTCAAAAGTGCAAAGTTTATAGTATCTGAGATCTGATGTTTTTTTATAGATAAAGTTTATTTGTGACGTTAGCACTAAAGCTATTGAAGTATTGGCATTGCAATTGTTTTTCCGGATTGAAGTCAAGATGGCCGAATACATGAGTAGAGATGGGATTGCAGATGGGCCTCTAGAATTCAGAAAAAAGACCAAGAAGCGAGTGACAGGAAGTAATAACACCAATGCGATTGTTCAAACCAGTAGTTCCCAAACTTATTTTTCTCGTGGACCACTTTCAAAATTTTACTGGTTTCGGTGGACCCCCTGCTGCTACATTTCTACCACATTCTTAAAGTCGCCAAAAAATAAAAATTGTGTCACTTCTGAGTTCTGTCCCTATATTTCGATATGTAAAATAAAAACGAAAAATGGTACATTTTATATCACTTTATTTATTAAAAGAATAGAATTACAAGAAAAAAATATTAAGGTAATATAGGTTCAGGTCATAATTTTAATTAATGAGAAGGATGTATCTGATGGAGTGTCAGCAAACGATCAATGTTTGGCTTTATTTTTGTGAGCAATAACCGCAAATCCCCCCGCTCTGTGATGTTTAATTTGCTCCTTTTTTTTGTTAAGAGGTTTGTAACGGCACTAAAACTCCTTTCGACAAGATATGACGAGGGAAAAGCTATTAAAAATTTCCTTGCGATTTCCCACAGTCCAGGATATTTTTCGGGTATTTCTGCTTGCAGCCAAAATGTTGGGTAGCCTTTTCTAAATTTCACCTTCAGCTCCTCATTAGTGCTTAGCTCGAGCAGCTCCTCTTGTAATACAACATTGGCCACTTCCGTTTCATCAAATGGATTTATTATCCATGGTGGTATATCCATCGTCAGTATATCTTCAAACCTGGTTTTGAAGTCATCATGCAGGGCACTTAAATGTTGACTGTAGGTATGGATATCCTCATCAATACATTCTACCTGCGACAAGTTTGGAAATTGAGAGAATTCGCGCCGACTAATGTTTTGCTTCATAAATTTCAATTTCCCAAGAAAAGCCGAAATTATCCCCTTTGTTTTTATTAAATTCAGGCTGTCCCCTTGTAACTGCAAGTTAATATCATTAAATTTTTTAAACAAATCTGTCAAATACGCAATGTCCGCTTTGAATTTGATCAAGTTTTCTTTTAAATCTGGATCTCTACTTTCTAAGAACTCTAATATGGAATCGAAAACAGAGTAAAATCTCGTTAAGCATGCACCTTTCGACAAC
Source organism: Euzophera pinguis (assembly GCA_947363495.1). Taxonomy (NCBI): domain Eukaryota; kingdom Metazoa; phylum Arthropoda; class Insecta; order Lepidoptera; family Pyralidae; genus Euzophera; species Euzophera pinguis. The sequence continues at coordinate 10,078,271 of OX376163.1, forward strand.
CAGCGTACTTCAGTATGTAAGAGCAGTCGTTGGAAGTCTTCATCATTTTCGTCGCACAATTGAGCAAATAAACGTGTATTCAATGCATTGCTTCTGATTTTGTTGACAGCTTTTATTACAAAATGAAGAGATTGGTTCAACCTGTCACTTAAATGTTTTGCCACAAGATGTTGTCGGTGGATTACGCAATGAATAGCTGTAAGTCCTGGTATAATTCTTTTGAGATGACTTATAAACCCACGATATCGCCCGACCATTGCAGGAGCTCCGTCTGTTGCCACTGAAATAATGTTTGTAAATGGGATCGATTTTTCCGTAAAAAAATTACTCAGGACATTAAATATTGATTCGCCTTTAGTGTCAGTCTCCAAAGTTCTGGCAAATAGCAATTCTTCGTGAATTTCTTCCTCAACAATAAATCGGACATATGCCAATAGTAATGTTTCATTACTGGGTAACGTTGACTCGTCCAGTTGTATAGAAAAATGAGTTTTTTGCAGATGATTGCACAAAAAGCTTTCGATATCAGAGCTCATTTCATCAATGCGTCTTTGTACAGTATTGTTACTTAATGGAATTCTTTTTAGTACGTCAAATGGAGATTTGTGCAAAACAGTTTTTAAAACCTCTTCAACAGCGGGTAAAATTAATTGTTCTCCGATAGTGTGCGGTTTTCCAGATTTTGCTATAAGTAATGAGATATTGTAAGATGCCCGCAAGCCATCATCGTTACTTTGAGATGTTGAAGCGAACATACTGTGCATGGTGGGTCTCTTTCCATATTTTTCTTTCAATGTTTGAAAATATTTTAAATCTTTACCTATTTTATCAGTATGACACCTTTTTAGATGATCTTCGAGCTTTGATGGTTTCATAGAGTCATTGCTCAAAACTTTGTTGCATAATAGGCACATGGGCAATTGTTTGTCTGCCTCTGATGGAACAAAACCATATTTCAAATAATCGACACTATATTGTCGACATTTTTTCTTTGCTGTAGCCATGTTTCGTGTCAGTTACCTTACCTGTAAAAAAAATGTTTTAGTAACCAAGTTTTTTTCTGAATATAGGTATCACACCGCAGCCTTTGTCAGCACGCGGAAATAGAATTACGGCTTGTAAAGGGACCAACTAATAAACCGCTGAGACAAATACAAACGTTTTCACAAAACGGTATCAATTTTAAAGTACATAGTTTACCACTAATTTTTAATAGTATAAATAAAAATTAGTGTACTCAGTATCGAATACTGATCATATTTGTGTAGGAAAAAATAAACGTCGAAATCCCAAAATTGTCCATAAAAACGATAACTAACATTTTATTAAATCAATGAGTTCACGCGCTCCGTGTATTTGCGTATTTTTTGTCTGCGGCTTCATTGTTAAAACGTGACAAACAGGCATCGAAGTTCAAGCCCCGCCCTTTTCCCGTCGCCCGCGCACCGCTCGCTCTTTCCGAAAAGGAATAGTTTTGATAAAATAGTTACTTCAAAATCAATTTAACATGATTATGAAATTACTGTTTTATAAAATTAGTAGTTATTTGCAAGAAAAATTACAAAATTAATTGCTCTGCAATATTGCTTATTCGGCCTTTTTAGAGAGGCAGTGCTTCTCTCGTGAAAAAACAATTGAATAAAACGTGCTGTGTTTGTCTTCAAATCGAAAGAGGACAATTAAAATATCTGTAAGTTACTAAGTTACCTATCTATACAGGCCGTTGTGATCAACCGACTAGTACACGTAAACAAAATACTTAAGTACTATAACAAAAAAAGGTAGGTTACTTATTAAATTAAACTATTTTAATACGGTTTTATCGCGTTTATTACTTATTTATTTACACCTGACGTTTCAAACACTTTACAGCGTTCATGGTCGCAGGCAGGCAGTCTGCCTGCGACCATGAACGCTGTAAAGTGTTTGAAACGTCAGGTGTAAATAAATAAGTAATAAACGCGATAAAACCGTATTAAAATAGTTTAATTTAATGAATAACAATCGCGAAAACATAAGAAAACATTAGGTTACTTACTTTTCTCCGGCACTAGCAAACACAGATATAAATTTTCTCACAACTTTTTTCCAAATTCCGCCTTGTTTTCGAAATTCCGGAAACAAATGAATGCGTTTGGTTGCCTTTGGCATCAAGTATTTATAGTGTTGATCAAGTTCATGTCTGAACAAGCATTAAGCATTGTCGGGCGGATAGCGCTTTGCAAGTCTGTACACGAAATTGTACGTAATATCGAATACACAAGTTTGGACAAGTAACAGTCGCTTGCCTTATTAAAATATTATCTGCTTAGATAGGTACTTAAAACAATGTGGGTAGGCCCTTATAAAAACTATGCTTACATTTTTGCTCTTTACTATCAAAAGCAGATAAATTTTCGTGGACCCCCATTAACATCTTATGGACCCCCATTTTTTGTTCACGCCTACGTAGACCCCCAGCAAGTCTCCCGTGGACCCCTGGGGGTCCACCTGGACCACTTTGGGAATCACTGGTTCAAACTAATCAAAATTGTAGCAAGAAACGGTAAAATAGAAAAGCCATGAAAATTCCTTTTTCCAGCAGATAAGTGACACCGGTCTGAAGACAAAGAAGAAAAGACCACACAATCAAATTTTAAAAAATGAGCCACTAGACAATCGACTACAATCTCCCCTTATGCAGACTTGCAGAGACCGAGCCGGCCTTACAGTGGATTTATTACTTGTAGTTAAAACTCAGAAGGCCAACAGTTCGAAACAACCATTTCCAATAGATAAAGCCCCAAGACAGATTCCAAATACATTAGCCACAGACACTCTGGATAACCGAAGGGGTGAAACTATTAAAAATTCCATCGACGCGACGTCTCGTGGATCTCGGAATGTAGTGCATGACACGTGTATTTGGAATCTTTCAAGGTTTAGTAGACGCTTATTTCATGTTCGAGTTTGTATTTATTTAGATTTTTTATGCGATTTTTACGTAGAATAAGCCTCTTTTTAAGCCTGCTGATCAAATAAGTCTAATTAATCTTCTACCGCAACTGGTTGCCAGTAAATACTTACTTTAAAGTTCTCGTAGACAACTGATTGCGAAAAGCAGTTGCGGTAGCAGTCGAAAGGCACTGATGATCTGGATTCTCTAAGAGTAATCAAATAGGCTAGTTTCCTAAAAAATATAATTATTCGTACGTATTTTTTCTTTTGAAATTTAAACAAAGAATGGTAAAGATATGGCGCGATAAAGTTCCGTGTGACGTCACAGTGTGCTACCCTTTTTCGCAATATGTGACGTCACGAGCCTCCACTTCTAAACTTTGATGCGTTATATCTTTATAATTTATCGCTCAATTGACAAAAGAAAAAATACGTCACAAATATATTTTGATTCCCTAAATAACGGACTAATTTAAATGTTAATCTTTTGACCCTGGAAACTAGCCTATTGTATTTTCTTTTATAATTTTCAATTAGGTAGTTAAAAGATAATGAAATGAAGGTGTTTAATGATGATATGGATTTTAATTATCCGAAAAAAAAAAAAAAAAAAACTTATTTTCTTTTTTATTTATTTTAAACATAAAAGTTACTCTATCTAAAGCATATTGCAAAGTTTTTTTATAAACGCCAGTTTTTAACCGTTGCTTCGTATTTAAAATCCCACGGGACTTAATTCCTCTTAGTACTCCTAACTATCTGTATGTGAAATTTCAAAAAGACTGTTTCAGTCACTGATAGAGCGTGAAAAAAAAACGTACAAATTAATTTTGATTTAATATTACTAGTTGGGACAAGATGTAGTAAGGATAGTAGTGACTAAACCCTAAGCTCTAAAGCATTTTAGCGAGTGTGAAAGGATTTTCAAAGGTATGCGCATGTCTTGCTTCTGAAGCCCATGGGCTGCGGTAACCGGTTACCATCAGATGGGCCGCGTGGTTCTTTACCTACATAATAATACATGTATAAAACGATAGAAATGCTTATTAAATAAATGATAGTCAAGGTAACAAGGAACGTTTCAGGCTAAAATTTTTATCAGTTTCTTAAAACCTCATACAAAATACACAAAAACAATCCGAACACGGGTGACAATAGGCGGGATAGCTCGTAATTCCTATTTTACAAATGGTCCACAATTTATACGACACCAGCGTGATTATTCGCGACTCCACCATAAATTACCTGAGTTTATCCTGAGCGGGATTTCACTTTTGGATTTATAACTGTAATTTGGTAATGTTTGGGGATTTACTACCTATAAGAATGCAGGCAGATAGATATATAGATATACACTTTGTTGTAACAATCACAAAATTAAAATTAAAAGAAATACATTTAGACAATTGTGTACAAAGGCGGACTTATCGCTATTGCAATTTCTTCCAGGCAACCTTAGGGTAGATAAGGTTTTGCTTTATTATTCATGCATAGGGGCATATCCCGCGAAGAACGGATGACCAAAGAGACAGAAAGGTTCTCGACTGACGCTGGATACATACCATTTAAAATTAAAAATATGATGTGGTCCGAGGAGACTATGTCATTATTAGTATGTAGCAAACCCGTCCCATATTAAAGAAAAATTGGTCCGAGTTGACGTCTAGAAAGATTTGACCCTCGTCCCTGGGACGAGTAACCAACTCACTCTAGGATGGTGCCTATCGGTTATTTTGGATAACATTAGGAAAGGTCTACCTATGTGCAGCATTGGACTGACTGCGGTTGAAATGATGATGATGATTCATTCATATCGAGTGGGTTACACGGTCAATCGACCAAACCCTGGTGATGATGGTGTTAAAGACTTTTGGAACCACCTTTCAGCCTCAGATTTGACTCTTTTAACAACCACCAGATGGCAGCCCGGACGAATGGCTTCCTAACCGCAGAATCCATTATGGAGGTAATTCATAAAATATGTGGTTAACAAAAAAAGCTGTATAGAAAAACGTTCCATTCATTTTAAAAGTTCTTCAAAAAATTTTTAATTATCATTCAAATTGAGTCAGATACATAGTCAATCGACCACATATGTCATGGTGACGGAGTATTTTCGGAACAGCCTTTCTACCTCTGATGTAGACAATATTTTATTCAAACTCTACAATTTGAACAAAGTAAGGAATGAAAACTTAATCCTCCTTTTGAAGCAATCAAGCAAAATACCAGATGGCATGCTAGTGCCCTCATAAATAAATAAAAATATGTGAGAGCCAATAAATTATAAATTAAACAAACAATTAATTTTAATTTTCATTGAACGGTAGGCATGGGCTGCGGTGGCGACAGTATTTTATTGCTTCCTGTTATCGATTAATAATCGATAGGAATTGTTGAATATAGATCATTGTTATTGATCACAGAGTAATTTGAATAAATTATTTATTCAAACACTATTCATAATGACAAGTTTTAAAATTTTGATGTAGAGTGAAAGATGCGTTTTCGTAGTTACTGATAATTAACGCTCTACCTGAAAATTGCTAAGCAAATTTTGATAAACTTTCATAGCAATTTGAATTACTTAGTGCATTTTAGCATTGGATGTAAATACTAAAATAACTTTAGGAAATTTATGAAATACATTTCCTTGGGATTCCATACCCAGATCCCGAATTGTTGATAATTAGAATACTTGGGGAATGTATTCTCTTTTAAATAAAACAACCTTAAAATCCGTTTAAAATACGGATCAAATAATCGGTAATCATACGAATACATAAAAAAACAACATACTCATCATCATTTCGTGTAGGTTACACCTAGGTTAAACCTAACAAGTATCACTTCTTCTACGTACATTTTTTATTTGCTACATGGCTCTACCAAAAAATTGCATTTGTTGCAAACACAAAGTGACAAATACCTTTCATAATGTATTTCCATCCATAGAATTTCGTTATGCTAATTCCTAATTCAAAATATTCAACTGTCAAAACAGCCCGTCACTAAAACAAAAGGCGATCAAAGCAAGCGATGAGATAAAATCGAATATCCTAATACAAGGCGCGGCTACAACGCATCGCTGGTCTTCTAATTTATGGGCCCACGTGTTAATTGCAGTAATGAATAGGTAACATTACGTGAGGACGTGTTATCGCGACATCAATTTGTTTATGTTAAAAGGCGCTTATGTTAATTGGAGGAAGTTTGCTCCAATGAGCGCGTTTTAACGTTTTATGCTGATAGCTTTTTTAAATTTCGATTGTTTATTTTGCATAGACAAAAGAATATTGTTATTAATTGAACAGTTGGGTATAGTGGTAGTATTATCTATTAGAAGTAATTGTATAACGGTCAGTCATAAAACTTCAGAAAAGAGTTAGGTTAGGGACCTATATATGAAGACAGCTGTCTCATAAAAATACTTACTGACTAAGCAGCGATTATGAAGAAGATGCTTTTATTATATTTATAAAGATGCCGTTTTTTAAAAACCTACTTACTGAATACGGTTAAGAATTAACTAATACTTAAATTAAATCAAAATAATTCAAAACCAATATATTTATTTCAACGTAAATACGGTATATCCGATTGATAAGAGAGCTATTACAATATTACTCTTTGGTTAATAATCTGCCTATAATTCAAGGTAGGCAACTTTAGCCTTGTATACTTTTTACGACAAATTTTCCTTCATCGAAACTATTATACAAAAATAAAGGATTAATGGTAGTACACTCGCATAAATATCTCATTAGCGAAAGATTTATAGCGGAAAACAGTCACGAACAGAAAAAAAAGTTCGGAAGCAAATTTTTGATAATTACTTATCAACATGCAACTGTCTTCCCTTTCTTAATTCTCTATTTTATTTACTGTAATATATCATTTTGTTAATGATGCCTAAATGAAGAGTTATCACGAATTACCCTCATTTGTTTTACTAAGTCTTGTTTTTTTTTCGTTGTGATGATGACATTTTCAAATTGAGGCTTGATTGGTTGGTCGCATGATATTTAGACTGTACCTAAATACGTGTTTACATTATGTTATGTCAATCAATGATAGATTTATAAAATTTATTTTTATTTATGATTTATGTACCTACGCTTGAGGGGTGACTTGAGAAGAGGTAGTAAAGCAGAGAAAGGTTCGGAAGGAGATGGGGAGATCTTTGCCCAGCAGTGGGACTATTGATTAATTCTGATATCGAATCTTCAGTCAGTGTTTGTCTGAAAAAATGTAGAGACACTGAATATTCGATATCAGAACTAATCAAGTAAATTATCGAAAATTTCCTATAAATATTAAAAGTAAATATATTCAAAGTACAAGAAAGTTATTACAAATAAGCCACTATTCATATCACTATAACAGGTGTTTAAAATCAGTAGTCTGACTAAACACCGTGTAATTAAAAGTAAAATGCTCAAGACTTACAAATAGATAAATTTATCAGTCTACATTTAAGGGTACATCTCATTAACGTAGTGTAATGTTTAATTGGCGTGTAATCGCCGTTTAGTTAACTGACTGATAATTATCAGACTTAATGATAGGATGCGAAGACGTCGATGTATGATAGTAAGTAATAAATTAAATTATTCATACTCTTAATTGATCTTATTATGGAGTTATGGCGATTAAGCATCTTGTAAAAATAAATATTTGATTTCTGACTACAATCTAAGGTCAAGTAAAAAATAAAATAATATTAGTAGATGTGTTTGATTAACTGCACCCAAATCGCAGACATATTAAAAAAGGGAGATGTCAGGAGTACCCGTAATCGACGAGCGTGTATGACGAGAGTGATGAGCGTAGAATAAGCGAGGGAAGTCTGTTAGGATCGTGGCAAATGGAAATCCGTAGTCTCTGCCTACCCCTACGGGAAAAAGGCGTGATGGTAGGTACTCGTATGTATGTTTGATTAACTACTTAGTAAATTTTCATGTTTTAATCATGAAATATTATTGCTTTAGGTAAGTTTTTATTTTCTGTTTGGTTCATAGTTGATTAGTAGAAAAATTAAAATGTTATATGACATTTAGTCTGTCATGCGTAGGATATCTTCTTTGATACCTATTTTATACAGACGATGATTTGGTTTCAATCTTATAGAGAGGGAAGTTTTAAAGCCATAATGCAGAAATAATAAAATAAAATGCGTCTCATCGAGGCAACTGGTGACCCAAGAGAGAGAGAGTGTTTTCTTCACTCAGTCAATACGCCTAGCAGTCTGGCGGTGAAATGGCGTATAAAGAATGTTTTGTATTTAAAATATGTATTTATTTTTTATTTTGTGTAATTATTTTTAAATTTAAAATCTAAATATGAAATAATGGTTAAAGTTGATTTCAATAACAAATTAAATTAAATACAAACAGATGCATACCAACCGGTCCAAAAAAAAACACAATTTGTTCCAAGATTATCCGATAACGCAGGAAAGGTGACATTCGGTAAACATAAAAGTGGAAAAGGTATCAAATAAACGCCAATAATATATCGACTCTCGCCCTGCATTAATTTACATTAAACAAATTGTTAATTTTTTGATAGGCATCATCCGCAACAGATGGCCACTTGACACGAATCTTAAGCGAAACTAAACTTTAAACCTTAGCAGTAAAGTTGAAGATTTCTATCAATATAAGAAATTCCTTTAAGATTTTTTTTTAAATAATTGCCGGAGCATGGCATGTGCCGGGTTATGGGACAGGTTGACCATATGTGGTGCAATCTGCTGTATTTTTAAGGTAGTTTTAAACGGTAATATGACAGGTTAATTGCTTGTGGTCGTTAGTTTAATTTAATTTGTTTTAGATATAATTTCGTGGATTGATGACAGCTAGAATTTGGTCCATGTTTTGTTTTATGATTTTTTTAACAATGAATTGAATACGATGACTTCACATGAGTATCATGATGATCACTTATGTAGATTTTATTTTCTACGTCTAAAATTGCAAAAGTGTAACCTTAATTATGAGATTAGGTACACTTTTTAAATAATCGATTGCTAAAATTGTAATAATAAAAACCCTTGGGGTATTTTGTTAGTAAGTAATAAATTTTTGCCATGTTCATTAGAAGATCTTTTTCTTTCATGTCAATAGTCATCGTAAATTATGTCAGCCTAAAAAAAAAAGTAAGATCATCGGATTTGTTAGATGCCACCATGCCATATATTTACAGATACCTACCGGACAGCATGACAGAAGATGCGCCATAGTTTGACAAGAAATGCCACACTGTTGTCGTTTATTAGGTATCAGACATTCCTTGACTAATATTAGGTTGCTTAGATGCAACCGGAATGAAGATGATGTAAAATGAGAATAACTTAAATCTATAAACATTTATGATTATTGAAACGCAGACCTGCACTTCATTGCCGAACTGGTATGTAAAATCAGACTACATAGATAAAATTCTATAACATTACTCTCACTCTGAATTATTACATTATATATAGCAGAAAACAAAAGGCCCAATGGAATTATTCGCTAAAATGACTGAACCGTAAACAATACATAACCCGTCCACGTCAATGTGTCCCTTACAGCGAGTTTATTCGCACGAGCTATTACCAAATGCCACTGAAAGTGCCATTAACATAAAGGAAGAACAGAAACTACTTTCAAACTCAATATCAGAATCTTTTGTGTGGCAAATCTACTCCCAGCCCTCGACTGGCGGCCATCCGTTAACACATTGATTATACATCAGCGAAAATAAAATGGAAACACAGCCGCGAAAAAAGCCGCAACGATTTCAATCAGACGAAACGTTTTGCGTTTTTATGGCGGTACGGCATCGACGACTATCTCATCCCGAAACAGATTATTTCTCATTTGATTTATGGCGGCTGAATCTTCCACCGATATTATGTTTTGGTCATCCATTCGATTCCTATTTGAATGCTGAACGCCGAATGGGGTGGTATGAGACGGGGTGGCACTCGTACTATATTAATCTCAAATCCATTTGTTGTAATCTGCATTCGAAATTCGTGGTTTATTGCCCGATGTTAAGGTTGAAATTTGTTTTATTGAGGCAAGAGTTAGGTCGCTTCAGAGATCGCCTGGCGATAGAGGTGAGAGATGAAACAGTAGCATCGTATTCATTTCGTCGATGTATAGCTCTGTCTCTTTTCTCCTAGTGGAGAGATATTGCGGCCCTAGTATGTATCAGATTTGGGTTTTATCGTTTTATTGCATTTTTTTTTAGATTTTCAGCGGCGAAGGCATATCATTTTGTTTTTAATGCTAGGCATAAATAACCGCGCAACGAGTCACTGACTTTAAGTAATGGCGCGTTTAGGAAGAGGAAGCGAACACTATTTTGTATGAATAGTTTGTGTAAGACGTTCATCATACGAATGTCAGAGGGTAATGGTATTGGAAAATTAAAATTGGAGGAAGTAGGAGGCCACAGTAGGATGGGATCTGTCTGGCAACTTCTGAAATAGACAATGTAATGTATAAATTATTGTAAACTTTACTTAAACTATTATTATAAGGGAAGTAAGTAAAGTATGGTTTATTACAATATCATTTTTACCAGCAAGAAAGCTTTATGGGGGTTTCAGAGTTGCCACAGATATAATTTTTACAGGTAATAAGATAAGTAAATAAATTATCTAATAAAATAACTACTTTGTTCAGGACCAGATTCAAAAGTCAGGTATTTTTTCATGAGTTATATTTAATATTGTTATTGGAATATCTAATATCCCTCCCGAGCACGAACAGTCAGATATCTAATAAAATAATGTTAATGAATAGAAATAATTAACAGCCCCCATTCGATTCTATTCTTTTTCACGTTTTAGCAATGTCATAAACAAACTTGATTTTGATGAAACGTTTTATGGATATAGTCCAAGACACATGGTCAAACAAAGGCTACTTTTTGACGCGGGCAGAGCCGCGGAATGCCACTAGTAATACATATATGCTAGAATATGCCATAATTTCTTAACACTTTCTTTTTAAAATGTTACCACAAAAATAGGCAAAATGTAACAAACCAACAAATTACAACGCATATCGCACAACCAAAATTCAACCAAGAACGACGACCCAAAGTTTCAAGTACCTACATTGGCGCTCAATTTCTCAAAACTGATTTTAAAGAGGGGTGATTTGCTTGAGTTAGTATTTCGCAGCGAAATATTTAGTCCACCGCAGCTGGCGAGGGTCCAGCCCGATGACAGCTTATGAATATTTCTGGCAAAATTCTCCAGTTTTTCCATCCCAATCTTATTTAACTTTTTGGTATGGAATCTTGTCTTTTGCGGGACACAATCAATTTGTTATAGTGTTTTGCGTTCAAAAGTTTAGGTTATTCAGAGAATTGTATTGTTTGTGTGAACTTAAATTTTGAAAAATGCTATGTTATTTGTACATTAGTTTTGGATAGTTCAGAAGTCAAGGCGAGTATATTTTACGCAGGTAAGACCTAATCAAGCAATAACGGCTGATGAAGCTATACAAGTCTTAAGTTATTGGATTTATAAAGAAGAGACGAAGAAATGTCTTCATTGGACCTAAACATTTTACGGCAAGGAAATCCTTTAAACTTAAATATTCAGCGACCATACTTCCATTGTACATTGCATCTACAATGTTTTTAACAATGTTTAACACTCGTGACCTCTAAGATTGCAACGATAAAATGCTTATTCAGATGCGCGACCTATCCTCACCTCTTGTGTTTACAGCTCCTAAAACAATAGCCACAATTCTCACTATTCAATAATAGATGTCGCTACGTGTATGTCCTTCCATTTGAATGGGAGGTTCTGCCCCTCGCCGCATGGGGCGCCACGATCGCCTATTGTTCCGAAACCACATCACTCGTAAAGATAACACATAAATTCAACGGGTTTTCGATTCCTTTGTTTTATCTCAGTAACGTATGGACACTGCAAAGTGAGTTCGTATGATGTCTTGTTCGTTTTAAGTTTATTAATGAAATATGTCGCTTGCAACAGAGATGAGGTTTATTTTATTATTTTAGTTACCATTTGTTATCACGACTTTATCTGGCGTAGAGAATATCGAAAAGTAAATTATGGAGGCATTGTTCGGGTCACTTCAGAGAAACAATAGGAAGGTATAATTTTGAGTTTTGGTAATAAATTTTGTATTAACAAGTTTGTAAGACGTTCAAAGGACGGAGGGACGTAATTTCGGTTTTAATTTTGGGGTGGTGTCGCTAATCCTTCGATATTAGAGGTAAAGCAAATATCTTGGAGTTTTCGAAGATTTTTCATTTCTGGAGGGGTGAAAACTAATGAAGCGAGTAACTTTAGCTGTCGAACGACACTTTATCATATTTTTCTTGGAAGACTTTCTCCGTGGGAAACTACAGCATTTATGAAATATCTGTATATATGATTTATATGTACTATATCCATACTAATATGAAAATGCGAAAGTCTGTCTGTCTGTCTGTTACGCTTTCACGGCGAAACCGTTGAACGGATTTTGATGAAATTTCTTCTTGCTTCTCTTTGCTTCTTAGGACCAACGGCTTAACGTGTTATCCAAAGCACAGAGGAGCTCGTGATAGAAAATGCTACTAATGGCGACCAATCCGATCCGGGTTGCGTTTTGCCGCCGCTTGACGAAAGAAATCGCCCTCCAATACGCGTGTGCTCAAAACTACCATACTAAATGACTTAAATGTAGCATCGGATAAAACTATGAGGTGGCCTCTTTGTTTGACCTGCATCATGAATATGAAAGAAGAATGTCCTTTTTAAATCATAACACAAACAAATGACCCATCTAGTAAAACCTTGTCAAATGAGCGCACTAATAGGAGATCAAACATGCAAAGTAAATTCATTAAAATCCTAACTAATTTTCTGTGAGAGTGGACAATACGTCACGCGCCCCGTCAACCCTTCACTGCACGCTGCGGCGCGGGTCAGAATGTGCCCAAGTACAAATGAACGTAATAATTGGTTTGGTACTGCCCAGGGCCGTGGGCGCTAGTTTAGGGGTCACGGTTTTGCGAGTTAGTTATGATTACATTTTTTTAAAATATAAGTTTTTTTAAGCTCCATTATCACATATCGTTCTGGATGTTACTAAATATGTAACATTTTTATTTATATTTTTTAAAGAATTATAAAGAAAAAATTAACTTTGAATTTTCTAAATACCATTCGAATATTGTGTAACAGTTACATGAGAAGTTGAAATGGTAAATTATGGATTAATGTCATGTTATGCAGAATTGATTTGGTTGGAATTGCATAATATTTTTTGTATTTAAGAACAATTTCTATTAACTGAAATCATCTTCATAGACGTTAATTTCCACAAAAAATAAAATTGGTAGATGAATTTAAATATCCAATTTAAAATCAATGTAGCTTGACCATTAACAATATTAACGTTATTAGCCATAAAATTCACACTCCACAGCCTCCCAGTTCAATCTGTGACGTCATTAAGACCGAAAATATTAAAACACGTTCGCCCCTAACAAGGAGGGTGACATAATCGTGGTAACAAATCGGGCCAGTGCTGCATGTAAATGATGATGATTAATTTGTTCTTCGCAAATCACTGGAAGGGTTAAGTCGGGGCGACGTTACAGAACACCGAGAGAACAGAAATATGATTATGGAAACTACAAATAAATATAATTATGGAAACTACAAGAAGTGTCCGTGAACGTTATAGAGTGATTTTTAATAGACTTAGTAAACTATAATATTAATAGTCTGTCATTTACATTCTTTTATAGCAGCAGTATCAAGATAGAGTCACGTCTTCATGTACAGTCGAAATTGCTTAATTGCAGTCGAGTTGTTAAATTAGTTTTGGTCTGAACGTGGCTTCGTTGGTCGCATGGCGTTAGCCACTTCCAGATTCAAAACTATGTAGGAGTCTGGAACATTGGGACATCAGTCCAAAACCGTAGAGAATATAATTCGCATTATAATCATCACTTGATGATCTTTAAAAAAATGTAAAGTAATCATTATAATTTGTTACACTGCTAAGTAGACAAACAGGCCTATGATCCACTAGATGGTAAGCCTTGAACGCCTGCAACATCGAGCATGGGTACGATCGCGTTGTCGTAACTAAAAAACAAACTTCTTGATGGCCTTGTTATAATCACTTCGAAAAACCATATCATATATGGAGTTAATTACATAAAGCGTGCAGTACTAGCAATTAATTATTTTCAAGGCTCAAGATTACCAATAATATAATATTTAAAAAAAAATGTATCTAAATTTACTTCTACACTTTCTGTATTTTACATTAAAGCCGGGGAGGTATTTGGCACTCGCTGAAAATCCGTAGCACTCGCTCAGTTTAATTTGTGTCTGTGATTGCCTTTGAGATGCTGCCGGTTTGATAGTCTTGATATTTCCGGGAAAGCCTGTTAATTGCAACTGTACAAAGGCTGAAGGAATTTCATCTACATTGTTCAACTTTGAATGTGAATTTAAATGTATTTTAATGTCAAAGTTATGTGACTGTTATTTCAAGTTTATGTTTTTTTCCTATAAGAGGTAAATACTGAAAAAAATATTACTTTTTTTCGCTATAGTTACATATCAAATTGAACTATTTCATAACGTTAAATTTAAATTATTTAAGTAATGAATGCGATAAAAATAGTCTCATCTGAATTAATAAAAAAATCACACAAAATGAGGTTTAGTTAGATTTTAACGTTCTCTACATTTCTAGCTATTTCTGAAAAAGTTACCTCTTTTCCTTTTTACAATTAAATTGATATAATGAATGTTTTTTACCAACATACTAGAATAATAAAATATATAAAGCTCAGTCAACTGTAAGTAAGCAAAGTGAAGACCAATTACCCTTAAGCTTTAGCTAGTATATTTTTCTATGTAGTTTATGCTATATCTTGTTATATAACAATGCAATCCTTTCCCCTGCAGCGTTTGCGTGAAATTCTGCCTACGACGCAATGGCCGATTGGGGGTAAACTCTCCCCAAGATATCTTAAATGCCATTCCACCCTGAGAAGTCAATGGAATGGACAGACTGGGAAATTAAATTGGTTGATGTGTAGCAACTTTATTGTACCAAATTAGTTTTTACAAAAGATCTAAATTTAATCGGCGTTATGAGCAAAAAAAAATTGCACTATATAAAATACAGGTGAATTTTTTACAGTATGTACAAAATGGGTTGGACTAAAGCGTTTTCAATAAAAAAAATAAGTGAAAATGGTCGATTCGTTTCGTTTTAAAACCTTTTCCGAGTCAAGTCCTTTTGAGGCTACGATAGGTTAATGAAAAGTACTCAAATAAAAAAAAAAAAAGAATGAAAATTATTCCTAAAATATCGTATTGACGTTAATTCATTACGACTAAATTTTCTTTGTTACCCATTAACTTTAATATACACTTACTTTTTTCTCATTGAGAAAGAAACGATTAATGTGGGGTTTCGTAGCTCTTTGTTTTTTACTTTTAAAACTTTCGCTTTTTGTTTATAGTAAGATGTTTACACTCATCTCAATACAACGCACGACAAAATATTATCATTAAATCACGACACACGACACCCATTTCATCAGTAGTTTTAACTAAGAAATAGTGACTCGTGCGTTTGAAAAAATTAGGGGTAGCGACATTGGGGTAGACATAAGACACGTCGCAGATAAGTAAGATAACGATACACTACTGGGAACAGAGATGAGCGCCGGCGCATACATAGTGGGTAAGGGGCGACGGACACAAGGTTTTAACCGATTTTCAAAAAGGTAATCAAATTTGATGAGAAGTGCTTTGAAGAAGAAGAAAAAAGTGTAAGAAGGACAGGGATTAAGAGAACAAGTTTATGGAGATATTGTTTAGTTTATTCTTCTTTTATTTGTGTTTTCTTCTTCCTCACTTCCTCGGAGTGTGTCAATTTCAATACGCTGTCGTTGACATCTTGTGATCCTTAACCATGTAGAGTCTAATATACCAAGAAATTGACGTGCTATAAAATCCATGCTCCTTAAAAAGGCTGGTAAAATACCCTTCATTTTATACAAAAAAAACTACATTTTAAGTTGTACTGAGTAATAACAAAACATAACTCATTAAAGTTAACTATTTTAATACTGTTTTTATCGCTTTACATAACTCTTTATTGCACAACAAGGATCCATTGTCAAATGCAAACAATTACAAGAAAAAAACCAGACAACCTTTCGGAAAATTGAATAAGGATAATATAGATTGTGCGCGGTAGGTGTCAAGAAAGAAATTTATTTTAATATATATCAAAACATAAACTTACACGTATATTGTATATTACACACTTACTTATATACAATGTCTTTACTACATATATACACACCATTAACACAAACAAGGTACAAATACATAGAAATACAATTTTAATGTTCATAAAAATATCTCTAACTTTTAATGTGGTATTAGTATAATATAAGTAAACTTTTCAATATTTTCTACAATATCAATTTTAAAGTTTACTTAGATTCCTACTAGCTGCTTAAAATATCATAATTTAATGGCCTATATTATTTCTGAACAATATTTTATATACATTTTCCTATATAGCAAGTTCACTAAGTAACATTATACTGATTCAGTAACCGTATACCCTAGTTAACTAACAAACAAAAAACCGTTGCCAGTTCGTTAAAACTAGTGCACGTGCGACAAGCTTATTACAGATAACATCGATTTAATTTTACTAGAAACGTGTAAACCTTTGTTAACTAAACCAACGTTTTAACCATGCCGCTACTGGTCTCGTTTTAGTGTTCCGCATTAGAATATAAAAACGACATATTTTAAAAAATCCGAACTAAAAGCCAAACGAAACCAGTAGAATCAAAGGTGGGCAGTGTTACTAACCTTTGATTCTACTGGTATACCCTGTAAAACGGCAGTCGCCCTTTTGTAAAAACTAGTGCTACCGTATAAAAATCCCCTAATTATCCTGTCCTTAGTTTAAGAAGTGTGAATTGAGAGTCTAAAACTAGAAGACTGTTTTTTATTTTAAAAGTAACACCCAAAACAATGCTTAAGTTTCAGTGCCTAGTGAAAGCCCCTCTTTTTAATGTTCTAAAATTTTAAATTTACCCTTCTTAAGGTCAACGGTCAAATGAGATATCATATAGAAATTGCAACGAATAACAAAATCAAATATTTAGATGTAATACAGTTAGATGATGCGTCAGTATTCTGTTAATTCATATTCATACGGAACACTACTCGTCTCTACTTCTCACACATGACCATTTCAATTTCTACGTTTAATTGTCAGTATTGTCACTATCATTTGAATCTATGTCTTCATGGGAACTTAGCCGTTCCGCCATTTTCAAGGCACGTCCGGAAAATAACGTTTTCTGAGTAAATGAATGAGATAATGCCAACATTGTGTAGCATGTTTTTTTGTTTGTTTGTAAGTCATTACAGGGTTTATTGCTATTGTTAATGTTAACACGAATGTTCTTAATGACGTCGACGGTAGATAAGGCAGTTTTCGTGGCGGTTAATGTCTGAGAACACAATGGTATTTTTTATTTCAAATTCTGTATTAATTTTATGCCGCAAGTTACAGTTTTAATAGCTGTTTGTACTTTGTTCTTCTTATTTATATTTGATTTAGTAGCAGACCGGCTTTGACTCTGACCGGAAAACTTGGTCCCAGTTAAACTGATCCCGATCCAACCACGGGAAAACTAACCATCACCTCTATAAATGCGGATTAAGGGAGTGTCCTTAGCGCGAATGCGGATCACCTAAACAGACCCTATCCCACGTGGTAAACGAATATCCTCTTCCCTGTCTACCTGGTGGAATGTCAATGCTGCTGAAATCTGGGTAAAAAGCCTAAACATAGGTTTGATCCATGCAGAATCAATGCTATACGCAATGATGATGATAATCATTTCACAAATAAAAAGCGGTCATTATTTTAACAAAATATAGTTGAGGATGTAATAACGATTATTTATAGACAATAGTGTGGTGTAAGTGGTCACCGTAGTCCATAGACGCCTCTAACCAGAAGTATTATGTGTGTATTGTCGACCCTCGAGAAATATTATTATTTTAGACCCCATGGAGTAGTCGCAAGGAAACCTCAGGGTCAAATTTAAACTAAACCAATTAAAATAATACTGAAATCTGCATTTTCTATATACCACATTTAATAACACTTTACATTTTCTAGCACTAACTAAAATCACAATTATTATGTTTAAAAGCTCTAAAAATGTTAGTAATGTTCATTTATATTTTGTTCAGTAACTAAAATAACTTTGTTCCCGTCGCCACTTAAAATGAACAGACAGTAGGTACAGTCAAACAGAAGTTAAATTTGCGTATTCATAACTATAAGAAGCTTGCATTTACACAGGAACGAATGACAGTGTATTGATTAAATTTATTGAATTTTTTTTTACTTATTTTTAGGCGTATTTAAGTAGACATAACATTTCCATGCCCTGCAAAACACTTAAATAAATTACACGTACAAAATTAAATTAAAAAGAAAATTAAAACTTAAAATTATCTACAGTTTGGGGCAACGTGCCCAAAATGCTGGCCGCATTCCCTAGCTGGATTGCAATGCAAATTTTTTGTCCAAAATATTATTTATTGAATTATACAGGTCGATAGGTTTCGAATGAAGACGTAAGTAATAAAATCCTAATGTATATTTGTATAAGTAAAATAAAAGAATATTCTTATCATTATTCATATACTCTATACTACATTTAAAAACCATTTTAAGTAGGATTTGGTTATATTAATAGTGAAATACATTTACAAGTTTTTATCATTACTGTTGCCGTAATAATTTTCTTTGTACATTAAGAAGTTTGAAGAAAAAGAGAAACAACTAGCACATAGATTTATAAATGGCAAAGAGGGATTGTCAAATATACTCTCTTTTTAATAAAAAATTGCATCACTTTAATTTTTTTTTCTTAGATTTCCAATTTGGTAACGTACTGGCTGATTTGCCCACAAAATGTGTCCAAACTTCAGCATTTTTTAAATTTCATGATACGAGTAGTTCTAGAATGTTTCACAACGGTGTGAGCGTCAGAAAGTGTAATGAGTTGCGGGTTCCAGTATTCCGAGCGTATTCAGCCGTATTCATATTCATTAGGGCGCGAAGGGCTCGCTTGATTGCACAAAGAGCGAACTAATTCGCCCCCGCGACTTCGTCCGTGATCCATTTAATTTGATGCGAAGTGGTAACTTTGGAGTTTGTAATTGCGCTGGCCAGTTACATTCGGGTACGGTGTAATTGCTTTCTAGGTATTTGAGGAATTCGAAAGGCATTTAGTTAGTCGTTTCATGAAATGAGTTTATTTGGATGATTGTTTAAAGTTGGAATAAACTTTTGCAGACAAGATTTTTGTACTGTTTCACAATTACATATATTACCATATGTTTGGTATTTTCAATTAGTTATTTTTAATGCTTAGCTACTAACCCCTGGGTACGAGACGTCAGCATAAATCTGTTCCTACTACACATTAACTTTACTCCTTTTCACTTTAAGTACTACATATACATATGTTAAGTATATAAACACCTGTATACTGATATGTATATATCTACCTTTATAGATAAGGCTCATTACATACAAGTACCCGCAGTATCGCTATCTAAATACATGCGAACATAACAATGGCTGCAATCGATAGTTCGCGGGTTGGGCGGGCCTTAATTATTGAATTAGCATTTAAATTATTTCGGTAACCGTTCATTTGTGACTAATACAAATAGCGAGCTGCATGAATAATGTTACAGCAAGGAATAGCGAATGCGTGGAAGTGGCATCGTAAGCGCCAACAGACCAAGGAGACTATTTTTTAAATGCACGACATATATGTCGATAAATCCTTCATAATTTTTGTTCGATAAAAATTTCACTAATTACATTACACACTTTTCAAAAATTAGCATTCCAATTTTTGAAGTTTACTGATGTATAAAATGATAAATGTATTCAGACAAATCACATAGATTGAGTTTGCTTTTACGTAAGTTCGAGACTTGTGTAATGGGATACTAATTCAACGATTAATAATTAATGATTTTAGACAGGAATCTTTGCAAATCGTTTGACAGATCCTTAAAAAATCTTTGAAAATTCCAGAAAACTAATAAAAATCATTTGACACACCAAATTTGAGTTAGTAGCACGCGTTCCATTAGGTTGTATTCATTGTGTTTTACACACGATTTAGAGGCAAAGAAGCATACGGCCTGCCTCATGGAAAACGGCTACCGAAGCCTATATACCTATGCTTACAATATCAGAAGTATCACAGGCGCGTAGCCAACCTTTTATCACGCCCTTTTATAAGCTTGTATATTGTACTTACAAGGAAAAATATTGCAAAGGAGTAATAATAGAACAACAAACATAGATTTAGTTTCTCTTAGAGAAAAATTATTATAATATGACGTATTCTGATTTTCTATGATCTGCGATCCCAAGAGTTGTCGTTGTGAATACTAAGCAACTTATTATTTTTCGCCAGTACTTGATACATATGTAAGTGTACTTACATATTAAGTAAGTATTTGAGTGAATAAAATGTATACTTAGTTAAACTCAAATCAGTTGCAGCACATAAATAATGTCTACTTACAAACATACATAAAGAACAATAAAAAAAACTAATTCACATCCATTTAATAAATAAAAATGCTGACTTTTGGTGGGAAGCTGAAAAGAGCAGTATCGACAAATTTTATTTTCCAAAATTTGTGTTATTTGGAGTGTTTGTGTTTAATAATGGTGGATTATTATTCGCAAAGTGTTCGAGAATAAGCGTGAGTGTTGGGAAACGATACAGTGTTCGATTTATGTGATTTTCTTGCTTATTGCCAAAAGGTCCTCGAAATCGCTAAGTGCAATTTTTCTACCACTCTACTTCAATTAACCTGATTTTTCTTACTCGACTTTACTTGACTTAACTACCGACCTGACTTTAGATTTGCTTGACTAAATAACTTTACTAAAAAAAACTTACTTTTTACTGGCTAAATACGAAAGTAAGAGCCATAAGGAAAGAAAAAAAATCCTTGACGGTTGACAAAAATAAAAAAACAGAACAAATAATAATCGTAACCCTTCGAGCGCAGCACCGCGTCCCGCCTGAATTAAAAGTAAAATCGAAGGTCAATAAAAATTAAAATTAGTTAGCATCAAGCCCGTATTTCAGAGAGTTAAATAGACAATGCCACGTCATGAAGCATTAAAATCAGTGTTCTGGCTGCACGACTCATTGGTTTCCGTGTTTATTGGTTCGATGATGCACGAAAACTAGTGCCATCGACCAGGTATTGCTTCGTGTGGGAGGTAGTTTAAGTAGATATTTATAGTTTTAAGTAGAGAATAGTCAAATTAGCGATAATGAGTGGCTGAATTTGTTTTAGTTCATTGATCTATGATACTGTATTTGCTACATTTTTCAAGTTTTATAGCTGAAATAAATTATTTATATTTATTCAATATGCGTCCGGAAAAACACTGGAAAAACTATAATAAAGAAATAACTCATGAAAATTTTGTGCATGAAGACTTTTTTTTCTCACAAAATATAAACAATACCTAGAAAGCACTATCTTGCTTGTGACGACATTAAGCTTTTTCTTGCTAGCATTATTCCATTCCACTTATTATATCAATTTACCATATTCATTATTATCTTGTACGGAATGTTTCCTTTACATACTTATTAATATCTTGAGGGCTTGCTTCATTTTAATTGCGACCCACATCATCCCAATTAAACACTTCAGAATTCTCATAAAGGAAACATCAAACGACCCTTACGCTACCTTCCAATGATCACATGTTAAACTTTAAACCGAGTTTAACGAAACCGCAAAATCCTTAATTGAAAACGCCAGGATCCTTTGTACCACATATGGAAAATTTAAAAGTAAGGGTTAACTTAGGTAATGAATAAATTACAAAATTGTGTTATTAATTTTTACGTACTTCACTAATTTTAAAGTGGCTTTGTGAAATCATTTAGATAGACCACTCTCATTTTTCTCGCGAATGTTATAATAAAACTGTTGACACTTACATAAAATACTTTATAATACATAGCCATTTGTATGATTTTCTTTGTTCCCACGCCGCATATTACCAGTACATACTCGTACATATACCATACAAAGATTATAAAAATATTTTTTTTTATATAACTTGAGTAACCGACCGAAAAGAGTCGATTGACCATGTAACAAACTCAAAATAAATGAGTTTCATTAAGAAATTAGTGTTGATGTTATTACACTTACATAAAATACTTTGGAATACAAAGCAATTTGTATAATTTTCTTAGTTCCCACGCCGCATATTACCAGTAGTAGTCATACACGGGAGTACGTTACGTGCATCGAATTTATAATAAAACTTAATATTTGTGATACGATACCTTTGAGAAACTAAAAGGGAAATTGATTTAATTTATTTGGTCGTGTCCTACGGGTTTTTTTGCCTAGAATTTATAGTGTATGCTTTTAGAAATAACGTGTATGTCTTATTCATTGCTTAGTTAATTACTTTAAAATACTCCTAACTTCGATGTTATGTTCAGAATAATATTTTGAGTAGGTATGCACCGGATGGTTAACATGGAAGTGGAAGACCAAGGAGAATAATATGGTGTAAACATTTTGAGTTTCCCACTGAAATGCTTCCTTGTATAGAGTTAGGTGGAGAAAAAAGGGAGCTTTTAAAAAAATGTATCGAAAGAAAAATCGATTTTTTGCATAGGCACCTAAATTATTTTAAGTAAAGTGAAATCAGCGCTGGAAACGTTGATTGTCAGAAGTAATAAATTCGAGTGTTTTACTGGTATAACTTCCATAGATAGAGTAGGTACATAAATGTATTCTTTGATAACAGATGCTCACTAAATAATGGGCTATTTTGACTTGAAACAACTGAGCATCCAACATTTACCTAAAGGAATTAAAAAAATCGCCGCGCCCGTCAATAGCATATAGGCTACATAGTCACGTGCTGGCTTATAATGAAATAATTCATGGAGATATACGTGATCGACAAGATGGCATCCCATGCGTGAGCGGCGAGGTGTGGGCTTTAAAATGGGGGTAATAGCCACATGGTGACAGACAGAACAACTTTGAGAGTTACGTATTTAATTCTAAAGGAATTGAATTTTCAGTTTCACTTATTTCTCACACAATATTTGAATCAGTTGCTGAATATATAGACCGCTAAAACTATAGTCCCAAACCAAAACCGATCCACTCAATGATATTTATTGAGATTTCAAGAATAGTCATCCCAAATGAAAATATGATTTGAGCATAAATTTTAAATTTACCTCAAACTCAGCTCGTGAGCTTTTTTCCGCGAAACAATTAATATCAAAATTTGAAAATTGGAGATTTTCTATGAGAAGGCGATAATTTTTTTTTACACTTTTTCAAATAACTTCCAGTATCACTATTTTTTTCCTTTTAACTATACAGTAAATACCCTTTAAACGTAGGCCTATAGAAGTGAGGTAGAGTCATAATTTTGTATGTTTAAGAGGCCGCAGCCTTACTGCACACTCGTATCAGGTTATATTTACTTCTGAATGGAGATGTTACTCTTTGAATTATAATGTGAATGGACCCTAATCTATGATAATATCTATACTAGTGTAGATTTATAACGTTTTCTAGTTCGTTCCAGTTCTGCTTAGATTTATTGGTCAAATGATACAAACAACGCCATTCATTTTAACTAACAGCCGATAACTAGTCTTCCTGACTTGATATATTAATTTGACTATTGTAATAAGATACATTTTGTATTAATTTGTTAATTTTTATTGGAAATATTAATCCAATATCAATTTAATGTTTGAATGAAATACCTTAGGCAGATAATAAAGCAGGAAGTAGGACGATAGTTTAAAAAGTGACCATCTTCGAAAATTAATAGAAGGATGTATTCGCACTTACAGTGTTCGCATTTTCATTAGAACGTTTCCACTGTCATACTTTGTCTGCTACCTTCAATCTTTTCGATTATATATTTTTCGCTTGACACGATAATGAGATTAGGAGTCTTCTTCGCCAGGTGGTTAGCATCTTTTGACATGTATTTATTATCACCTTATTTCAGCCGCAGTCAGTCCACTACTCGATAAAGACCACTCATATTCATTATCATTTTCCTTAAATTGAAATCGCTTGTTGGAGCCAGGAAGTATATTTATGCTCTATTACTTTGTATAAAAAAAATTGGTGTTTAGATTTTATTGGCGAGCCATCGCGCAGAATTAGAACACAATATCTCTCGTTTCAGAGTTCAAGATCCACTTTGGGTTGCTAAGCCAATAGAATGCTAGCTAAGTCAGAATAACGTTTTTGACCATATGGTTTAAATGAACCATATGAATTTAATATTGGAAATGAAACCAGTTTTAATTGGCATCAAATTATGAATACAGTCACGGTAAAATTTCTTTGTGATATTCCAAGCATGTGGTTTTCTTTGTCATGTGAGTATGGATTCATTGGCGATCAATTAGAAGCAATTTGAAGCACTTGCAGATAATAGACGATGGAATAGACAATTTGTACAGGAGCACTAATTGTACAGAGAAAGACTCTTACAGATCCTGTTTTATTTGTTTGTACATAATATAATTATTACGCACTAACCAAGTTGCACAATACCCATACACATGTCTTGATGTCCGCAAACAACACCTGAATTATTGTACCAAAATATAATAAATTGTTTTACGAGATCATTTCACAGATTTTAAGATACTAATCTTATCAGACTTCCCATATCTAAACTCATAGATTTTAACAAATTATATCATGAGAATAACGTCATTAAAAATTCAAATTTTCAAAAAAAGATTTATCTATCTATTGAGTCTTGATATAAACTTAATATAAAACACTAAAGCTTAAAACAGTTCGGTACCTTAAGAAATCTACAAATCCCACAAATTTATAAAATGCCATGCATTTAACAAAACATTATTCAATACAATTCTGATGTTCAAGTTCTCTTCGGTAGCTGATGGATTAATTATAAGCCAAAATATATTTTGTAATACTAACAAAGAAGAATGTTATACACATTTATAATAATATATATATATATATATATATATATATATATATATATATATATATATATATATATAATAATCATGCCTGTTTCCCAAAGGGGTAGGCAGAGACAACAAACTTCTAACACCATTCTTACAGATTTTTCTCGCTTTCTCTACGCTCATCACTCTTATCATACACGCTTATCGATTACAGGTACACCTAACATATAAACATAATATTATTCATAAAAAAATAAATTAATAACGCACTACTCTGTGCAATTAGTCGTATCGTCCATTAAAACGGGCAGAGATTCATGCAAATGACCCCATACCTACTCGCAGACAATCAGCACCAATCAATAATATATTGGCGGATTTAATGACTAGCCAAGGATGTCCACTCTCGTGTAATTGAAAGCCTGATACCAGTAATTGCTGTCTCTAAACTTTACAAAAGGCATTTGACTAAAGTATGCTTTTTCTCATATTGCCGTTTCCTAGGTATTGTTATGTGGAATTTTATCACCTGGGTGATGTCAGGAAACAAAAAGATTTTTTTTTTGTTGTGGAATTAGAGATTCTAGGTTATTTGCCAGTGGGTGTTTTCAGGACACAGGTGTCACAATCCAGGTGTCAAAATTCATCAATTAATTACTCACACACTATTCACACGTTATTAACATGGAACCATTTTACTGTAAATTCAATACTGACTAATATGAATTTAGAAAATATGATTTCATTTCATACCATTGGAGTAATAAGTTCGATCCAACTTCCATTAAGTTTGCAGCAACCACGGACCACCACGGGTTCGTCACCAGGCCCACGTGTTTTAAGTCTAATAAACAAGAAATGGAGGAATCCCACACTTTAACTCCAATTGTAGTCCGGTGTTAATAAAACGACATATATTTTAGCTATTCTGACAGTTCAGAGCTATTTGTAACAGGACGTTCACACTGACTTGTAAAAATGAGAACAAAATAATTTGAGTAGAGACAAACATTTGTTGGATTAATTGAAAATAACAATCAGTACTAATCTACAAGAATCTGTATACTATATCAACAAATCAACAAGTATCTGTATTGTGTAAACTAAGCTAAGTCTATTTGAAAAGGTTGTATTTTATTGTAGCTATTTTGTGTACCACTGCAAAAACCTCGATTTGAAAACAGGTGGATCAAATCCCACAGAGAAGAAATTACAAGTACTTATGGTTACCGAACAAAACCGGATGATCGTATATATACATTTCAGGATACATTTAAGTCTTAAGTTTCTGAGCCACTCAGAATGTTTATAGTTAAAAACCATGTCAGAGATAGAGTCGCGCTGATATTCCTGTTTGCAGAAACAACCACCAGTCAGTGAAAGTATTTCAGTAAATCTAGTAGATATTGTCCTTTTTCTTCTTCTCCTTAGCGAGCTTCTGGCTCTAAATTATACTTGTGAAGACTAATATTTCGCGACTAAAAAGGCATTGGGCATCTCTTACTAAAGCTACCAAGACAAACCATTAAAAAGAAAAGGGTTGATAAAACAAAATGTTGCACAAACAACAAGCCCGTGCGTAGTTCGTAATGGCTGGAAGCGACTGTGAACGCCTACAGAGTTCGTGAAAGCGTTCAACTTACAACTTGATTTGTGATTTTGAAGATTATTGCTCAGTCTTCATTATACGGCTTGTAATTTAGTTTTCTACGATCGCTTTAAATAGTGTTTATTGCTGTTATAATGTTCTTAATTAGATATTATATTCGTCGAAGCTGTTTAAATTATTAGGTTTTATTAGTATTTATCGCTTTTCGAAGATACTTCTGGAATCCATACTAATATTATAAATGCGAAAGTCTGTCTATCTGTCTGTCTGTCTGTTACGCTTTCTCGGCCAAACTGCTGAACAAATTTTGATAAAATTTGGTATGAATATAGTTGAAGACCCAGGGTCAAACATAGGCTACTTTTTGACGCAGGCGGAGCTGCGGGGAAAAGCTAGTATCAAATAAAACGAATTTAGTTTCAAGAGAATTCTGAGCAACGAATCTCTCAGTGATTGATTGATTCGTTGGTCCCGGCTGTCATTGTGGTCGAAAGGCACTACATCATAAGCCGAATGGCGGTTCCGAAAAACTCTGACACCAGAGTACACAGGGTTGATTGAACTGGAAGTCGTCTTTACTTGTAAATAGAATTTTCCTTATAACTTAGCTAGGTCTTCAGAGCATCTTAATTATGACAAGCCATTTTAAAATATTTCAATCCAGCTGTTATGCTTCTGTTAAATTAAAATAAAGATGAAATTGTTTAAAATATGACACGTGGGTAAAGTAATAGTCTGTTTGTCCAATAGGTAGGTATAATACATCCAAAAATTACACAAACCTGCAACCTAATTAAAAAAAAAGGAGTCCAACCATATTTTTATCAGCGAAACCAGTTTTAATAATATAATAATAATAAATTTCTTTATTTAAGGTAAAAACCCACATTGACAAATTATAAATTTACAAATTATTTTAAAATTATAAAATAAAATAAAATTTTAAAATATTACTAAATAGTAACAGTAACTTACTGTCTAATCATTTTTTATTTAGTTCCCCATGAGCTTTGTTTTAAGGAGCCATGTTTAAAGTAAACATAGTCACTCATTACATTAAGTAATTTATCAATTTTTTTTCGCATTTACCTCCTAATATCTAATCCAATCACGTCAAACATTAACTGAGTAATGGTATAACCACTAAAAGACATTAAGTAATGAAACTAAGATCATTATATTATTTTACGCCACAAATTACTAATGTTATGAAAATATGCCCAGTTTTTGGACGCCCCATCAATTTAGATTAGAAGTAATATACGTATTACGTAGTCCATAGCCCATAGCCACCCCCCGCGCCAAGAAAATCTATGTAAAAGTTAAGCTATAAGAAAATTCCAAGCCTATTATGAGTTACCGTGACGTACAATCTGGTAGAGAACGATTAAAAGGAATTGATACTTTAAATTAAATAAAAAATATTCTTTAAGAAAAGCCGCCACTCAAGTTATGTAGGAGCATAAATAACTACTAATAGGTTCTCCTATACAAAATTGGAGAAGAAGGCATTCCGAGCTGTTTTCTGAGATGACAGTTGTCGATTTTCAAGCGGTTGGCATTTTACGAAGTTTGCAATGTAACGAAATTGACCAATAAATGACGGTTAAGATAAAGAGCAGTAGAGATTATTTTCAGACTTCACTGATTGTGTGACATCGACAAGATTGCTGTAATGATAAAAACATTAAGATTTGTCACTCAATAAACAAAACATTATTATTCTTTGTTTTCATTTTGAATACATTGCATGCCACCCTGTTCACCCTTGTAGTTTTAAGAATTAGTTTATTTATTTTAAATTTCAGTGACTTATAGAAGGCGAGCGGGGAGGCTTTTGCCCAGCAGTAGGACATACATAGCTGAAAAAAATTAAATTGCAAACTAGGTAACTACTATCAAAATTACTAATCCAACTATCTAATATGCACGATGAAGGCAATATAGGAGAGGTTAATTCCTGTATGGTGAAGCATCATTAGATGTTAATAAATTAGTGACTCTTACCACCCCCCTAGTTACTTAGCTCACGTGAACCAATATTTTTAACCCGTATCGAAATAGAGGAGTGTTTTATAAAAAAATGTTGTAAAATTTTGCTAATTTGAGCTTCTTTCAATCCAGATTTCAGAGTGTATGACTTTTCGTTTCAAGCCTGCGTAGTCTTTTAACCACGCAGCATGTTACAAGTTTGAAGTGTTGTCAGTATTCTATATGTCAGTTTTTATGGCAAATCCTTTATGGCAATTATGCCTGTTCTTAGATACAACTATAGAAGCTGCAAACTGTTTGCATGTTCTGTTGTGTCCATATTGTCATACTTCAGTTCCATATACTTACTCATATACCCATATACTTACATAATGTTATAAGTTAGAGAGTCTTTTGTTTATCTGTCTCTCTGTTACGCTTTCACAGTCAAGCTGAACGGATTTTGATGAAATTTGTTATGAATATAGTTGAAGACCCGATGTCAAAAGCTGCGGGAAACAGCTAGTGGTTAATAAAAGTTTAAATGTCACAAATGATACAAAATGTTCTAGCAGATTAATATTTCAATTAGAGATACGAGTATAATGAAAATCATATCTAAACGTTATGAAATTAAAAAAAAAAACTTGTAAGAAGTAAAGCAATTCTGTCTTACACTACGGCGATAAGAAAAATTGTTTGCGTGCAGAGCAATCATTACGCTATTGTCATAAGGGTTAATAGTTCCACAAGAATCATACAATATGATAATAAAATCGACCTTTACGTCTTTAAATTGTCATTATACTTGTACGTGTACCTCGATTTTCATGACTACACGCTAATCAATGTCGTATTAGAAATTATGCTTCGTTTGTGAATACGTAATAGCCATATTAAGGCCATTTTGTAATTGCCATCTACTTATAGCAATTTTTTCTTACGGAAAAGTTGTTTGTTATTGTCCTTAATGGGTTGTAATGCGTCTTTTAAGTCGTAGTGATTTCTTCCGTTTTTGTAGATATCATTCTTATGAATTTTTGGTAAACTTTTACCTACATATACTGCAGATTCTATCAACAATCCACATAGGTTTAATCTATATTATATTCTTTAAAAATGTATGATTTCTAATTTATTCTTCTTCGACTGAATGTTTTGCAGTTACTTTTCTGTTTTCTCTTTTATTATTTATTTTAATTTTAATATAAAATATAATTGTATAGCACAATAGGCGAACTTTTAATCAAGGTCTCAATTTAAGCCGTATTGGTTATTTTCATAGAGCGACTGCTGTCTGACCTGCGTAACCCTTTTTGCAGGAAAACCAGCCCAATAGATTCGGACTGTTCCTTAGCGACCTGAAAGGCAGTCTGACCGAGTCTGAGTCTGGCTTCTTCCTTTCAAACCATGTTGATATATAATATATACATTCAAATTCGTTATTTTAAACAAAATATTTATAGAATATTAATTTTATTATACTTATTTAAAAAATGACACACAAAATATTAATATGCTTTTTATTACGTACTAGCGTTTTCCCGCAGCTCAGCCTGTATCTAAAAGTAGCCTATGTTTGACCTCGAATCTTCAACTATATTCATACCAAATTTCATCAAAACCTTTTCAGTGGTTTGGCCGTGAAAGCGTAACAGACAGTCAGGCAGACTTTCGAATTTATAATATTGTATAGTATGGATGCACTAAATTGAAGGAAGAATAACACACCTAAATTTCTAGACTACATTAAGTTAAAAGTCAAATTGTTTTGTTTTAGAATAAGGCAGTGTAATCTTAGAAAACTTAGTTGAAGTATCATAGATCAAAGCATCGCGTGTGAAATCTTCAATGAGTTGAAAGACTATTTAAACATTCTATAATGTTTTCACATGACTGAGGGTCGGGTCGGATCATAGCTAGATTCCATAAAATGTATACTTAATAAAGGAGCTTAATAGAAACTGGAAAGCCAATTCAAAGGCCTAGTTACAACATCATTACAACCAAATCAAACTCTGCCTTCTATTTTTATGACTGCAGTGAACTTTTAATTTCGCCGAGTTTGATGCGTGCCTTAAGGTCGTTAGATTTTTCAACTTTCTTTGTATTAGAGGGTTCGTGTGTCATACTTAATGTTTCGGATTAGACGTGGTTGTGATGGCTGTGAGGGTTATTTTCATCATTATAGTTTTGGTGTGCCATTAATTTCTACAAGTAATTTTACGCAATTTTTATAAGTTTTTTTTTTCTTAATTATTTTTGTCTATCATAGTACATCTCAACATCTCGAGGGCGGATTTAAAAAAAAATGTAGCCTATATTTTGACCGTAAGTCTTCAACTATATACATGCCAAAGTTTGCCTTGAAAGCGTAAGAGTTTTTCGCATTTATAATCTTAGTTATAGATAAGCATAGATTCCCCACAAATACTTAAACAGTCTATGATGTTGCAAAAGAATTTATTGAAAAGATGACGAACAAACGTCTTGATATTTATTATTTAGATAGTTCTATACTTACATTGAAATCCTCAATCGATTCCCTGAAATGATTTTGCACTTAATTGAGCAAATACGAAAAATATTAGAGAGTAACTTTATTGTGTGCCAAAGAATTATGTCGTATGAGAAAACGGCATTTTGCAAATCGTTTAACGGATACCATGGAAATTGCAGACAATTTTACATAATAGGCCTTTAGGTTTCACATCGATAGAGCACTGCTTTGTTTAAATTATTGTCTGCATTTATTGCAGAATTTATTACTCGGTATGTCAGGAATGTGTTAGGATTCACTGGGCTTACTTTTCTATAAATATGTCACGTAATTTAACAGTATTTTATTATCTCAAAAAGAGAATCCGCTAGAATCCACGTTTTCTCATCTGAGAGTTTTTCCCAGTTGTGTCATAACTTACTCTTTAAAGCTTGGCCTTCATGTTCGTTTACTCCAGCAAAATAAGCATTTAATGCAATAATAATTTTAATTTATTCATGAAACCAGTTAATTCAAAAACTTTCTTTTTAAATATATAAGTACTTAAAAACGGACTGAAGCGTTTTCTTTATCGTAACAATAACAATATTTTTAGTAATAAAGTAGACGCGTCCAGTAAAAAATGTTTCCCCGCTAAATTTTCGCTCAGCAAAAAAAAAAAAATGTAATTCCTACTAGGTATAACGATTTCTTATATTTTTGCCATTGGTACACAATAAATTAAATTTTTAACTGAGACCATGAACGCTGTATAGTGTTTGAAACTTTAGGTGTAATTATAAATGTAATAAACGCGATAAGAACCATATTTAAATAGTTTAATTTTATGTGATTCCCTCTAATTTTTGTCTGTCAATACCAGCTCTGTCAATAGCCGACTCAGTTCTTGTACCAACACTTAGAGAACATCTAAATAATGCAGGAATAGAGTAAATTACCTATTCATACAGACTTGAACCCCTTGATAATAAAATCGTAGGCTATGCCCGAGTAGTTACGGACAAATGGTTGTGTAAATTCAAAATTGATTTTGCATTCAGATGATAATTCGACTTAGCCGGCTGCTACTAGATGTTTAAGTTATATATTTTTTTTCTGACTTTATTTTTTTTTAAATAAAATTCAGTATGATTTTACTGAACTGAAAAATATTTCAGAAAAAAATTACAACTAAATTTTTGGGATTAATAAAAAAAAAATATAATGAATGAATAGCGCGTGTCCAATAATCGATTTATTTAATGGGTCAGAATGATATAAAGGATATTTTATATAAATAAAACAATACTTAAAATAAATAATCAATTTTAAATTTGGTCACTAGGTTTATAAACATTTACAGAGAGAAGATAAAACAAAACCATAAAAAATTAAGATACCATTCATTTGTTTCGAGTTTACGTGGTCAATCGATCCTTTAAATCCTGGTGTCAGAATTATTTTGTGTCACCTCTCGAAGACAACCACCAATATATAATCACAGCTTATATCGTTTATTTGTATACGTTTCACAAACACTGTAAATTAAATGACATGCAAAGTTGAAATTTTGCATTCAAACAGAAATAAACAGACCTTTTATCAAGTGCCATAATATTTTGAGTGGTGCAAATTAATGGCAGAGATAAGCTAGGCGTACAAATGTGTTTGTTATTATAATTGATAGATGCTTAAATCTCGATGGCTATAACCCTACCGATTTACATAATGCTAATGTCTCAAAGGTTTTAGAGAGCAACATTGACAACTATAATTATTGGGTTAATAATCGTTGAACAAGTTCATTACAATATTTTATCTGAATTTAGATAAGTTTATCTACTTCTTCGAGTGGTTTTTCTTGTTTTTATGGCAGAGAAATGCATTTATTTGATAGAAAGACGTTAATGTTAACTTATGTGAATGTTAATTAAAAAGAAGACCAGGTACTTTTTACAAACACAATATAAATTAAATTTTGTCGATATCATTTCAAAAATTTTAAGTTTTGTTAAATGATTTTTTAATATTTACAAAATTACTATTTAATAATACATGTGTATGTACTTTTAATATAAGTAGCGCACATTCATTTTTTTTTTCAAATAAAACGACACAAACATTTTCTGTTTGTCCTGAAGTTGATATGACGACAAGTCATGTCGTGATAATGCTTTTAGCGTATGTTTTACATAAGGAGCAATAAGTTTTAACAATTTTTTTTCATACTATTGATTAATTATCCATACTAATATTATAAATGCGAAAGTCTGTCTGTCTGTTACGCTTTCACGGCCAAACCGCTGAACAGATTTAGATGATATTTGGTATAAATATAGTTAACGACGTGGTCAAACATAGGCTACTTTTTGATGCAGGGAACCTAACGGGAAAAAGCTAGTTATTTATATTTTTGTTGAAACAACATGTACAAAATAAATATAAATGATTTTCAAACTTTTAAAACCGATCCTCTGAAGCAATCTTAAAATATAAAATGGAAATCTTACATCATGATTGCTGCTTAAAAATGAAATATCGAAATCCAATTGCGTATATGCCGCGGAAATATCGTGGGTCGCGACGCGTAAACTACTTATTGCGTATTTTATTTCTTACTAGCTTTTCCCGCGGGATTCGTTCCTGTGAGAATTTCGGGAAAATAAATATTTTTTGTCTCGATAAAAATGTTTGTTTCCCGAGTTTGAAAGATTTATTAGAAATTACCACCCCTGGTGTTGGAGGCGCTCATTAGCTACGGTGACCGCTTTCCATTAGTTGAGTATAACATTTTCACTTAACAAATTAAAAGTGTTTTTATGTAAAAAAATATTTATTACTATCCACCGTTCGCCGTGATTAATTTTATAATTACTTTAAATTAAAAATAAAAAAAAAATTTACAGAAACTCTTTTCTTAGCTTCATCATTTTTTTCCTATAGGTATACCTCTTTTCCTTAATTCTTTTTTCTACTTCTATTATATACGTACATCCAAATACTTAATATCGAGACAGTAGTCTCAAAATATGATTGCGAATACAAGGCGCTGTCCTCACATGGTTTATGTCCCAAATGGCAGCACAGTGTTTCCATGAATGCAAAATAAGCCTAACATGCATTGTCTTTCGTGTTCCGTTGATTAGATTCTGATTCGCTGACGAAATGTCTGTCTGATCGCGCATAATTTAGGAGTTATTTGACTAGCTGATGCGACTGGCTGCGGGAAAGGTGTTTTTTCTTTTTTAATTTAGAATGAAAAATTGCACTTGGACAAAGTATGGTCTGTTTTTTTAAATTTGCTACAATCTGTTAAGTTAGAAATAAAAGCCTAAAATATAATAAACAGAGTTACTTTTGTTTTATATTGTTTGTTTAGACATTTCTATTTACTTAAACTAAAATTGTAAATTTATAAAATGTTGTTAGTAACTAAACAACAGATGATGTATAACCACAAACTCACTTTAGTTTCTAATGTTGTAAATAACTGAAATCAAAGTATTCTATCAGAGAGAAACACTTGAGTGTTATCGTTCTAAACAATTTACAACACAATAAAAAGTCACCAAAAGTTGACACACATTTATCAAACAACAATAATAATTACCGAAATAAAATCATTCACTGAGTAAAGCACTACAGTAAAACGGAACGACGGTCACGCGGCAAAACTAGCGAACTTTTAAAACGTTATATGACTGGCCATAAAACGTTCCGTACGAGCACAATACTTGCAGAAATATTTTTGAATACGGAATTAGGTTTGGCAAAAGTGCGGGGAGCAGATAAGGCAGAAAAAAAAAACAAATTTGTAACGGGTAAAGTTTTTGGAGGCCGAATGTGTCCCTTGGGTGCTGAATCTTCGTCGGCGTGGCTCGTAAAACGCGGGACGTGGGCAAGCGGGCAAATTTGTCCTGCGAGCGACCTATGACGTTTTGATGGAACGTTCCCCGACTGATTCCGTACCCTAGATTCATATTCATAACGGCAACTTCCACGGACGCCGACACTTTTGCCCCGAAATCGATTTAGGTCATTTTTTATCCAACCTTTCCTCACCGTCTGTCATTAACTATCCGAAATTCAAATTAAATCCTAAAAAGCAAGTTCAAAACAAGTGTAATAAAATTCGACACGAATGTCCCTCGCATGATGCTCGCCTCTTCAAAAGAATGGCACCCGTGTCTAAGCTATCTTGTAGGAATTTTAAATTGGACGAATCGCTCAAATGTAAATGGTTTTCCTTTATACCCCATCCTCTTGGGCTGCCCACCCCCGTCTATTGCGCGCCTAGAGGCGACTGGCATACCAACACACGCACACATATTCCTGTAAGCCTACATCGTATATTACCATCGGAATGCGATCTCCTTGTTTGCATATGTCATCCGCGTTGCGTTCTTATACCAGTATACGAACAGGGGTAGAGGTAGCTCTATGTATTATGGTCGTGTTAAGCTGACGCTTATTCAGTACACACACAGCGCTGTATCTCATCTCGAACGTACTACTAGGAGTAATGTACGAATACATAAATACACCGAAATCGCGAGCTTAAAAACGCTAAAAGTAATATGTTTTCATAGGTGAAGAAATTGTTTTCGGAACCTCATAACAATAGTTATCTAAAAGGAAAATCTCGTTTTCATCCAGTGTGGGAGACATTGTATATCGCTAGTAAACGTTTACCATTTCTCATAAATACTATGGTCTATCTTGATGTCTGTTTGTTCTCAGTGGTGTTAAATTTGCGTGGCCATTGTGAATGCAACTTTCAGCTATTGCGTGGATTGTAAAATGAAATAAGCTTACCTACTTGGGTACCACAAATTTTAATGGCTAAGACTTAGTAAAGAGATGAGCAATGAACATCTTTTTAGGCACTTATTTACTTAAGTATACGATTCAATGGAGATATTAAACATTAAAAAAATAGATTTTTGGATGTGGACATAGATGATTCGGGTACCTAAAATACAGTCATACGGATTAACTTAATGATGGTGGATGTGTAGTAACTAAAGTACATAAAGTACATAAGTATTATACACCAGTTCCATAAATTGAAATCTCAATGTAAAATGAATCCTTATTAACATTAAAAAAACAAAAGCTACTTTGTATAGGTGCCTACTTATTCGTTGGTTATTTGCAGTCAAAACGTGTCATCAATTTTCCTGAAATTTCTGCAAACAAAGTCAGGGGTACCGAAAAGGACATAGGGTATCTTTTGTCCCGGAGAAAGTAGGTACTGTTCTCGCAAGATTTGAGAAAAATCGGGTATTACAAGTACTAATAGCAACATAATTAGACACTGTCCTCGAATCCAATTATCCAAGCAAACTGAAGATAAACGAAGAAAATAGCTCATATTGATAGAAACTACGGAGTAGCTCGTATAATCTTTAATGGCTAGGGCAGGTCTTTAATTAATTAGAAACCCGCCTTATCACAGCTGATAAGGCTTGATAGAATGAAATGGGATCGGTTTAGGTGAAAAACGTAACATACGGCACGTCCTTAATCATTTCTTTTAACCAATACATTTTTAATTATAACTTCTGTTACGTCATCATTATCACTTTAGCTGTATGTTGTGTAATGCTGAACATAGCCTTGCGTTATTATCTTTGAAATCTTAATAGAATGTTTATCGTTTTAAACAACGCTTTGGGATTCAGTATTAACAGATTCTTAAGAGTCTTTGTGTTACGGCCTTAGTTAGGGCTTGTGATGATTAAAAAAAATATAATATGACTCATAAACTACCATTTTAATGTAGATAAGGTATCATCGTTTACGTCACGCCTTCACGTAAAAGGTTATTTAACTAGTTTATACATTAAAGAAATGGAAATTAAGAGTTTTTTAGTAAACTATATTTTATGGAAGAACATGTTTTTGACGTTTAGCCGGCCTTTTGCGTGTTCTAATGTATTCCACATAATATTATATGTTAATCTGTGCATTAGAGTTTTGTATTCTTTTTTGTTACTTCTAAACTAGTTACCCTAATGACTTTTTGCAGAAATAAATTGATACATGAAATAATGCAAGTTACTTTGAAGGCGTAAAATGAAGTGTCATTCAAGAAAAGCCACGGAAAGATTATATAGAACCCTATAAAGAAACACTATAATTTAATAGTATTTTTATAGAACGAATCTCTTCATTACAATTACTTATACGGCAGGTATACATGTAAACTCGTATTTTACGCCGACCGTATACACTCATTTTCTGATAAGGAAAATGTATCAAGAACGTATGTATATACTATAGATAAAGCTGAAAACATTAACCACATTTACAGCTTTGCCTTGTTAAATTGTTTACGCAGTCTGCCTACGTTAATATTTCATACTAAGGACACAGGTACAGATCGTCAGAATCCGAAAAGAGAGGCTGAAATAATTCTCTTGTAAAATTAGATCCTATGCCAATCGCTGTTTTGAATTTCATGTTCCATCTTCAAGTACTGTTGGCAGTGGCTTAGTACAAAATCAAGAGGGCTAATATAATAGTTTTAAACAAGTTTTGAAGTGAGTTTTACGAATATGGGAGTATATGAAATAATTTAGCTGTTAATTCGTTTTATGAATACTTAAACACATTTTCTTGAACATCAACTTGGAAAATATCCATACTAATATTATAAATGCGAAAGTCTGTCCGTCTGTATGTCTGCCTGTCTGTCTGATACGCTTTCACGGCTAAACCTCTGAACGGATTTTGATGAAATTTCGTATGAGTATAGTTGAAGACTCGGGGTCAAACATAGGCTATTTTTTGACGCATTCGGAGCTGCGGGAAACAGCTATAATATAAATAAAGTGTTAATAAAATCAGTTTCAAAATACTACAGTTGATTTTCCCGTCGCATTTTAATTTAGTTCTCGCTATTCGCCAACAGATGGCGCTAGCAGACATCGAACTCGTTTATTCGAGGAAAGATTTTCATATAAAAATTTCAATAATATTTTGCACACTTTTCTCATTAAACATTCTTCGAAATTATATTCCTCTTCGTTCTGCGTTCAACTCAACAGTTTTTAATGAACAAAGTTGCAAGGCACTTTTCCATTTAGAAGTTCAACATTGATTTGAAACTTTTTATAACAATCGACGCTATTCCAGAATAAAATCGACTCTGTTATTGGCTTTGATGAAAGAGAAACGAGGATATTTTTGTTTCAAATTCGATTTCATGTTTGTAATTTATGACTGTTTACTTTTTATTTTTCAGTAGCTTTCGACCAGAGCTTTGGTCCAGTGTTTTTTTAAAGAAAAAGTAGCAAATTTTTCCGTATCTTAACTTATCCATATTTAAAAATACATGAGTAAAAGCTCTTGTCAGTCATTAATGGTCTTACTCACCTATTGACTTAACAATAATATCAAGTAACCTCTTCCAGACAACCATCATTTTGTTATGTATTTAGATGTTTTTTCCTACAATGATTATTAATAAGTATTTATTGAAGGCTTTAAATGTGTGACTTAAAACAAAATAGTTGTTTTACCTTTAAAATATTGACTCTACCTTGATGAACTTTGCGTTATTGCGTTATCCCAGACATAAAACTTAGTATCAATATTTTTTAAGATACCTTTTATTTTTATTTTTTTTTATATCTTATTTATTTGATACAAAATATATTCTCATACGACTTTTTTTTTAAACAACTAAGTAGGCAAACAGGCGTACGGTCCACCTGGTGGTAAGTAGTTACCGTAGCCTATGAACGCCTTCCACACCGGAGATGTCACGAGCGCGTTGCCGACATTGACGGAATTTTGAAACAACATTTTTAAAAGATGCACAAAACCCTAAGGCATCTGACACAGCCTCACGACTGCTATCTATTGATAACAACCGGGACCGACGGCTTAACGTGCCTTCCGAAGCCCACATTAACTAAATGTATGTTTTGTCTCGTTCTTTCACGTCAAATATATATCAAAGAGAAACAGACTGAACAAATTTTAGTTAAATTAGGCTTAGCAAATGTTTTAAGAACATGTAACACGCTTGAATAGACATGTGGTGACGTCAATATTCGTACAAAACTTACAAGTTATCTTTTAGAATTTACTGCTTGAAGTTACCAATATACCTACTTGCAATATTTTTAGAGCTGTATGAACTATAATAAATCGCATAAACTAAATTTTCTTTTCTATCGCTCAAGTTCGCTCAACTTAACATGGGAATGAAACTATTTGAATATGGTTTTCATCTCGTTTATTACTTATCAATCATCATCATCATCATTTCAGCCGCAGTCAGTCCACTGCTGGACATAGGCCTCTCGCAATGATTTACAAAATGATCGGTTGGCAGCAGTCTGCATCCAGCGTTTGCCTGCGACCTTTTTCAGGTAATCTGACCATCTGGTCGGTGGATTACTTATTAATAATTTATTGTTATTAACTGCCTCTGCGGTCCAGTGGTTATGGGGTCTGCCTTTGACCCAGGGGTCGCGGATTCGATTCCCATGGGAAGCATACTTTGTTTAGTTGTTTCCAAATAAGGAAGGACATTGCAGGCTTGAATCACCTGATTGTGTGATAATAAATATGATTCCGTGCTTCTGAAGGCACGTAAAGCTGTTGGTCTCGACTGTCGTTAAAAAACACTATAATCCTAATGGTCTGGTTTCCCTATTAAAAAGGGATATGGAGGTCAGACGGCAGTCGCTCCAATGTGAAAATATAAGACATCATTATACATGGGAAGTTTTTGCGAGGTACTAATTTTTATTATAAATTAGACTGCTAGAAATAATTTCCTAAACTCTTGCACCATTTTCAAAGAAGGATACT
The DNA here is from genome assembly GCA_947363495.1 of Euzophera pinguis. Classification (NCBI taxonomy): domain Eukaryota; kingdom Metazoa; phylum Arthropoda; class Insecta; order Lepidoptera; family Pyralidae; genus Euzophera; species Euzophera pinguis. The sequence continues at coordinate 10,118,221 of OX376163.1, forward strand.
AATAAGCGTTATTATTTATATATATGAAATCTTCAAGTTATCCTCTATCGCTCTATCCAAGGGAAGTGTTCGTAAGACATTAATTTAATTTTATGGTTTTTGTGTTTGTCACCCCGGGAGCTTAGTGGAGATTTGTGGCCACTCTAACGAGACTCGGCTTAATAAGTGCTGCAGGGACCTTTGTTCTATATAGTTATTGCTAAATGGACGTTAATAATAGCAAAACATAGTTTGACAGTAAATTTGACAGGTGTTCGGTAAAACTTATTCAACTAAAATTCTGTCGTATCTGTATTTCACGTGAAAGACTAAACTAATATTTTAGTTATTGTAAATGTGTATGATTAAGATTTATAACTTACTAAATTTGAGACAATAAATTATATCGACTGGTGTTTAATTTAGTTATTTAAGACAGTAAATATTATTATTATTAATTCAATCAAAAAACAATTTTAATGTTTTAACGATTGTTTTTCTAAATATATAAAATAACTGTGTTATGATTTTAGGATTTAAACATGTTTTGAAATCGTTTGATTGGTCAAAAGTTTCAATAAATGTTAAAGAATAGTTTCAACAGATGGCGCTAGTAGTTTGCAGACCACTCAACCTTACGCTTCACTACAACTGCATGGAATCAGTTCTACTATCTTTGGGACTTACATTGTTTTATAATTTATCTAGTAAAATTTATAAGTTTTTTTGATCTCTCTGTCATCTTGGCATACTTATCAGTAATCAGTTGCGTTGGAAGCGGGTCCGCTTTTCTTTACAACTATTTGCTCGTATTTTAACTATCATCTCGCTTTTTATTGTCTCCTCTATCAGGTCCTGGTAAAAGTAGCAGAATTTGTGTAACATATTATATGGAGGTATTGTAAATATTTTGTTTGTAGAGTAACTTCTTCCTTTTTTAATAAATGACTGATGACGTGTCCTTAGTTGAAAATATATTTTAGCTTTATGAAACCGATATAGAAATTCTAACTAAATATTTTTTCGAATAACGTAACATACCAGTTTTCGTAAGATAGATATAGATTAGATAAGAACTATGTGGGTTCTATGTATAAATTACTAGCTGTTTCTCGCTGCGCCTGCGTCAAAAAGTAGCCTACTAGGTCATAAACAATATTCATACCATATTTAATCAAGATCCGTTCAGCGGTTTGGCCGGAAAGCGTAACAGACAGACAGATAGACAGACTTTCGCACTATGGAAGTGTGGATATTGAAAATAAAGTTGTAATGTGAAAGGAAAAAGAAACTATTTCATTTAATTTACTCTTTGAGTACGTTGGTATGATTAAAATTTCTGTGCTTTGGGTGTGTAACCTTAAAAATGATGACCAAAAACAACGAGATCAATAATTTATTAATAGAACATTCAAAAATAGCTAACAAAAGCTAGTGTTGCCATGATAAAAAAAAACTCGTTTATATCTGAATACATCAAGCATGAGTCACATTCCCGACATAACACATATCTCGTCTTTGCACCTCTTGTTTTCAACAGCACCCATTTATCACCATTTGAATAAATTCAATATGTACATTGAATTGCTTGTAATTAATGGTTTTATTCGTTTAGCACTTAAAGCGCTTTAAGGGCGAAGTGTCCAAATATAGTTTGTCCCTCTCCAACTTGTGGAGATGAGCGAGATGGAAAGCCAAACCAGAACACCCGCTGGTAGTTATCATTAATATTGATTTGTGGTCAATCAAAGCTCTAAGGATTTCACTTTTAATGTTATTTTTTGTCCTTTATCTTTAATCGGATACTTGGAATTTACGCGTAGAAATTATTTGTACTTATAACATCTATTGATATAAGTGTATCTTTCCATGTCTGGTTTCCGAAATAAATTAAGAAGAATCATAGTTCTAATCACCTAACTAGAGATGGGCAGAAGAAAGAAATTTAAGAGGGAAAAAATAAAATGCAAATGGAAGAAAAGGGGGAAAATAATTAATTCCCGGGAATTGTTTAAAAATTCCGGGCGTAAATGGGAAATTTTCCGGGAAGGCGCCATCTCTACACCTAACTAATATTATTAAAATCTAAAACGAGTTTCTATTTTTATTATTTGTTACCTTTTTCTCAATGCGTCCTCAGCTTACGCTTCGGAGCCCAGGGTAGGTATAAGTCATGGTTCTTGATTTAGCGGCACTGGTTATAAACTACAGTGGAGCAACTATCTGACCTGTTGAAGAAATAGAGTGAGATTATCATATGTTTGGAAACAAAATAGGTAGCCTTCAATGTTTTTGAAATAAAAATATTAACATTCTATTTTACAATCATAATTAAGATTTCGACACAATTTAAAATTTGTTGGATAGGTATACAAAGACAATTCGGCTTATTGTACAGTAAAATACCAATAATATAATATGCTATGCAAAAAACGTTAAAAATTTCAAATGAAAATCCCTCGTGCAATAATTAAAACTTGAAAATACATTTCAAAGTCAGCTTATCTTGAAGTGTCCTCAGCATATCCTTCGAAAGCTCTTGAACAAAAGCTTGTAACGCTCGAGCTTAATGATTGTTACAAATAAAGCAATGCTCACATGAGGAATGACCACGCCTGAGAGTCATTAAGAATGCAGTGTCTTATCTAAGTTGGAATAATTAATGAAAGTGTTGGTTCGTATTGCGTCTTGCTGTGTAGTGCGCTCGGCTTGAATTGGTGTGTGTGGTGTATGTTATTTAACATGTACAAAAAAAGTATCAAGTCTAATGATTCAGTACAAGCATTTACCAAATTATTTTGCATGCTTAACTGGAGTGCTTGTAACCTTGAACTTCCTCAAAGTAACCTCACATAATCAATAAAAAAAATTTTAGTGCATGGAATAAAATGCAGGTAGAATGATATTGCATAAGTAAGACATACATAAAAAACAATTTTGTGAAATTATTCAAATAAACTTAAAGTTACTAACAAAATTTAGCATAAGTTCATACTAACATCTTGTGAGATTATGTTTCTTGAATAAATAATTTTTCATTCATTCATTCATTCAAAGCCTGCGTTGTCCTGTGCTTAATGCATGCCTAAGATCCGAAGGTTGTGGGATCGCTTCCCACGGGAAACATAATATTATTTAAGTTGTTTCCAGTTTAGTAAGGACTTTGCAGGTTTAAATCACCTGTAACCCTTGAGATAATTCCGTGATTCGGAAGGCTTGTTGAGCCGTTAGTCCTGGCTGCCATTTGGATGTCATAAAAGGAACCAAGTCAAATGCCGAAAGGCGGTTTCGAAAAATTCAGATGAAGGGTAAACCCTGTGAACAGGGTTAATTGACTACGTGACATACTCGATATGAATGAACGAATGATTTTAAAAGATGTACCTATAACAAAAAATATTATTGTGTGTGTCAGTTTTATTAATACTTTTTAATCAATCATGAAAAACCAAATTTTCACGATAAATACACAGGATTTATCATATCACGTTAACTATTCCTGACTAGTACAGTATCCTTAGTAAGAAATAGGGTGCAAACTATTACTTGAAGATGAATTATTGCAAGGAATCACTGTACCATGAGTGAGCAGATTCCTATGGCTCGAAGTGCACATTTGTTAAGTTTGCAATGTAATTGATTGATCGCATGGTGTTGCCCGCTCATGATTATAATTTATAGATTTTTTATTATTTTATTCGACTTAGTTCTGCTTGCAGCGTGCGATACCAGCAGTATATTGACTGTTCGCCAAAAAAGATGAGTTCAAATTTAGAATCACACCAAATAATTAAGACGTACAAAAATCCGATTCTTGCACAGAATTGCAACGGTGTAATTTTTTTTATTACCTTTTTTTAATAACAATTTTTGTTTTCGATTTACATAAAAAACAATATTTATGAAAATCCTATATCAAAAGTGGTTAAACGTTTTATGATCTTAAATAGCTCTGGAGTGTTATGTTTGAAAAGTGTGACTCACGACAAATCGGCGAGTGAAATGATTTTTGTTCGATATCGAACGATCTTCATGCTACATATATGTCATACATGTCAAAGATAGGGCTACTGAGCTTATTAATTTCAAGATAAACATGGAAGTTTAGATGTAAACATTTATAAGTTCGTACATTAAAATGTCGAAGTAACTCTTAAGGTCACAGAATTATTAATAGTACATAACGGACACTCACACCCTCCCACCCGAAATAGATACCGCACCTCATCGCGCAGATTAAGGGTAAAAATCGAGAGCAAAACAATGCAAGGATGACATTTTGGCGCGCGACCGCGACGGATAACTATGACGCAGATACGGTAAATAACCAAACCTACGTGTGACACTCACACATCACTCACATTACCGCGCATGCGAACGCGACCGAATCGTAGTAGTTGTAATCTCGGCGCTGTTGTATGGAGTGTCCGGGGTGTGCTAAGATTAAAAAGTGTTCTAAGGTTGACAGGAAGAAATTGCAGTAGCGATAAGGTTGTGATTAGTACAATATTGTTTGTAACTTTAACTTTGACATTTTAAAGTGCGGAATTTTATATTTACTTAACAATAAAAAAACGGTCATGGTTAGATTTTCTTACATCTTAAAGATATTATAGACCTAAGTTTTTGATACGAATTCCATTATAGTTTAAAAGTATTAAAAATATTTTAATAATATAATGTAACTTTATATTTACGGTTTCGCAATTTTTCCTTTATCTGTGCTATAAAACGTTACTTCATACCAAATTTTAAGATTCTGAGTTCACGGGAAGTACCCTGTAGGTTTTGATTCCCTTGCGAGTGTCAAAAATTTGCGGCATAAACGGCTGTATCTTTTGATTGCGTTTGCTTAATAGTTTGATTTTTTCACAGCTCGAAGGGACAATAGACCTGAGTAATAATTGATATAAATTACAGTTTGATACCTCCACGCGTTCCTGAGATAAAGGGTATTGACAGACAGACGGACGGGCGGACAACAAAGTGATCTTATAAAGGTTTCTTTTATACCTTTTGAGGTACGGAACCCTAAAAACTAAAGAAATTTCCACAATACATTTTGTATAGTAGTTCAATACCTGTTTTGTTTGACTCCCATAAACTTTTATTGTTAAAAGTCAACTGTGAAAGTTATTCTCGTTTGCTGAATACATTATTGCACACAATTGCAATTAACAGTTCCACTGCATCCAATCACGGAAGATGAATGACAGCCGTCAACAAGGGAAATGCACTAACGAACATAGTTAATATTGAGCAGTAAGTTGTCTTCTTTTTTTAAAATGACTGGCCGAAACAGGAGTATTATTTTTTCAGGGTTTTAGTATGTATATGAGATTCGTTATTCAGTTTTCATTAATAGATAGAGCGATTTTCGGAGTTGGTTCAGATACCATGCATTGATTTTTTTTCATAAATTGCATGAAAAATGAAGATTTGAATTGAAGAAGTCACAAAAAAATTGTGAAAAAGTGTGAGCGGGCGGCTCACACTTCTTATATGAATCAATTAAAGACAGCCCTTTTATCTGTTGTTCAACACAAGGAAAGTCACTTTATCAATCACCCTACCTACTTACTCATCTACTACATCATCGTATTTCATCTCTCTTTTATTTCACCGTTATCTTTATGTCATTCTCCATTATATTGACGCTTATGCCACGTCGTAGACACCTATGCCACCAACGCCGAAATATTCCCTGAAGTGGATACTCGATAACTGATATAACCTTCTGTTCACATTTTTCTGTAATAACGAATGCTTATTAATGCATCTACAGGTCTTACAGGCTTGCACCGACGTTGCGCTTTGATGGATAGTTAGAATCATTCATTTTACACTTGAAGGAGTCATTGTGACTTTGTACTTAAGGCTCTGCTTAAGGTTTATGTATATTCAAAGTTTTTGAAACTACTGGGTGGTAATCAGTATTGTTAGCTGGCGGCTTAATGTTTTTGTTATGTAACGAGTAGCGTTCTTAGTAATGTCTTTGTACTGTCGTTAAATATTGTTTTGTCGTGTAAATGTGTACATTTTTGCACAGAAATACGCGGTTAGCTTCAATCGATATAACGTTCAAAGATGGGAATTCTAGACGTTATAGACATCTTTTAAAAATCAAACTATGTTGATCTAGTATTTTTAATATATAGAAACGTGTTTTCTGCATCAAAATCGCAGTTATGCAAAAATCAATCAAATGTCTTATCTATGGTGCAATAAAGTGTTTTTGCTTACTTAAAGGGGACTAGTAGAGAAATATCGAAAACTCTCTTCGAAACGATGTTTTTTGGTGTCTTTATTACATTCATTAATTATATAAACGTAACATTTCTTTCTAATATACCAGTACATATTAACCGAAAATGACGTACGAACTGGAAATAAAACTGATATAGACAACAGATATGATATTGTTATTATGATTGTTCATACATCAATTTATATCAATAAGTGCCGAGTTATTGGCATCATTAAAAACCACTTGATTGCAGTACGATCGCTGGAATTACTCTTTATTCGGAACATTTTGTTATAATTTGTGTCAATGAAAATCAATAGCAGTCATACATTTATTGGTTCGATACTATTAAAGCGATGGACAAAATGATAAGTAAGCTGCATGATGACAAAGTTGATGTAAAAATAATAATATGATACAATATATATGTCTATCTATTGACACTGTACATTGTAGTTTGAAATATAAAGAAAGGAGAGATACGGATATGGTGCATAAAGTATAAAAACAAAACTAAACTTGTTGAATTATATTTAATTTAACATGCAAAAATTAATGTTTCATATTACAGGCAACACTAAATTTTTAGTATAAATAAAATGGTCAGCCCCACTCGTATCTCTTCTTTCCGATTCATACTGTGTTAGAAGACAGACGTTATGCCATCCTTGTCAATATTTGAATATACGTTCTAACGTATTTATTTAAAACCTATTTGTTTTCTTTCGCCATTATCCAATTATCCAACAAAACTAAACTAAAGATAAACTGGGAAGGTGGCAGGAGAAAGAAAGAAGATTGACATGAAAAGTGGTAGAAAATTATGATTTTCCCAAGTGATTATAACATGGATGCCGTCATACCAGAACATGGGAAAAAGGGACTAAAAACTTCCTTACGATTTTAGTAAACAAGTAATTAAAGGTATTGTGTTGCCTTATGTGCCCTACCGCCACGCACATGGATGTACGAAGCCTTTGACAATGCTTTGTCATTGTCAAAGTGTCAATTCACAAAAATAGTTTTCCAGTGTCGACTCGCTAAGAAGAAGATTATAAATAGTGGACTACCGTGATAACCAAAGTAAAACGAATTATATATTATTATGTTCTAGATAATCATCACATTAAACTTTTCCTTCCTACAAATTGATAAATATTCATAAGTCCGATAAAACCAGGTACACTCGGGCTTAAAAACACAATTAATCATTACTTATTGTTTGACTACGGTTGACAGCAAAAATTAATTAACATTCCATGTAAAAAAGACAAAAAGAGTAATCAGGTGTCTCGGTATGGGTACGCCTACGTCCATTCATTTTATTTTGTGCACTGTACTCCTTGCCGCAGAATCGTCAATTGAATAACTTTGTAGTTTTAGTGATGTTTTATTAATTACAATCATTTAAATATTAATTAATCAAACACTTTTAATATTCGTCCAAAAACAAATACTGGTACTGATTTCAAAAAATCGAATGTCATTTTAAAGTACAAAAGAAGCAAAATATAATTAAGGTTACGGATAAAAATTTTATGTTTAAATTTGGAATACAAATGGCCAGTAACATTCAAAAATTTGAAGTTCGATGATGAAGTAAGCATTATTCAATGGATTATTACATTGACGTATCTACAATAATACCTGCTCTATAGATGAGAGTGTTATCTGTAGCAAGTTCGGTAGCCGTTTGGTCGCTTGGCCGTTAGTAATTTGACAGGCCAGATGACAGATTACGAGGCTCTCAGACCACCAGGGAAATTGTCACTTCTCGTCGACATTTTTGTTTATGAGACAACAACCTTGCCTAATTGGAGCTTTTGGAGCTTCTGCTTATAAAAAACAAAGCGTGATCGTGCCTTATACGGTAGGTAAGTGTGTGTGTTTAATTTTGATTAGAATTAATGTCGTTGATATGCAGGGTATCTTACCGTATGTTTTTTATATGCTGATGCGTATAAGATATGGTATTGATTAATAACGTGAACGAAGATCGAATAAAATTTAAAAAAAGGCTAGTGTTGACTGTATAAATTAAAATTGGTACTACTTTTTATTAAGCACTGTTTTATAAATTTAATCTTGAATGATATATCTTAGTTAGCAGCTAGGTTTTTCATAAATAGAATTTAAAATTATACGAAAATGATATTGAGCAAGTTTTTTGGGATTTTATTCATGATGCTATTTGAGACAGCAATTTCTAAAAAAAAAAAAATGATTTTCGTTGTAATTATCAATAGCTGGCCTATTCTCGCGGGTACGTACGTCACACCAAATCCCAGGCGAGTAGTGTATTTTCTGGGATTGATAGAACTCTATATCCTTCTAAGTAGTCACAGGTATCTGAATGCGTATTTCAGAAAGATTGGTTCAGTAGATAGGTAGGTAGAACCGTGTAAAGGTAACAAACAAACAGACTAATTCGCTTTCTCTTTTAGTTAAGTTTAAGGTTGTTCACTTTTGCTTGGTCAATTTTAGTTTACAATCGTACAATCGTTTACCCACGATATAATTTACATAAGCCAGCTATAAATGGCATGACGATAATTCATACGGACTTTCTGATGGCCCACTTCGATCAATTAGAAATAAGAACGCTGATTGGACAACGATGACTTTGTACAAGATCAATTGATTCTAAGGAAATATTGAAACTAAGCATTTAGTCAAAATAAAAGCTTTGAAAGTGTGTATTAAAGAATATATTTTAAAGGATACTGTAGACTGAGGGCAATAGAGGGTAAAAAATAGGAAAGCAGATTCTGGGCTCCGAGGCAACTAAGGATTCAACCAGAAAGGCAGTATGTTACTACCTTTCTGGTTGAATCCTTAGTTTTATTATATCAAAAACGATTTCAGATTTGTAAAGAAAAATATATAGATTCCTTTTGTTTTTAGAATTATTAATCCAATATAAGACAAAGTTGAAAACAGATAAGTACGTGTACATAATGGGAATGCCCCCCCCCCCCCCATCAAACACTAAATAGAAATGGATGAAATAATGGCAAAAAAGATATGTACGAAATCTGATATGATAATAAATAATTTGTTACAGACTTACTTCAATACCAGCACTGAAGGTACGAGAGACAAATATACTCAACATTGGTAGACTTCTGGGTCTTCAAGTCTGATAACGCGTAATCTCAAACTAAGCCTATTCTTTCAGACCATCCCATGTTTAAAGGTGACTTTTGACCTAAATAAATGATTTTTTTTCTTTTGCAAAGTTGTACTTTTAAAGATAATCTAAATATTGAAAATACAAGTTTAGTCCTAATATTATATTATACAGTAATACCTACATGATATGTTATATTGAATCCTGTGATGGACTAAAGAAAAGCAAATTTTTTCGTCGTAAATCATTTATAAAAAAAAACCCTATGGCTCTTATCTTTTCAATTTCTAAACGTTTTTATTTACATAGTTTTTCATGTCCATACAATATTGATTACATTATAAACCAAAGGTCACAGTTTATCGCTATTCTAAATTGCTATTAAAATAATACAATACACATTTTAACAATATTGTTATATTAGCAAGAAATGTAAATTAAATTTTAATAACATTGTTCACACTGGGGCGAAAACAATGTTTAATCTTATGACATCAAAGACAAATGTTAACTTAGTCTGCCTGCGACCATGAACGCTGTAAAGTGTTTGAAACGTCAGGTGTAAATAAATAAGTAATAAACGCGATAAAACCGTATTAAAATAGTTTAATTTAATGAATAACAATCGCGGAAACATAAGAAAACATTAAAAACTCTATTTGATATTGGGCAAACATTCAATTAGCATAACAATGACCTAACTGATTTACTTTCTAATTCCTGGGAAACAATTCGCCACAACTCACAGGGCGGTCCATTCCGTCATGAAATAAAATTGTTATATCACATTTCACAATACATTTCTAGTAAACGTCTGGTATTTAAATATAAATCGAAAGAACGGAACACAATGGTGTAATCGGTAATTGAATTCAGCATTGATGAACTTTACACCGCCGACCTCATAGACGTGACAGATTAGAATGGAATCTATGGAGGAAATTTATAGGGTGGTTAATACCCCTTTTATCTTCTCTTTTTAGTTTTTGCTACATGTGTCATGGTTTAAAATAAGTCACAAAATTGTAGAGTAATTTCAAATCTATTATGATTTTATTCGTGAACCATTTTAGTTGATTTTGATACTGGGAATTTGAAAGTATTGAAATTTCCTAGTTTTTCTTTTGACAAATAAAGATAAGTATCATCTTTTTTTTCTTAATTGTAAATTTCAATAATCTCAAAAAAATTATATTTTTAACAGATTGTAGTGCTTTGAGAAAAAGATTTGAGTTAAAGAGATTCGAGCACGTTGTCTCATATATACTTACAAACTAATTCATAACTGAATACTAAATGATAATTGTGACAGAAATCGAATAAAATACCTGATGCATCCATATCCATACAATATTATAAATGCGAAAGTCTGTCTGTCTGTCTGTAACGCTTTCACGGCCAAACCGCTGAACGGATTTTGATGAAATTTGGTATGAATATAGTTGAAGAACCGGGGTCAAACATAGGCTACTTTTTAACGCAGGCGGAGCTGCGGTAGACAGCTAGTTTAAAATTAATAAACCGCTTCAATGAACTACTCTATGTAGATATCATAACGAGTCGGATTAGGCAAGTCACTGTCTGTCGTCATACTTAATGCCAATTAAAAGATTTCGGATTGTGATTCTTTGTTTGACTCTTGACTAATGTGGTCTGGGCCCGCTATGTGACGAGCTTAGTACACTAACGACCACCCGTGACTTTTGACGGGTACCTATTGTTGATTGGCTCGATCTGATTTCAAAGGACGTTTATTTTTTTTTGAATTTATTTTGGAATGTTTAAGTGTTAATTTAACACTTGTAATAAACTGTTTATCTTATATGATAACTGTCAAATGACATTTGTAAGTCTAAACGTATATTCTTGAATATTAAAAACAAACACTGGTGTTTTATTTTATTTATCTAAACAGGAATTAACGACTTAATAATATAAATTTATTCATTCATTTTCAGTGGATTAAATAAATGGTCAAGCGACCCTGTTCGTTCACCCTGGTGTCAGAGTTATTCGAAACCGCCTTTCGGCATCCTTTAACGACCAGCACGGAATCAGACAATCAGGTGATTCAAGAAACTGGAATCAACTAAACAAAGTACCTATTCTTTCCATGGGAATCGAACCCATGGCCTCCGGGTCTAAGGCCTAACCATTGGACCAGAGTTAAAATAAAAATAATTTAAATAGTAGTATAAGTAGTAATAGTTTTTCATTTTCCCTTTAGATACTTATTTTCATAATAATAACTTTCAACCGCAGTTATTAGAAACCTAGGGTTTCAGAACTTGAGACTATGTTCGTCAATCACTAAGAAGGCTTATTAATACAACTCATACAATAATAGGGACCATTGATAACTGTAACGATAGACTTTACATTGTACAGTGTAAAGTCTATGGTTACAGTTTTGCGATTTCTCCAACGCAGGTTATCGTGGCTGTACAGTCCAGGACCGAATACCTTAAATTTTAGTTGTTTAGTTAAATGATAGAAGTGAACTTTATAAAGACTCGATTTATTAGTTCCAAAATATTAAATTAAAATGGGTATGTGTGATATGATATGAATGCTAATTACGGACTGTACATCTAAGTGGTCCTTCGAGCCGGATCAACTGCTTAGAAGGCAACTATGCACATTACACATTAAAAAAATAGTTTAGACGACATTCTATCAATTTTAGAAAAAAACATTTTGTGTGATTCCATAAATATACTTAGTCAAGCTCTTTTAATGATATCCTATATTTATCATCATTATTTTAGCTATCGGACTTCTACTACTTTACACAGGTTATTTTTGATAAATTTTCAATGTACCTACCATTACGAAGCATCCAGTGCCTATGTTACTGTATTCGTAGCCACTTTTTTATTGTATTTTCCGGAACCTTTAATTTTGTTTTTGCTAACATAATTTCGCAAAAACATTAAATTAACATACTAATTCACATTTACGAAATGCATTTTTTTATAACTATCGTAAATTTGCATTTTTTTTACACTTGCAGCAATCCCCGCTCTATCCCGAAGATAATGTTTTGCGCCAGATATGATTCGGCGTGAATGTTTAAAAATCTGTTAAATAAATTATGAAACTATAAATTAAACTTGTGCTATCTACTTTATAATATATCAATGTGAAACACAATACCTCGGGCACGAATTAGCAAGAATACAGCAATTTGTATGACGACTTAGTCTCAAAGATATTACAAATTATTACTAGTTTTAAATTACAGGGCATAAGAGGGAAACTCTTCTATCTTATTAATTTATATTATGACTGTAAATGTTATTTTACTGTACGATGACTGATTTCTATTGTTACTTGGCGTATTTTAATATCCAGTTGCATGTGACATGAAGTATGCATTTTAGGCAAGAAATACAAGAATCCTTCTGAAGGTTGTACATATTTATTTATTTGGGAAACAAACAATTTTGATAACACATAGATACATTAAGTTACAATATAAATGTTGCATAAATCAATAAAGTTTCCACATGAAAGTAATAAATAACTTTTTGTTAAATAGACAATATGAAGTTACATAAGATATGGAACTCATTTGCGTATAGTTAAACCTAAAATTCATTACTTATCTACTTAGTAAAAAATTGTAAATTCTTAATCAAGGCTATCTTGTAAAGCCTTAGTTTATTCATAGTTTAACCAAAAACAAATATTGTTACGAAAACATACTAAACAAATACGATATAACGACAGTTAAGAAAATACTGTTGTTATGATCGAGAAAAGGAGAGTGTGTCCTCGTAAAATAATATAAACTTTTAAAAATTAAATCCTTCAAAATAATATAAAAACAACAACGAATGATAAAAAATATGTTAGCTAATAGTTTCGCTTAGAGTGGAAACTATGAAAACAAGGGACATTACCAAAGCTTTTCAAAGCACAGTGTTAATAAATCATTTAGTCAACTGGTGAGCGATGTAATTATCGCAATTAAGGTTAACTAACGACTACTCTTTGTTCTTTGTATGAGGAAGAACGTGGGAAGACGTCATTTCTGACACTAAGTGAAAAATTGGACTTAAATGAACTTTGTTTAACAGCCATACTTTTGTGAATTTGTACACGTTACAGTCGAATAATTAACGTATTAGTAAGGATATATTGGAAAGGAAAATATGCAATGAATTATGAAAAGTGTATGATGGATTACAATTACAATTTCTTGCACACTTAGGATATTAAAAATTACATTTTAAACTAATAGAGTACAGTATACAAAAGGCGGCTTTATAAAAGCTACAAAGGGTACAACACTCCTCAAACTGTTGATCTATGTGGCTGGATGTTTTCCATCATAATATTGAATAAACAATTTACAATTTGTACATTCGATTTATTTCATAATATTTTATTATCGTCTGCACCCACGAATGGCTGCAATATTCAAAAAAAATTGTTTGATTTTTTTTTGTTTTATTGTGTAATTTTTTATTGAAAAATTTGAAGAAACTCTAGTTATTGTCACTCGGGGAAACCGTTACACAAACTATTTTGGATTTAAGTAGGTACTTACCTGTTGTTTTCCTTGTAATTGTGCAATATTTTAAATTCCTCCGAATTTACCATTCGTCACAGTCACAAATCTTTAGTTAGATCGTCAGACAAATACTAATGAGATTTTGTATGACACACGTTTGCGTAAAAGTAGTTTTACAATTTCCTGTTTGGTTCTTAGATATGAGCTAATGAAATATTGTTTCTGTCATAGAGTGAGTTTTATTTACCTATTTCTATTTTTATCCGCCAATTAGACCATACCTATTACTTTCCACAAAACCGCAAAATTAAACATGGATTTATTTACAAAAATACACATATGTAAATGTATGCCATAATGTTTATACCATTTGCTACGTTCATTAAAGATTATTTGTTTGTTTAAGTACTTAGTTACAGAATAGGATCAATTGGATAATTAATGTCTGTTATTGTTGTTGCTGTTTTGAAAAGCAGACACTAGTCTTCCAAATATTACGTCTAAGGAACTACGAATCCTAAAATACTCTTATTCTAGAGTATCTAAGAAGGCTAAGATTGTTTACAGTGTTTACATTCTTTTTTGCTCAAATTAAACAGACTAAAATTCTTCGAAATCATAAAAACCATCGATCGATAAAAAACTAATTTATTCCACAAAAATGTATTTAAAAATCCGAGTCATATTTCAAATTGTTAATAATGAGCTTGGTACCTGACGGTTTGAGATCGCGCTAAGACTTCGATCTAAAGAGGCTGCATTTGCATAAAATCATTAGTAAGCACAATGGTGTGCGGGCAGGGACACGGCCGAGAGACATCTTGGAGCTACGCTTCTAAATATCTCACCTGAATTTGATAATATAAAAATGTCACGCAACCATTACCTGTCCCAAAAGCTACGACAACAACACGGAAAGAAGAAAGACGGTAATGAATAAGGATGTAAGTTAACCCACCGCGCGCTGCCGTAATGTAAGAATTGTAGAGAACGGGTCTCGAGCCGCCTCTCGAATATGATTTATCATCGTTCATTAGGCGAGTTTGTCCGCAGCGACAACAGATGGAGCTGATAGCACTTGGCAGGGTGGCCGCTTGTTATTATTTTTATTACCAGTTTTCAAAGAATAATACTTGAGGAATGCGTCCTTTAATGAACTTCAACCCTTTTTGGAGATGATGGATAGAATTAATGTCGCCTCTATTGTTGATTGGGGACACTCTCAATGGTTGACACGACTATCTTGATTGAACATTGATACAACTTCAATATGCTTAATGTATATTTCTTGGAAGTATGGCTGCTATTCTTATTTTTGCCACTGTGAGACAGTTGATTAATTTTGTTTTGTCAATAAGTTTGTCTTTGTATAAGACTTACAATGTTAACGTATAAAAATTAAACATAATTGATAAAAATGTGTGAAGTTTTGGAAACTGTAGAGCTATTTTTAATAGATTTATGAAGAATTCTTCTTCGATTTCCCGATGAAGAAAACTTCTTCATCGGGAATTATAATTTTAATACCATCGATCCAAACTACAGACAACCCTTACGTGACTCAATATCGCTGAGGTCTAAATACTACACTTACAATTTAAATGTCCACTTCTCAAAACTCTCTTTAGCACCAGTCGTGTTTGCTTCGTAATTAAATGGCGTTGATTTGCATACGCTTCTCGCTTGTAGTGCAAATAAAATGAAAAAAGACCGTGATCTTTTTTTATTAATTAGCATATTGTATTTTGAAATGTGACGGTTGGCGTGCTTCATACCAGCGCGGTGGGTTGTCTACACTTATGGATATGACGGCTTTAATTGCTTCAGAATTTAAAGGGTTAAGATTTTTTTTTCGAAATACCTTGTTTGAATCAAGACACACAAGAATTCATTTGTCGAATAAATGATACAAAATTCCAAGAACTTAAACTCCGTATCGATTAATTAATCAAAAAGTTCCTAATGACTCGCCACAATCCCAATCATACTAATCGAAAAATATCGTAAATCACATCCACATTATTACCAACAAAAGTCAATCGTGATAATTTCAGTTTTGTGTCTCTGTTTTAATTAATTTGGATCACGACATCGCCACTTGGCTGTCACGACCCGGTGATCCACGGATTGACATACTTCAAAATGTCATTAAAACGGGCTAAAGCCTGAAATCCATTAATTTATTGTAAACATAGTTATGGTTAATATTATTAGCATCATAATATTTTCACTCGTTTAAAATATTATTCATTTGTTTTAGCTTAGGAGTAGATATGATCATTAAAAGCCTGGCCATACAACGAGAAAACGTCCCCAGCCTCTTGGGTACCTTGCCATCATGCGACGACAGCGATTTGGGCTCAATATTTTATTTAATTTAAACTTTTTTTTTTATTGTTAATTTTGAATTATTATATATAGGAATTCCATTGTTAATTAATTAATTAAAAAGTGATTTTTAAATAATTAATGTTGTAGATTGTACAATTTCAATGAAAAAGTAGAAAATTAAAGACATAATTAGGTACTTATGAGGACTGAGAACAAGGTTTGCAGACATTAATTTTTTGCTTAACTTATAATAAAGTTGGACCTGTCAAGCCATATGATAGAAAGAAAGAGTACCTAAGTAGTATTTTTTGAAAATACATAGATATGTACATGAAATATTTTTTTTATACAACTAAGTAGGCAAACAGGCGTATGGCCCACCTGATGGTAAGTGGTTACCGTAGCCTATGAACGCCTGCAACACCAATGTTAATGTTTTTCTTTCGCGGTTTATTTTGACCTCTGCAGAATGCACACTATTATTTTTATCCTTCACATCTCTCCTTCAAATAGGTTCTGCACTTTTGGCAAAGTCCTCGCTTCAGCAGCTCCAGTTTTTTTGTAAATCATGTCGTCAAGAATTTGTACTCTGAAGACGGTACAATATAAGACGGTAAGAAAGGGTTCATTGCCAAATATTTCTCTAAGTTATCAGGAGCAGAAAAGAATGAAAGCCATTTAGAAAAGTATGCTATACTTATAAATAAAAAGGGCAAGATTAGTATTCTTTCTTCATGGCCACTGCACTATCCGAAATCCACTTCAGGTCGCTGAGCGGGGTAAGCAAATAGTAGCTGTTTTGTCGTGACAAGCTAAGCTACTCGTAAGCATGTATAGCAATTCCATAGCCAGTAATGGATTAGCGCCTTCAGGATTATCTGAGATCGCTACCGTCTCGGTCTTATGGCTTTTAACCACTATTGTTCGATACCATCGTTCATTAGGAATTAACGCGAGTTCATTTGTCTGACGATGAACTAGGTGTGTCGCTGCAGACATTTGATTGTTTTGTAATAAATGTTAAAGAATAGCATAATTAGCCAAATTTGTCCGTTCTTTTAGTAGCGCAAATGTTTAAATTTTGTTTTATCATTTCGAGCAGCATTTCCAAGTTGGGATGAAACAAAGAGGTTATAAAAATAATGTCAATACTTATAATAATGTTGATTTTTGAAAATTGTACATCTTGTCAAATTGATAAGTACCTAATGTACTTACTTGAATTTAAAACATTGTAAAATTTATTATGTTGGTACCTTATATCTATATATTTACTAAATATTTAATACTTAATTACCGCGTTATGTATTTCTGTTTTTCTAATACAGACCGTATTAGAAAAACATTGTTCATCTGAATATTATAATGTTTTAATCGATACTTCAAATGATCACATTCTGCCTATTAGCTTTAACAAGAATTAAGGTATATATAGTTTTTAAATGGGTATTTCTAATATTATATTAATACCTTACATCATTAAGATACATTTAGCAAAGCTTATACATACGCAATGGGAACGGCTTGCAATCAGCAAATCAATGCACGTTTTTGGTAATACTCCCCCAATTAGAGGCTATATGTGTGTCAATCGTGCATTGCCTGCTATTCAGTTCAACAATCACAGCTTACAAGCGTTTGTTAACGTAGAGAGAAATAGATAAGTTAAAGTACGCTTGTAGAAGTGATCGTATCATAAATCGTAGTGGTGGTGAAATTTGAATTAAAAAAGCAAGTTTTAGTTTTTATTTTTTAACATTTGATTTTTCCTCAAGTTAACATACTTGTGCAATGAGTAAGACCACTAAAAAGAAACCATATTAAGTCGCAAAATTTGAGTTTTTTAATATAAACAAACAAAACGTAATGTACCATCGTAGTTACACAAGTTATGCCACATTAGATATACGATATATATTATCTATCACACAAAAACAAACAAGTTCAGAAAATTAACATAACCTAACAATGAACCAATAACCAATAGTGTAAAAAGGCTGACTCTAATACATATTAATACATTTCGAACTAATTTTAATGCAGCGAGGCACATCTATAATATTGACAAAGATAACGTTACAGCATATTTAATCAAAAATATGTTTTACAACCTTGTCATAGATCATAAAATTGTATGAGATCACATATGTATGGTAGTGATAAATTGTTTAGTTCTAAACTGAATGGAGGTTCATCGGATTTGGTTTTAGGGTGTCAAGTCATTGCTCCTTAATCTATATTAAAATAAATCTCATTGTTTCATATTATTAACAAAATTCAATTAAAGTTTTAAGTTACAACAATGGAGAACGAAGGCTGTGATGTTAAAAATGTAGATGTTATCAGCTTGCTTTGTTAATCTGATTACAGTGATGTTAATATGGACGGACAAAAAAAATTTGGAAGACATAAACACGACTTAAATAGTCATTCTGTATAGTTAAAATTGGTACATTTTAGTTGTAGTGATCATTGTCATTTAGATGCTTTGAAATTAGTTGTATTTGAAACAATTGATTTTTGTCATTTCCCTCTTTACCACAATAAAATAGTTCTTAAAGGTAGAATGGATTTGGTTCCACTTTTTGCGCTACTCTGAACAATCGCTAGATTTATTTATTTTTATTTACACTTATTGTTTCAGGCTTCTACCACTAATCTAATTTAAAAAATAAATGTCAGATATTTTGCAACTTCGAAAGGTATGAACAATTGGATATAATATGACGAAGTAAATGCTAGAGAGCGAAAGGGACATACTTCATTTAAATATTATTAATTCTGCAAATTATATAAACAGGATTTTTATAACAAACATACCTACATTATAATTTTAAAAATAAAAAAAAAACACACTTAATCTATGCTTCATCTACAAAAATATGTATTACCAACACACGCTCATTACATGCAACCAAAAAAATAAGTAATATTTCACCTAACAAACCATCATTGAATCAAATTCAATCACTCGATTACCATAGTACACACCCATCAAACTAAAGTCACAATAGTCGAAGAGGCAACATCATCAAACAATTCCCGAATCTGATCAATGCTATGCATAGGCGATAAATAGTTTGAATTAACCGATTTAATGCGGGTCAGTCAGAAGATAGTGACTTGGCTGAATGTCTTGGTAATGATAATTGAACTGGCAAACACCCAGCTATATCGGACAATCGAATATTGATGTTTTCATTTTGGAACTTTTAGCTTCGACCCTTATCAACGTGTGAATTTTTATTGGTGTAATTAATTGTAAATAAACTGTAATTTGTTTTTTTTTTTTTAAAACAGTCTTATGAGTAAAGCATTGAAAATACATTTTAGATTTGAAAGTAAAGTCTGTGTGCAGATAATCTTTTTTCACAAAAAAAAGCATATTCTATGCTATACCCAAAGGTTGACTGTTAGATAATGCTTTTAGCATTAAATCCGCCTATTGTGCTTTAGAAATTATAATTTGTACAATGAAGGTTAAATAAATAAATAAATAAATAAACAGACTTCTATTCGTTAAATGGGGACATCTTGAAAATATTCTGAACCCAATAGTTTCATACACCAAGGAGAAAGAAAGACTAAAAGAAAAAATAATATCTTCACAAATCCTAGACTTTACCCATTTCAATTAGAACCGACACTAAAACAAGAGTTAATTTTGTAATAAGCATAAATACGGAAAAAGGGGCAATATTATATATTTGTACAATTATTTATACTCATGACATCTAGTCAAGTAAAGAGAGAAAAGTAGCTGTAGATTTTATACGTTAATATGAGAAAAGCAGTTATCTATTTTCGAAGTCAATTAAATCATATTGCTTTTTTTAAGTTTAGACCCCATGGTTTAGACACAAAGGGAACACTTCCCACAATCCATTCCAGGCTGGAAACTATGACTTGCGCTATTGTATTTATGATTGTTTTTTTTTATTCCTTGTCTCGCGACACGATCTTTAGCGTTCCGATTAACTTGGGGTTTTATTGTGATTGTTTTAAATAACGTTGCCATATTGATTTAATATATAATTTATACCTAAGTTGTGGTCTTTTAAAATGTATTTTCGGAGCCGAAAAATAACATTTAAAATATATAAAAGTAAGATATACGTCAGTTTTGTATCCGAATCTTTATGCGAAAAACAATGGCTTATGAATAAATATTATATATGTTCGAGAATTTTTATTTTATTTTAAACTAGCTTTTTCCGGCAGCTTCTCCTGCATCAAAAAAGTAGCCTATGTATCTTCAACTATTTTTATACCAAATTTCATCAAAATCCGTTCAGCAGTTTGGCTGTGAAAGCGTAACAGACAGACAATAAGATAGACTTTCGCATTTATAATATTAGTATTGAGATGAATAAGTTTAAAATTTGTATTAACACACAATAAAAAAAAATGTTTAATGAATATTTATTTTAAAGAAATTGTTTACATTACCAGAAAAAAAATTGTAAATAAGAAATATGAAAAAGAGCCTTTCGAAAAATCGATCAAGATGATGACTATTTCAAATGTAAACCCATCACCAAATCTCTATTTTTATTCAAAAGAGGCTTACTCTCATCTTAGCGTTCATAGTTAGGTCATCAGTTTCGAAGTCCACAGTCCGATAAGGTTTAACCCATTTGGGATAAACACATAAAATTTAATACATTTCTTTTCAAATTTCTTTCTTAACAAAAATTTTTTGCCATCTCTTTTCATTAGCTCCAATGTAGTAGTCAGTATTATCCATCAGTCATCCTGATATATGTCCAGGTTTAATTTCTTCAAGCGGCCAATAAAATTGCCAATAAATATATCCCGTCTCATTGTTGTTGGAATTCTGTTTCGGCAGTTTTACGATCTGCCCGATATTGTTTCCCTTTTCAAATGACGAAAGAGTATTTTTTTGGTCAGATTTTTATGCTTCAGTGTCGTATGGGGTAAGAAAGTTATTAACTATACGTCTTGGGAAACTGTAAGTGTAGTGAGTAGCTGTGTAAATAAATAAATAAACTTTATAATTACTACATGACTGTAAGGAAGTAAAAGGAGGATTATATTGCATCTTCATTTTTTTCTCCTTAAACCGTCACGCGTCCTAAACCCTCCTTGAGGTCTTAACACAAAGTAACCTTTATAGGTGTGGTGTCAATATAAGGGCAAAAACGGTTAATATTAATTATATATAATTTATTTTCGTACCTATGCTAAATCCCAAATTTGATTTCGAATTTTCCGGTCGGGTAATTTTTTGCTAAAAAGTTCTAGTGAACTGGTTTTTATTCGACTCTTCGAATGAATTAATTAATGAATTCTATTCTGAATAATGAAATTATTTATTTAAGCCTTTCGATTTGTGCTTGTGAGTGAAAAATAATAGAAATTATTTTCATTGTGTCTATAAATAGGTTACCTACTCCATTCGCCAATATTAAACGATATTCCTAAGATATTTTTTACGTTATTTAAAAGCACAAGGGCCATTGTCCTAAATGGAATTTGGATTTAATTCATGACCAGCTTTGATTGTTTTAATTGCTTCGAGATGAGTTCGATCATTACCAGTGTCAATTAAAGGTCAAATGAGTGCATGATTAGTGCTTGATACCTATTTAAGGACATTCAATGAAGTTTGGACAACCGCCATGGACCAATTCAAATTGAATGAAACGATATTAATATATTTGGTAAAATAAAACCAAACATAAGGCCAAATGCGAGTCGGACTCGTGCACGAAGCGTTACATAATAACCGTGAAAATAGAACTTCTTTAAATATTTCATTTATTTTGTTTTTTAGTATTAGTTGTTATAACGTCATGAAAAATACATTATCAAATTTCAACAGTCTAACTATCAAAGTTCTTGAGATACAGCCTGGTGACAGACGGAGAGACGGCCATACGGACAGCGAAGTTCTTAAATGCTACCCATTGGTACGGAACCATAGAAAGGATTTTTACTAAGGTTCAAATGGGGATGAATTAGTAGTATGTTCAATAAAACTTTCAGATAAACTTAACAAAGCTTAAATAAAAAAATCGAACGCGATCAAAAAATAACACTCGCATTTTCGATATCATACAATAAACTTTCGAAAGGTAAAATAATTTCACGCCCACATTTTTAATAAGTGCCGTTTAAGAGTCGTTAATAAAACAAATTGTGGTCGTACCTACAGCCGAGGGAATAAAATAAAAAAAAAAAACACAGTTGTCAATGGAGAAGGTGCTGGGCTGGCTTGCTTGGCGACATTACGTTTTGGAAAATCGTTAGGAACGCCTACATATTCATTTTAGTGTGTTAATAAAGAAATAGATATGACACGATCTAAAAATGTTTGGGTAGTTGTTGTAATCTCCCAGATAGAATGAGATGAATAATCAGTGCCGGTAAAAACTTTATTTAAGTTTATAGTGTACTGTTACGTATTTATGAGATGTTTGTTTTTATTATTTAAATAAATAAATAAAAAGTAAAAAAATCAAAAGACTCTTCTGTGTGTAGTCAATATGTTAATACTTTTTGGCAAAAACGTATTTTGCATATTTATTACTCAATTCAACTCACACCCGCCGCTGAAAGCTGGTTAAAGAGCTTAGACTTGATCTATGCAAGATGAATTCCATACGCATGAAGAATGTTACTCAATTAAAATAAAGTAAGTTTAATAAGATTTCAGATAATTATATATAGATATATTAATTATGATTCTTATGTTCAATGTCAAATTTTGAAACAATGTCCGACTAATTGAATTAAACGCAAACACTTATGAATCATATCCAAATGAGAGTGGCAGAATTAAATCATGAATCACACATGACTCAACAAATGCTATTTCCTGACGATCTTGATTAACTTTCAGATTGTGTCAATCTCATTTGTGATCTTAATGCCTTGAGGAAAATAAAAAGATGATAATTGTGTCCATTGTGTTACAACAATCTGTTACAGAAATAATAAATATCTTGGTGTATATTTTATAATTCTAACTTAATTGCAAAATATTCTAAATTTAAAATTTGTGTCGAACAATCACTGCAAATGAAATCCTATATTTTTATATTACTTACTTACCGAGATGGCGCAGCGACCATATTTTTATATTGATCATCATCATCATCATCATTTCAGCCGCAGTTAGTACACTACTGGATATAGGCCAAATGATTGGTTGGCAGCAGTCTGCATCCAGCGTTTGCCTGCGACCTTTTTCAGGTCATCTGACCATCTGGTCGGTGGATGTCCAACGCTGCGCTTACCGGTACGCGGTCGCCATTCGAGAACCTTTCTGCCCCATCGGCCATCGGTTGTCCGTGCTATGTGCCCCGCCCACTGCGACTTCAAAGAACTAATCCGCTGGGCTATGTCGGTGACTTTTGTTCTCCTACGGATCTCTTCATTTCTGATTCGATCTCGTAGGGAAACACCGAGCATCGCCCTCTCCATAGCTCTCTGGGCGACCTTGAGCTTTCTTATGAGGCCCATAGTCAAAGACCACGTTTCGAATCCGTATGTCATCACTGGTAACACACACGGTGTGTTTTTATATTAAAGAATTTTAATCACTCCCGAGTGGTACTGACGAAGCTAAAATAGTAAAAAAAGCTGTCAATTTCCCACTCATCAAGTTATGTATTGCCATGTTTGTAGAAAATTTGCAGTTATAATTACTTATCATTTATTTGTTACAGATAAACAATTTAATTGTTATAAATATATAAAGTACTTAAATTTAAATAACCAATTGCCGCTTCTATCACATTCATAACTCTGTATCAGCGTATCTTAAGGAACGCATAAGCCTTAGCCTCACTTATCGTGGCACACCCCGTATGCACTTAATGTACAAAATATTGTAATGTTATTATTATTTCGTGTGATAACTCGAGCTGGCCTGGTTCATAAATTAAAGTGGCTGAAGATACGACACATTCCATGATTTTCCAAAAAAAATGCCAGTGATTGTTCATACTGTTACTATTCAAAATATGCAAAAATTTAATTTTTGCCGTATCGTATAAAGTGTACATAACATTATCTAATCATAAGAAAATAAAAACAGTTTTTTTTTTTATATATCTTAAAATCTTAAATTAATTTTTAAATCATTAAAATAAATTCAGTAAATAACTGAAATTACTAAATTATGAACCCAATTTTATTTGTATCATCATTTAATTTTGTTAAGCATGCTTTACAAACAATTTTGAAACAAAAATGTATACCACCGAAATGTATAAAGTATAACGCTTGGTCAACACACTTTTCTCCAGACATGATTCCATTAGAAAAATACAAATTCATATAGATTATATAGTATTCTTCAAAAAAAGGATACTATTTCTTTTTTTAATTTTTAACCAGTGAATCCGCCAAGCTCGTTGTCTCGCCTTCATTTGTTATTTGCAAATGTAAGAGTACCTAAATGCCGCAAAATCCATATATATATTTTTTATATACTTTAGAACAATATAATAATATCATAAAAATAGCAAAATTGTTATTATATAAAATAAATAACAGTCTAGATTTTTTCAAAGAAAATGTTATGTATACTTTACCATGCCATTAAAAGGTTTAAGAGTTATGATTCCGAATAATTATGAAAATATTTCTGTAAACTTGATATTTTGTGCTTTCAATACCGGATAAGACGATTCAAATGTGTGACTTTGAGATTATTTTCAACGAGATAAGGTGATTATTATCGTAAATTCAAGAAAACGATGTGTCGCTAATGAGTTTTTTATTAATTGGATGTATGTTTGTATATTAAATGAGTTGCTCGAGCTTGTGTGACAGAAATTTCTGTACCAAAGTGCTTGTACAGGTGGTTTTATTGTTGGTTTTATTTCCTTAATTTTTATTTATCAGTTTTAATAGCGTTGGAGTAAATTTAACACAAGTTCTGAGATTAAGTTGTTGCTCTCCTTTCTAATATTTAATACTTATGTGTAATCGTTTACATCTGTTCTGCTCTGTTCTATTCTGAGCCCTCCCAGCCAGTGTTTTAAGCTGCAAGAGTACAGAGCTGAGTTTCAATTCGGGGAGGTGTAGCTACCCTATCATTGAGCTAGAGACTGTACGGGGATGCATTGGCTCTTTCTCGTCAAGTGTAGCTACGTCGCTCCGCCCTGATGCACTAGCTAAGACTCGAGAAACCAGTTGGGCACGTAGATAGAGACGGAAATGTAGGAGGTTGCAGTGGAGGATATTTGAAGAGATGGTATATAGTTATAATACTTGGTGTGTATGTAATATATAGTTGGGAGAGTATAGTACTGCAAAAAATTGTTGACTCTCGGTGTTTCTCTGCGTTGGTGTATTCTTTGGTTTCTCATTGTGTTTCTCGTTTCTGATGTGGAGACTTCCTGTTGGGTTCAGAATGTGTTTCTCATATCCTTGCACTGGTGTAGTGACTTTCATTTGGTTTATGGTGGTGTATCAAGATACAAGTATCTGTTTGATGATGTGGGGGCTTCTAGTTAATTTTATCAATGTTCTTATATCCTCAAAATGAAATAGTGATTTCCGTTTGGTTGATTTTTCATCTGCTTGATGATGTGGAGACTTCCTGTTAGATTTTGACTGGGTTTCTCATATCCTCGCGATGTTGATGTGACTTCCGTTTGGTTTCTCATTGTGTTTAAGCTAATGCTAATCTGTAATCGTTTACATGTCATATTTTTCTATATTATTGGCGGTAATGAATTAACCGAGTAACTGGCTAATTTAAAATCTTAGATTTTTTTATCATATATAAATGGATTGAAATTGAAATAGATTTGAGAGTTAAAAATTTATTTCTACTATCAAGATGCACTCTGTTCGACCACAAGAGAAGGAACATCCATTAAAATGAAAGATAATATGAAAAAAATAAAAATATTTTCAGGCTAACACGGCAGGACACAAGTTTTGGCCAAAGTGGGCCAGTGGGATTTTGTTTTGATGGCTAGCTATTATAAATTATCGACTTTTATTATTTTTTTCATAGATCATCTAATACACGAAAATCACAAACTTAATGAGAATTAGTTTTTGATCAAATAAGAAAACTCCATGTTACAATATTAGTGTTGACGTTATTAAGCATTTCAAAATCAAAAGTCTCAGCCACTCAAATCGCTGCGTCAATTCGTCAGCATCAGAGGAGCAATCTTTAACCGATTGGGTGCGACCTTATCTCCTTTTATGGTTCAATCTTAAAAAAGATTTATGATAACGCACGCCGGGCGAGACTCACAAACAATTTAAAATAAATGACAAGGAGTTACCTCCAATTGTGATGGAAATGCTTTCTGCAGTAAAATTAAACGATAACTCGGTCGTTTAGAGAGATTTAAATAGCTTAGCCATTTTTATTGGGCCTGCCTACGTCGAGTTTGCTGAGCAATTTTATGTTTACTACATGTCACTGCTGTGTCGCTGGTTTATATTTTATTTTTTAATAAGTAATAGAAATAATGCTAAAGTAGGAACACACAGTGTGATTCTGTCAAATTGCATAATTAAATACTACAAAGGTTAAATTACTATTATGTATTCTGTGGCAGAGGAAGGCTCTTCGTAAACCAGCAGACCAGCATGGCATTGATATATTTGGAAGGTTAGCGCCATGATATCACATGAAAAAGAAAATGTGCAGGAGAGATTTATTCCTAAGTTTCATGTGTACAATTCAGATTTAACTGCCTCTGTGGTCCAGTGGTTACAGAATTTGCTTGCAGACTCCATAACCAGAGGTCATTGGCTCGATTCCTGAGATATGAATGAATTACTTCACATATATAATTTGAATAGTGCTGAAAAACCACCCCACTGCACTGATGTGAGTATTCATAATTGATGCGTCTTTTTACATGCTCAACTCTCCGTCTCGTAATCTTTTAAGGAATCAGATAATATAATTATCCTGCACCCGATCCAAAAATAAAAACAAAATCATCGATATGTGCAATTTTTTTACGATTTCGTACACAAAGTCATGATTGAGTGGTGCCTCTGATATATGAAATTGATTAAATGTCTGAGTTTCAAATATTCGATTTAGCGTATTCATTGATCAATTAACTTGATCGACAAGATTCGAGGGTTGAGGTTGGTATTCGTCAGGATTAATCTGAGTGTTATTTGTGTTTTGACGTGAGCATTGGTGGCAGCTTCACATGGCATGCCCATAGCGATAATGGTTTGAATAAAAACATTATTAGGAACTATATTATCCAACGTTAGTCGCAGGACTTACACTACCAAATCATTTTTAAAACACTAGTAACACATTCATTTCTGTCCACATCATTTTTTGAATGACACTATAAAATAATGAAGAATTAATGTTTTATCTATTTTTTATTTTTATGACAATAACTAAAAGCAAAATGAAACTAAACTGAACTCAAACGAAATAAAGTGTAGATATAGAAAAAATATATTTATTAGTTTGTATTGCCTCTTTTTTCTCTTTAAACAGAAGTTACAATGACGGTATGGACCACGGTTTTTTTTTTCAACTTTAATTCAGAATCAATTAATTTATATTATTTATCTCACAAATATTAATGCATATTTTATCAGAGAACCACCTAAATATAATTAAAGAAAAAGCACAAAGATTCACTTACAATAGGCAGCATAACAATAGACAGTCAAAAATAAATGCTAAATGATGCATTTAATTTTATTTCAAGAGTTTCGTTTTTGTGTCGACCGTACAAAAGGTCTAATTGAGAAGAAAAAAAGATGCTCAAATGATACATGTTTGTTTGTTTGATTGATGTATCGACGGTTAGAGTAGAGACGGCTATTTAAACGGCGGTTAGACAAAATGGTCGGGTAGAGGAAAGTGGGGGTGCCGTACTAGTCAGCTTTGGACATTGTTGCAATTGTTTGAGCGATTCTCAAACTGGTTATTCTGATAGCGATACTCAAAAAGAATATTTTAAATTCATTCTGTACTGAGCCGCGCTCTACCCTCGTCAAAAAGTAGCCCGTAAAAGAGCAATTTGATATATAACAAAATTAATCGAAATCAATGCAGATGTTTAGCCGTGAAAGTGAAACATACAGATAGACAGACTTTCGCATTTATAATATTATTATGGAAGTATGGATTCAAAATGGTTTGGATTGGTGATGGATAAGGTATTGTCCAGGACAAATCAAATGAAAAAGCATGCAAAGTTTTGCAATATTTACTTAATCTTTTTGCGACAAATACATCAGCAACACTTAATCTTATCTCTACCACTTCATTACTTGAGTGTAATGAATAAATGAATCAAATACAAATTTTGAACACCACTGGCCCCCAATGAAATACACAAAGACTTGTGTGCGTTGATCACAATCAAGTTGGATCTTTGATAATTATGATACGGAGAGAGAATGACCCCGGGTCAAGCGTCCAAATATAGTACATGACTAAATATACATTTTTTACTTTATTGTCTTTGTAAAATGACCTCGAATTTAAACTGTGTAGAAAATGGATGAGCCTATTTACGTACCCTGAGCTCTCAAGCTGAGATTGTACCCGAAAATTTGCGATCGGATGTAGAAAAATGCGTTATGTCAGAAATTCATCTCGGCCTATATTAAGTTAATTACTTGATGCACATTTAAGACTAAATTTATACTTTTAAGAATTTTTAGTTTTTAAGAAAACTGAATCAAAAATAAATTTTATAATATTACAATATTGGTTGGGTGGCTGCTTTGTAATAAGTACTCTACTATACATATTCTTAAGAATGGTCATTCGTAAATAAAAACACATTACAGCAAAATTAATGCCAGTTGTAAAATTTTATTTATTAATCAAATTATTTTTGTGTTCTTGATAGTATTGATTAGATTATATAACTGAGTATTTTTCGCAAGACAAAGTGCAATATAAAAAAGGACATAAATTTGAACTACGCTCCAGTGAACATCGCTGGCATTTAAAACACGCCACAGAGATGAACAAGATAATTCTCACACCTGTGCCGCGCTCATAGAACCATTTCTTAAATAGACAACACAAGTATTTTTTATTGTGCTACAAATATAAGAACATGCTGGCAGATATGTCTTTCTTACTACAAGATTAAGCTATAAATATATTTGTAGATGTCTGTAGTACCTACATAGATACCAGATTATGTATCACGATAATTTCAAATAAATAAAATATTTCTACATAATTAAATATTTCTGTGATAGCCAGCCTAGTCAAGTCTCTCATGGGACAGTACAGCAGTGACTGACTATAGTTAAATGTGTTCTGTGTTTGATTTACCTTTTATGTGTGTTACTAACCCTAGAATAAGTCTTGCTACTATTACTTACTCTAATGGACTAGATTGTTTAAATAAATATGTATAAATAATTATCTATGTTGTTGTTTGTTTCTTTAAAGAAAACCTATGGGTTACCTAACAGTTCTTATTTTAGATTAACGTTTAATTTATCACTGAAAGTTTTAAAACTACTTTAAGTACACATTCTGTAAAATATACTTCTTAATTAGATGTTCATAGAAAAAAGCTTTATTATTAAAATGTATGTTGCATTTTTTAGTCGATCTACGTTTTACAAAGTTTTACCGAAAACGGGCAAAATTTTAAATACTTTTGTTTTTTTAACAGTGTATATAAATTACTTGGATAGTTCATGCAAAGCATTATTTATTAATTATCTATTTATCATCACCACTACACGAATGTACGAGGAAGGCGGCCACCAGAGAGGAGTAGCGACGTGTTGTGAAGCTTGCCACTAACACCAGAAATGATGACCACAACCACTCTGTCAAGAGTGACCTCGACAAGGAAGTAAGGAAGAATCTATTTCTCTTGATGTCTATGGTAACGATGATTATTTAAGCAGTCGTCTTCGTGGGCGGGAGGCCTGGGGTCAAGCGGGCTCGTAGATAAAAACTCGATTGAATGACGCTATGCAGCCAATACCAACATTATCAACCCTACAAGAACGCACACTTTAGACAAACTGGTTTGCGGCATTTTATCGAATAATTATCACATCAAATTCATATCTATACTAATATTATAAAGCTGAAGTGTTTGTTTGTTTGTTTGAACGCGCTAATCTCAGGAACTACTGGTTCTAATTGAAAAATTATTTTTGTGTTGGATAGATCATTTATCAAGGAAGGTTTTAGGCTATATAACATCACGTTGCGACTAAAAGGAGCGAAAAACCAGCCGAAAATGTGGATAAAAAACGGGGAAAATTATTGATCTTTGAGGGCTTCCGTTGCGTGCGCTGCGAAAACCGTTCGAGATACCCAAAAAATATGTATGAAATAATTATTCCTCTTTAAATTATCTAAAAAAATGTCCGCGACAGTATATGTCTATCTTTTAAGATTAACTCACAATAACCGTTAATTAAAATATTTTAATACGGTTTTATCGCGTTTATTACTTATTTATTTACACCTGACGTTTCAAACACTTTACAGCGTTCATGGTCGCAGGCAGACTAAGTTAACATTTGTCTTTGATGTCATAAGATTACAAAACTACCGCCTGAAATAAATAGTTAAAATAGTTTAATTTAATGAATAACAATCGCGAAAACATAAGAAAAAATCACAATAACCGTTTTTATGATAATCAAATTTGGTCGAAATTAATGCATTATTATAAATTATTTGTCAGAGTTGTATCAACATAATAATATTAATCTTTATCCAAATAAATGTGTTATTGATTAAGAGTATTTAACAAAATTGTCTTTGACATCACCTTATTTCAATAAACATCATATAAGATAATACAATTTTAAAATAACTCTGAAACAAAATTCACACGCGCCGCATGATGAGCGCTCGCCCATGATTCCCAAAATAACTATTCCACGCGGACGAAGTCGCGGGCACAGCTAGTTTTAAATAAAATAAAAAACTAAAAATGATTTAGTTGGGTAACGTAAATTTCACACATGGAGCCTCCTTTTAAGTAAAAAAATTAATACAATTTTCGATTTGAAAATTTTCAAATTTGAAAATTGCATGAATGACCATGCCAATTATTGGTGATTTCATATTTTTAGAGATACTATAATACATAACTACTAAACATTAAAAAATACATTCTACTACTACGAAGTTTTATCGCTGGTACCTATAGCTGAGATAAAAAATAAAACTGTATTATTCGATTTAACTAAGTCTTGTTCGTAAATGGTGTAATAAAGTGTTCATTATTTCTTTCATTATTTTTAGTAAGTACAGAGTTTAAAATATAAGATTGTTTAATATTATTCTGTTTGTATCTAGAAAAATGTGACCCACGCTTTACCTGCTACCAAAACGCAGGACGTTACGTCAGTAATAAAGCATACTTTATCTAATTTCAATAACACTAAAACAGAATCTACCGAATTTTCGTATATAAATGTCGCTGATTCAAGAATTACTATGAAGAAGTAAATTTTGATGTACTTTTATCATACAACTCCTATAATTTAACTAACAAGTTTGTGCACAAAGGGCCAGTCTTACCTGGAGTAAATGGATTTTATATATTATTTATTAATAACAGTCTTGTGTAACTAAAAATAATTTAAAATAAGAAAAACGTAGTTTACCCCAAAGTAGATATACAATCTCTACGTCTCTATATTACTATTAATAATTCTGTGATGTCTCTATAATCTAAAGTGTATGCCCAGCCGAGAGTATTTTTAAAAACTTCATAGTAATGATTGAATGCTGATTTAACACGCTTGTTAATTCGTACGTCCAGATAGACATACACTGTTCAATTTGATTTTAATAGCTTCATGCTCGGAATTTGTTGGAGCGGAAAATTAAAGGGTTTGTTTTGGTTTCGAAATTAAGAAAGTTGTTTTATTATTAATGATATAAAAAGTATATTTAGTATTTATTAATAAATAAAACATTAACCCCCTTGGATTTCATAATAAAACATATTTGTTAAAAATAACATTATTTTTTATGTTACTTTTAACAAATTGTTATAGTTATAGTTGTCAAAACAAATGTACACTAAATTTGTATGGGAAGTCGAAAAATATCTAAATAACCCTGTAAAGTAAAAATTCAAGCTAAGAGTTGATTTCAACAGTCACTATTCTGTAAAAAAAAGCTTCAAGAGTTGTAAAGTCAACGTGTAATTCTTTTTCTTCTTCGCTAAGAAGATAGATAAGAGAGGAAAAAAATTTAGTGAATTAATTTAAACAGCCACTCTTTTCTTAAAAATAATACGACGGTTAATAATTGTAAAGTTAATATGTAATTTTGCATAACTAAGTAAAATCACAACGGGGTAAATTTTGAGGAAGCCATATCGTTGCCCACGTGTCGGCGCGATTGCCCCCGCGCAGTATATCACGACTGCTTGCATCGACAGTGTTTTGCACTTCACTAATCCAGGGACGGACTAGGTACAATCTTGTAGGAAAAAAACATACTGAATGTGTAAAATTTTACAAATTATTTAATGTAACTGTGGCAACTATGTGTAAAGTTGGCAATAAACATCTAAAGTTAAATAAAATGTATAAATTTCTTTCCTTTGTTAAATTTATGTGAAATTAAAAATTTGCATAGAGATTGTAGGTTTCGCTGTTACTTAAAAAAATATTTTAAGTGGTTTCCGTAGCTATGCAAAACGAAAGAAGCTACTATTGGCATGCAATTTTAAATAAGTATATACATATATAAGTGTGTAATTTCTGAACCATAAAAACTTTTGTTTTGGTTACACGGCCCGCATAATATAATCGCGCAGTCATCGTAGACTACCGTCATGACATCGCTGCCAACTCATTATTTTTGTAACTATTGTTTGCACACAATATTATCTCCTTATCTTAAAATCATTTTTGTTTTATTTACTATTATGGTACCGAAATACATCCCTGTACAAATGTACCTCCAGCACAAGAGTTACAATCCGCGAGTGCGCGTGTTCACCGGCGGCCCACACTCAGATACCAAGTGATCTGTTTATTTCCAATGTCTTTGATGCGTTTTGGTGACTGGAAGTGGCAATTCCAAATTGCCACTTCCTCATTTTTTTTATATGGGAGTATTCTCACTTTTGTGTTAATATCTCCCTCTTTTTCTACCAAACGTCTCAATAAGGTGTCATTATCTGGGAACTCTACTATGGGGTGACGCTTGAAATACCTTGCTATCTATAGAAAACGTTTTCAAAAATATCTAAAAGCTGCACTTGAAATGAATCTCACTCGAAGAATATATTTTTTATGGACATTTGTTGACTTATAGTTTAATTTTTTTGTAAATTAAAATAGACAAAGGATCTATTTGCCCTTGAGACACAATTTTATGTTACTCTCAATAATACAAAAATTAAAACAATGGTTTCCAAAGCATTAAATTATTCTTTTTTTTTTAAGTTTTTTTTTCTTTTGTAATTGATCAGTTTTGTTTAATCATAGAAATAATTAGACCCATTTCAAATAATTAGAACTTATGTTAAAATTTCAAATGTCTGTTTACATATTAATCGGCTGTTTAAAAACATTTGAATGTTCACCATTCACTAATCACTGATTAGCCTTTTTGTAAACGGCTAATTAATATTAACAAAGCGATTAATAAATCTCTCAAAAATTGTGTCTCAGTTAATCAGCATTTAAATTGTTCACTTCCAGACAAATTTTCACTCGTACTTACGTACTATCTGCGCATTGTTTCATTTCACGACAAGTCCACACTATTGTTCTCCTACAATAGATTTCGTCTACGACTAGGAACCAGTTTGTTGCGTTATAGAAAAATTATGTTATCACCCAAGGAATTAATACCTTACATTCTCTGTAACTCGTTTCAATGATCTCCATGGACTTTCTGAATTAATGAATAGATATTGATACAGGATCGTAGGTGTTTCAAGTTTAAAAACAGATATTCTGATATTTCATTGAGATATATACTTACATCTTTATTTCTTCTTTATCCCTGAGGAGTATAAGATCTAAGTATAGAGTTTACTTGCGTTTAATGTGCTTGTAATTGTAAATCACTAAGATCCCACTGAGAGAATTCCTGGTCACTATCTTAAAAGAAATGTGAAGAACATTTAAAATTATTATGATATTGATAAATAATTACGTATTTATAATTTTAATTCATAATGAATAAATATTTACGTATTAAAAAATAAAATCGATGCACATTTTATACATATTGTATGTTTTTATAAAGTATTTGTGTTATTTACATAAAACGTTCAGTTTAATTATCGCGTATTC
This sequence comes from Euzophera pinguis, assembly GCA_947363495.1. Classification (NCBI taxonomy): domain Eukaryota; kingdom Metazoa; phylum Arthropoda; class Insecta; order Lepidoptera; family Pyralidae; genus Euzophera; species Euzophera pinguis. Next base: position 10,152,685 of record OX376163.1, read on the forward strand.
ACTTAAACCAGCAAACACAAAAACAAAAACATTCTCACGCGAAATATAGGTGTCATCATAAACCGATCTTACCTGAAACTGCGTGCAATAAATTAAATAAATAGAGCTATTAATTTTAATGGCTGCTTAGGAATTCTGTAAGCATTATCAGAACGGGCGCAAAGTATGCAACGCAGTGTCAACATGCATTCCAGCGAGTCACTGACATTTTAAGGTGAAAATCCATTGTTGCGTTTGATTAGGCTGCGTTGATAAACGTGTTTTTGTCTTTTCTTTAGGGTATAAGCCATATGCAAAGACCTTTTCACGTAAAAATAGCGACGGCCATTAGTGGATTTACATATTTTTTAGAGGAAAAATTCCACTCCCAGCGTTCTTATTGCTTAACGCGACCTATACGCGGTCTTAATGAATGGACCTTTATGCGGAACACCTTCATATAGGATCTCCAACTTTATGAAGACGTCACTTCATCCAGCAGAAATATGCTCTACATCTCTTTTAATCAGTAAACGTAATCTGTCGTAATCACTACAATATCAATCATCATCATTTAAATAATGATGTAAATGTAAGTGTATAACACAAATGCAAATTTAGAGACTTGAAAATCACGATGAAACGTAATGATGTAGATGCACCTTAACATTCAATTATGAATGCAAAAGTGCCCAACTTTGAAAATAAATGAAGATATAAATTTGGACAAGACAATTGAAATGGTTTTAGAATATCAAAAATGAGTAATGAATAATGAATCATGTTGCAAAATTTATAACATACTAGCTATCTATAACATATTCCCGCAGCTCCGCCTGCGTGAAAAACTTCTTCTATAGGTCTTCAACTATATTCATACCAAATTTCATCAAAATCCGTTCAGCGGTTTGGCCGTGAAAGTGTAACAGACAGACAGACTTTCGCATTTGTAATATTAGTATGGATACCATACTGAAATAACATAAAATCTTTGCTTCTCGTTCAAATAGCCTACCTTGACATGTGTAATTCATTTTCGAGAAAATGCTGTTTTTAATTTTATATTGTTTATGAATTACAAGCTTGAAACACATGAAGGAAGAAACTTAATATTGGGCATAGTTATACTAATAATGTAAACAATCGCAAAACAAGTCCTCATTTTATTACTTTTAAAGTATGAAGGTGTTCATAAGCGACCATAAATATTTTATATGTTAACATATGCTGGGTTAAAAAACAATATTGTTTAATCCTGAGCGGAGTGTCGTCTTCATTTTATCAAGCCCGAAGTGTCGATATATTGTTATAACGACCATGGTCGGATACTGAAGAGTGCGGTCAAGATAACCACGTGGATGTACTCCCTTGTTAACGATCCCACAGCCAAATAAATTTGTAACCAAATTAGTCTCAGCCGATAAAATTTATTCGAAATTCAATGTGAAGAGTAAAAATAACACATTCACTGTCGGATTAAAGAAGAGATACGATCGAGATACGGGCCCCGAGCGCCCTCTTCCGCCCATTTTTAACACTTCCAATTAATAAAATTGATTTTGTTTTTTAATTAGGCTCGTAACGAAGGCCCGCGCCTGTTGAGAGACCAAGATCAGGTTAACCTCTAAAACAAGATTTATTTTATTGCCCTCGCGCAGACATTTGGTTCGATACATTCGTTCGTGACGAAAACGCAATCGCCTACTTTTATTTCGACTCAGCAACATAAAATTTGTATTTTAATAATATGTAATCGAACTCTGAACAATTACGCAGGTATTGAATTACTTGGCGGAAATTAGGACGTATTAAATTTTATTTGTGCAAGTATGTGTTTTTATAAATTTATATACCTACATATTTTCCATAAAAGGACTAATGTTACTTTTGTGGTGGGTTTTATTTTATAAACTTTTTACACTTAAAGATTGTACATTTTAAAAAACCGATAACATAGTGTCACAATCTTATGTAATCACGAAAAACGTTTTTTTTGTCAATTAGTGCTACTAATATTATTATCCCCTTAGTCCTTTATTCCTTTATTTAAGTTGAATTAAGGTTCTTATTCTTAAACCAAAACCTCACAGGCGTAAGGGTTTGGTTTATAATCCCCCCCCCCCCCCCTAATAAGGCAGGGTACGGTATGCCTTACTATTGTAATATGGATTTAATGCAACATGTGACAGTTGTCCGCTCCCTCTCCTATTAAAAAAAAAAATACACACAAGTAGGTACGTTTAAAAATGCCCACTTTTGAATGTCTATAAAAACCTTCCATTCATCGCTGCTAATTATAGTGCCGACATGTACAGAAGCACGCATGAATGCATATTTACTGGTTAAATGTGAGTACAACATTCAACAGAAGTTTAACCTTTACCAAATAAAAATATCTTTTAAATTGGACTTTATTCCTTATGAAGTACAGATGAGATTGCAATGTTTTTTCTATGTATCCTGTAGCTAACTTAGTTTTGTTTTTGAACGAATCTTTGCGCCGTTCGACGGCTGATTTGCATATGAATGTGTAATTAAACTACGATATGAATGCTAAAACACTAAGCCCCTTTGAAATGGAGATTACTCTCGAGTTTGAACCTTATGGTACTAAATATTGTTTGGTAGTTGTTAAAAGTTTGAAATTGTTGTAGGAATTGTCGCAAAATTATGCAAACGTTTTACCCTCTGAATTATAAAAATTGCAAATTTTTTATTACTAGCTGTTTCCCGCGGCTATACCCGCGTCAACAAGAAGCCTTGTCCTCAACTATATCCATACCAAGTTTCATCGAAGTTCATCCAGAGCCTTGAAAGCGTAACAGACAAACAGGCAGACAGACGGACAGACAGGCAGACTTTCGCATTTGTAATATTAGTATGGAAATATGAATAATAATTTCATGAATTAGCATATTCCAATCTTAGGGACGTATACTGTTGGCTTATGAATGGGTAAAAGGCTTAGAGCATTAGGTTAAATAAATGCTCTAAGGTAAAAGGCTAGAATATTCTGATTCTATTATTAGTAAGTATTTTGATTCACGAGTCACGAGAGATGCAACATAAAACGTCTTTAAAATTAATATTCTTTTAAAAAAGCTCAAAGCTCAATCAGTTAATATTGAATCCATAATATTGTTATCGTTGTTTGAAATGTAATTTTACAGAACAGGATTGACTGCCTGAAAGGGAGAGTTATTTCAGTCCGGCGCCGGCGGAGCAATGGGAACTAGTTCTTCAAAACCGAAAAAAAAAAATTATTCTTCACCGTTAAAAGCCTAGACGAATTTGGTAAATCTGGTGTATAATAAATATCGTCAGTACTGTCACTGACGAGATTTTTGCCTAAAAAAATCATTAGCGAAATGAAATCCACGGTCTGGCGATTTCGTATAAAATCGCAACTTTATTTTGACAGCGATATCAGCTAAATTCGAAGCACTCTGCGCATTTAAATCGGCTGTAAATAAAGTCTGAAATGGTTTAAAAAAATTTGTTCGACAGAATGTAACAAAGGGCGTACTTCAATTTCAATATGGCATGGTATAATACGGTCAAAGCAAGATTGCTCTCGAAACAAAAGCCATCGAGGGCAATCGAGGCCCCCGACTAAATAATTAGTACAATCACAGTAATTACAAGCATTGAAAACGATACCATCATTTTAACTTTTTTTTACGAACATATTTTAACCCTTTGACACGTGTCTGGCAGTGCAGTGCCATTGTTTCTTCTATTTGAGATTAGAAGTATAAACGTTGAAATAAATGTGTTATTTATTTATTTGTTTTTCTTATTGTACAATGATTTCAAGTATGATGCGAAAATTAAGTTAGAATAATTAGTAATGAAGATTATTTCGCCATTTCCATATTGTTCATTCAAGATTTGCACAGATCTTTTTGATATTATTTGATTGTTTTGTCCACTAGACCCTTTTCCTACAATTACATTGACAGTCAAACATACGGTCTATGATAGATGAGCACGAATTCACTATGGTGCCTGCTCATAGTGAATTCGTGCATTAAGGACCGTTTTCTTTTCAGCGGGTGGTTGTTCTGAAACGCTGGCAGTTTGTATATTTGGAAAAAAAATGTTTTGATACTAAAACGTTGAAGTTTCTACTTTAATTAATAAAAAATAAGTTTTGTCTATTTGCGCTCGTGACTACTACCATGCAAGATCCAACCACAGTATTCGAAATTTTAAATAGTAACATTATTATTTTCTGGACAAAGTAAAACACAATGGCAATTACCGATAATAATTCGTCAGTATGAACAATACAGCACGCGCATTATTACAAATCCAATAATTATCACCCCATAATTATCGGCGTAATCCAAAAGCGACAGATGTGATGGAATAAAGCCCGCACCGGGCACTTTTGACCGTCACTGTAATTTTCATTGTTAATTAGGGGTAAGTTTATTATTATGTTTTAACTAACTTTCGTCCATTGCTTTGTGTATTTAGGTATGTCTTAAAAGTTCATTTACAGCTGCCAAATTAGATCTGCCAAAATTTTACTGGCCCGTTGTATACAAAGTATAAAATAAATTTATTTGATAAGGTCGCTGTAAGTGTATAAAATGGATATATGATACATGTTCAGAAAATTAATGACATTACACAACTTCCTTGGTTTCGCTCTAATTATCACTCTACAGTTCTACACTGATGTTAATGTAAGTCATTGATCACGCTTAAATGCCTGAACGGATTTTGATTAAATTCGACACATAGTCCTCGTTCCCTACGACTGAGGAAAATACGCTAGTCCACCATAACGTAAACCAAAAAATTAAAAAAAGAATTAGTCATTTTAAATGCCATTAATTTACAAAAAAATCGTACCATCAGTACCTACAACAAAGTATAGTTAGAATCAGTACACAAGTTGTGAATTTATTTACAAAAAAAAGTAGTAACAGTGCAACAAAGTAGGTCCTCAAAACGCACACGAGTATGGCACGAGTGCTGCGCAAGCGCATCTGCTCATTATTTGCATAGCGGCTGATTGGGGCGCAAGATTAATTCCTCCAATATTTTTTGTTTTCATCATTTAGGCGCAATCAGGCGTTCTCAGAAAAAAATGATCATAATCACACTTCAGCCCTTAAGCTATTTTTTCAGACGCCAAATAAAGGGGTGTCTGCTTGTTATTGGTTTAGGGGCGATAATGTAATGCAATTACTTTTTTTAAGCAAAAACGTGAAAATCATTATTCAAATCCGCCAGCTGAACAAGCGGAGAATAGTAATTAGGGCTTATGAATCATATTTTATTATTAGTAGCTTACCGTAACCATATATTAATGAGATGAATCTGTTTTTTTGCACTAAATATAGATCATTTATTATTTAAATAAACTTTGCTATTTCAATAATCATAACAATACTTAATACGATGGCGCAGAAACTCAGATTAGATCTTGGCCCCTGACACGAAAAGGGGGCCATTTCTTGCAGTCTTGCGCCAGTTGCCCACTCTTGGGCTCCATAGGTCCTTCAACACCTCATCGCCCCATAGATATCTAGAGCGAACATCACATCTTAGAAATCATTGCTTTACCGCTTTGTATCAAAAACGTTATTTATTTTTAGAATTTCTGTAAAATATTTGAAATTCTAGTAAACTTTATCATCTAACATGACAGTTCTCATGATTAAAACTTTAAGAGGCACTATATTGCCAACAACCCCTTTATTCCCACATCCCAGAACAAACAGAGAATTTATAAAGTGACTTATCACTTCATCTTGCTACAAGTAACCCTCACGCCATCATTAGGCGAAATAAGACCATTAGCAGTCTTGCAGTGAAAGGGTTAAATCGCCCCCGAGTACAATAGCTTTATTCTATTAGGGCCCGCTTACACGGGCGATGTAATAATATGAATGTTGAACAACAAAGATTATTCTCCTTAGCCCGGGGTCAAAATATTTGAATATGCGTTGAGGCAATTTTTGAAGGGTTAATTGGAGGGAGTGAAGTTTCGTTTCAGTCAATTTGTGATTGCAGCATTACAGTCCAATTGTGTAAGATTAGTAGGAAGAATGTGGAGATGGAATTGGCCAAAGATTGAAACAAGATAACGGTAATTTAAAAACACCCGACTGCCTTTCTGTGTAATATATGTATAGAAACGAAATACTAAAAAAACCGCAATTTTTTTTTTAAATTTTTTGTACCCATTGTCACGCTCAACGTAAATCGAATCTAACGACACCTCTCAAGCTAAAATCCATCGAGCCGTTTAGGCTGCAGAGTGTGCCAAACAATTATACATACAAACATACATACATACCTACATACATACTCTCGAATAACATAACCCTCCTTCTGGCGCAGTAGGGTAAAAATGTATGGTATGTAAGGCATGTAATGACATTTTGTGCATTATTACAAATGAAGTATAAAATAGAGTAGGAGAAGTGAGCAGTATATTATAGGTGATTGAAAACAGAAGAGCAAATATGTTGCGACGTTTTTTACCACACAATGACTTTATGAGAAACATCTTATAAGAAAAGATAAAAGGAAAAATGGATCCATGCACACCAAGGCTTATTAGTTATATAAAGCAAATATTAAAAGGCTCATATTGTGAGTAATGCCAAGAATGTAAGAAAATTCATCGACACGAGTCGAGCTCTTAAATTTATGATGTTTATGGCGTTAAAAAAGATACACAAAAAAAAAAACATCGATTAAGTACTTACTTTATTGTATTAAAACCGTGTAGCACATCTTAGGAGGTAAAAATATGAATCTTCAATCACAATACGAGGTTATATTTACAATACGAGTAAACTACACAATGACTACTGTTTAATAGAGACAAGAAAAAAATATAATAATCGTTATGCCATACTAATGATAAGTAAACAAAGACGACCACACAGTGTGATATAAAAATACACGAAGAAACTTTAGGTGTGCTGTTAAATCAGGCAATGTATTGTACGTTATATTTTAGGCTGTGGCCGTCATAGAGAAAGGAGTAGCAGTACTTGAATGGAGTACTGTCTATGTCGTCAGTCTATTAATTATTTTCGTAGTCAAGTGGCGGACAATAATGGATAATAGAAACAATCTAGTATTGAGTGGACGACGCTTCGTGTGCGTTCTTTCCATATAAGTATGAATAAATACTTAAGTACGAGTAGTATTACTAACTTTTATATTTAAAGTGCTCACGCAATTCTTGCATATAAATATAAATTGAACAGATTATGTCCGACTCATGTTGAAAGTTTATATTATTTCGGGTTGTTTCAATCCCGTCGTGTTATGTTTTACAAATAAGATATCTACAGTTAAGATTACGTAAATAGGTCAGTAAGTTGAAAATATATTCTTCTTATTTTGTAGACAAAATATATTCACAAAACAACTATTTATCATCAATACTATAATTCCTAGCTCATTTTTAGCAAGATTAAATTATTAAATACTAACCCAAAATACCGTTACCACATAATATTGACCATAGACTTTTTGCTCTGTAGAACGCTAACTCTGTCACTTCTACCTATGTACGAGTAGATGTCTACACAATGATTATCGAAGGGCAATATTTACAGCCGCGTAATCCAATTTATATTACTATTAACATCATTAATATAATAACCACTATCAAATCACACTAACTCGGTGGTCCAAATATAGTAAAGCTTAACATAATAAATAAAGTTGAAAGTATGTAGCCACCGGTGACGTGTTATAGTGCATTAACAATGAAGAAACTTCTAATCCATCTAATCAATCGTATGAATTAATGAATGTGATATGAATAAAGCCAGTAGTACTGAGATGTATGAAATGACTGTACTATGTGTGCTAGACGCGGACACATGTTAACTTTAAAATTATAGTTCAATATTACGAAGACTAATGCAACTTATTGGCATATATATTAAAGATCTGCAGTTATTTTTAAATATTATTTTTCATTTTATCGGTAATTTCAATATAATCATTGGTCATTTTGACTTATTAAGAAGTAGAATCATTGTAATGGAGATTTTTGTATGATACTTTTACCTTATACAAAACCGACCACGTAAACATGTTCCAATAAATGCAATCGACGTATCACACTGACAATACAAACCAATAACATAATAATGCTTCCCAACAGGAACGACCATTTAATCCTCAAAGAATCAGATCTATTTGAGCGCATCAAAAGCGTTACTTAAAGTCTCCTTAAAAAATATTTATTATCTCCGATACGAAGATCTACAAATTTAATTTACATAAGGATTTTATTCAGGTTTTTATCTCATTTTGGTGGCGTATGCGCCTGCACACCACGGGGCGTCCTGCAGCCACCATTGTATTCATATTCGATCTCTTTACTCTTTGACATTCGCTTCTAAAAATTATAACTTTAAGTATAATTCATTTACTAATTTTGTATCTGTTGTTGGATAAAAACTTTTAGCTTTTTTCTTCGTAAACTCAATGGCCAGCGTTTATTGTGGCTTTAAATAGAACATTCTTAATAAAGAATCCTACGTTCTGGTTCTATATTTATTTACATTTGTAAAAGCCAATGTTCCATTATTTAGTCGCATTTATTATTTTTTACGCTACTTTCATATGAATGTAAAATTTATTAAATGTGTTATTGGCATCACTTATCATAAGAATACTAGATATAGGGAACTCTATCAAACAACGTATTTTATCTGATCTCTAAAAAAATATTTTTTCTTATTATTTTTGAAGTCCATGTAATATTATTAATTTAAGTTTATTTGAATTTGTAACGGTGATATGCGGACTCTATATTTTCTAGACCTTTTTATGCGGAAAATGTAACACCGATGTATTTTTCAATCACTAATTAAGAAACTCAAAATCTGTGAACAACCAACAAGTATACTAACGAAAAATGCATTTCTTAAATTTCAATTACTTTCGTCACATGTTAACCCTTTATACACGTACAGGGATTTTCACCTACCTGTCAAACGACGAACTAAAAAATCACAGCGAGTTTAACAATAGCATTCCTAGTTCGATTAATGACACGAGTGCGCGCAGCGACACTCGTACACCTACTTAGATGACATTATGTAAATACGAACCCACTTTACATTGTTGTACTCATTATGCCTTAGAAGATTCGTTAGGTGAAGAAACACATGTTGTTTTATCATACCTCCTGTGCATGTACGGCTGGAAGATAGTACGGGATCGGTTGTTTTGTTAACGCGGATCTGAGAGGAGAGTTTACAAGTTTTGCTCAAACCTCCTTACAGATGCTTTACTTTTATTCGGTTTTTTTTTAGTGTTTCCAGGTTTTATAAGAGAGCCGACTGAAAATATATGTATTCATTAAATTAAACTATTTTAATACGGTTTTATCGCGTTTATTACTTATTTATTTACACCTGACGTTTCAAACACTTTACAGCGTTCATGGTCGCAGGCAGTCTGCCTGCGACTATGCGACTTTAATTTAATGAATAACAATCGCGAAAACATAAGAAATCAATATATGTATTATATACATAGGTATAGTATGGAATATTTCTATTCCATACAATACCTATGTACTGAAAAAATTGGTGTCAGAAATGTCCAAGATTGTTGATTAGATAGATAGTCTCATCATTTTCCTTTGGTACTTTTACATGTAGTACGTAAATGAAATCATAAAGCACTGATTACTTAAGCACTTTTATTTTATTACCAATTTATGTGAATTTGTTCACCATGTTAGTTCGGGAATGGGTTAAGGATATCAGGTGGATACGATTTACACTGATTGCGCCAAGGCATTCGACAAAATCCCTCACTCTCTCTTGATTTGTAAACTTGAAGCGGCAGGAATTCACGGTGATCTACTGCGTTGGTTTGAGTCTTATCTTCGGGATCGTTGCCAGGCTGTTGCGGTGAAAGGTCATTGTTCAACATTTGTACCTGTAATATCTGGTGTACCACAAGGCTCTCATGTCGGGCCATTATTGTTCAATTTATTTATAAATGACATAAGATTAATCTTTGAGAACAGTGACATTCTATTGTTTGCTGATGACATGAAAATTTTCAGAGTGATTAAAACTCCCGACGATTGTCAGCTATTGCAAAGAGATCTAAATAGTTTGAGTTCTTATTGTCATGTCAACTCTCTACATCTTAATATAGATAAATGCAATGTCATTTCTTTTACCCGTAAATTGCAACCTATTCAATATCCATATAAAATAGATAATGTTGAAATAAGGCGAGTATCTGTTGTGAGAGACTTGGGTGTTTATATGGATAGCGAACTTTCTTTTAACAACCATATTACTAAAATTACATCTAAAGCATACAAAATGCTTGGCTTTGTGTTACGCATTAGTAAAGAATTTAAACTTAACTCAACACGGATTCTTTTATATAACTCTTTTGTAAGACCTGTGTTGGAGTATGCATCCACAGTTTGGAATCCACAATACGATGTATTTATAGATATGATAGATAGGATTCAGGAAAAATTTGCTAAACATCTGCAATACTTTGAGAAATACGCTAAAAATAAACAAACCAACCATCTACCCTCGTTGAAAAGCCGCCGCATGGAAAAGGATCAAACTTTTCTTTATAAGCTTCTTCACAATAGTATCGAATCGCCATTTCTTGTCAGTGAAATTTGTTATAGATGCCATCGACCTAATTCTAGAATTGTGACACTGTTCTATATTCCCCTTTGCAAAACTAACTATGTTAAGAATACTTATTTATATCGCACTTGCCAAAATTACAACTCTAAATATAATGACGTAGATATTTTCCATTTGACTATCGCTTCTTTCAAAAGTAATATTAAATCACGTAATGCTTCACTGTAAAAGTCATTAAAGTCCAGTTATTCTGTGTTTACCAAATTTTTAAATTGTATTCATTTTAGTATTTTTAGTTCTTGTCGTTGTTTTTGTAAAAGTAATCTGAGGAAACTTAATTGGTTTGAGTGTATTGTAAATGTATTATGTATATCAACTATATAACTGTATGTTTCCCAAATGTAAATAAATAAATAAATTACAATATATTCAGTTTTCAAATTGTACTATCGGTTTACAAGTTTTGTACAAATCTCCTTACAGATACTTTACTTTTATTTGGCTTATTTTATTTCTTTTTTGAGTGGTTCCAGATTTTATAAGAAAGCCGACTGTATACCAGTTTTTTCAGTACATATTATATGAAATATTTCTTTTCTAAAACTGGTGTCATAAAAGTCCAAGATTGCTGAACCATCGCAGTAAATATACGTAAGAAAGCAATTAATTTTTCCAATGTTTCTTGATTGTTTCGACTTTTAATTAAATGTTAAATTTTTCATCGTGGAATTGCTTTTTTGATTTCGAAATTAAAACGTTTATTTCATTTATGTTTGTTTATTAATTGTAAAACTTCTAAAAAACATAATACACAACATAATATTTAAAACAAATTTCTGAGACTAAATTTTTTTCTGGACCCGTACTTTCCACGCTGCCGTACCCAAACAGATACGTCTTAACGCACACAATGAGATGATTACAATCCGTTATATCTATCTATACAATACAAAATAAAAAACAAGATAGGCATTCGTCCGTGGGCGAAGCAAAACAATTGATTCTCCCTCTTGCTCTAATTTTGATGCCATAGATACAATCTTTGAAATGATTTGATTAATTCCTTGCTTATACATAAAAGGGTTAAGTATTTTTATTAATGACGCGTGCCGATATGCATCGTTTTAGGGTTATTTTAATATTTGGTAATGAAGTTTTAATAGACTTTGTTTTTTTGTTTGCAGGTGGTTGGAATCCCTAAGTTTATTTGTGAAGATTTTTTTTTCTACTAAAGATTACTCTACATTGTTTATATAACATATAATTTTTGTACATTTTGTATATTATTTTAGGTATGTACAATAAAGTACAATAAAGATTTTTACATACATAAGTACCTGTACTACAATACATACATCAAAACATACTGATGACAAGTTATTCATTTTATTACAATAGATGCAATTTAAAAAAAAATAGTTATCCTAAATAAAGATAAATAAAATTTCTGTAGCAGTCGGAATGCCCAAAGAAAATTTTAATTTAGAAAAGACTTCTAGTTTTATTATGACTTATATTTTTTAAAATCGTTTGGGATATGGCTAAATAAAGTATTGAATAAATAAATAAAACCATCTTGTTTTATTTCTGTTGGAATCTGAATATACAAAGTAAATTATTTTTTTAAATCGATTCGGAACTCATTAAAGATATCCATAGAAAAAGAAAACAGATTAGAAAAGTCCATTATACAGTCTCAATTTCTTTAATAACGAATTTTAGAGTTTTTATCACCCGATCTTATTAAAGGCGGTATTCATTACAACATTCTAAGGAAGTTTCGCTAACGCCATTAAAGGGGCCTATAGACGATCAGTTTTCTGCGCGAATTCACTCGAACCGTATCAATTATGGTGATTCCGGCATTAATTTCCTTCCCCAGATTAACAGAGACCCCCCCTTTAGTAATAAATTTGATTTATTAAATGAACTTTTAAAAATTCATGACTGTTGAGTTTATGGACGTATTTTTTTTATATTTAAGGGTGAAAGTCAATCTGTTGCGTGCGAGTTACTAAGTCAATGTACAGTAGGCTACATGAAAAAATATACCTACCATCTCTTACATTTACAGCTGTAAGTGTTTACATTTTTATGTAGCTTGGTTAATAGGTGTTATATAATGGAGAACTATGATTATTGTATCATGATTATGATATTTTAAAAAAAGTCATACTTTGAGTACTTTATAGAATTTCAGATTTATGAATGAATGAACACTTTATTGCGCCATTTACATACATATAAGAATTATGATCTATGTAATTGTGATTTAAATGCAAAATATGAAAAATATTTCTATTTCGTGACAATCGATGAGAAAATGTCACATATTTCTAACACGAAAGGACATCAACACCAAATAACGGACACCTAGGCTAACATTCAAACATCAAATAGCAATCTTGCCAAACATTCAACGAATATCAAACAATAAAGCATGCTATAATTACATTAAAACACTTAATGACATGCACTGGGTGGGGTCGTTTTAAAAGCAGTAAACAAAATTCAACCCACGCGCAATTAGTTCGGCTAGAATTAAACCGTTTCCTTGGAAACTTTGAATTAAAAACCTTGCACGCAGGTAAAACAATAATTACGTATTTAATAACGCTTTTGTTCTTGGCTCGACGAGAAAATTCAAGTAATTCAATTGTGTTTAAGACTGTTTAATTTGATAGGGCAACGTGCTGCTTGCTTTCTAGTTCGCGTCTGCTGATATCTTAGGGTTCCTCTGAATAATTTCGAGACGATAACAATCTTTTTTCAGATTTCTTTATTTTAATTTGTTGAGAGAAAATGCTCGAATAATTTATGAATAAGTTTGCCGATAATAAAAATGTTTGTACCTACAACTTTTGTAAAACTTTTGTTCCTGGCTCGACGAGAAGATTCAAGTAGTGCAATTATTTTAAGACTGTTTAATTTGATAGGACATCGTGCTGATGGCTTTCTAGTTCGCGTCTGCTGATATCTTAGGATTCCTCCAAATAATTTCGAGACGTTGACAATCACGTTTCTTCAAGTTGTGTTGTAAGATGGTTATTGTGGCAAAATAAAGACGAAGGAAATTATTCAGAAAAAACAATATTTTGTTATATGTCACACCTGTTTCTATTTATCTAGCAATAGTAATATGAATGCAGAAACTTATTAATCTATTTGTTTCAAACTACAGATTTACATAGTTGCAAGGCTGAAAGCGTAACATCAGACGAACCTACATAAAATATACGAAATTACTTATAAACATTTTTTCTCCTTTAAACTCAAGTTTCTATTAACATTCTTATAGATATTTTTGAAACATTGAAAATAGAAATAACTTAAGTTAATCATTAAATTAAACTATTTTAATGCGGTTTTATCGCGTTTATTACTTATTTATTTACACCTGACGTTTCAAACACTTTACAGCGCTCATGGTCGCAGGCAGATCATGAACGCTGTAATAAAAGCGATAAAACCGTATTAAAATAGTTTAATTTAATGAATAACAATCGCGAAAACATAAGAAACTTAAGTTAATATTTTACAATATGCGGATCCACAATTCTACGAACGACTGCCACTTGGCCTTTATTATTGTAAGCGAACCAAACATCGCGGATCGTAAATCGCTAACAAACAGGTACACTAAATTCCGCTCTACTTACTGCTTTATAGAGTTTGCGTAATTTTGTCATTTAACTTTTTTTCGCAACTGCTTCTGTGGTTTAGCGATTTAAGTATTTATATGGATGGATGGCACGACGGCACTGATATAGTCCAGCGGAGTAACACTTTGAAATGGCAGTAGGTGGGGCACTTAACGCGGAGAAGCTATGGCCGATTGGGCCGCTAGGTTCTTGCTACCACGCACCGGCAAGCGTAGTTTTGGCCACCGAAACTGATGGTCAGATGACCAGGAGAAGGATGCTGGTAAGCGCTAAATGAAGGCTTTTCCAACCGCACATTTTGGACATTCTTGAGAGAGTTCAGATTTACTGTGGATGAAATGATTATTATGGTAACATTGGTGGATGAATTGGTATTGTAAATTAATTTGCACTATGATCACACACATCCCTGGATCGTGTTATGCTTTCCGCTTTTAATAGCTTTGTCATGCTACCAGCTTTGATAATTTATTGGCCTTCATTTATTAAAAATATGTTTAATCCTCTAAAACAACATGAATCTAAGTACCCACCTACACTGAGTAAGACTTTCAAACTATGTGTTTACTGTCAGCCCACTTACTCGTATCATGGTAATCTCTTGAGCTTTAATTTAACAACCTCAAAAGCGCAATGTGACTAATAATTAAATTAACCTATTTGCTTGCTGGCCGCGTATCTTTTAGAAACTTTATAGTTTTAATATTAAGATGAGTCATAGGCTAATTCTGAGGTCACCAAATTTCTGTGTACGGAGTTTCGGTTATATGAGCCGCATGTTAATATTAAGGAAAAGGCAGTAAAGACCGTTAGTTGGGTGGGTTGGCAAGAGGTTTGTCCTCCTTTCAAAGATCGTTTTAGCTGCAAGTACTAACCAGCAAATTTATTTAAGTATTTAAACTTGTATGCACAGATTAAAATTTATAAATGGTGGACTTAATGCTATATGGTACTTAACCCCTTATTTATAAAAATAAACAATCGTTTAATAAGACCAAATTAACTAATTTATGTTTAGTCCCTTTCCGCCTTATCTATTTTTGACGTTTAAGAACGAGACGAAACATAAATTAGTTAATTTGGTCTTATTGAACGTTTGTTTGTTTTTATGAATAAGGGGGTTATTATTCTCTACCAGTCAAATAGGATAAAAGAGAAAGCACGAGGTCTGAGTATTTCTGTAGATCTCTATCTAATCATGGTAATTTTCTTAGTTGCATCCAGTGTCTCAGAGATCTGCCACTAGGATTCACAGTTTGATCCCTGGATACGTTTTCTCCTCTCCATTGGTGACACCATGTAAGTTCATTCTTGATATTTCTTGGAACCTGTCATGCGGTTGAAGTTCTAATCTTCTTGTAGAGCTAAAGATGCACAAAACAAACACTTAATACGTTACTAAAACTTGACAAATACTAGTTCCAATGAAATAATCCTAGCTGCCACTTGGTGGTCGTTAAAGAAACAACATAGGCCGAGATGCGGCTCCGTCAGGGAGTACAAGATCTATTACGATTCACTCGAAATGAATAATGAATGCAAATAGTACATAAATATTACTAAGAACAAGGTTGATTGCAAAATTCAACAAAAACATAAATATAAAATAAACGTTTAAATATCCTTTTAACAAGTAACTATTAGTTTATCACTAAACGCTGTTCCCTACAATTAACCTGTGTAGAGGTATACAGACATAGATTTTACTTTGGAATACAGTAAAGACCGTTTACACTCATCAGTGCTATTTCAGATTCCTTTACTATGTAATACTGAGCTATTTATTTATTAAAACTTTGTTGTTCACAAGTAAAAGATCGACGCATCATCATCATTTCGGCCACAGTCCACTGCTGGACTGGCCATAGGACTCTCCCAAAGTTGTTTTACTTTCAAATGTATTATTGTCAATAATGTATATATTTGCTGTTGGTGTACCTACTTGAATAAATAAATATATAAGATTCTCAAAATGACCGAGTGGAAGCGGCCTGCATCCAGTGCTTGCCTGCGACTTTATTCACATCATCGTCAGACCTTCTGATCGGTGGATGTCCAAAGCTGCGCTTGCCTGTACGTGATCGCCATTCGAGAAACTCTCTACCTCTTCGGCAATGAGTTTCCGCGTTATGTGTCCAAGTATTCCTCAGGTAAATAATACTCGCAGCAAATAGCGGACCTAATGCTAAGAGGATTTTCTACTATGCAACCATTCGGAGAACGGAAAGATCCTCCATGATTAAATCTATTGAAATTATACGATGTCTGTCGTCAGAGTTAAGATATAAGCTGAAGACGCAAATGAATGATGAGGTCATAAATATCTAAAAATGTTCTGAAGTTATGAAGACCTTGAAACGCTCCAAAGAGTCGGCTGGCAAACAGGAAACAGTGGAGAGCTCAAGTGTCAGAAGCAAATATCCTCTTTCGGTTGTTGAACCATTCTAGTAAGTAAATTTCGAAGTTAGATGGGTATTTTTCAGAAAATACCCTTTGGAAGTCCTAAAAAGCGATAGAAGAATTATCTGGAGAAATAACCTTAAGAGATAAGGCATAAAAACATCCAGGAGACGGGAGACCAGAGACAGAGCGAGGTGGAAGAAGTTTATAGATGAGGCCAGAAAGGTATAAGGAATACAGGGTTGTAGTGGCTATAAAGTAAGTAGTAGGATTTTGTAATTATTATTTTTATATTTTGTATAATTATATCGGATCGGTTCTCAATCTGAAAGTGTAAATAACTCGACCCGTAGAAGCCGCCGGAGCAGGCCACGAATTTGACCTAAAGCGGCAATTATCGCTTGAACTTGTAATTAGTGCATGCAGATATTTCGCTGCAGCGCTGTTTGTCCTAATTGCAATGCAATTACATGTAATCGCCTCTTGTAATTGGCGTTTGAAGCAGAAAGCGCTTTGTTGCTTAAAATAATCAAAATAAGGTTGTAGCAGCCGCTATTAATAAACATTATGTTGCAAATTCTGTATTTATTATTACATTAATAAAATTCAGATAATATTATGTAAAATATTGATAACAGTGCGTGCTTATTTAGATGAAAGAACTGTGAATATTGATTATTTTCATTGAAACAAAATTACATCTAATCATTATAAAATACTAGCTGCCCGGTACGTGCTTCGCTACGTATAAAGTGATAAATGAAGAACCGCTCGACCGATTTTGCGCAAACTTCACATAAACAATCTACTAAATAGTCCGAACAAAGCCTAAATATTTGGTTTGGATAGGTGAGCCCGTTCTTGAGTTATAAAATTACAACGAAAAGTGGCATTGATTTTTATATGTATAGATTACCTACAATATATTCACACCTATGATAATGAACCCAAATGACATCGTTCTAAAATAACAAAAATAAACAAATACGTGCGAGGCATTAGAAACGTAATACTAAAGCTCTTAAATACAATAAAGTACAAAACACCTTTGTAATTGAAGTCACGAATGCCTATAGCAGTATTTTTATCCCAATATTTTTTTCACTATCCAGAGAAATCGTAAAACAGTAGTCTCATGGAAATTAGGCAAGGGACAAACGTGATGTAGTTTGTATGTAAATGTATGACTTCACACATAAATTACCAGCGGTTTCCTTTAGACGTATGTTTTGCTGACTATACATAAGTTTTAAGTAATCAAGATGTACAGTCACGATGAGAAGTGATTTACCACTGTTTGAAATGTATGAGCGGGAAATATTACATTGTAAGTAGGAGGAAAATTGTTATTTTTTGTTTGCTAATTCAGTCTATGACAGTTTAATTTTATTACTCGTACAACAAGTTGGGAGTGTGGAACCTTACTCAAGAAATAATAGATTTCGGCCATAAATCCATACTAATATTATAAATGCGAACGTCTGTCTGTCTGTCTGTCAGTCTGTTACGCTTTCACGGCCAAACCGCTGAACGGATTTTAATGAAATTTGGTATGGATATAGTTGAAGACCCGGGGTCAAACATAGGCTACTTTTTGACGCAGGCGGAGCTGCGTGAAACAGATAGTACAATATAACTTCAAAAATAGCGATATATTATCTTATAGGTATCATACTCATATTGTTATATATCTGGAATTTCTTACTGGCATGGTCCTCGCATCATTGAAAATAAAATCATCATCATAATAACACGTATTAAGTCCGTGAAGGGTTGATTTGTGGTGGCCTTCTCGATGGTCTATGCTTACTCTTATTATCTGTGATGTCTATGTACGTAATATAGATTATAATATATGATTAAATGTGACTTAAATCCTTGCCCGATAACTAGTCGTTTTAATACACATATTGCACATACTCATGTTAATGACAAGCACCTTTTATCCTTCAACATATTGAATGCACACTACCTAATCCATTCGACATAATTATTATTTTCGTTTATTCGCGACGAAGCGCCCTATGCGGCCTGAATCACAAATGAGCAAGGCTTTCCAAGTATCGGTTTCATTCTTATCGGCGTGCCATCTGACTATTATATTACCAAAATACCACTTTAAATGCAACGTAAGTAATCCTATAATTAACTTAAATGTAGCCTGTAGTGAGGAAAATGCATTATCGATGGCGAAAAGTCTAATGTCGAAACGGACCGCCTGTCGAATTACAGGGTTAAGATTTGTTAGATATAATTTCGCGATTTAAGGCTTAAACATCTGCTTTGGATTGCGATTTCATATTTATATCACGATTCAGAAAGTTATTGATATTCGTTGTTTTGAAAATGTATGGAATTAATGTTTGGTGAGGAGACTAAATGTTAGTTAGAAATTATTGTAAGCTGACTTCAAAAATAAACACTATGAAATGAGTTCTACAAACTTAGTACTAGTATAGTTCCATCAAAAGCGTTTTAAAGTCATGGAACAATTAAATAAGTGATAAAGCCGAAGTATTATTTAAGTCAAAGGATAAAACAAAGAAGCGGCAATATTTGTCGTTGATTTTTGCCCTTCTAATGCTAGACCAAGATGCCCTTCAAATCAAACTATTTTAATACAGTTTTTCTTTTATTTTTATACAGTGTAAATAAATAAGTAATAAACGCGATGAAAACCGTATTCAAATAGTTAAATTTAATGTGTTATAATCGCGAAAACATAAAATATAATTAAAATTTCCGTTAATTCCTTCCTCTCAATTTAATTTTTTTCTAAATCGTTCGCTTTAGCGGATTCGTGGTTTTCCTCTCTGCTTTTTATTTTAAATATAGAATGTACCTAAAGTCATATTCGAAAGGATCAATAAATGAACAGACTAAAGCCCATTAGCATACATATATCGGACACCCACATCGCAATAACGCCCGGCACCCGGATCAAACTGTAATTAAATCGTCAATACACGAACCGTGTACAAACGGCCTATCAATATACACGTGCATATAGAGAAACTAGAAGTGATCTATCTATTAGACTTACTATAGATTATTTAACGATTAAAATATTATTCTGTCGCTGTCAGAATTGCCGAAGTTCCCGTGATCACAAGTGGTATTGAGCCTTTGAGTCTCAGGAGAGCCTTTGCCTCCTTATGCGTGTTCTACCGCTTGTATAATGGGCTATGCTCGAAGGAATTGTTTGACATGATGCCAATAGCAACTTTTTACCATCGCACCTCTCGCCATCGTCAGGGATTTCATCCCCATACCTTGGATCCCATTTACAGTACGCTTCAAACAGAATTTCCTTCCTCGTACACTGCGATTATGGAATGAACTCCCTGCCATGGTTTTCCATAGTGACTATAACATAGGAGCCTTCAAAAAAGGCGTGAAAAAATTCCTTCAGAGTCGGCAACGCGCTCGTGACATCTCCGGTGTTGCAGGCGTTCATAGGCTACGGTAACCACTTACTACGTTACTGCTGCTACGGTAACCAGGTGGGCCGTACGCCTGTTTGCCTACTTATTTGTATTTTTTTTAATAAATTCTGCATGTCCACGTCTCCTTGCGGTGATCCATTGTAAAATAAACTGAAAAAAATTAAAGATTCTACAATGGAAATAAACATTGTAGCCACTATCACCTCTTAATTTCAACCAAATATGACTGAGTAAGTGAGATATCGCCTGTCACACACTAAAGTAAGTAAAAACTCTTTATTGCACCAAAAAAAATACAATACAAATATAGTTAAGTGCGTGCCATCTCGCTTTTTAACTCGTATTTGGATGGAAATAAGAAATAATAGTAGCTCCCAGCTCTGGAACCCTATTTTTGAAATGTATGACATATATGGCGCATGAAAATTGTTCGTTACTGAACAAAAATCCTTCGTTAACGAACGAAACTCATTCGATATCGAACAAAAATTATTCGACTCTGCTTGTACTAGGTACTCTCTTCGATTTTGCGTGAGTCACATTTTTTAAAAATAGCACTCCTGGTCAAAAAACCCGACAATATACGCTTCTTTAAATATGTAAACTTCTCAACTTGGCAAGTATATAGAACACTAGGCAAAAAATAGGGATGTTATTATGATAATGATGATTGTGCTTTACAATTTTGTACAATAAATATTGATTGAAGAGGAATGTCTATATGTATCGCGAATTTCATGCAATGGTCTGATTAAGTTTGGCAAGAGTCATTTCATTTCTTTATGTACTTTGCCAAAATATTTTTTCATTTAACTAATGTCTCTTCTATTTATATTATTGAGAGGATACCTTTACTTCGTCTGACTTTCTGGCTAATGGTTTATGTCTATTCCAGTTTTTTGTATCCATGTCCAATGCTATGTAGCCCAGAGGTTTTGCCAAAGCGCACCGCGGTTGAACTACTAATGAACAGAGTAGGCTTCCAAGTAACGGACGATGTGCATAACATACCACGGTATGAATTATTGATATGTCATAGCGAAACTAATAGAACATATGTCAGTATCTATATACGGGAGGAAATCGATGTCTTCACTATAAATAACTTACTACAATTTTGGTAGAGCCTTTTATGTCTAAACAAAATTACAGCTGTATTTATTTGTTGTAAGCATCATTCCTTTTTTTAATTTCACAATATTGTGGGGCCAATGTTCTGAAAGACGATGAAAGGTTTGTCATTTGAAAAGAAAAGTAGTGTTTTCATAGTGAAGTTTCAGTAACTACATGAAATAATGATGATAAGTAATCCTTGTTTATTATTTCCATCAACTTTCTTGTAAAGTCCGTATATTTTAAAAGCTATGCACCCTAAAAAAATAACTTATACATTCAAATATTTTAACGCCGTTTTTATAAACGCGATGAAAACCATATTGAAATAGTTTAATTTATTTATTTAAAATTTATTGAACAAACTACAGTTGTGTAGCACAGTAGGCAAACTAAATGCTAAAAACATTATCTAACAGTTAACCTTAGATTTAATGTGTAACAATCGCAAAAATATAAGTTATAATTAAAATTTAATTCGTTGATATTCCGCGAACGCAAAAACAAAAAATAACGAATTTTCACAGCTAAACTGAATAGGAAACCTACACAGATTTTCAAAACATCGACTAAAAGAAAGAAAGTGGTCTATCCTGAATCCGGAAACCACAAAACTAGCATACCCATGTTAAAACAGGATACAATAACAAAAGAGTTTACAACCACGATATCCGCTAACCAAGCTAGCTTAGCGATTAGACAAAAGCTTTGACGGCACAAACACTCGTTTTTGGGACAATCATTATGAGAAAATCTTATAAATGACTAAAACACAGTAATAAAGACATTCATAGATGTATCCTGCGTTGTTACAGACGACACTCACGTCTGCGATGGATATCTAAGATGGAATAAAAGTACCGCTTTGTTCTATAGCCGCAGGAACCATTTAAACTGGATGTTTGCAACACCCAACTATCTAGTTTGTCACGTAGTTACCATGTTTGAGAATTAGAAAAGTGCATACTTGCTTCGAGTTAAGAGATGCGATGGAACTGGACTTTATCGGACTGTGACAAGAATTTAAAAGCTTTATTGTACAAACTACAATTAATGCTAAAAGTGTTATCTAAATTTTTGCATCTTTATAATTTATTTCTGATCCTCACAGACTTCCCTCGCTTCTACTATGCTCATCATTCTCGTCATACACGCTCGTCGTTCTCTCTAACAAATTCCACAAATACAGACTTTGTTCTAATACATTATAAATATGCAGTTGTAGGATTTATTTGATTTTTGAACATCTTTGACTAATGGAATTCATGGTTCGCAACTAGTTCTACATAATTGAAAAAGCATCTATTGCCCTTACTGCGACGATAGAACCATGTAAGTCCAATGTAAAAAATAAATGATTCCTATCTAAATTAAAAGTGTGTTCCCTTCATAAACAAAGCAATAAAACCCAACATTTATTCTGTCAATGTCTGTATACGTGTTTATTATGTACAAGTTGCTTGTTAAGTAAATGCGCACGGAATATTAATTTCACGAAATTAACGACTTTTTAACTGTTATCCCTTTTCATTTGCATAACGTAAACGAGCACTGTATTCCACGTTTCACCTCGTTACCAAAAACGTGATTTTAATTAAGTGCTTTCAATGGTGATTTTATTTTCACAGCATTAAAATGAGCCAATTTAAGTTGAGCTGCTATTATGGAGAGAACGTTGTGCAATGTTTTTACAAAAATACTACAATGCGTTTTTTAAAGTTCCATTTACGTGTAAAGAAGGAACCATTTTACTAAGTTGGTATCTTACGTACAGTACATACTTTATTTATCGATGTCCGTGCCTGCGCTCTCCGTCCAAATATTTGGCAATCCTATGACTATCTGACTTTGAAAACATTTTTAGTAGACTGTAGCTATAAACAAAGAATGAAATAACATGCAGAATCACTTAATCCATACTTCCATACAAACATAAATAGGTATAAGTGTGAAAGTCTGTCTGACTATCTGTCTATTACGCTTTCACGGCTAAACCGCTGAACGGATTTTGATGAAATTTGATTTGAAGACCCGGGGTCAATAATAGGCTACTTTTTAATCTAGGTGGAGCTGCGGGAAACAGCTAGTATTTAATAAGAGTTCGACTTTGTGTGACTGCGAAAATACCTATTAAGAAACGCTCTACTATATCTATTCTTGGAATAAATTTACGCACGTCTAAATAAAATAAAAAAAAATAGTAAAAGTCATAAAATAATTTAATTTGTCATTTTGCGCATCAAAGTAATGAAAATGATGAAGATAAGCAAGTAAGGTCTCATCTAGAATTAAAGTAAGATAAACATAACTGTTACTTAGACGAGACGTTTTTGCTAGAACATCGGTCCTGCTTTTATACTCCGAATACGGAGGTGGAATTGTTACTACGTGCATATTTGGCACTGGGAGGCCTTTATGTGTACCGCTAAGCGAGTATTAGTGATTCGAAGATTTCCTGGGTGGAATGGTAAATCATATCACGTAGCTGCAAAAATTCTGCTGGTCTATTTAATAATTCATCATACCGATTTGAACGCTATTCTTTTGTTTTCTGGTTACTGAATTTCGTCGATTTTGTTGTTGAGTTTAGGCTGATTTTTCAATATACCATGCAAAAAAAAATTAAGTTGAAACTGACCCCTCTGTCATTATGGTTATAAATTTGCATTGTTATGACAATGCAAAGTTACTTAGAAATTTATTTTTATTTTAGAAAGATTCAAAGGAAAGTTATTTTTGTAACTAAAAAAAGAGTATTTATCTATTGTTTAAGTCTATCACGTATGCTGCACTTGTTTGCAGAATGCGACCAGTCTCTGTTATTTACTTTTCGCGAACATAAGTATTTTCAATGCAAGCCGCGTCTTCGGTCATTCGCACCACTACTTGTATCAAGAACTGTTAAGTGTCACCACAGAAAAAATATTACATAGAAGGGTCATGTGTAGTCCAGTTAAGCCTCTCGAGTCTTAACTTAATGTAACGAAACATAACTCTGGCAAGCGGGTGTCACCCACATGGTCGTTTTATCTAATCCTATTTTTGCGGGTGTTACAGCAGAACCATTACTTCAATTGAGTTGACACGATCTATGTCTCTACCATGAGATATTTCAAACGCAGTCGCTAGCGAATGCGTTAGCAATTTCGGTTGGCATACCTGTAAAGTGCGGGGTCGCTGGCAGATAGTTAAGGCAACTATGAAATTCCATTCATAATCTTAACGTTGACTTTAAAATTTCAATTCATATGAACTAGTGACAACAGTGAAATATCCTTGCATGACTTGTAGTGATATACTCTTATTGAAAGCCAACTGCTTATGTGGTCTAGTGGTTAAGCCAATTTAAAAGAACCACGTCAAAGGCTGTCAAACTCTGACACCAAGTTATGCAAGGGCGATTGACCACGCAACCCACTATACCTGAAAATTACAGATTTACATTTGCATTGAGTTTCGAGTGTAATGAGAAACAGCCCCCTGGCAGACTAACTGCATGGATGTCCGAAAAACCTGTCCCCGTACACTATCCATCTGGACTCCGTCTTTTCCACCTTTATTCGCCATCTTGTAAATAGATTTCGTAGAATTCATACTTCTGCAACAAATTTTAAGCTTAGTAAATGCCCAATAGCGCACATGATAACAACATCTTACCTTCTCATTATAAGTCAAAACTGTACAAAGTATTTTAGCATCAAATTGTAAATGTAATTGTAATTTTATTGTTTTGTTTGGATGTCACGTCAGTTACTCGGAAAGGATTTTTTGCGGGTTAGTCACATCGCGTAAGGTCTGATATTTTATTTACGCTTCTTGGAAAGGTCGTAGGCCTTCTGAATATGACTAATTAAGGTTTCATTGAATTTTCTTTCTAAGGACCTTAGTGAATCCTGATTTCAACCACGGATTATTTAGGTTTAGGTTCATTATCCATTTACAAGTAGAAACAATTTATGATATTCACAATGCCAACAACTTTCTTTTACAAAATTTAATTATACTTAAGAGAAATTAAATGTAAGGAACGATAGTAATTATTATCCAATGTATAATTATGTTTTTGGTAGTAAACATATTCATATTACTTTATACGAATCTCGTAGCAATAAACACCGTATTCTAGCCATTTCATTGGCATTAAATCAACAGAGCTTTCAATGTATTCGAAACTAAGATAATGAGCTAAAAGATATGCAAATGTTACATACATTAGTAAGTATACATTTTTTTTACAATCGTTAAAATTATTAGAATCATCATCATCATCATTTCGTGTAAGTTGCATTGTCTATCGACCATGTACCACCCTGGTGTCAGAGTTATGCGAAACCACCTCTCGACCTCTGACGTAGTACCTTTAACGACCACCAGATGGCGGCCAGGTAATTCAAGCCTGCAATTTCCTAACCAAACTAGATACAACAAATAAAATACGCTTCCCGTGGGAATCGAACCCAGGACCCCCGGGCCAAAGGCTAACGCCTTAACCACTGGACCACGGAGGCAGTTGGATTATGAGAATAAAGAAAAGTCATACTCTTCATAATTTAAATTTAAAAGGAAAGTCACTTTAATGGAAAAAAATATGATGTAATCATTAAAAATGTTCACATTTTCCTAATACATATAGAGATCTACTAACCTATTTATTACCCCATTTACTAACCTATGCAAATCACATTGCTCGCTCTCCCACCAAACACCAAATACAAAGAGAACAGAAATAACACTCGTTGCTCCCCGTGGGTGCTCCTAAATTGACGATTTCAAAAATCTGACAATAGAGAGTAATAATCTTCCTGACCTGGCAAGATTTTATATATTAATATTATTTATATTAAATAAGATTTATAAGGTTATACATATTGAGTGGTTGTCGGAGCGGGAGTAAGTGCTTAAATATTCAAATATCAGATAGAACACTTTAGCCAGAATCCAGAATTTAACAGAATTTCATAATCTGTGGATATCTAGCATTTTAATTTTTTTGTAGTATATTTCATTTGTATTTAAATGGCTATTATACATATAAAATTCCGCAACTTATTTGCGACTTGTACATAGGCTATTAAAACATCCGCCTGCGCGTTTCAGCATTCAACACCACAGCGCCATCTGTGACTTGCAAGCGCAAAACCTCATTATCAGCCTAACACAAATTGAGCGCCTAGTTTGTCTAATAATTTAATATACGTATTCAAAAGGGCTCAGTCATTAAGTTATATTCCCATTGGTACTAATAGAGTGTCTCCAACTTTTGATAAAGCTGAATAAATATATTTAATATTCTCTACCTCAATTTCAGGATATGTCATCGTCGTTACAGTTACATATTGATCTGATTGCATTGTTTAAATAAGATTCAGTAGGCTTCGTAAGTGGCGAATAACACTCTTCA
Organism: Euzophera pinguis; assembly: GCA_947363495.1. NCBI lineage: Eukaryota > Metazoa > Arthropoda > Insecta > Lepidoptera > Pyralidae > Euzophera > Euzophera pinguis. Next base: position 10,179,317 of record OX376163.1, read on the forward strand.
AATAATAATACAGAAGCTTATCATAAAAATTTGCAGCAGACAGTGACAATTTTTTAGGAAAATTGGCATATAGCTTAACTGATTGTAAATATGAAGTTGTTTGCATGCCGGTGCCGTACCTAGACTATATGTATTAGAATGCTAACAAATGGACAATTTATTGATATTTTATAATAAACTTAGATTATGAGCTAATAAGTAGGTATAATGTTACACGAATATAGATAAATGCATTGTCTCTAAATGCATATCTCTGTCATCTATAGGGTCCAAGAAGGAAGCATCAAGAGAAATACCCGTGAGTAATGGTTGATATGACCCGCATTCGGCTTTTAATAGTCCAATTAACATTTGGAGTCACGTTTTGAAAAGACAATAGCCATCTTCGTGGGGGCTACGAAGCTGGCACATTGGTGAAGCGAGCTTTCCATATTAATGTATGTTTGTTAGCTTCGAAACACGTACGAATGACGCAAGGTATCAGGTATGTCGTACTTTCTGCTCGCAAAGTTTCAATTGTGGTTTTATGGCGATTTTATATAAATAAATGGTGCTATGTTAATTCGATTCAATGGCACAAGATCGTAAAGTCAACTCTGTAAATTTAAATCAAGTTTCTTCATCAGCCACCTGGTCTCGACTTCACCGAGAGTTTCCATGTTTCTTTTATGGAGAACCAAAATATTCTTCTAAAAAAATGTGCTGCTTTGATGTCAAAGTGGAGGATAAATAACCTGGGATGCTGAAGACTGGGTAAAATAGTTAAGCAGGAAAGCGCACCCGGGGCTGGGAAGCAATATGGTTGCCACCTTATTGCTAAGAACGAATTTCAGATAAAATAGTATTGGATACCTACCAAACATTTTTAGTTATATATTCTCGCAGAATCAGTAACTTGTCGAAAATTTGCTATACATATTTTTTAGTTCCGATTTAACTTCGCTTTTCACGATGAACATAACAAGTCATGTTATCCATACTCCATACTTACGTTAGTTATATATTTATAATATTATAAATGTGAAAGTGTGTTTTTTTGTTTGTTTGTCCTTCTTTCACGTTAAAACGGATTGATGTGATTTTTTATGTGGAGATAGTTGGAGACCTGGAGAGTGACATAGGCTACACACAGCTAGTTTAATATAAAATCAAAACGAACCTTTTTTTTCAAGCTACCTAACGGCATCAAGCGAACCCATAAAATTAAATTTGCCAAATAATTCACATCCCACATGTACAACCACCAAAACTGCCTTAAATTTCGCTTGTGTCATTTGCATGCTGATTCATTAGTAGTTCCCAATTGTATTGTTCTCAGAATTCTAGCTTGTTCTATATACCACAAGTCTATTTACATTGGTCGGGTAATGACAACTGGCATTATTAATGAGATGTCGGTATGAAGAAAAGGCGTATTCACACTGAATTAAGTAGTTTTGTTTAATGGATAAGACTTTTCACACGTATGAACTCGTGTCGCTTTGCGTAAAGGCAAAGTCCATAAAGCTTCGGCCCAAGTAGGTAAAAGTGTGCGTTAGTGCGTTTTCCTAGTTGCGTCGTCAGCTTACGCTTCCGAGCCTATGATACACTGGTCCTAGATTTGGCGGTACTGGTTATTACAATCCAATAATTAAAAATACAAATATAAATAATCTAATAAACACGGTTGGAGAACATTCAAAAAATGTGACTAAATTAGCTATTTCAATTCAAGGCGTCAAACGAAAGATACTTATTGTTATATCGCTGGTGTGCAATAATCCTATCTAGGCCATTCAAGTAGCACTTTCTAATCAGAGTAATATGATCTGATCCAAGCCAGTCTTAACGTTAATGCCTATTGTTTATATCCAACGGTAGGTGTCGCCTACAACGCATTAATTGTGTATTAATTTATCATAAATCTTGCTAAAGTATTGGCAAGTTTAAGTTTATATTCAGGTTTAGAGTTAAAACATGTAACAATAGAAGGGCTTCCTGGTGTTTGAGGTATTGGAGTTGTTCACGCTATTTAAATGTGCGGATATATTTTGAACTGAATTGAAATATAGGGAAGAAAGAAATCTCAATAACACTATTTATATATAACTTTGAGTTAAGCCGTGGTGACAACAATTTCGAGTCTGTACCTCCTAGCGGTGAGGTGACCTCTAGCCCGGAACGACATATTTCTCCATACAAAAGCAAAATCGGCTCGAAATGGACACCTTCGCTCGCTTCTCTTGCTCATTCACCTATTAAATTGTTCAGCTAAGGCAAACGTTTAATTGTTAACTCCTTTTCAAAAATGTACCTACATCATTTTAGCCAGATATGTGATAGTTGGAGGCCCAATGCTAAATAGCAGGCAATCAATGGTGCAACAGCTCAGCATTGGATGAAGAAGACATTGCAACCTCTTGAAAAAGGAAGATAATGAGGAACGAACGTATACGGCGAGAGTGTGGTGAAAGCGAGAGAGGAATGCTGAGATCGTACAGAGAGGATATCTTTAGTCTGTACCCACTTAGTAAGAATACTGATAGCCATGATTTTATATTATGATATATAGGCAAAATGGCATACTGCAAACCTGATAGGAACTGGTCATCTTAGCCACTCATATACTGCATTTTTTTTTTAAATAATATGCAAATTAAAAATGAGTCAGTCGTGTTAAAAATAACAACAAATTCAGCAGACAACAGTCACTATCTACGTCACCAAAATTGGAAATAAAGTAAAATCTAATGCTAATGATATTAATGGCTATCATTATAGGTAGAAATTGAAACAATACACAATCTTGATGATGATTACAATCAATACAGATTACAGGAAAATGGTCCCGTAAACCGCGAATTTGAATAACGAATTGTGGAATTAGTAATGTTATACGCGACCCAATTTTCGCCGATGAAGGCACCACACATTAATACATGCAGAGAAGTGTCTCCTGTTGTAATCATTTCCAAATGTGTTTTTTTTTTCTTAAACGGAATACATCTGGTTTTTTTTCTAAATGGGTTTAATTTATGAAATGAAAATTAAGGAATAAAAACCGCTATTGTTAGCCTGCTTTGCACTACGCTCAAGAGTATTTATTTTCCAATAAATATTTTATTCTAGTTACGTTTTATTGGTTAGGTAAGTTTATTATGTTTCTATATTCCTTATATCAAAAAAATATTTTATTATCGGGTTAACTGTTATATAACCAGTGCAGTACTCAAAACAGAGACTGGACTAATTTCATGTCACTATAGTCACCACAATGCTGAGATAAGGCCTTTTTATGTATATCAAATAAGCAATTTTTCTTATTTTGTAGTATCGCACTTTGGTCGTCTTACGGGTGATTTCCAGAGAATATCGTACGTAATTTCGACGAGTAATGATTTGATTTGAACATAATTATGACTATTTCGTGTTTTATTTTTTTTTATTTTAGTAGTAGACTCGCTAAGAAGATATCTCAAACGGGTACGCTCATTCTACACTCTCATTATTCTATCTCACTACTTTGTACAAAATGAATGCCGGATTAACAAATGCCAGATCCGATCATTGTTGTAATTCATCTTGATTTATAGTTGCGTGTTGTGCACTTCAGTGTCGTAAATTAACGGGTTACAACGAAAACAAACGTTTACTATTGGTTGACTCTTCTTTTATTTTGTGACAAATTATATTTTACTAAGCTGATTTCGTATAAGGCAAAAAAATAGACTGCTCCCTATTTTCGTAAATGTTGTCAATTGTAGCAGACGTCTAAATTTCTTCGTCAATATTCCCTTTCAATTAGTATTAAATTAATACTATACTATTCGCTAAACTTGTGATTATAATGTGTATATTTGAGACACTACTATTTCAATAAAAATATCAATTATGGCACTAAACATGGACTAAGTGTTCTGAAATCAATATTTAAAAAAATCTTAACATTAAAGAAATTATCGAAATGGTTGAATACTTTAAATTACGATGAAACTGAATTACCTATTATTGCTCAGAACAACGTTCACATAGTATACCTACTTATATCTTCATTATATTACTCAAGTTTCGGGTGTAGGGTACAGCTAGGTTAAAATGGGATTGGAAGGGTCATGAGTGCCGCATGCATCCGGAAAGATGGACGAGCTGATGGGTCCAACAGAGAGGTCTGCCAAAGCCAAAAACGAGATGGTCCGATTAGATAACGGAATTTGATGGGAATTGGAAAGAAATAGCCCTGGGCAGAGACGTGTGGAAAAAATGAGGGGAGGCTTTTGCCCAGCAGTTGTATAATGGTGTGATGTTGTATAATGTGTTGATAATGATGTTGTGCAGGTCTTCCTGGAATGATTTTTTTTTTCATTTTCAAGATTTTATATTCAATTTATTAACAATTACTAAATGAATTATAACATTATTTGTGTTCTTTTTCTATTTAACATATTCCATTATTGGAGCGTTTATATATTATAATAAGACATTTCAATTCACATAGAGCGCTTTCTAGCGTTGCCTACGTTGTAGCTTCCTGAAAATTTATCAGTTTTCTACTAAGTATTCCTATTTTCTTAAGAGCGTAATCTTCTAATGCCAATACTGTGTCTATTGATCCCAGCTTTGTTAACATGTTGGCATAGTGTCAACAACTCTTTGAATCTATTACTGGTTTATTAGGTTATCGCACCGCAGACGAGTTCAAAGCACGTCCTAAGATCTAATTAAATGACATGTTAACAATAAAAACCTTTTTTTAGTGCTCGCCGATTACTGATCAGTTTTTATTTTACTCTTCTGACCAGAATGGGAATTAATATGTTAAAGGAATAGATTATGTAGAGATTTTATTAGTCCAAGTGTCAGGTGAGCGGATAGAGGGGTATTCTTTTGCATACCAATTAGATTTTTAATTGTTCGAAGTGTTGAATTGAATAATGAATCGATATGTGTTCTAAGAATTTTATAACAGTTGTTAGGGGATCGTGATGGTAGCTACGGGATGTTGTTGAATATTCATTGCAGTATTTATTATTCGTTGTAGTAGGTCGAAAGGTAGTTTCGAAAAACTCTGACATCAGGGTTTGCGGGTTCGATTGACTATGTAGTCCTTTCGATATTGATGATTGCAATCTTGAAAAAAATTAAGATAGAAAATATAAAGCTAGCTAGTAAAATGATTGGCACTTATGGAATGTTTTACACATAAGTCTAGTTAAAACAGCATTTCTGATACACAACAAATGTCGAAATAGTATAATTTCGAAATAGTAAAATTGTAATTGTTTCTTTATTTGTGATGTTTGCTCAAAACTAGTATCTATACTTAATGCAAAAATTACTTACTAAAGACATAATTTAATACTTTCCTTATTTCTTGGAATATAAATACGGTTAATGATAAGAGAAATAAAACCTTGGTAAAAAATAACTGAAATCTATGACTCGGCCAGCAAGTATGTCTACAGTATTTAATAATCAGCATTTTTTTGTTTTCTCTCGAAAAAAATAATTTAATCTTATATATCGTAAATAACAAGGAACATAAAAACAATAAATCCTCAACAACAGAAAAATATCACGCACAGGATCGTATCTTACATGCAAAATGCAAAGCACATTATAACATTTTTATCAACTAAAGACTCTTAATTTCAATATACAAGACACTTTCCAAATTAAAACACTGTAAAGCAAATTGGATGAGGGTAAGACGATACGGGAATCTCTTTTTACTCCATAAACTAGTACCTCACTCATTATTTCTTGGATTTCGCCATCGCCTTGACTTATAGTGCTTGTATCTTATGGCATTTAATTGATCCAACCCTGCACTTAAATTCATTACTACACAAATTGATTTTTAAATTAACACCAAAACCATTACTGCATTTATTCTTTATTAAATATAAACGGCCGTATTAATTGAGCATTGGATAGCGTTACAGTGATTTTGATGGACGAAAATGGAGGCAGCGGTTTCAGAATACGATGGTTGAACGAGATTTCTCGTTTTCTTTAATTTATTTTTCTTTGAGAGGTGTCTAATGACCTGCTGCGTGTGGCCCGACATTTTTATCGGCCAGTGAGGGGCTTTGACAATATTTTTCGAATATTAATGTCGATATTGTATCGATGGTGTGACTCGAGGTGGCCTCGAGGGTTTTACTAATTGGTCTGACTTAAGACAGCAAGTAGTAACTATTAGTCAAGAACTTTTTTCTGAACTTGGTAAGTTAACTTAGCAAAAAATGGTTATGCTTCCTGACTAATAACGTGCTATTGTAACATAATATTTGAAATTAGGCGTCGTATAATTCTTTTTATAGTTCGTATTTACCTATACGAAATAATAAAATAAACAGTTGCAGCTTTATACATATGAACGTCTGTTACACATATACTATATGATTTGTTTTAGAACGAATTAAATTTACAGATATCTTCAAGCAGCTCAAAAGCTCTAACGCAAGTATTAATCATTACAATTTACAATTAAACTTATAACAGTACATTAAATCCACTAATGAAAATAATACAATTTTATTTTTTTAATTTAATCTTAGTTTTTATCCGTTTGTCCATAGACAAAGGCCTCCTCCAATCTTTTCCAGTCTTCCCTGTCTCCTTTTCCCTGTCTCCACAACAGGTATACCTGTCTCCACAACAGGTATACCTGTCTCCACAACAGGTATACCTATTCATTAGAGACATAAAGTATTAAAAATCAACAATGTAAAATTTTAAAAATTTGCCTTGTTTAGTATTTCTTAGAAGCATCTAGGCGGGTCTCGTTTTAGTAATAGGCGCTAAAAGCCTCGGTACAGTCAGCAATATAAAATGTTTTAATTAATGAAAAATATTTACTGAACTTGTATGAAAAGTAAGTTCGTCTTGTAGTAGAAATAACATACAAAATATCTAGAGTACTGAAATAAAATAACTCTTGTAAACTTATATCATAATTAAACCTCATAATAATAAGTGTTAAAAATGCAATTTATAAAGAATTTACTTCCAGCCCGTCAAGTATTTTTAATGATCGTAATTTATCATGTTTCGAAACAAATTAATATTTTTTTTCGACATTTTCGTATTTTCTTAGTTGATTTCACTGCCTACGAGAGAAAATACTTTTTTATTTCACAATTTGTACATATGAGCGTATTTATTTAAACGTTTTATTGTATTTAGCAAACAATCAATCGTAAGACTCATCAATTATAGAAAATAGTTACCGTAATGAATATCAACACTTTCTTGCACATTAAATTAATGACGGAAATGACAATTTAACTATAAACTTTGCCGACTGTACTTTGAGTTATAAAATCGTCTTGTCCCATCTGAGGTGTTAAATAAACATTTTGCCGCCATTAAGTTCGATCCCTTGCGTGTATTAATTTGTATTGTGTATTGAACAAGATAACGGAAATAATACTTTTCATGCCTCTTCTTATATGTAAAACAATTACTATAACCATATTAACCATATTTATTTTACATAATAATAATATAAATGCGAAAGTCTACCTGTCACTCTGTCACGGCTAAACCTCTGGACCAAGGTTTAACCTTATAAGACTTGGTGTAGATATAGTTGAAGACCCAAGTTCAAATATAGGCTACTTTTTGACGCAGGCAGAGTCGCAGGAAACAACTAGTTACATAAAGATAGGTTACATTGTGTCAAATGAATACGAAGGACGAAGCATGAAATGTAAACGATATTGCTACACTAAACGCTTTTAAATTTAATTTCATCAGCATCATCACATATTAAATTAGTACTATTTATAATTCTGTGACAGAAGTTAAGGAAGGAGATATTTTTTCTTGAAGAAAGTAAACGATTACTTTCAATTTAAAAAAACAATGTTATCAAAGACCTTGCTCGTCGCCCTTTTCCGAAATGTCACATGGTTCTAATTAAAATATATAATTAGGCACTTATTCCAAAAATATATCCCTTATTTCATTTGGAAATGGATATTTTGAAAAAGTCTTAAACAATAATTTTAATTAAGCCACAGATCTATAAATAACAAAAACAGTAACTAGCGTAATAAAGAATTTGTAAAAAAATAACTAAATTCAACTGAATACATAATTAGGTGAAAAATTTAATTTATGTAAAGCAGAGTGTATACCTAAATTCAATGGCATGTGTACAAAAACACCTACAGTTTAAAATAAAGATCCTTATGGAAAGGTGTCATCAGAAAACCGGTAATGGGCAAGCACCGGAGATGACGTCACGAAGCATTATTAACGGTAACTGTTCACAATCGGGTTAAAGTTTACAGCATTCCAATATTATTTTTATAAAACTTGTTATTGTCCTTTTTTTTCGTTTTAGGTGCAGTAAAGTTCCCAAAATGTTTTTTTTTTAATGTCCTGTATTGTAGCGTGCAAAAGAAAAATAAATAAATGTTAATTCAGTCGTATTTTCAAATAAAATGAAGGTAAATATATATTTTATACTTTGCCTACTAAAGAAAATCCAATAATACTCGTAAAATAGAAAAAATAAATAAATTTGATCCCAACATGTAATATTTTAGTATTATTTATACTATGTATCTGTATATTATAATAACCAGTATCTAATAAATAGGTCCAAATGAAGGACTAGGATTTACACCGTACCATATCCCCCCACCCCTCCCCAAGCGTAAGCCGTGGACATGGATTACTTTAATTTTATTTGAAAATACGACTGAAGTAACATTTATTTACATTTCTTAGTAATATATTATTGCAAAAACTAACATTTATTATTACGTATCTAAGTACATTACAAGTCCTTAAACATATTCGTAGTACAGCTAATTACAGAAACACGTTGATGCATTAGATGGTATCGTGTTTATAAAATACTCCAATAAAGATATCGAAAGCCTTAATTAGTGACAAATTGGTCGTCCACGAGTTATATATGAGTTTGGATTAAATATATTAAACATGTTATCTAAAAAACTGTTATTTTCATGCTTCGGGCAGTCAATATTTTAGTTCAATACTTATATTTGCATTTTTATTGCATTGTTGGTCTAAATTAAAAACGATTTTTGTTAAAAAAACTATTTAAATGGAATGTAATTAGTTTTTGAGGCTGTAAAGTTCGTTCAGTATATATTATTTAATAGATGAAATGCAAGGTAATGTGTAATGTCCATGTTACGCCATTACCAGTTTCTGTCGGGAGCCACACCCTTGAAGTTATAGACCAGTATATCTACCTGGGTCAGATGATCCAGGCTGGCAACTCCAGCTTCGAGGACGAGGTCTTTCGTCGAATCCGACTCAGCTGGGCGGCGTTCGGGAAGCTAAGTAGCGTCTTCTCGTCCAAAATAGCTCAGTCCCTTCAAACTAAGGTCTTCGACCAGTGTGTGTTACCAATGATGACATATGGATCCGAGACGTGGTCTTTGACTATGGGCCTCATAAGAAAGCTCAAGGTCGCCCAGAGAGCTATGGAGAGGGCGATGCTTGGTTAACACCAACTGATTCGATCTCGTAGGGAAACAACCCTACGAGATCGAATCAGAAATGAAGAGATCCGTAGGAGAACAAAAGTTGCCAACATAGCCAAGCGGATTAGTTCTTTGAAGTGGCAGTGGGCGGGGACATAGCGCGGAGAACCGATGGCCGATGGGACAGAAAGGTTCTCGAATGGCGACCGCGTACCGGTAAACGTAGCGTTGGATATCCACCGACCAGATGGTCAGATGACCTGAAAAAGGTCGCAGGCAAACGCTGGATGCCAGACTGCTGCCAACCGATCATTTTGGAAATCATTGGGAGAGGCCTATGTCTAGCAGTGGATTGACTGCGGCTGAAATGGTGATGATGATGAGATGAAATACAGTACAGTTTGAAGAATTTCTGCAGGTATAGTGTCCCTGCCCATACTATGGCACATCATTTGTCGCCCTTAGTGCCCAGCCACGTGCACTCTGAAATGCATTTACGAAGCCTTGTCAGTAGCGGAGTATTGGCTTTTCAGCTACAGTCGACATTTGAAGAAGAAGACTGAATGAACTAATTTACTAGTGGAATTTATTTGAGTGAACAATATTAACAGCCAACCGAAAGTGAACGTATGCAGAATGAAGTGATTATATTTAGTAGAGAGATATTCTACTAAGTTAATATTTACTATCAGCAACAGACAAGCCTATACCCCTTATAGGCGTAATTTGTCTGCAGCGTCTAAGGGTTGTTTTTATCGTTATGTACTTTACATATATTTTTATAAGACTATTTACCTTTATTTTATTTATTGTATTATTGTCCAAGTATTGCAAAATATGTAGAAATGTTATGCTTTTAATATATTTGTATAAATATTATATATAAAACATCATGTATTCTCCTTTACATAATCTGACATGGCAAGCAAAATTTTTCAAAAGTAGGTACTGCTGATTACCTACCGATATTATCATAAAAAAATAACTCCATTTAACATTTGGTAAACGATGACTGCATTAGTTTTAATGTTTTCTTATGTTTTCGCGATTGTTATTCATTAAATTAAACTATTTTAATACGGTTTTATCGCGTTTATTACTTATTTATTTACACCTGACGTTTCAAACACTTTACAGCGTTCATGGTCGCAGGCAGACTAAGTTAACATTTGTCTTTGATGTCATAAGATTACAAAACTACCGCCCGAAATTTTTATTGGGAACTATTCCGATTCACGCAGTATTGGCTCACAGTATCTAAGGGTCTTGCAGTCTGCTTCCGAGTTTGCGATTTTATTAAGTTAATGACTGGGTCCCAAGCTGGCGGTACCTGCCATCCATCCTCTCTATTGAAATTAGGATGTTTTTTAATTTCAATAGCTTCACGTAACATCCTTGGAATGAATCTGTTTTCCTTTGCAAGGACTTGAGGATTATCAAAACGCATATAGTGGTTGGGTTTGTCTAGAGCATGTTCACAGACTGCAGACTTGGTTGAGCGTCTATTTTTCATGACAGCAATATGTTCTTTTATACGAGTATTAATGCTTCTCTTTGTTTGCCCAATGTATGATAAACCACAGTCACAGTCAATTTTATAAACTCCAGCATCTTGCAATGGGATATTGGATTTTACAGGTCTTAAAAATTGGTTAATTTTCTTATGCGGCTTGTAATAGGTCTTGATTGAAGCTCGCCTAAGTATGTTACCAATCTTGTCCGTGACTCCCTTTATGTATGGTAAGATGGCAGGAAAACGATCAACTGTGTGTGGCTTGGGTCGACTTCTGTGACATATGTGTGGGAGGCTGAGATTGTTGCTTTTTAAGACAGACTTGACTCGGTGAAGCTCCTCCTTAAGATGGTGGGTGTCACAGATGCCGTGTGCTCTCTGTAACAAAGATTTGCCTACGGTAGCTAACTGACATGGATGATGGTGAGATTTACCGTTGAGATATTTGTCTGTGTGGGTGGGCTTTCTGTACACAGTGTGACTGATACTATTGTCAAGATTTCTAGTTATTAAAACATCAAGAAAGACTAATGAATTATTGATCTCAGGTTCCATAGTGAATTTAATTTTACTATTAATGGAATTTAAATGATCTAATAAAACAGAGACTTGAGTTTTGGGGAGTACAACAAAAGTATCATCTACGTACCGTTTGAACATCTTCGGCATAGCCAGGGTGCTTGAAAGAGCCTTCTCCTCAAGGTCTTCCATGAAAATGTCGGCAACAATGGGAGAGACTGGAGACCCCATAGCTACACCGTCAATTTGCATGTAGAATTTGTTTTCCCAGAAGAGATAGCCTGATGTTAAGCAATGCTCAAGTAACTCTGCATACTCTTGAGGTAGATGGTGGTCCTCAAGCCTTCTCTTAACAATATCAATACAGTCATGCAAAGGTAGGCTGGTAAATAATGACTGTACATCAAAACTGACCATTGTGTCTTCATCAGTTAATCGTAGATCTTTAATTAAGCTGATAAAGTGATAAGAGTCCTTGACATTAGTATCAGTATGACCACGAAGTTGTGTTAATATCTTCACCAGGTGTTGTGCTAGTTTATAAGTTGGCGAATCTATTTGGCTTACAATTGGTCTTAATGGGTGGTCTTTTTTGTGTATTTTTGGAAGGCCATATAATTTTGGTGGTTTCACACAGGAAGGCACGAGCGACGTGATGTCTAAGTTTAATGTGTCGGAGTATTTTAATATTAATTCTTTGGTTTTCGGGCGGTAGTTTTGTAATCTTATGACATCAAAGACAAATGTTAACTTAGTCTGCCTGCGACCATGAACGCTGTAAAGTGTTTGAAACGTCAGGTGTAAATAAATAAGTAATAAACGCGATAAAACCGTATTAAAATAGTTTAATTTAATGCATTAGTTTTTTTTAGTTACCACAATTTAATACAAATATCAAAGTTAGCAAGTACAAAGTTGAATACCATCTCGTTGGAACTGAATTTAAATTCTATGAAAATAAATTAGAGTCTAATCTTAATGAAAAGTATTAACGTTAAACTAACAAACATAACACGACATTATTTACGACAGTCAGCTATGCGGCAAAATACATAAAATTTCTTATAATGTAAAAGAATTGGGTGTAAGGTGAAATGATAACTTATCAACAATAGATAGAGAAACGAAAAATATTCATATTTGAATTTTATCAAAGTTGCTTTACAAATTAAGAAGACGTCTTTTAATCATTTTGTAACAGGTGATTTATGATCAGGATATCTTAATTGTGAATAGTTGTTAGAAGAGAAACTTGTAGATATGTCATACAATTTTAGTCCGTACAGGTAGAAACGCTAAATCTTCTAGACACTTAGTTACTCTTTTAATCTTCAAATTTGATTTTCTTTTATCTTAGTTTATTAATCGAGAAGTCGATTATATATTCCTGTCGCTAATAAGTACCTTCTGCGGTAATAAAGACAACTAACTTAGTACTTTCCTCTAACAAACCTACGAATCAACTGAGAAAACAAGATGATGAAGTCGGAAAAAAATAAAAAATAAACATTTTATTCTGTGATACTTGTCGTATCATTACAATATCGACTGACTCGTTAATACACTATTGTAAAAAAAACATCTACAACAGCATCTTTCCGAAATGTTAAAAAATGTCTACTGCAATAAGTTATCTTCGCCACAGGACACACACTCAATTCCTTAGTGTGGGTTAAAATTAACACCGTCTCATTTGAGGCAAGAGAAATTAAAACTTCTTATCCTTTTTTATGTGGCATTTATGCTGACCATAAAATTATACTTACTTTTTTAAGTCGCAGGATGCACGAAGTGGAATTAAAAATCTTAAAATAAAAAATATACGTTATTTTGTAATGAGCGTTAATTTGGGTATGTTTATATAGTTTTATAGTGGGCATTGTTTGATTTTGAATTGTAGCTCTGAGAAGACAATATATTTTATTAAAAAAACTTGTCACCACACTTAAGCACACAACACTTGACTGATATTGTGTTCTTAATTAAATCATTTAATTCCGTTATGAGAGTTAAACCACACTATCATCATGGGGTACCTACAAGTATAAGGTCGATTGACCAGGCATCTCACTCGATGTAAATCAATGAATCATCATAGCTTTATCGCTAGCTGTCATATCGTAACACCATTCACTACAATCATCCCATAGAAAATCATACTAACCACTAACTTTACAAGTAGATTCCCAGCCATAAACTTACAAAAACATTCAACAATACTTCAAACAATAGTCGATTCTCTCGTAATTAGAGAGACGAACATTCCGAACGATCTTTCGTATCGATTACAGCTGAATAAACAATGTTTTTTTTTTCTTTATTCAAATAATATTATAAATCAAACGCGCGCGGATAGCGTCTGTATGGAAAGATCATTAATCTAAACGATGCAGGAACAAATTATAGAGTTTGCAATAGTGGTGTTATTTCAATCTTCTGGCCATTTCTTAAACTTAGACAAATATTTTTTGTTTCTTTAACATCTATATATTGTATTTTCTTGCTTATTTAATAAGATACTGAAAAATTCTCGTTGCGTCGCAAGTGAGATGAATATCATATATTCATTAACGCACATGAAGTTTTTATTGAATTAAGAAAAATGTATGTCAAAAAGTTGACACTGACAAACAAACCACTCAAAACAACGTCGAAGGCGGAACTATTTTCTTTTTCCTTTTAAAGACAAAGGACTCCAATTCACTAAAGTAAAACCTGTGATGACACTAATAAGGTATTAACTGTTGATTTAAAAATCTAAGTAGCATTTTTCTGTATTCTCAATGTTTTATACACGCTCACAGCTTGTAGTAATGCTTAATTGTTCCTTATCGAATTCCAGTACGGCTTACAAGCATTTGTAATTAGTCAGTCGAGTCGCTCAATTGTTTAGGATAAAAAAATTGGACTGGTCAAATAAATCGGTCGAAATACGTATATTTATTATATGTAGTTTGATGCAGCAAATTTAGATGGTGAAAGGGAGGCTGTCAATCCACTCGATCACTTGTTCGTCTGCTTTGTGGATATAACAAACCACTTTCAATGGAAAAAAGGGGACACAAATCAGCGAGGTGTTTAATGCTTTGTATTTCTCCACAGGGGCATAGCGGACTCGAGGAGATGTTCCACTCGCTTATGAGTTCCGCACGATATTAAAATCGAGGCAAAAGTACTAAACAATACTAGGATACCTAGTGAGAAGAATATGATTAGTAAAGAGCATGGCAATTTCTATAATGAGAAGACAGCGTTCATAGGCTGTTGTAACCAATTGGTAAATACCAATAAAGTGCCTGTTTCTTCATGAAGTTGTTATGACCCTCAGCTATGAGAAAAACGACTTCGAAGAAGAAGTGTATCAGTAAACTGATGTCCTCAAAATCTGAAAATCATCATCTTCATTAAAATTTTAGCTGCAATCAGTCTACAGCTGGACATCCTTCCTTAATAATATTATGAAAGCGAAAGTGAGTTCGTACATTTGTTTGTTTGTTTCCTCTTCACGCTTTATCTAGTGAACTAATCTTCCTGAAATTAGGCATAGGTACAAGTATGAGTACTGAGATGGGCATAGGATGCCTTTCATCCTCTAGGATAAACGTACTGTTCAAGTGGGATTTAGGTACGCATACGAAGCCGCGAACAGAAAAAATACCTAGTAATTAACTTTGAATAAATTTGTCTCTAAAAGTTTAACTTAGGTAAAATTTCTATTTATGAACATTCAATATAACATTCGCGTCTGCCTCTACAAAGATAAAAGTCATCATTAATTTGATAGCAAAATAAAGTAACTTTAAAACGAAAGATATTTCATAACTATAATAATTTTTTATCAAAATTTTGTAAATCTGAATTATTTTAATTACAAATCCATGTAAATTACTATCAATTAAATGGCCAATATTCGATAACTCTCAATATAAGAGATCATCTAAAGAATCTAAGGTTAAAAATGCTGTTTGATTAATATGTTACTCGTGGTCTCAAATTAGATATAGAATATATGCAAATTGGAGACGTTTATGGGAGCCACACACGACACAAAGATTTTAACAGTAATGTGATCTGATGTTTTAAAGCGATTAGTATTCGATTAGTAATTCGAGATGTGACAGAATTTTAAGGTCTGGCAGTTAAAACCCTCAAGATTTTAGATTAAATCGAGAACTGTCGAATTGATGTTGCATAATTCATTCTGAATTAAGTGTCATGTTAACTAGCGGTATAATCGTACGTTTTCTTTTTTGTTATTGTACCCAACATTAATAATGATTCAAAAATCTGTGAATGAATAAGTTTTAAAAATATATTTAATTCACATTATACTTGAAATGATAAAAGATTAAGAGAACATGTATATACTACTAAAAACTTAAATCTTTCGGATACCATTTGAAGAATTATTTAAATACCTATATTTTCTTTTTGCAAATATTTGGCTGGGTCTTCATCGCACGACCAATCGGTAAATAATGTCAAATATTCAAGTTCAGACTCACTCAATAAAGTCTTCTTTATTGTAGACTTTATTTCTTGTTTACTGGGCTTGATGGACTTATTCAACTTTGGAACTATACCTTTATCTTTTCTTGCTGCAAGACTTTTTTTTATAATAATCAAGTGTTGGTGGAGGTGCAAAAGCACGAAGTAAATTCTTTTTCAAGTATTCAAAAACTTCCAGTTCTCTTTTAGCACGTCTAGCTTTCCTAAACTTTATTCGCTCTGTTTCTACAGATTCCTTTACGGCTTCTTTAATTTGATCAACTACTAATTCGTCCAAACGTGAACAATAAACCATGTAAAATGATTCTAAACTTCGTGTCATAGTTACTATGTCCATATTTATTGGTTGATCGGAGAGGGTATTTTCAAACACAAATTCTAAATGTAAGGTAAGTTTAACGACATTTGGTGCACTCATGCTTTCGTAAAATAGTCCGTTTGCTATTTTATAAAACTTATTTTCTAATTGTGCACACCTTTCTTCACTGAATTCAAGTAGTTTTTCAAAATATCCAATAGTACTTATAATACTTGCCGTTTCATTTACTATGTTCTCTTCAAGTAACATAAACTCCTTCTTTGCATGTTGGATTTGTGGAGTCAAAAATGTCACGTACTCTAAACAATTCATCAGTTGTTGTTCGAAATATTCAAATAAGTGTAATAGTTGAAATGGTTGAGTAAAATATAATGCTGGACTGACAAGGTCACTTAAGCACTCTTTTTGCATATTTTCAAAAATAACGTTAAATGTTTTTTCACCTCCCATACCGAGATCAAAGCCTTTTATTTCTATTTCTACAGATTGAGCAAAGTTTCTGTTACTCGCTCGCCAACTCGGGGGGGACAAATAATAAAGAAATCTTCCATACCTTTGTTGTAAATAATACATATAATCTAAACCTATTAGACTTGAAACTATTTTAAACTGCTGATCTGCTAATAGTTGCAGCTCTGCCGTTTTCATATGAACTTCATGTTGCAAAGTGTCACATTTTCTCAAAAGTGTTATAGACTTGTTGTAGTCCTTTGAAATGAAAGTATCTAAATATTCAGCTTGTTTTGTGAACAATTTAAGGCCTTTCTCGAAAGATTTCATTTCATTTTCATGTTTTACGTCTATATTTAAAACATGATCATTTCTGAAAGCCGCTTCTAGTTTTGTTCTCAAATTATTATTTATTGCAGTCTTCAGCGTTTTATATAGTGGACCACGTCCTTTAGAAAAAAGTCGTCCATTCACATAGTTATAAAAGTTTTTGTCAATATCAGTCATCGCTTTGACATCATTGGGTGGGTCCTCCACATGTTGTCTAGTTCTGCGTTCGCTAAGTTCAATTTTATATTTTTGCTGAATGGTTACGTTAAGTTGATGTTTGTGATAACTTTTATCTTGTTCCTTTGCATAAAAAATATAAGGTAGCTGAAGCTCTTCTTTTCTCATTGTATTCAATTTTAAAGGACGTTTTTGTGGTGGTGTGAATTTTTTCAAACTATCCAGCGAGTACCTTTGAGGTTTCTTTATCACATTTTTAAGCCTGCTTTGAAGGTGTGATGGTTTAAACTCAATAGTTGATTCTTGAGCAAAGACCCGTGGAACTGGTATTTTTATAGAATAAGAACGTGAATCTTCCATTATGAATGTACTAAAATTGAAATTCAATGTCAAAATATATTGAGATTTTGTTACTTTATTCAGCCTACTAGATCAATAAGTTTTATAGATTTGTGAATTTAATTAAGGATGGTTTATGGAACATGTCTTCTACGAATCGTAAGTCCTTTTTAGAGGATAATTTTCAAAATAAGATGATAACAACAAAGAAAGCAATAATTAATCGCACAGTGTAGTTAAAATGTTAAGCCCACAAGTGTGAGTCTCGGAGCATTAGATCAGCTTTTTTGGACTAGTACGAAAGAGAGATAAGCAGTCCATATCAGAATATATGTCATAACATAACATAGAAAACTCCTTATCGAAATTACTGCCACCCATGCAGTAAAGAAGGGTGCAGTGTATGATATAGATTAGAATTTACTATAGAATAAGATTAATTGGTGATGATTTCTTTGAATACGGGTGACTTTTTAAACACTAGCCAAATTTTTATTCTGTTTATTAGGTAAAAATAAATTACTTATCTTATATTTTCTTATAACTTATTATTATGGGAAAAAGTTTTAGACCTCCCAAATCTGGGGATCAGCTTAGTTTTTTAAGTGGTAAAGTTACAAACAAAGAATGTGAAAAATTGGTTGGTATTTAGAAAATAACCCTGGGTTGATGGATATGCGTGCTAATGGACTCTCCATTAAGGATGCTGAAGACCTGGCGAAGTGGAGACATAAATGCAGGAAAGCGGACCCTGAGCTCCGAAGCGAACGACTGAGAATGCAACCGAAAAGATGCTAGGATGATGGATACAGAAGATGTTTTCATCCAGGAATATGCATTCCAGAGGAGAGGCGATGTTTTCGCGATTGTTACACATCGAAATAAACAAACTATTGTATACTTATTCATCTATGTTGAAGAGTGTAAATAAAAGCATAATTAGGCATTCCATTCTCACCGCATGTCGATGTTTAATATAGAATTGTGTTATTAAATAATGCAAGCAGCGATGAAACGGCTAATTAATGGATTTGGCAGTGCAACCGAATACCAGTGCTTGATGACAGCGTCAAAGTTGTCAGCTCAGACACTTTCATTAGTTATACGGTCCTTTTTTAGTCGTGTACTCGTCCAGGAATAATGTATGTTAAGCTTTATAAGGCAGCCGTTGATGAAGGCACGACGTCACACATGTTTATCGTAACAACAGGTATTTATCCAAAAAAATGTATCTAACTTCAAATTAGTGGCGCGCTCAGCCTTCTGATCGTTGTAGTTTTAACAAATTAATACAAATAAAATTTCAGTCATCATCATCATTTCAGCCGCAGTCAGTCCACTGCTGGGCATAGGCCCTCTCCCAATGATTTACAAAATGACCAGTTGGAAGCGACTTGCATCCAGCGACTGCCTGCGACCTTTTTATGTCACCTGACCATCTGGTCGGTGCGGTGGGTCAAAAAAGTTTCAGCGTAATAAAGTATCAATAGTATAAGATGTAATCCTTTCATATAAATTTTTATTAGTCCATAAAAGATTATAAGACATTCATTTATTCTTGTCATTGCTGCATTTTTCTGTAAGTATATCTACTCTCTATTACAATTTAATGTCATTTTTTATTGGTTACTCGTACTAGCTGTTTCCTGCAGCTCCGCCTGCATCAAAAAGTGGCCTAAGTTTGACCCCGGGTCTTCAACTATATTCATATCAAATTTCATCAAAATCTATTTAGCGGTTTGGCCGTGAAAGCGTAACAGACAGACAGACGGAAAGACAGACAGACAGACTTTCGTATTTATAATATTAGTATGGATTAGTATAGATGGAAGTAAGGATTTATAACGTATTTTCTGTAAATCTATTTCTCAGTTACCAACCCATTTTTAAAACCTCCGTTTTCCAACATTTATAAAATCAATACATCCGAACTTCAAACTCGACAAAGCGAATAAAACAAACAGTTCGAAATTTGAAATGAATTTGACGATTCCATGCGGCGCATTCAAATCAATCGTATCGAATCAAAACAATCAAATAAATACTGAACGTTAATTATTCGGATGCGTTCAGAAACCAGTCGCCGTGCGTAAATCAGTCGGTGTTCGGCGGGCGTCTATTTCGGGCTCTCATCTCAATCTCGGCGGCGTTAATTAGAAAGAATTGCTTTTATTTCGCGTTTCCACACTTCACGGCAAATGACGCAGACATGTTCTTGCGTGAGAGATTGGAAATCCTCCTTGATGTATGCGCTCAAATATTCGGTAAAAATAGATTATTTAGACGATTAATGTGATATAATGAGGTGGCTTAAGAATTTTCGGCAGTAACGGCCATTTTAAAAACGTTCTATTTTTAAATAGTTTGTAAAGGGCTAGGTTTAAATGATAAACGAAGCTGGAAAAGACAAGTAATTGGTAAACGAAACGTATATTATAATAATTGAGGACGTACGGCCACTCTTAATCTTATTTATGAGTTATTCGCCTTAATATACCTACTGATCGTTAGAAAAAACGATGTTCTTTTGATGTTGATTACGCTCATTTTCTATTTCTAAACTGGAATAATAGTAAAACACCTCTTTATTTTAATGCGAAGGCGCGAAAAATTGACGCGGAAATATTAAGTGTGAAGGGAATTAATGAGAATTCTTCAAAAAATATTTTCTTACGTCAGGAAACAAATTAATGCGTTTTATTTTTGGTCTCATTTGAATAACATGCCACTTTATTAGTTTCTATAAACTAGATTTATGTTGTTATTTTTTCATAGGTAATGTTACAATTACCACTACTCCTTTTCATGTATCTCTTCATAAAATAATAGAGAAGCACAGATCTTGGATGTAAGTCAGTATGTTTGAATTTAATTTATTTATTGCAGTTCACATTGTGCATTGTGCATGTAATTGCCAACTGCCACTGTAGTCCAGTGATCAAAGAGTCTGCCTTTGACCCAGAGGTCGTGGGTACAGAACTACGGCCCGAAGCTCAAAATATCATCTCTAGATCAGATCCGAAAAAAACTTCCATTAAATTGTGAAGGACCAAATTGATCTAATAATAAGGCACACTATGAGAGTTAATATTTTTTTTTTTTTGGAATACTACTGTTTCCTTCAGAGATCTTCGAAATAATCTGTCGTTCATTCATGTCGTTTGGATAACATAATCAATCGACCAATAGTCAATATATGCATAGAAATGAACTAAATTTATTTGCAAGTTTACACGGTGGAATAATCCATATTTTCATACTAATATTATAAATGCGATAGTGTGTCTGTCGCTTCGTCTGTATATAACGCGTTCACGGCTAAACCTTTGGACCGATTTTAATGAAACTTGCAAAGCCGCGGGAAACAGCTAGTTCTAAATAATAAAGTAAAAGTACAAGTTATAACAAACACCAAGTCTAAGGCTTTTGGATTCGTTCAACAGTCCACAGCCCATATAATCAAAGTGTCCAATTAAGAGCATTGGTCGATTCAATGAGAGAAACTACATCTCCAATCTCGTGCACGAATTAGGCGACAATTGTGAACACAATCGACTGTGGTTTTTAAATGGATGTAACAATTAATTCACAACAATTACGTACGCCCGCATTTCGAATATCATAGAGCTGCAAAGATGTAGAACAGGAATAAGTATACATTTTTTCACAAATTATTATTTATTTCTATTTATTATACTAACACTGAAAACATATCAAATAAAAATCATTTATATTAAGTAGGTATATACAACCACGTGTCCGTCACTCAAAGACTGAAGAGTCGACACAGCTTCGTCAAAGAAACAAAACCACTAACTGGCGAAGCCTCTCAGTCTAGAGTGGATATTTGGACGGAGAGATACCCTTCGGCCTCATCTCTGCCTCCCTCCTGGACATGACCTGCCATGGCTTACATGGAAGTCTTTAAACAGACTCCGGACTCTCGTAGGCCGAAGCAAAGAAAATATGTTCAGGTCGGGCTACTGCCGGTGCGGTATCTCTCCCCAAACCATGACGCATCTCCTGTACTGTCCTGCGTGCCCAGCCACCTGCACGCTCAGGGACCTCTACGAAGCCACCGACAATGCCTTGTCGGTGGCGGAGTTTTGGTCCTCTGAAGTTTGATAACAGCCAGAGTCGACTCGCAAAGAAGAAGATTAAGTAGGTGTAATGAATGGTAAAATTTTTATTTGTGATATAATCATCAAAAATAAAATATTCATAATTTATTGCCTTCCTTATCTATCATATCGTATTTGTAACAATGACGATTGACCCTACACTTCGGGTGATAGAGATTTTTAGACCGCCTCTCGGCCTTTGCCCAGATTCCTTTATTGATCATCAGTACGGCAGTCCGAACCGACTGCTTGACGTGATATTTATGGTTCTAACTAGCTTTTTCCCGCTACTCCGCCTGTGATAGTTTAGGGATATTGAGATATAAAATTAGTCAGGATGAATGAAAAAGCTAATATTCATGTCTAGAAATAAATTATAGAAACCATTTAGTTATTATTCCACAAACAGATTAGAATCAAGAATTAATGTAGGTACTGCCCACATTAAATAAAATCTGATGTATTTTCATCCTTTAAATTATAGCTAATCCATAATTCAAATCACTGTTTGTGAAATAAGGCAGTTAGGGAAGGATAGGAAAATAATAACCAAATTGCTTTTCTCAATTGATAAATATTCGAATTGGCTACTTTCTAGCACTTTCGAATTATACAAATATATTATTAGCTCAAAGCTACAATCTACGATACTTCGTAACGGCCACTGTAGGGAAAAAGTATCAAGAAACCCTATATCAGTCTCGGCCCCTAAGTGTACTTTGGACATTATTTTTATGATTCCTTTATTTTATTATAATCTTTTTATAAAACTCAGTACAACATTTAAGTAACAATAATTCATATTACTTCAATTGTAAAACATGGTACAACTATCAAACTATCAAAGTTATCAGTACAAAGCGTAATTAACATGTTATGATATTATTCACAAACTTAGTTATCTTCAATAACAAATGTCAGTACCGTCAATTCAGCTATCACAACTACCTGCCACGACAAAATAAACAAGCAATGGAAATAGCCACATGAAACATAACATCTTGCTGTGTTCTAAATATAACATAAAATATTAAAATATCGAACATAGCACATATTGAGTCAATGAGAATGAGTACAAAATACTTATCTTAATATCCTTCCACCAAATTACGGTGACTTAACATTCGCCACTCAGCGGTCACAATGGATGTTATCAAAGAAACATATTTTGTTTACGTTATTTATTACTTCAAAACTTCAATTTATAGTAATTAAAGGCAAATGACAAATACTAATTATCTTCTGTCCAGTCTGCTTAGCCGAATAAGAATCAGAGCCTCAACCAAAAATGTAATTTATATTAATGTTGGTTTGCAGGTACCTACTCCCACTCAACCAAGATTCAGCTAATTACCGACAACTGATGTTTACATGTCTTGAAATCATTGACTATTTTAAATTAAGCAGTTCTAAAAACATAAAATTTCAAACAATTAGACTACAAATAATTTTACCATTTTAATCTTTAAATGCATTTGTTAAAAATGCTATATACTTCATTATTATTATTATTCTAACACCTGCGTCAAAAAGTAGCCTATGTTTAACCCCCGGTCTTCAACTATATTCATACCAATTTTCATCAAAATCCGTTGAACGTGAAAGCCTAATAGACGGACAGACAGACAAGTTTTTGCATTTATAATACTAGTAGTAGATATATACCTATTAATGATATATTAAAAAAAAAGACAAAGCACAGTCAGTACCTAATCATTGTAGTGCTGTGATTATTTATGGATTCCACCTACATAATTTAATCGTCATTTTTATGTTCCACCAGTTAAGAAGGAATGTTTGGCACTCGGGACCTACTTCGCGGTTCATTTTATGTTTTAAGACAGATGGCGCATCTGTCTTTTAAAGTGGAATTATAGCGAATAAACATCTACAGGTCATTTTTAAACGATTATTTTTTTTTAAGATAAAAAGGTGTACTCCTCCATAAATCATAGGAATATCGAAATCAAAGGCAAATGACTTAAGTCTACTCAGATGTGTTGGTATAAACTATATATTTATTTATATTTTGTTTGAGCGTCTTGAACTCTACTATTACCAGACATCGGATTTATATAATTATTTTTGCACTTGATCGCCTATTTTTAGAATAGAATGTACTTATTTTGGGCAAATGAATTGCAAAGTTAACCGTGATTTGTCACACAAGTGCTCGGCACCAACCTGGGTATGTCTATTGACTTTGTAACCCACCTGGTATGATAATGATGTGGCTCTGAAAACTATGAATGCGATATGAAATTATTGAATGATTTTTATTTTATTTGGCATTTTTTTCAGGTAGATTGAATAAAGTCAAACTTATATACCTTTGTATGATGTAGCTTATTGATGTTAGCACTTCTTCTTTCTTTCTGCTGCCACCTTCTTAGTTTATATGGGTTCGGGCCTCCTCGTAACTTGGCGCCAGGATTGTCTGTCCTGGGTTGCCGCGGAAAGGTACTTCACGTCTCTCTTTTACTGGACCACCACGTGGCAATGAACCTCCCTCTTCCTTTCGGCCTCTCAGGTATATCCATTGCCTTCTTGACAGGGTGGTCAGCATTCCGCCTCATCAGGTGGCCATACCAGCGGAGCCTGGCTTCCTTAAGCTTTTCTGTTATTGATGTTAGCTCTTAAGTTTTTTTTATTGACACATATTACCAGCATTGTTAATATATATTTGTGCTGTAATTTTTTATCGGGAGTACTATTGTAAAAATGCGTATAACAAATAGTAAGTAGGTATTTATTATTTTTGTGACGACTGTAAAAGTTATTAGGTCTGTGGTCAATCACAACGCGATGGTACTAGTTAACGCGACGCATCGCACATTATTGTCGCGATTAAAACTCTAATTGACCCGTACTAAATCACAATTAACTCATTGTTTAGCTATTGAGTTAAGTAAAGAAATCTTAGTTTACTCTTAACAGCTTTGAGGTTGTTGTATTTTTATGAAATAAATCTTTATAAGCGTACGTTTAAGGATTTCAAACTAGGAAATTATTTCGATTATTCTTTCAGAGGAGAACAAGACTTCGAACTCTGTTTAACCGAAAGGTTGACTATTATATTATATAATGCTTTTTATTAGTTTTTTTTTTGATAAAAAAAAATTCTGCTGCACAACTGTATTATTTACAATGAAGTTTAAATTAATAAATAAACTAAATAAACATGATAAAATCTCTTACGAAATATGTGCCACAATTCAAAATATTTGTATCTATCATGATTTTTTTTTGTTCGGATTGTAAATTTATGTTTGTTGTATTTTTGTTTATCATAAACATATATATTTTTTTATATTTTAACAACCTGTGTTGAATAAAAATCCCTTTAAAATTGATGATCTCTTGTCCTAATTGACTTTATTATGATCTCAACAGAGATTTGGCGAGTTCAGAATTGGCGCAATTAATACGACCCGATGTCAGTGTAATTAGGTTAATGATGTTAATTGGGACCTTAATTATAGATGTAATTATTCTGAAGGTGAAGACTTTAGCACTCATTGGCCTATTTTGGGAATTTAAAGCTGATATTATTTAGTTGAGTATTGTTTCCCAGGAATATTTGTGAGGAAAATGTTTGTACTCATACATGAAGTACCTATGTAAATCATGACTATTACAGATATATATCTTATATTTGTTTTTATATATGTTGTTTCCCGCAGCTCCGTCTGCGTCAAAAAGTAGCCTATGTTTGACCCCGGGTCTTCAATAATATTCATACCAAATTTCATCAAAATTCGTTTAGCGGTATAGTCGTGAAAGCGTAACAGACAGACATACAGGTTTTCGCATTTATAATGGACTAGCTTTTTCCCGCAGCTCCGCCTGGGTCAAAAAGTAGCCTATGTTTGACCTCGGGTCTTCAACAATATTCATACCAAATTTCATCAAAATCCGTTCAGCGGTTTGGCCGTGAAAGCGTAACAGACAGACATACAGACTTTCGCATTTATAATATTAGTATGGATACGGATTGTGGTGTTATCCATATCGTGTGTGTTTTATTTTATTTATTTAGTGGAATTATGATGTATGATTAAAAAAGTTGAACCTAGTTTCCTATATATTAACTAAGTTTATAAAGTCTTACGGTTTAGTGAATGGATAGGTGTCATTGCAGAAATTGATTTTTAGTATACATGAAAGAAGTACAATAGTAAATAGTAGAGTTAGTAAAAGAAAAAAACATCATGATAGCTTTGTTCACATCCATACTATACACCTATATATAGGTATACTAATATTATAAGTGCAAAAGTCTGTTTGTCTGTTTTTGACGTTTTTGGATCACTGAACGGATTTTAATGAAATTCGGTATGAATTGAATAATTGAGTTGAGTTCCGGGGTTTAACATAGGCTAATTTTCGATGCAGGCGGAGCTGCGAGTGACAGCTAGTAATTCTATAAAAAATATTGTTCTATAAAAATTTTAAATCGACATCTCGTGAATCATAATTCTTGTGCATAATTTCACACTTCCAAAACAATATACCATTATAAATCTATCAGATTATTTCAAGACAAAGGCATTTCACGTTAAAATTAATTTTCGATTCATATCAGAATTTGTGATAAATCATCGTTATGTCAACACTTTCGATTAAACGCTGAAGGTCACTGGGTCTGATACACTAAGTGTTTCCAAAATAGCCCCCTCATTATAATATCTCGACGGATGAAAAATAGAACACGCATCATCTGTTACAATAAAGGCCGATGTTATTTTCATATTTTAAGATTTTTATTGTATGATTTGTTAATTTGGAAAACTCGAAATAAGTTTGTGGAGGTCAAATTAATATGGTATCTTTATTGTTCAAACCTACAAGTAATATAGTTTTGGTGTTCGATGTATTGTAGTTTTGATTTTCTTTTAGAACAGTGATAAGCACGTGCAATGAAGCTGAATTCAATAATATTTTTAAAATTACTGTACATTGGTTTACCTAAAAACATTATAGAAATAAATGAAACAGCAACGTACAAATAGCAAACAATTAATTACAACAACAATTAATTAATGCACTTAATAATAATTGCCATAAAAGAGGCATACCTTTTCTGTGTCATACTAAACTCACTTGAAAATATTATTTTAAACATTTAAAATAAGAATGCCTTTTCAGCGAAGCTTTCAGTTTAAAAACAGTAAGTTCACGCATGCGCTGAAGGAAGGACGCCTAAGCTTACAGCGCGCGCGCCGCCCGCCCTACGAAAATCGAGTTATCGTACGAAAAACAGTTTTACCATTTACCTTTCGGTAGTTGTTTGTTAATATGTGTGTAGTGGATGAACGTGTATAACAAATGTCTTTGTGTTTTGTGAGGAGATAAATAGGATATTTGAAATATTAAGGTATGTATATAGAATATTTGTGTATTTGTAAGTAAAATGTTTATAGAAATTTGTATCCTATTGTTAGGTAATATCAAAGATACTTTTAAGATTGTATGCAGATGTATTTGGATTCTAACAGATGTAGTAATTTTTTTTCGATATTATTAAATGAAAAGATAGGACAAATGCATATTGACATAAAGATATTAGAGTTCAAATTAAAATTGGGATTGTGCGAGTGTGGAGCTTCTCCCCAAATAAGTTAGTACGCTATAATACGTGCTATCCTGCCCCCTTGGCCCTAACCCCTAACACCTGTACACTAGTGCACACGGGATGACCAAATGTTGACGGTAACCAAATCAAATGTAGCGGTTGTTAATATTGGTCAAGAAGAATATGAAAATCGTTGAGAGAATTGATGGGCCTGCAAAGACGAAGAAGAAAATCTTGAACAGTTTATAAAAGTCCTTGTCCTGTGGGAGAATCGAACACAAGACCGCTGAGAGCAGTTACGCCTTCTAAACGCTCATAATAACCCACAAGCGAACTAACGTGAAACATGATAGTCATTGTCAAACACAAATTCATCAATCGCGTTAGTTACTGACAGTCTGTTTTAATTCATTTTAAAAGAACACTTAGAAAAAACTCATTTTTACGAATTGAAAACGTCACAAGTAACCTGAGTTCTGTTTTGATAATTCACATAAAATCCAGATCCCACCATGCACTGTATATTAACAATGTAAATATACCTCTTTTGTATTCAAAATACTGAAAGCCGAGATTGATAATAAGAGATTATATTGGTCTGGTCTTGATCCGTTATATGAAATTAATTCGGAGGTCAGACGGCAGTCGCTCCATTGTAAAGCGTAAGCTGTATCTAGAAATACCCTCGACATAGTAAAACAAAACCCCGAAGTAGAAACAAGCCTTCATCTTCGTACACAAACTGTGCACTCCGAAAACCAAACTTTAGATGGTCTTATTATTCCAATTTGCTAATTTGAAATTAACATTCGTCATTCCTGTTACCTCAAAAATTATACCAATATTCAAGCAATGTTTGACACGGCTATGCAAGGAATATAACAAATACAAAAGTCCCTACCGTGTTTCACATATTAACGTTAAAAACCATGGCTGCGAGGTGTAAACATCACATGCCTTTTGTGATAATAACAACGAAAAAAAAACAACATTTGAACTCCAATATAATACACGCATTATCTTTTTAAGCTAGGTTCTCACTCCGTCAACTGGGAATTTTGTTATATTCCTTCTGGGCCTCCAACCATTGCCTCTTTGTTAGCTTGTTGTCGCACTCGTCAAGAAATTGTATACAAGAAATGGAAAATTAAAAAGTTAATAAAAAATATAGCCTAAGGCAACTACTAACCATCAGGTGGGCCGTATGTCTGTTTGCTTGCTCAAATGTTTAAAAAAAAAATATACGAAATCTTTTTGCAATATAGTCATTATTATTTTTTCCTTCGTTGTAGTTAATATCAATTCATATCTAAAATATTTTCATCTTGAATAAATAAGCAATATTCGAAACGATTATTAAATCATCTTTTAATAATAAAAAGTAGAGTAGACAAAGATTTCATTAGTATTAATACTATTTGGAAAACTTTATAACACGATAATACTTAGTGGACCTAAAGCCGATGGAGTTTTCTACCAGTCAAACAACACTTATTATTTTATTTTACCTGACAAACATTAAGTACTTTTTAAACTTACACGACATTTTTAGTCTTGGTACTATTTCAGCTAATTTACTCAAATATATTTTATTTTATTATTAAACTAAAAAAATAATTACAAATACATAAATAGCGGACTTAAAGCTATAGGCTTTTTCTTTTTTTTTTTGTTCAATCTTTTGACCTTCAATCGGATCGAATAACCAGATCAAATGGGAGCTCACCAGATTTTTCTGAGAATCACGGTAATGAGATTCTACATGGCCGCTCCGCCGAAGTCTCACCGGGCAAACATTGTTTGTGTGCCGAGCGCAGTCCAGTAGCCGCTGTCTGTTTGCTGTCGACCTGTTAATTAATAACTCGGCGCGCAGTGTATACACAGCCTTATTACCGGTAAAATCTCACAAGTCACGAGTTCTAACCGGCTCAAACTAGTTTTCGAATTTTCAGTTTCGGTACTCTATTTATAATAGGCTCTATAATCGCGATTCTCTTTATGTTCCTTGTAATACATAAAACTAAAAAGAACCAAATATATGCGAATGATTCATGAGTACAAATTAATATTAAGTTGTACAAAATATCCGCCTCTTAATGAACAGTTGCACAGGGTAGATACGTAATGACGTATTCATTTACGTATTCGTATTAATGTGTTACTTACTCTTTTTTAGCTGTTAAGTAAGATAATTCCACAAGACGTCTAGTCTGGTACATATTTGCCTAAAATTACTCTGTGTGCCAATAAATGATTCCCTGTTTTATTGTTTCCTTTAGGTGACACGTTACACCTTGAGACACATAATTCATGCAAGCTTAAAGTTACTCCATAGGTAATTTGGTTTGTCGCATTGAAATTAGTAGTTAATTACAGCAGTATTCAAACGTACATTTAAATCTACACCTCGACCTATTAGTCGCACTAATTTGAATACGAAATTCATAGGCGCCTTCAATACAATGTTATTTATCATTACCATGGCCATTTAACCTCGCGCCCGCTCTGTAATTACCGGGAAAAAATGAAACTTGAAGAAACGCGATGCCAACTAATGGCCTGAAACTAAATTTTAATTAATGTCGCATTTTACGTGAAAGTGATTACAGAAATAACACGATAACTCGGGGAGGTAGGTTGTACTCCCTCCACTCATGGCACGGACGACAGTTTACGACACAGTAATTATATGGACGTGTTTAGCCACCTTCACCCAGGTGTAATTTTGGAAATTAAAAACGGTAAGCTTCAATCGCGCCGTAATATCTAAATGATGGATTAACCTCGCGTTTTGATGTGGATCGATTTATTTGGCCGACAGCCAGTAATTATTATTTAAAGAGCCGATCCGTTGCTATGTATATGAGCAATAAATATGTATATGTATATATATATTTATTAATTTAATAATTTCTTTATTTATCTCTAATTTTTTAGATTCGTGCATTCGTGCAAATGTTAAGTTTCAACAAGATTATTATTATTTAACAAGAGTTGTTGTGATGTCTGCTTTATACATAGCTAGAGGTCTAGACTAGACAGGTACATTAACATAATTATCACTCTACATTTCATTATAGTACTTATTCGGCTTTTAAATGGCTCATCATCATCATGTCGTGTAAGTTATATTGTCTATCGACTATGTACATTCCGGTGTCAGAGTTGTTCGAAACCGCCTCTCGGCCTCTGACATGGCTCTTTTAACGACTACCAAATGGCAGCCGGGACCAACGGCTAAATAGCTGTCTATTAATATGGTTATACCTACCTAAATGCTTTTTAGTTTTGTGATTTTCGTGTGATTTCAATACTAGTAAAAATGGATATGTTCCAGACAAACAGATTAAGTACCATACAGTACCTCACGACTGTGTTTTCAATGAAATTTATTCATTAGCTTAGCGCCAGGGGTGCTGTACTTATTTACATACTAAATTGTTAACGCTGTCGCTAGCGTTTGCGTGAATTCTCATGGTAGTGATACAGGCTACGCAACGTGCGTAGCATCATTGTCCGCACCAATGGAGCTGCCCCTTTTATAATACGTGTGGTGAACACAATTAGTTATTGATCAGGCGGCAATTAAGCCCAATCGATTTTGTTTGTTGAAGTTGAAGAAAATTGTTTTAGTTCGGCGTTTAATCGATGTCGTTTTCTAGCTAATGGATTCTCGCCCATTTGAAGTGACCTCACTCCTTTAGTGTTTTATCTGAAAATTGTTTTCGTTATTAGAAAGTTTTGTGGAGTCAGCTAATTATAGTTTTCAGAGCATTAGTCAATGTAGCTATATAGACGTTTTTGTTAATATCAACGTGGTAATCGATTCTTAAAATGTTATTGTGGATTCGGAAGAAGTTCACAGCAACAAACAATACAAATACAGATTTAAGATGTGATGATGATGATATGATTTAAGATAAGATGGTTCCATCATCCATCATCCTAGCGCGTAGTCCTAGTTGCGTCGTCAGCTTATGCTTCGAAGCCTAGGGTACGCTGTAAATCCTAGTCGTAGATTAAAATGAGTTGGTTCCAGTACCTGCATACAATGAAGTACAGTTTCATCCAACTTTAACTGATAAGTTAAACTGATCACTATAACGTTAACTAATATAAGCTGATAACGCAACTGAGACTGACCTTGGGCGAAGAATTATAACGAAAGAACGTTCACAAATCTTAAAGTTGCTCATTACAAAAATTATAATAAGATACACAAAACACCAGGCCGTCAGAAGCTTATAGTAGAATCTGGACAAAACATAAAATCGGAGTGTTTAAACTCACAGCACTGTGGTAATTGGCGTTGGCCGCCGCAGGCGTCAGCAACACCTCGGAACGTATCAAACCGTTTTAATAATGAGCCGGGCTTAGATCGTGAAACAATAAATTGCGAGCTTGGAGGCTTCGTGCACGAGACAGCTATCTCGGTCCAGCATTATGCAGGGTTAGATACCGGCCTATCATCTCGAGATTGATAGGAGAATAGCCCCACGGCTAGGCGGGATTTGGCCAGCATTGTGAAAAGCCTTATGCGGTTTGCATTATGCAGGAATTCATTAAAACTTGCAGATTGCTGCATTCGCTCTACTCACATTTTTAGTGGGTTTGTGAAATTGTTATGTTGAGTTTACATTGAACAGCATCTACAACCAATGTGTGTGTAAATACTGAAACTTACAAACTTTTTTTTTACCCTGTATATGGAAGAAATCTACTAAGAAATATATTATCAGTTTAAATAAAATTACTTCACTGTCATATTAAAGTTACAGTTTCAATCAATTTCCTTCGTACTAATTTGCTCATAATTACTTATCAATTATTAGTTTTCATATTGTTCTAAATACTCGTTTAATTCTAGATTATAATGAAGCCTACATAAATTTTCCAAAAAAATTGTTTCGTTTTACAAAACAGCCTCTCGATATATCGTGTTACATTACTTTGTAATAACTTCGATTCAATTTACGCCTATTCATATTATTATTCGCTCCATGCGACAGTTTCATTCGAGAATACAATAAATTGTGTAATTGAGATCTTTTGTTCCATAAAATATTCCTAGGGGATAGTGATATGTTCTAAAACATTTACGATAGACAGTAAACGTTATGTCATTTAACAAAG
This sequence comes from Euzophera pinguis, assembly GCA_947363495.1. Lineage (NCBI taxonomy): Eukaryota > Metazoa > Arthropoda > Insecta > Lepidoptera > Pyralidae > Euzophera > Euzophera pinguis. The sequence continues at coordinate 10,211,751 of OX376163.1, forward strand.
TTGCTTCATGAGTGAGTAAAGAAGTTTAGGTAGCAATAAAATTCGTATAAGTAAGTCTTCTTCTTTATCCTAGCGTTTTTCCGTTGGCATCTTCTGCTAGCTTTAGTGTTGTTTGATAAGATAAAGTCGGTTAAAAATGAGACGGCGTCTTATTTTTGTCGTATTTCTCTATGTTACTAATTTTATGGTAGCCATCTTGTTACAAACAAAACAAAATTTTATTTCTGTAATTACTTACTAACCTGTCTTTATCATCCTTTACGAGTGAGTACTATAATTCACATTTATGTGTCTTTCCGATTTCTCCCATCTAATGGTTTCTTTAGAGCCCACAAGCACAGGGTCCGCTTTAGAAGGAAGAGAGAGGTAGGAACTCTTCCTTCTAAAGATGGAGTCTCTTGCTATGAGAGGCTAATATTAATGTTTGTTGTAACAATTTAAAAAAAAATCTTTTAATTATTTTGTGGCTAAAGTTTTATGTACGTTGAAATATATAAGTAAATTATACTGATACATCTACCTAACATATACAGAATAAAATTGGTAATTACCTTACCGAACCGTAAAATTAATAACCTAAATGTAGGTTGGACATCAAAAGCGAATAATGATTTTGTCACAAAAACGAATCTACTTTCTATTGTAATTACTTTTATAAATGCCATTGGCCATAATGATCCACAAGTATAAAATTACATAACCACAGTACAGAAGAAACCTTTTATTTTCTGTGGACGAGTAAAAGTATGTATAACTATGCTTTTTTATGTTAAAATGTCCAGCCATTGACCACGATCCCACCTGATGTCGAGTGTGAATGTTTCTAGCAATTTCTAAATTTATTGTTAACTCTAAAAAATAACATAGCCCAATAGCAAATTGGCCAGGTTAACTAAAAATACTCGTTTTTACAGGACTTAGGTGGCTACTCACCTAGTCATGATCATCATATCATCGATCATAATCGCAAGCATCGGTGACGTGCCCCCGTCCGTCTTTTGTCAGAGTAGTTTCAGTCGATTATGTGTAAGAAGAGTACTCATACATTTTCGGTGTTGTAAATTACATTACCGGGCAGTAAATATCAGTAATTATCGTATCAGGTAGGTAAGACAGAGATATGGAGCAATCGGATTCAGCTTTAGCTGGATGCTGAAAACCGGTCGAAGTGGAGACGTTAAAGCAGGAATGCGGAACCTAGGCTCCAAATCAAACAGCTGAGGATGTAACCGGAAGGCATGAATGATGATGATGAGGTAGATTCCGGTAGATTTATGTTCATTTACAATAATAATAAAAAATGTTTTATTTACATGCTGTTGCTATTTTTAATCTACTCGTATCTGCTAGAGCCGAGTATTGATAATTTAAATCACTCCTCTGTAAATTTATTATTTTGAATCGGCACTCATAACAGTAAGTGGAGTCGTTGCGTTATTCTAACTCATTAGGTGGCCGCCACGAAATTACTGGAAGTGTGACGGAATTTGATAATGTTTCGGGCTTTCTGTCTAAGAGAGTCGATTAAGCGTGCGGAATGGCTAGGATTAATGAATGTACTGTTAGATAAGTTTGCTGTAATGTTATCACAGGACTTGACTATACATCCTAATAAGTCTGTATAACGTTAATTGTTGAAATTAAATGATATAATATTAGTATAAACTTTAAACAAGTCGAATGTCTAAATACTTAATTTTATGGTTAACGATGCTTATCTATACCAGTGACATAGCTATTTTGTACAAATTGAATTTGCTTATCACTGTACTCTGTATCAGTCTTATTTTAAAGAATAATGAGACTGTCAGTTTAAAATAAGTTCATGCATATTATTTAAATGCATGTCTTTCTACAAATTAATGCAAATTTTCAAATTCAGAAAAATGTTTGAAACCACCAGATATGAAAAAATATTGCCATACAATGTACACAGTCCATACACATCATATCCATACAAACAAAAGCACTTTTCATTAGCAAGAGAAACTTGTATCATCTCCCGCACGCGATAATTTATTAATTTCGCTTTGTTTGCCTTCAAACAAAATATGTTAAGTACAGAAGTATAACTTTTATTGAAAGTAAAATAATGTGGCAACTAAGTACTTTGGAACAAATAAAATTTTAATGTCAGAAAATTTCAGAAAAGTATCTGATATTTTTAAGCAGTACAAGTATTTTAAGCCTAGTATGAAACTAACTGAAAATATCTTGTAACAAAATCCTGCTTTTAACTATCGATTTAAAATGGCTAACCATTTATTTATTTTTATTACTACTTAATTGTACTTAGCTACTTTACTGAACTGTCACTGCCCGCTTCAGGATTTTGAACAATGACACAATACCTCCAGTTAATGATTATTTCAAATCAATATCTACCGATGAGAAGAAGTAGTTTAAAATTAATACCAGTGTTGATCATTAACAAAACACATGTAACAGTAAGAACCTTTTATTGTATACGATCATCAAGTATAGCTTCTGTATCCTCATTATTCTATGATGTTATTTCCCCCAAACGTTCCCCGGTGATAAGACTTTTGTTTCCCTGATTGCTCTTTGTTAATCATACTTTCTTAATTAAGGAAAAAGTTGTAGCTAATTTAGCCGATCGTCCGATAAAGAAGTTTGATTGTTGGTGCCCGTGCTAATGAGATCTGAGACTTTGTATACGAGTTCAATGTAATTTTGTGTACCATTTTGTCATTTAGCTACCAGAGGGAACAACTGTTAACGTTACGCTTAGCCGGCTGTCGACTTAGTTTTGAGGCGATTAATACGATAAATTATACTTTTTTTTTCAACTCGAAAAAGAAATCATTATCAATCATTTTCTTGTCCTTAAGTCATTTTTCTTCTCGAGCCAAAATGGCTACGATATCACATAAAACAAGACAGAACATAGCAAAGTTGACCGCTCTGTCGTTGGTTGCTCCAAGATCCTCAACCGTGCAGAAATCTGGGACACTTCAGGAGATGATCCATAGACTAAATAGTGGATAGTCCTGCAGTCGCAAAGGATATTAGATGAAAATGATGATGTTTATCAAGTGTCTCAGGAATTCATTATAGTATTAACATTACTAAATGTTCAAATAAACTGTGTGTGTGCTTGACTATCTATTCAATTCAATTAAATTTATTCATTAAACAATTTACATTGTATGCAAATTTGATTGATTTATTAATTACAATTTAAACAGTACAGTACAATTACATTACATATATTTAAATGTCCAATTCTCTATTAAATGAAAAGTCAATATAACTTATGTCATGTAAACTTAAAATCGTCAACTTCTTATCAGCACTTCTTCATAAATAACTGTCTTAACCTTTCCTTAAAAATCGAAAGCCTCTAACTAGTTTAAGGTCATTGGGTAACTTATTGATTAGTAATACAGTTTGATTTCTTGGACAATGTGTTACAACATTAAGAGTTGGCATTATTACCAAATATTTCCGTCTCGTACCTTCTCGTCGTAAAATTTCTTTATCTGTTTCGTAAATACCTCTATTTTTCATAAAACTGTGAGAAGTACAAATATGTATAAGCAATATATAGGGATAGTTAAAATTTCAAGCTGTTTAAAATATTGCTCACATGATTCCCATGTTGGTATACGGACCATTGTCCGAATAACTCTATTTGAGCTTATATTGTAGCTTGGATTCGACCAGAGCACAATATATTGATTTTATTTAGTCTTTTAAAAGCTCATCTCTCAAATTCCTAAGAGCACAGCATGGGCTACTAATGCTGCTTACAACTGCTTGTAACTCAGGTTTCTAGTTTTAAGGTACTCGTCCAGTTTTATGCCTAGGAATTTAAGGACGGGTTCAACTGTCTCATTATTTAAACTAATTTCGAGTTTGTCCTTATTATTTGCCGTTATTTTAAATAACATTACTTTTGTTTTCGACGTATTCAGTTTTAAATTATTGACTGTAAACCAGTGCTAAAATTGTTCAAGTGCAACATTTATATTCAGATTATCTATGTTTTGTGCCATAATACAGCATTTGTATCGTCAGCAAATATAACCAGTTTCAGATCAGTTTGCGTTTCCATCATATAATTTATTACATCATTAATAAAGATTTAAAAAAATATAGGTTCCAGAATTGGTCCTTGTGGTACGCCCCTAACTATTATAACCAGTTTTGAATGTTGCTTTGAGTTTAAAAATTTTCCTTTAGGGTCTGTCACCTCTACAAACTGCTGTCGATTGCTTAAGTGGGATTTTAATATTTTTAATGTTGTTTCAGTAATACCATAGTGTTCTAGTTTCATTATGAGGATATCATAATCAATAAAGTCAAAGGCGGAACTCAAATCTAAGAACACGCCTGCAACCTTACATTTTTCGTTCAGTTTGCTTGTTACATCATCTATAATGGTGTCCATAACATTTGCAGTACCAATGCTCTCCTGATATCCGTACTGTTGTTCATTTAAAATTGTATTGTCTTTCAGGTGCTTGACAATTCTTGCTTTAATGATTTTTCTCAATTTTTTTTTTTTTTTTTTAAATATTGTCAGCATAGCAACCGCCTTTAACCTTTAACTGATCAGGAAACAATTAGATTTTATAATAATTATTAAAAAAAGTGGGCCATTGTTTCCGCCAAGATGTCAATGTGTTGTTAAATTATAGATATGTCGTCATAGCCAGAAGATCTTTTGTCATTTTTTTTTTTACTATATTATTTACTTCCTTTGCATTTACCTCCTCTATTAAGGGAAATGTTTTATGGGTTTAATTTTTAAAAAACTCCTAGGATTCTTCTACACTCTCGGAGGTTGTTTGTTTAACATGATCAAAAATTTCGGAAAATTTCTCTGCCATAGTTTTTGAATTGGTAACTACTTAATTGTAAATTTTTAAAGATATATTTTGATTCTTTAAGTTTTTATTCTTGAGACTGTCATTAACTATCTCCCACACTCATTTAGATGAATTTATGATTGCATACTAATATTTTTAACCGTTCTTATAACTCTTCTATAAATTTGTATATATATTTTCCTGTAAATGCACTTGCATGATTATGGTTTTCTATGATGATGTTGGTCTAATACAGATAATAATACCCTTTGCATTTTACTATGGTTGTTAACATTTTTTCTTTTTCTTAAAACAAATTTTGTATTCGTTTATTAATGTTTTATGAATGTATTTTTAAATTTACCCTTATGTTAATCCAGTCAATTTCAAGCAGTTGTCGTCTAAATTTTCCAAGATTTAATCTATTCAAATATCTTCTCTCTATTTATGAAACGTTTTCACGCCATTTTTCGATTTGTTTTTTCTCGGAGTACACGCATGTCCATCTGATCGTCCGTTATGATCTACTTTAGTATGGATTTGTATATCTTCTGGCAAATTTGTCAGAACATTGTCAATACAGGATTCCGAGCCATTTCTCGTAAATGTAATAGAATTAACCAAATATCTAAAATTATAACACCGCAGTGAGTCCAGAATTTCAGTCCTGTCACTATAATTGGTTAGTACATCTACGTGGTCGTTGGTACATCTACGTTAAAGTCACCATTTATTAAGCATTTTTATCAAAGAAGTGCTGCAAAAAATATTCGAATCTAATAATAAATTCACTAAAGTTTGTGTTATTATTTTAACAACAGAAAAAATATATGTCAGTGTCGATGTCCCACACCACATATCTCAAAGTGTTCAGTCTTAGAAAATCTTTTGCATATACTTAGGTCTTCGATATTTTTTTCCTTGTTTGCTAATAGTAGTGTTTCTCCCCTTGTTTTTTCTGTTCAAAATTACGACACCGGATTATAATTCGTAAAACTTAGTAAAGGCACTGACTAAATATCTATAAAATGTTCACATATACATAATGCACTAGGTTTATCTTCTAGACTGTCTATGTATATTTTTTTAACTGATCTTTTTTTGAGTTGATTCCGCAAACATTTTGGTAGAATACACTAGTCAAATGGCGATTTTCCACATTAGACAAACTATCCTTGAAAAAACTGTTCACTTTCCATGCTATAATGTGTAGAATGAATATTGTTATCGAAATTATGATTTTAATTGTACTGAAATATTCCATTATAGTTTTCTGTTTATCCATATTTCTATTGATTTGTGCTTTGACAGTAAAATAGTCCGTAGTTTTATAATTCCGGTAAGGTCTTTTATTTACATTAGACTCAATCTGTGACTTATTTGTATCACACTGATTCTTAATTATTGTAGGTATGTTATTAATAAATTTTAGACATACTGCGGATAATCTATTTCAATATCAATCTTTGTACATAGTAATTCAAGAATGTTTGCTTTTTTTCAATTAAATAAATATTAATTCATTACCATTGCTTCTAATTCGTGGTTAAATTTATGAACATATATACATTGATTATAGGGAACGCTAAATTAGAGTATTTTATTGTCTTTAAATTTTGATAAGATATAACATATGCCAGTTAATATTACATACGGGTTCTAATTGTTTGTTTCCACAGATAAAACAATTAGATCTTGACCTGATATAAAATATCTTGTAACACGTTGCAGCTGCTGAAGATTCGGTCAGAGGTGGCGTGTGGTTGAATGAATCTTGTGTCGTTTAATTTCGTAAAATTTTCGTCAGTCCGCATACTTGTTCACCTCCAAATATATATATTCTTGGTCTTCTCTTGCTGGGAATTGATGCATTTTTACTAGATTCGTCGTAAGAGCAGAAAGTTTTTTTATATATAGATTCCCCAAGAGTAAGTTACCTGTTGTTGTTTCCAAACTATTCGCAACAATTTTGTCCTCTTCCGAGAATTTACGTTTGTTTACACCTTTGTTTGCGTGTTTACTTTATGATAACCGCATTATGCTTTTATTATAACAAAATCGGCTGCCATCTGGTGGTCGTTAAAGGAACCACGCCAGAGGCCGAGAGGCGGATCCAAAAAACTCTGACACCGGAGTGTACATAGTCGATTGGCAATGTAACCTACACGAAATGATGTAAAACATGAATGACAAAAATAAAATTAATTCTCTCTCCTTGTTTTATTATTTCTTGTCTATCAAAACATACAAATTAATGAGATATAAAAAAAAAAAAACAAATATTAATTAGTGACGCTTGACTTTCAAGTCTCACCAATAAAATGTGGAACAATAAAATTTGTTCGTTGTAACACGACCTTGCAAACTATATAGTACACTTTTTCTTTTTATTTCGAACGTATGCCAAATCATTCAACATTTATAAACGAAATGCAAGTGTAATGGTATGGACATTTTCATTATCATACAGTTATGGAATGTTCGTTTACTACTCATCAATAACATTTAAAGGAAAAACCGTCCCAGGGACGAGATTCAGATTAAGACAAGACTTCCCCTAACACGCATGTTCAGCTGTGTGTCAGAGCACAAGGTATGTTTTCGTGTTTCTAGATTTGGCTGTACTGGATATTAGGATGTAGCTAGTGCCGTTTCATCTCAACTCTTTTATATGGAAACCAGACCAGTAGGAATATGGAATCAAGCTTAAAAGTATTCCGTGAAATAGTATGGTTGTCCCCTTGTTTTGTTTTCGCTGCAACTTGGTGAGAGTACTGCCGTACAAAATATGTAGTTACATAACATTTTCATAACAATTCTTCAGATTATTTCTAAGATAGACATAATCTTAGCTTTTTAAAAAAAGAACATCAACTCCAAATAGTATAAATATTTTGTCAACATAGTATCACTACATATTTATTTTCTATAAATATGCGTGACTTTGACACAGATTCTCCAGTTAAAGGTTGGCGTCTCCTGCCCTAAGATTGATCGCTTCTAAATTTCTTTTTGAATAACAATATGATAAAGTTCTATTTACCAAATGTTAAGAAAAAAAAACTTTTTTATTAGGTCTTGGTAGAAACTTTGCGTAGCACAAAATTGCCGCATTTATAACCGACTTTATAAATAGAGAAGCCTCTATGTTTGACTGTTTTATACTTTATTTCATTTTAATATTCGTAAAATAGAGACAAAGTTTAGCCCACACGATATTAATTTATGCAGATAGGCCCTACCTAGGCGGTACCTATGTAATTTTCTATGGTGCAATAAAATATTTTTACTTACTTTTATTTGTTTATGTTTATCTTTGAAAAAAAAAATTGATCATATTTGAGAAACTTATTAATTTTTTGAGTAGGTGACTCGAATAACTTTTGAAATCATTACAAACCAAAACATTTAATCTAATAATGAAGCGACTCTGATTGCTTTCTTGTGCTTTCTTTCATATTTATAATTCATATTTAATGATCGACGTTAATGGCACTGCTTTAGGCCACACTTAGGATAACAACCAGTTTAACAAGACCTCCAAATTTGGTAACGTCTCTTCGTTGTGTCTAATTTTGTAGGATATTTGTGAGGCTCGGGAGGTCGATGTTAAATGGTTATAATGTACACGTTAATTTCAGATTTAGGTGGTTTCGTGAGGGAGTTACGAAAGCCATTGTATGGCAGTAATAAGTGCAGTCGTTGTGTAAATGAGCGTGGAACAGCAGGTCGACTAAATTGGTTGTATTGTAATAAATTAATTTTGGGCAACTATGCCATGATTTACTTTGTTAGATTTAAGATGCTTTTTAAGTTTTCCTTGTTGCACATGTTAGTCATGCCTATTGCCAACAACTAGAAAATACTAGTAATTAATACTTTAATACATCAGTTACCTATGTTGTACACACACCTACTAAGAATTGTTGAATAGAATGTAAACAGAACTCTAAGTGTCTAAAAACACAATATTCTTTTGTCTCATTGTTTGCTCATGGAAATTGGTCAGTAAAGCGTGTAAAAGCGAAATGGGGGTAGTTGGTTGTTTCAATTCATTTTTCAAATTGTGGTTCATTAATTGTCGTGAATGACAGAGGATAACTTGAGGAAATGGACTGTAGATTTTATAGGTATTTGGCACTTTGAAATTAAAGATTTTATATAGTTACAAACTGGGAGTGACTATTCCGAGGGTCGCGCACTTGTCTTGTCCATTACTTGCTTGCTGTTGTTAGAATGAATTTTAGGACCGAATTAGTGCCCTTTTATACACTAAATGAACTATACGACGCATGCGCAACCCTGTGAGCAGGTATTCTCCCTCATTTACTCTTTATCCAGTTGTGATACAGACATTTAAAATACGAGGTCAACCTTAGGTTACACGTGTCGTATAATACAAGGACGACACGTGGAGGCATAAGTACAAACAATATACAACTTTAATGTGTATGCATAAGGTTCTCTTTAGTTTAACAAGAATTGGTAACCTTCTATATGCATTTACTGTTACATAGTTGTATCTTACATGACAATAATAATAATACTTATAACGCTAAGATTGATAACAAATGATGTATAACTAAAAGACATGAAAGATAATGAGCTTAAGGAGAATTACAATCTTAACCTACTTACAAAATAAAGGAGTACAAAAAGGAACGACGTTTTATTTATATTATTTACAGCTTATATGCGACAGTTATTTACAGCTATATGCGACAGTCTCCCCCACGTGCGCTAGCACCACTTAAAGCGGAGCATACGACTATTAAACGGGAGGCTGGACGGCGTAGGGAGCCGGCAGCGGTTTTGACTTCCACGACTCTTACTCGTCCATCCGGACCGGCATGTGTTTTGGTGATAATGCCTCTTGGCCATACTCCTCGTGGCATAGTGTTATCGGCTATAATCACGACGTCGCCTTTTTGTAGCTGATGTGTTTCCTTCTTGGCCGTTCGGAGGGCCAGCTGTGGGCGGTATTCCCGCATCCATCGTTTCCAGAAGTTGTCGGCCAGTAGTTGAGTGGCTTGCCAGGATTTAGTGGAAAGTTGATGGTCAGTAAAACGACCAAAAGGATGTAAGGCGGATGACCGCCCAATCAGAAGGTGATTGGGTGTCAGGGCTTCTATGCCCAAGTCTGGGTTGACAGGAGTGAGAGGGCGCGAGTTCACAATATGCTCGGCCTCTAGAAGAAGCGTGTGGAGTACTTCTTCACTGGGTGCCTTCTCTTTGAGGGTGATTTTGAGGGCGGATTTGACGCTGCCCACTAATCTCTCCCAGGCACCTCCAGCGGCTGGGTTTCCTGCTGGTATTTTCTTCCAGATGATGCCTCTCACTGAGGTGAATGCTTTGGTGTCCTCAGGGAGGGTTTGAAGGGCACTTCTGATTTCTTTTTCTGCGCCGATGAAGTTAGTCCCGTTATCGGAATACAGGACGGTAGGTGTGCCTCGTCGCGACGCCATGCGTCGTAAGGCCATTATCATGGATGCTGAAGATAACGAGGCGGCTAGTTCCAGGTGAACCGCTCGTGTGGTGAGACAGGTGAACAGTACTCCCCATCTTTTTTCATGCCGTCGGCCTATGGTGATGGTCATAGGTCCGAACAAGTCGACGCCGGTAGCTGTGAAGGGTGGTTGATACGCCTGAAGTCGTTCAGCTGGTAAGTCACCTACTGGAACTTGAAGAGTTGTTCCTTTGTAGGTCCGACACCATTGACATCGGTTACATATGTATCGCAGGCTACTTCGTAAGCCGATCATGAAATACAGCTGTTTCAACTCGTTGATTACTGTGGCATGGTTCCCGTGATTAAACTTTTCATGAAAATGTTGTACCAGCAGTCTGGAGAACTCCTCTTTGGCGTGTAAGATTGGAGTGTATGCCGTACCTCTATCTATTCGTGAGTCTAAAACCAAAATGCCGTTTTTGTCCAATACAACTGCAATCTTGAAAAGTGGTGATTTCTTGTGAATTCGCCGTCCAGCCTCTAAGTCCTTTATTTCTTCAAGAAAGGATACATGTTGACTACGCCTAATTAATAAAAGCTCTGCTAACTTAACATGCCCTGTATTCATTTCCGTTTCTGTTTTCTTTATTAGCAATTTAGCTTTGAATGCCTCCGCCGCGACCAAGACGCAAGCCGCAGCCCTAATTAGCCGTATGTACTTAGAGAACCTATTTACTGGCGGGAGAAAATCTTGCTTATTTTGAGCGCTATGTACTATGGCCGTAACCTTATTACTAGTTCGCTCTTCGCCCGTTGGCGCTACTGTCGCGTCGGACTTGTCAGTAGGCCAGTGCTCTTTTGAGCTCCTAATAAAGTCGGGACCGTGAAACCAGCGGTGGTTTTTATCAAAGTTGTTCGGGACGCCCTTAGTCGCGTCATCCGCTACGTTCTGTGCGCTAGGTACCCAGCGCCAGTCAGCTGGTGTAGTACTTTCCTCTATTTCCGCTAAACGATGGGCTACGAAACTTTTGAACGTTCGCGGGTCTGCCTTAATCCACGCTAATACGGTGCGTGAATCCGACCAGAAGTGTTTACCCGTGATGACGTAATCCGTTTCCCTAATTACGGTGTTAGCGAGGCGTGTACCTAATACGCAACTTTGTAATTCAAGTCTCGGGATGGAAATCGTTTTTAACGGTGCGACACGCGCCTTTGCCGAGATTAAGGTTGATGTCCTCTTAGCGTTTTTGTCGGTCGCTTTAGGAAATTCGATCGCGAAAGCCTGCGCGTTTTTGTTTTTTACGTACAACGCGGTAGTAGTCGAGGAGGCGGCGCCGAAAATTAATCGCCTCATTCTATACTCGGTTGGCGGGGACGAGAGGTCCTCCCCCCTCCACAAAAAAACGTAAGCTATCACGATCGTTTTCGATAACTTCGACTTGTAGAAACATTTCCGCTACGTCGGCTATTACGGCGATTTTACCTTCCCGAAATCTTATGAGTACTCCGAAAAGGGATTCTAATAAGTCCGGACCAGCTAGGAGCGCGTCGTTCAGGCTCTTACCACAGTATTTAGCCGCGGCGTCGAAAACGAGACGCATCTTCTTTTTTTGCGGATGTGTGGTTGGAAAGTGCGGTAAGTACCAATTACGAGGCGATTCTACCGGTGGGCTAGACGACATTTTTTCCGCGTAACCTTTATTCAACAAATTATCTACCTGAGCTGTGTACTGAGATTTAAGTTGCGCGTCTTTGTCGAGCCGTTTTTCCAAACTATACAACCGACGGAGAGCCATGTCTTTATTGTGAGGCAATGCCTCTGAATCGCTACGCCATAGGAGGCCCGCCTGATACCTATCTTCGGACGGCAGTTTTTTGCATGTATTTTCCAGCACGGTTATTGCCCGTTGCTCTGGATCTGCCTTGGGTACTTTGCGTTCCACTCCTAACGATTCTATACTAAAATGTTGTTTCATCAAATCCAGCATCTCGTCTTCCGGGGTGACCGGTTTAACGTGACTTATGAATGCCGTGTTGACGCTTGAGGAGAGGTACTGCCCGTGCAGCACCCAACCTAGGGATGTGAGCGACGCTACAGGTTGGTTTTTACTTCCACTTCTAATCTGTCGCGACACGATAAGATGCCAGTTGTCTTGGCCTATGAGAACAGTAGGGGTAGCCGATTCGTACGACAATTCGTCCGCGATGTCATATAAGTGGTCGCATTCCTCCACCATAGTACGGGGCACCGCCTGAGGGGCGATGTTTAAACAGGTGATGGTACGCGCCTTCATCGTTTCAAAATTACGGCTACAGTGACCACGAATCGATACATTTATTTCGCAGGATTCGATATCGTTTATTATATTTCCCCCGATACCCGTTATTGTGAGCGGATCTCCCCTTTTTCTGGGACAAATTTGATCAGAGATTTCTCTTTCGACCAAAGTCATAGTGGACCCGCCGTCCAAAAGGGCGTATGTGCTTACGACGCCTAGGGGACCCGTCATTTCGATGGGAACGACTTTTAAAAATGTACTCGATTTGCTTACGTGGTTAATACTACTAACGTTAGCTCGTGACGTAGTTGCCTGTGATGACAACCCGTGCAATAATTTGTGGTGCCCTGCTTCACACTGGTTTACACCACACGGTACATATTTGCACCTCATGGGTCGCTTATGGGATGAATTTAAACACCGGTAACACAACTTATTATTTTTTGCAATTTCCCAACGCTGCTGAACGGAGGATTTCAAAAATTCTGAACATTTTGATAACATATGTTCTTTTCCACATAATACACACTTTTGCACTGAGGGTGCAGACTTAGGTTTATTATCATTATTACTGTGTGAATTTTTGAAGTCCTTCGCTTTGTTGGTATTGACTTTAGCCGATGTTCGCGACGGTCGTTTGACCGCGCGCTCGCGTTCGTATTCAGTGTCACTGCTTGAATCGACTGATGGTGGGGATGGTCGGTGCGCGTGCTGATAGTAAGGCGACTGAGGGCGTCCCGACGCTTGCTCACGTCGACTATTGTTCGTAATGTTGACGTGAGCCCGTGATTTATTTTGACGCGAGTGCATTTTTCGCGCGGTACTACTGATATTATTTAAAAATTCAGCCATAGCGACTAAGTCCGGTGTACTGGAGTTTAACGTTCTGTATTTACTCCATTCGTACCGAACAATTAAACTAAGTTTGTCAACAATTTTATTAACTAACTCGGGGGCATATAAATACTTATCCTGCCTGAGAGCTCTAATGGTCGCTACAACATTAGCGACATGACCGGCGAAAGTTACGATGTTACTGTTATCTTCAAACAATCGCGGCATACGTTTAACGTTATTAATTTCCGTGAGGACTATTTCTTCGGGGTCTCCGAAGTGCCTCTCCAGGGCCTCCATGATCTCAAATGGGTCCTGAACGGTATACATGATGGCTTTAACGGCCGTACGGGCCTCGCCTCTGAGGGCTCGGCGGATTCGGCTTACGTTATTTACGGCACTAAACATGGGAGCACTATCTTCAAACTCAGCCCGGAATGCGATCCACTCGGAAATATTTCCGTCAAAGGTAGGTAGCTCGGGTACCGTCCGCTGCATAACGGGTACGACACGATCCCGAGGTGTCGTGATAACGTTGTTTAACGTGCGGACTCTATTATTGTCTCGCGACGTATTAGGACCCGGGTCCTGATAAGCGTCCTGAATAGCAGGCCTCGAACTCGTATGTTGTGCGACCCAGTCGGACACCCTGTGCTCTTCACTAAACCCGTGCTGCGTTCCGCCGTCGGTAGACTGCGCGACTTTCAAGCGCGCGATCTCCAACCTACAATTGGCGGATTCCGCAACCCGTTGAGCCAGTTCCAACTTAGCCTTATGCACTTCGAGCTCTGCCATCAATACGCTTATCTCACTGCTTTCCCGGGGCGAGCGCGGCGCTTGAACTACCGTGCCCGGGGCACTCCTATTTGGCAACGTATCCTCAACAACACCGCTCCGCGCTTCCGGTCGCGGAGACGGTGGCACGACTGCATCTTCTACTCTTTTTTGACTTGCGTCAGTGGTCGGGCTGGTGCTTTTGCTCCATGTGTTGGTTTCACCAGGAGTGGTGTCACCTGAGGGCGGTGTTTTTTCCCTTTCCTCTTGTGAGGAGGGAGTGGGCGGAGGGCCCCTAGACCTTAATGACCTATCGGTGCGCGTGGGGGACCTCATCATTTTACCCTAATTTTACACACTTAAATCCCTATATAAATGATCCTAACAACGAACAAAATACGCGAAATAATGAAAAAAATAAAGACAAGAAAAATAAAATAAAAAATATGCGAAATTACGACTATCACTTTCACTGCACTTATTGTTTGGCTAAAATGTCACTCACTGAGTTTGGTGAAAGGACGCGAGGCTCTCGCCCCCACAGTCCTTTTGTTGCACGACGGATAAGATGACACGGAGAAGCCAGGGGGTACGTGACCTCCCGACCGACGCACAACTACACTGCCAACGTGAGGTCTGAGTGACCTGAACTAAAACCCAAGGGTCGGCGAGCCTGTGCTTCGAGCCACACACCTTGGGGTACCGCAGGGAGCAGGCTAAAAAGCCGATCACCTTTGGTGGATGTTTATACAGCTAAAGCTGTCGAGCCGAGCGAGTTCAGCTCACCTAACACCGTGTCACTTGGTACTTGAATCCGGCTGCCGAATGACCACTTTCTGTCGTGAATGACAGAGGATAACTTGAGGAAATGGACTGTAGATTTTATAGGTATTTGGCACTTTGAAATTAAAGATTTTATATAGTTACAAACTGGGAGTGACTATTCCGAGGGTCGCGCACTTGTCTTGTCCATTACTTGCTTGCTGTTGTTAGAATGAATTTTAGGACCGAATTAGTGCCCTTTTATACACTAAATGAACTATACGACGCATGCGCAACCCTGTGAGCAGGTATTCTCCCTCATTTACTCTTTATCCAGTTGTGATACAGACATTTAAAATACGAGGTCAACCTTAGGTTACACGTGTCGTATAATACAAGGACGACACGTGGAGGCATAAGTACAAACAATATACAACTTTAATGTGTATGCATAAGGTTCTCTTTAGTTTAACAAGAATTGGTAACCTTCTATATGCATTTACTGTTACATAGTTGTATCTTACATGACAATAATAATAATACTTATAACGCTAAGATTGATAACAAATGATGTATAACTAAAAGACATGAAAGATAATGAGCTTAAGGAGAATTACAATCTTAACCTACTTACAAAATAAAGGAGTACAAAAAGGAACGACGTTTTATTTATATTATTTACAGCTTATATGCGACAGTTATTTACAGCTATATGCGACATTAATAATAATAATTATCTATAACCCGTCATCCACAAAAGTATATATAAAAGTTCCTCCTCCTGCCGAGCCCTATTCATGGAAATGTCATCTATTGATAAAGCCAAAAATGGGTTTTGGCAGGAGCTCCACATGACATCAACTTCTCTAAAGGATCTCTACGCGTTGGATCAATAAAATTCGCGCAAGCCTCTCAAAGGATCAGGCAATTCGTGAAATCTAAACGTAGATACATAAGTATTTATTATTTTTAGATAAGATAGTGAGTTTTAATTTTTATATGTTTACTTGTGATATATCAATAAATAAAAAAAAAATAAGTATCTATTATTTTTTTGCAACCAAACTTTCGTAAAAGTTGACACAATTCCTTTTATTGTCATTACTGGCACCTAATGTTGGCAAACGATGTGATTAATTTGTAAATCAACACCTGTCACCTTTAAAGATGATGAAGAAGTTTCAAATACTGTTTACCTTGAGAGCAAAATTTGTCCACAAAATATACGACAGATTATTATTATGAAGATAGTAACACGTCTAAAAATTTAATTTATTATGCATAACTTTTAATTTCGACCAACCGAATATTCACAGACAAACTTAATTCTGTCATCGAAACGCAACGGTGACATAAAAACAGCTGTAAAAATTTCATTTCACTACAGAAAAATAATCCACGAATCGCAATTAAAAACATAAAACACTCTTAAAATAAACCTGGATCAGAATATCATATGGTAGAAGAGTAATAACATTAAAATATATACAGTGGGGCAGATGCGCCAATATTCTATTATTACTGGCTTTTCATCGCGGACGGCGCAAGCATTCCAAACTATTTCTATAACCCCTAAGATGAATCATTAAATAATAAAATCCAAAGCATACTTAATGCACAACAACACATACGAATCTATTCATAACCACATATTAACCAATACATACGCAGCCACTAATCAGTTCCAGATACCCAGTGTTACTTCTCAATCGGTCGCGCACACTACTGCATCGAATCTATATGAATGATCTAATTGCGAATACGTAAACAGCTCCTCGTTGTGTTAGTACTGTAACAATGTGAGTGTTTCCAGCCAGCTTATTAGAAGCACTTTAAACAAAAATACAATCCAATTAGAACATGTTTGAATTTGAAATTGGAACGGTTACGATCTGACAGATGGCACACTATAAATAAGGGAGCGCTAGTTAGCGCGTTCGGTTTCTACTTCAGCGTTTTATTATTTCTTGTGATATTATAGCGTCTAGAACTTATTAGCCACAAATGTCATATCGGTTGATGCATCAACTACTTTGTTAAAGTTGGCTAGATGTTGGGCGTAAATTAGATTCACGTGCGTTTTAATGCGGGATGCATGCGTTAGTGTTAGTGCTCCAGTTCGATAATCTTCGCGAATGGATCAGAAGATGATTCATAATGTTCTGTTCTATTGTTGGCTTGCATCGCAGAGTTATGCAATATCTATGCTTTGTTGCTCGTTGTGCAATTCGATTCGTGGTTTCCGTGACTTAATTTGTATCATTTACGTATTTCTGTATTCTAGTTTGTCCAAAAAATTAGCTGATGATATATTGTAACAATGCATTTTTACAACGCACCATGTGTGTTGTCAGCAGTGAATTCGTTTAAATAGATTTCAGAATAGTAGTTTTGATACAAATCCTCATAGGACGTGATGCTGCCTATTGAGAATTGTGCTAATTTCGTGTATTTGTAAATGTAAAGATAGATGATAAGATTAGTGTTATAGGTGAGATTGTACTACTAGTATTGTTCCCACAAACACAAGCAATGAAAAATAATTAAAGATAAGTTCATTAGTATTATAGTATTGAAGTCTCCTGCTAAATGTATGTCTCTGTCGAGACACGGAACTTTTATGCCTTATGAAGTACACTAAACTAGGTTCCAGTATAGTAAGATAACCATAGTTATTGATATCCCCAATCTCAATATATCAGCATACCATAATACTAGGTAATAAAAAGCTTGCAGTTAAAATGTTAATTTCAAATGAAGCTGAAGAATTCTTCAAATACCAGCGCTCTCGTAGCGCCACCTCTCCACTCAGTTATTTCCAAACCCACATTAAATTTGATCGATCCGAGCTATATTTTTCCTGTTTACCAAATATTTAAGTAACGGCCATAAGTCAGACAGTAAAATAATTCAAATGTAAAATTTCATGAACGCTCATAATGAAGTTGGCACGCGACCAAAAAACGTCTTATTTTCGATGTGGAATCTGGACCAATTTTTATTGCAATGCTTTGGAAATAGTTATATGTGCGCACAATGACTTATCAATTTCCTTTGACATTTGACATTTAAATATTTAGATGCACCTTGACCAATTTGTGTATAGTAAAAGTTTGTTAAAAACGTATTTACAACAAATTCGATTTCCACTCGTATATTTTCTTTGTAACAAAAACATATTATGAGAATAAAAAATTAAAGAACAAACATCATCATTCGTATTTTAAATTAGTAATTCAAAAACTAGTAATTAAATGCCACGCAATTTGTACATTATTATAAAAATTATTCGTCAGTACCTACTGCTATATTTTCTGTATCATTAGTAAAAAAAGTTTAATATTTAAAAACATAACTTGTTTGAAAAATTTGCTATTATGTTGTGTACCTAGATTTTCTTGTAAAAGTTATCTATTAATTACAACCACAACATCTCTACAAAAAGTTATATGAACTAAACGTCGCCAACATTCTTACTCCACAAAACCATCATTGTAATAAATCATTTGAAAATTGCAAAACAATAAAATTTAGACGTCGCACTAAACATATTGTTTATTCCATCATCATTCAAAGTATTTATTGCAGATTTGAAAAACTTTGTTATTACATCGTAAAGTGCCTATAATCAATTGCATGTGACGCTATAGTATATTTGGAATTTACTATTTCATCATCTTACCAAGTTATAGATTTATTCTTCTTAAATCACAAGAGGTCAATGTAGAGCGCTACACTCCATGCAAGAATTTCGTCGAGAATCTTGAATAAACCCGTAAAAAGTTAGATTTTATATTAATTAAGCACTCTCGCCTATTCAAATATTGTATTTCTTTTACTCGGGCAAAAAATAAACGAAACTAGTCGGAGAACATGGCGAGCAAACCACGAGAATACCAGAAAGGTCTCCATATTATTTCAACAATTTTTCAACCTTGCTTTTTATCGACATGTTATCTCTACATTCTAAAGTAAAGAAAAACACAGTTTTATGTCATTTTTATTCTTATAACTGGAAATTCAATGCAAATGGAACTATCTCTACGTACCAAGTAAATGTTAAGAATCAACTGTACTGGGAGAAAGAATCTACTGTACTTCGTCTTGCAATTCTGCGCGAGCGTGCTCGTCTCTTAGCTGTTACGGAATAGAATTCTGGACTTTGGTTGCAAGCGCTACCATTAGTTAACCTGGGATCACTGCTGCAAAATGATACTTTCCGTTTTGCAACCGCTCTAAGGTTAGGAGCACCTTGTGTATTCTCTCATCGTTGCTCGTGCGGGGATATCGTCGATGCTTTTGGTCACCATGGACTTTCTGCAAAAGTGCCGGTCGATTAGGGCGGCATGCCTGTACTGCCTGACTGTATCTTGCCACCATCAATATTCCAGCGGCTTTAGAACCCAATGGTTGGGTTTGGGATGATGGCAAGAGACCGGATGGGATGACTTTGGTGCCTTGGAGGAAGGGGCGCTCGTTAGTTTGGGACGCTACCTGCGTCGACACTCTGGCGCCGTCCCACCTCCAAGTCTCTAAGTCGAAGGCTGTAGCTGCCGCAAAAGACCTCAAAAGGCGTAAATACGAGTATGTAGCTATTGGAAGTAACTACATATTTGAGCCTTTTTGGGGTAGAAACTCTGGATCCATGGGGTCCATCAGCACATGAACTTTTTAAGCCCACTCGAAAAGAATAATCGACATATCCCGTAACCAAAAAGCTGGATGTTCCCTCTCACAAAGGATCTGCCATGCCAGCCTTTTGGGCACATTGCCACGATGTAACGATTTGCAAGGACTACATAATTTGTATATATTAGATTTTTGTATTTGTTTAAATAGTTTTTAGTTTATTTTTTAGTTTAGGGTTAAGTATAATTCTGTAGTCTTATTAAATATTATTATGATAATTAAAAAATCAGAAAAAATAATAAAACTGTACTACTACTCTAACTACTCTACTCTATTTTGTATTGTATTGTACTCCCAGTACAGTTGAATTCTTTCAAAATATATTTTGCATCATCCATACTCCATACTTAGGTATATTACAATTGCGATAGTCGATCTGTCTGTCTGTTACGCTTTCACGGCCAAACCGCTGAACGGATTTTGATGAAATTTGGTATAAATATAGTTGAAGATCCGGGATCAAACATTAAATATTTTTTGACGCAGGCGGAGCTGCGGGAATCAGCTAGTTCTTTATAAAGATAAAAGTAAAAAATTAAATACATGACCGATGGGGCATAAAAGCTTCTCGAACGGCGACCACGGAGGTGCAGCGTTGGACATCCACCGAACAGATGTTCAGCAACCTGAAGAAGGTCGCGGTAAACACTGAGAAGCCTATATCCAGCAGTAAATTGACTGCAGCTGAAGTGATGATATATTATAAACTTACAATATATAAACTGAACGTTACAATATAAAAGTATCTTACCTATAATTTTGAACACTCATAAGATTTATTTCTGAGACTTGAATCAGTTTTATTGCTCTACGTTCGTACTCATTTATAACTGGCGTAGATATTTTTTACGATTCGGAACGCACTGTTTATTTTTGTTTTTAATTACTTGTTGCGTGGGTTGAAATGGGAATGACAAAAAGTGTAGGATTATTCTGGATTCGAATCAGTGTTATTATGATTTAGGATGTCTCAACCGACAATGTCTTAGTGTAACAATTCTTGTCATAAAATCATGTTGATTAATATTAGTACTTTTGTTGTTATATTAGTACTTTTGTTGTTATTCGGTGTTTTATTGGGTACTAAATTAACCCTACATTTGTCATTTGCCAGAATACCCTGTACTACACAACATTTGTTTTTTTTTATGTCAGCTTCAACATCATTGTGTATTTGGTCTTATTTTCACTGACCAAAATTAATAAAGGATCTTTTATTACGAAAACAGAACAATTTGCTAGGATCTCCGCTTCTATTATATGGATTTTCATGTAGAAGTGATAATATTATTATAAGCTAACTCATCTATGCCAATCCTCAGAAAAACAACCCACTTGTTCACTCTTCATTGTTCTCGTGATAGTACTAATACAGAAGGTCCAATATTTAGATAAGTACTTTGATAAAAATATCCCTGGGGAACACCAAGAGAAAGTTTTAAATATCACGGATTGAGTCAAAGGTTGGTCCAACTTTTAGATAATTACTATATTATTTTCCTGAAATAGATTACTTGATTCGCTGAAAAATAATCTATTTAAAAAAAACCTTGAACGGTAACCTTATAGATTCAGAGAGCAAATCAAATGATTTCGCGGAAAAAGTTGACGCAAGTATTTAACGGTTTTTGGCGAACGTCCTATTCATTAAACAAGCTTTTAATTGTACTATTCGAATGTTTATAAAATAGCAGTTTTTCTAGGAAAAATAAAATTTGTACAAAAATTCGTAAAAACATATAATTTATGTAGAGAAGGAAATAAAAATGATTTGTCATCATCTTAACAGCCCTTTTGCTTTTCCGGTTTTCGTGTAGGTATACAATATTATTATTCACACTTTCCAGATGAATTTGCATTAAAACGTTACGCTGATCAATTCGAGTAGGCAAGTTCTTCCTGACAAACTTTTCTAAGCAGTGCATATAGATGTTATAATCAGACCTCATTAGATGTACAAGAAGAACCGGCCTAGATGAACTGGGAAAATGCGTGGGTAAAGTAGAAGCTGACAATTTTCTTCCCATGTTAGTTTACAAATCCGTAAATATCAAAAACAGAAATTCCATACACGCATTAATGAATACACACATACTAATCGCATGCCATACTAATCCTGAGTCAATGCGTTAAAGCGTAACGACCATCGGATGCGCCGAAGTGAGCTACGGAGATTGTAAATATTTCTCTGTTTCAGAACTCGACTAAAATAGATTAGAACGCGTGTTTCTAAATCCCCTTTGAAGATTACACACGCCAGCATTAGCTCTGGCAAATTACCCTCTAACAAAGATTGTATTAATTACGCTCTCGATAGCGAATGTAAATAATATTAAATTTAGAATTTCGAACGCGTTCCGATTCGCGCTTCCAGCCAGATATATCTATCATTTTAATACTGGCCGGTGAGAATGCGCATCGAAAATGAGGTAATCGGCGTAAAACAAAGGATGTTTTTGTTTCTTTTTTTACACTCATAAAAATTCATGAATCCAAATTAGACGATGTCGAACACAATTCGGAAATCGAGAAATGAAAATTACATGTTATTAAGAAACATCAGCACTCGTTATAACACAAAAGATAAACAGTCTGAATTAAAGAGTCTTTCATTATAATACATTTTGTTTAATACTTGCGTTATTTTTACGCGGGGCGTGTTATCACGGGTCGAGATCGTTTGATGGCGCTGATTGTACCTGGATTTTGGAACACTAGTCACATAGTGTTGCGTTGCCGATAAGTTTTATGCCTTTCGGTACATAAAATCACGGCTTTGTATTCTCACGAGATTTTTTCTCATTCGTACTTGTCATTCGGTGTAGTAAACAATTTTATGATGTTACGTGATAAGTACTTTACGTCGAAACGATATCGGTTTAAGTGCAGGTGATCTGCATAAGCTTAAGTACGATATGTTTAAATTTTGATATATCATTTAAATTATATAAATACAAAGTAAGACAAAACATTGTAATATTTCCATAATTTTTTTTACTCATCACAATTAATTCTTGTTTTTGACGTTTGTATAGAAAAATTGCCTGTTTGTTAATATTGTTAGAAGTTATTATCACATCATTTGGTTATGGTTGTTGAACTCCTGGCATAATGATAAGTCTTCCAAAAAAAAAAACAAATCGACGCCCTTTAGCCACCACAAGCACACACCGATTCGCATAAATTACGCAAGTTCCGTATCATTCGAAATTCAGCAATTCAAAAATCCAGATCATTTCAATCGAAAGCACTGATAACCCGAAATTACCGGTCAAAACCGGGTATTAAGAGCACAAAAAGCCATAAACCAGCGTGAAATGGTATGAGAGTATTAATTCGATTATCAGATGGAGGTGCGAAGCGTGTTTCGATGTTTATCTAGTATAAAGAGGCGCCGTATAAGAAATTATTTTACAACCGAAATAATAAAAATACTCATTAGCAGTTATTAAGGTGCCGCCTCCGCGATTTGGGGTAAGATAGGAGTGAGGAGTTTATTTTGAGTAATAATAGGGAAGACTAGGTGTTGTCCACTTAACAGCTGATAGTGTAGATAGCAGAAAGAATAAGGATTATTTTGGAGTAAAAAAGTTGAAAGTTCATAAACGAGCGAATGAGTAAGCTATCAATAACACTTTAAATTGAACTAAACTAATATCGACCGACATGTTTATAAAAATTTCGTTTGATCGATTGATTTGTGATATCCGCATTGATAATACTATCGTTTCTTCAGCGTATATATTGAAAAATGCAACACAAGAAACTAAATTACTTAAAATTACAAACTATTTTAAAGTATTTAATATATGTAAATAGTGCAATAAAGTACCTACTTATAACTAGCTCGTAGCAGAATCCACCGACAATAAATACTTTATAACATTCATAAATGGTCCTCTAAATAAAAGCAAATTATCATCATCATCCTAGCGTCTTCCCGGTTGCATCCTCAGTTGTACACTTCGGAGCCCAGGGTCCGCTTTCCTACATTTTCGTCTCCACTTCGCCCGGTCTTCAGCATCCTTAATGGAGAGTCCATTAGCATGAATATCCTGCTTTGCGACGTCAAGCAAGCTCTTTTTGGGCGCGCCCCTTCTACCAGGCCCCGCGGAGGCGGCATAGCCAGACACTTGTTCCCAATGTAGGTACGTTGCCGGTTTTCGTAAGACGTGACCGTACTATCGTAGGCGATTTTCCTGAAGCTTTTCTGCTATGTCACGGACACGGTGGCTACCCCGAATGCGGGAGTTTTTACGCGGTCCTTCCGCGTCACTCCGCACATTCAGCGCAGCAAATAAAAGCAAATTATCAATAATTATCAATACAAACAAGTAAAAATGTCACCACCTGTCTTTTTTAAACTGTATTCCTGTAACGTCCCGGTTGGCTGGAAAAGTTCTCTATATGGGATAAGTACGCCGTTGCAATTTTTAGTTTTGTATTTACTGTAATGCTATTTTCTGTGCAATAAAGTTATTACAAACAAAAAATATTACCAAATGACACAACTTTCTTCAAGCAGTGTGGATGGTTTCCATTTATTGACAGCTATACATTCTGTGTACTAAGTATCGGGAATTTGTCAATAAAACAAAAAATACAAATTATTCATCTAAATTTATTTTATCGCCTTCAAAGTAGGCCCCATCGCTTGCAATACAACATCTCCAACGCTTCACCCAGTCTTCCATACATTTTTCATAGGCTATTTGCGGTATGGCCTTTAGCTCATTCAGCGAATTTTCTTTTATGGCTTCTATCGACTCAAAACGTTTTCCTCGAAGTGGTAATTTTAACTTGGGAAATAAAAAAAAGTCAGACGGAGCCATATCAGGTGAATACGGTGCTTGGTCGAGAACTTTTGTTGAATTTTTTGCTAAAAACTCTTTCACTATAATGGCTGTGTGTGATGGTGCATTATCATGGTGCAGCATCCATGAGTTGTGTTGCCACAAATCTGGACGTTTTCGGCGGATACTCTCACGCAAACGCTTCATGACGCCTAAATAATATTCTTTATTCACTGTTTCTCCCTCAGGAAGGAATTCGGAGTGAACCACACCACGATAGTCAAAAAAAACTGTCAGCATCACCTTGATTTTGGAGCGACTTTGCCGCGGTTTTTTGGGTTTCGGCTCGTTTTCGAGACGCCATTCTGAAGACTGTTGGCTTGTTTGCATGTCGTACTCATAAACCCATGTCTCGTCGCCAGTTATTATACGTTTCATAAAGGTCGGATCCGTAGAAGCTCGGGAAACCATGTCTTCAGCGACATGCTTTCGCTGCGCTTTTTGAACGAAATTGAGCTCTTTCGGAACTAGTCGAGCGGCGACGCGTTTCATGCCTAAAATGTCAATGAGAATGTTGTGGACGGACTTAAAAGATATGTTTACCTCACTAGCCAACTCTCTCAGACTCATACGTCGATTTTCGAGCACTAGCTTCTTGATTCTGTCGATGTTTTCTTTGGTCGTAGCGGTTGAAGGTCTACCAGAACGAGGCAAGTCTACTACTACTTCTCGGCCTTCTTTAAAAGCCTTATACCATTCATAAGCCCTTGTTTTCGATATACACGATTCGCCGTAGGTATTTCGCAACATTTTTAGTGATTCACCACATGAAATATCATTCGAAACACAAAATTTAAGGCACACTCTTTGTTCAACAATATTTTCCATTGTAAAAATCGCCGAGAACTCAAAACTATGACCAACAAAAAGTGTAGTTTAAAACAAATTAAATGACAGATCCCGCTCAAATTTTGCGCGCTAAATCAGTACAGTGCTACCAACATGCAGTAAAAAAATTAGAACGACCTCTTTTACGCAGGTCTTTTTATTGACACATTCCCGATACTTTTTACACAGAGTTGTATAAAAGAAACCACCAGCTCTGTTATGGCAACAATGATCATTTAATTACAAGAAAAAATAAAAATACACATTTATTATGTATAATAAATCATGTTATTATATCAACAATGGATCTCCAACAGCGGCTGTTTCGAAAACCACACTCAAAATTACTCTAATTAAAAAAAAAATACAATTAAACCACAACACAGTGAGTGTTTCTTATATTCTAACTGATACCGCATGGGAAGGGTTAATTTTAAAAAATATATCCTTAAAAGCATTGTTATATTTTTCGGTGTGGTTAAGAATATAAATACATTCAACGAGAAATCATTATTTTTGATAATAAGACCTGTTATTTTAATTCGAATGGGAAGTAGAATACCATTAATTTGGAAGGTTTCTTTACTTAGAAGTTTTATTCATAAAAAATGATTCATCATCATCCTAGCGTGTATTCCTAGTTGCGTCGTCAGATTACGCTTCTGAGTCTTGGATACGCTGTAAGTCATGTTCCTAGATTTGGTGGGACTGTTTATTAGAATGGAGCGACTGCCGTCTGACCTCCGTAACCCTTTTTACAGGGAAACCAGACCAACAGGAACATGACCCGAGGTGTGCCAACACTGTCAGAATTTTTCAAGCTGCCCTATAGCATCTGACGACTGATATCTACCGACAACCACCGGGTCCAACAACAATTCATAAAAAACGATTAGGACACAGTGATTATTTTCTAATAGACAGATAGGAAATTTATACACAGTGATTATTTTCTAATAGCGAGTTTAGGAAGGAAGGGCAAAGCCAATTAAATTCGACTTGATAAAGCAAAAAAAAAATGCTTAAACCCTTTCCGCACAGCTTAAAATGTAAAAAGAAACAGTGTAAAATATATGTATGTAGATTGAATAATACAATAAAAAGTAGGTACATAAATAATTATTATTATTCAATTTTCGAAAGGTTGCCTGGAAGAAATTGCTATTGCGATAAGGCCGCCTTTTGCGCAAGGTTTTTTCTTGTAATTTCTTGTATTTGACAATTTATCATTGTTGTGCAATGAATAGTTTTGTATTGTATTGTACACATAAATTCTAAATACCGTTTAATTTTTGTGGCAGAAAAAGAGTACCTCCTAATTAGCAGCTAATCAGTACTTACCCCAATCACCACATCAACCACACAAGAAAATTAATTGCCATATCTCATTGAACAGTAATTGCAGATAGTATGTTCGCACTACAAGATGTTTCCATTATTACGAAGGTTCTGTAATGAAGCGTTGCGGTCTCACACAATGCACCTGAGGGCACACACTCTCAGAATCAGCCAGAACCATAAACAATCATGTGACGTGGATATACTGTGCTAGAAGCGACTTTGTTTTTCGGCCATAGACCACCATCGATCGAGTGATCAGATTTCTCTGCCTAAGAAAATGGTAACCTTCAAAGTACACTACAAGCTGTAGTAAAGTTTTACTACAAGCACACAAATATAAAATATTGTATATTGATAACTTTCTGCTTATTTCAGGTACCTAGTATCTTCTTCTTATTTTTAGCCTTTCTCTACCAAAGAGTTGGTGTAGGTCCCTCAGACTCCTCCTTTACTCTCTATCTTGGGCAGTGAGAAACCTGTTGACGCCCGCTAACTTTTTTAATTGTCTTTCGATCTCATTTGCGGTCTTCCTCTGGGAAGTTTTTCATCTTATGGTCTCTACTCCAATAGCCGCTTGCACCAAGAGTTAGTCTATCTAGCGATGTGGCCAGCCAATAGGTACCTAGTATAGCTGGTATAAATACAGGAAAAAATGTATACAAATCTCCCTATAGGGACGGAACCGATACCTAGACATAAATAACTCTCTATGCATTTACCTAATTCCCCCAACTGAAGTCTGCTGTCAATTGCAGAAAAGTTAAAAATCTTGCAAATTTGTACAACATAAAACACTCTCATAGCAAAACATACAACATTTTTTTTTTTAATTAGCCAAAATTATTAGACAGAGAGAATAGTGAACAATAAGTTTCACCTTTCATATCTCTTCTGACATTTTAACATCCTTGTAAGCTCCAACTCGTGGAATAAGCACTTGAAGCTACAATTATCCGTTTTGTAGCCAATGGAAAGCCTCAATTAAACCTCGGAGAGGTTGGACAACTTTGTAGTTTTAATAAACAGCTCGTTTCCTTCAGCTTTTGTACTGTTGTCGTTAATTTATCGCGTGGTTTGGTGATCGCTTTTGTTAGTACGACGGCTTTGTCTTTTACTTATGTCTTTATTTCTTGGCATGAAAATATGGCAACAACTATTAAATTATGGGTTTCAACTGTACTTAAGTGGCAGCCCTTGTTATTTGAAGGAGCGCGCTGCAATTAAAATAGTTATGGTCTAAACCTACAATCCTTTTCTTACGAACGATTCGTTTATTACTAATGAATAAATTGCACTTAAAAATGAAGTGTGGTAAAAGAATTCATTGTTAATATAAAAATTAGAAAAATTATGTGTCTACAGTAAGTAGATCATTTATTTATAGAGAGAATTCGTCAAATTAGACGACATTTGTGTTCGCGATCATTCTAAATTAGTATAAAAATCGACTAAGGCTAATGTCAATCTCATACATTTTTGTTTTTCAAATTGTAACTTGTCTACGGGCTCAAGTTCACAACTACGAAAGTAAACAACGGAGGATGCAACCAAGATAACACTAGGATGATGATGATGAGTACAGGTATTCACAAAGTAAACATTTTCATCATATTAAAAAAAAAAACTAAACTAATCAACCTCCTCCTGAGAATATTACAAATATATTAATTAGCTCAGGTATATGACTTTCTTACACGATCTCTATGAACTATTATTAATATCGATATAACAAAAGGCATCCGTTCTACTACTCATTACTTAATCGCTTTCCGCTCAAAATGAGACCACACCCGGCATTGTGATACAGCGATTAAACAACTAACAATTACCAAAACCTCATTATATTATAATTGTAGATAGAGCGACAAAATGACTATGAAATTACAACAGTCATTATACTATAAGTGCTAATTTTACATTACAACAAAACATTCTTGGATACTATCTACTTAAGTTCATTATGACTTAACAGACGCTTAACTGCAATTATTGTTTACAAAATTAATTTTACATGTGATAACAACTCTGTTTATAAATTAAACTTTAGGTACTTCGTTATAAGGTTCGAATTGAGTATTGATTTTGTGATTTGAAATTTGTTCTGCACTAAGAGAAGGGCGAGTGTTTCTTGATGAATTACAATAGTTTCGATGTTGACTATGATAATGCTTTTATAATACGTTTGTTTTACATTTAGGCACTTTGAATAAAAAATGTTTGATTGTTGTATTTAATTTTTATTGCTCTTAATTTGGCCGATCGGTATCGATGCTTGAAGGGTTGAATACTTTGATGTTATAAATGTTCAGTTTGACAAGTTTTTATTGCGGATAGTTTTGTTATCGTACGGACATCAAGTTTCAATTGATTATGTTAAGTGTTTGAATATATTTTAGGTAAATTATCTGGAACTAAACTTTGTTAAGTTTAATGGTGCAATTTCAGTAATACTGTTTCCAAAGAGATATAGCTTACTTACTCCGCTGGCTCAGAAACCCGAAGTGGATCTTACTCTCCGAAAAGATAAAGAGTCCCGTGTTCCATTCTACGCAATCGTTGGCCAATTGAAAGCTCCCATCTCACGCCGATCAGGCTAGACAGAAAGCACAATTAATTATAAATAATCAAGTTAAAGATATTGGTACTTTTTTGTCTAAGCGTGTTTTCAAGTTGAACTAACCTACGCCACCTACGCTATTAATAAAAATCATAAATTTGGCGGGACAGGTTACTTTTATTTTTCATTTATTCGAGTCGATAGCTACCTTCAATGAAGCGACTGCCATCTGATCTCCGTAACCCTTTCCACAGGGAAACCAGACCAACAGGAACATAGTGACCCTAAAGATGTACTAAAGTACCTTAAAATTGCCAACAAAATTAAATCATATTTGCTAATAAACAAGTTGGAAGTAATACGCAACAAACCGCCATCACCCTTCAAACATGTCATGACACTCAAAACATGTCTTGTCTTTGTCTGTTGAGCAAATCGGCGTATAATGACGGAAAGGAAACGGTAATTATGCTGGCCAAGGAGCGCCGTAGTGGAACGGCAGGCCCTTCTCAAATTGTTAGTTGCGGGTTGACGCTACCTTAGAAGTTGTATGGTCTAAGTCTTGAGTTAGTAGAGTTTGTTATGTTTTCTAAAATTCGGAAGTAGTGATTTCGAAAATTCAAGTGCAAAAGGCAACCTTGTCGCGAAAGCAATTAAAGCAAAACAACTTTCTGGAAGGTGAGAAAGAAGGGGAGCATCATCGTCACAAATAAGAGGTAATTGGGCTCTTATCGGAGGAGATTCTTCCATTATTCTTGTTCTTAAATCAATGGCGAGTTAGTATATTTTTAATAGGACACTATATACCACGTTTACTTTCTCACAGTGAGCACAGGGACTATACGTTGCACAATTTGTTTCCAGTCCAGGTGGCCATTGCATTGTTTGCATTGCTTTGCATTCGTCATAGCCTCATGTTTGTAAAGAAAGATGGCTATCGTTTGATGGTCGTTAAAGAAGAGACGGATAAAGGGTATCGAAAATGCTCTCAAACCAGACTGTATAAAGTCAACCCTGTAACTTTTACCTGAATTAATGTCCCTACTACAAATACCTTCATTCTTGATGACTCGATGGCTGACCCGCCTAATTTATTCGCTAGATAATCTGCACATTTATTAGAACAGCTGATGAATTGATAATAATAGTACTAACGTACCTATTGACTGTGAATCCAGGTACTTCGATGGTATATTCCGATATATTACGTCTAAAATTAACTTAAATCCATCCTCAGGAATCGAATTTTGTTTACCTAAGCCGTGAAAAGGCTCTTAAACAACTTGCTTCGAGAATGATTGTAACAATCGCTTCCGCCTAAAACTTAAATGAAAGCAAGTGTACAAATTATAATATTCTTGGCGTTGAAAGATGTACTTAATATATTTTAATAAAATTTGCAGTATTATGATAACTTTTACAACTCCACTAACCCCCTCTATATTGTACACTGCTTACTTTGTAATATTTTTTTTTTCTCTACAAAAAAAACGTATGCATAAAATATAGGTACTGTGAATTTTAATCTTCAAAATAAAAGTTAAAAATAAAGGTTTGATAAATACTTGGCTTGACTACCGACATTTTTGGTTTAATTAGATATCCCATGTGTTTGGTAACCACGTAGAAAAACTCTAATAAGTTCTATAATTCTGTAAGTTGCTTTAATACAAGTATTTATAAGGCGAATATATAAATATATATATTTTTTTTATTGTATCTTTAATCCTGTTTTGTAGTGTGCAAAAAAGTGAAAAGAAATAAATAAATAATATTAGAATTATTAACACTTTAACGCAAAGAAAGAAGCATAATTTAAATTTTTAAATTTTTTAAAGTTTAAAACTTTTTATAAATCGTCATAATATATTATTTTCCACCTTAATAACAACTATGACGTACATTAAATTATACATGAACACATTGTGCGGTTTCACAGGTTATTACAATAAATGACAATAAATTAAAAGTCCACACAATCGCACACCAACCGTGCACAATTGCACATAAGCAAGTAGTTATTAGATGACATTTTAAAATACTCTACTTACCAAGTGCACTTATATCTAATGAACGTGTAAAAATAATAGTGCAATGTTGCCGTGATGTTGTCCTTATAATGAAAATTACAGCACATTGTGGGTAGGATTTTGAAAAAAAATAGTTTCTCTCCGAGTCTTCTCCATACCATACGTTACCATACATACCTTTCGTCTAAATGGATCCAACGGTAAGATTTTCGCAAGTATTATCATGAAAACATATTATCATCTATAAAGTATTATCAATATATATAATATTATCATCTATCAAGTATTATCATCTATAAAGAGATAAGAGAAAATCAGCATTTTCTACAGGTGTATTGACCATGACGCATCTCCTGTCCTGCGTGCCCGGCCACCTGCACGCTAAGGGACCTCTACGAAGCAGTGAAGTGACGGAGTTGAGGCGGAATTTTGATCTTCTGAAGTTTGATAACAGCCAGAGTCGACTCGCAAAGAAGACAGGTGTATTAAACTAATATGAAAATGCATTCTGTAAAATGGTGGTATCGTTTTTATAACAATAATTATTTTTACACTATGATTGCCAAACCGTTACTCAAACATAATGATTACACAGATTATTTCATCAAGTCCATGAGGTTTTCAATTAAAATGTATCTTATGTCGTTGACATGAAGTTCAAATCTGCTAGACATAGGACATGAGCATTTATTTCGAATGCAATTATATTATTTGTTACTTAGTAAAGTAGGCGCAGTAATCATTTTCAATTTAATTGTAGTCAAATTTTATGTGTTCACATTAGTACGCTTTTCTTTGTTTAGATGAATACAAATATCTAGAATAGGATATATTTTAGGCAGAAATATTTAACTATGCCAAATCAAAAGATTTCCATTTTTCTCTCTTATCCCAACTCAGTTCATCTGGGGTCGCACCATCTCGCGATACTGTGCCAGGATTGTAACATTAGATTGTCATAGGCCTAATGGCGGTTTCGAAAAATCCTGATACCAGGGTGTATAAAGTCGATTGACCATGTAACCCACGTGATATGAATGAATTAATAGGTAGGTTCGTCACAAGTTTCTCTATTGAACGTAAAATCTTATCTACTAAACACTCGTACTACATTATTTTCCACATTGACTTTGTATGGAAAACCCGTCAAACATCACATCCTGATGAGAACGGCTGGTGAAGTCGTTAGATAAATCACTAAAAATATGTTAAAAGGTTCGAATATGCTATCAAAACAGTTTAAACTAAAAGAGTAAAATTATTTTGCATGTTTTCACTTGTCAACTTCCAAAAATCATTTGATATCACAATATGAACATAGACCAGGAGCCATACCTCTAGCGTTATACTGTATCTCTTTTGTTATTTTGACACAGGAAGTTATTAAAGCAATTAACTCGCTCAGCTCCTGGGCTATTATCATCTCTAGAATGACGTGTTAATATCGGACAATAGTGATGGACCAGCGTTACATCACTTGGTATTTGTCATTAAATTTACAGCATCTGTAGACTTAGGAATTTTCCGAGTAGACACATACAGTTGCTAGAAAAACCTCTTATTGATATTTTCAACTTGTATGCCTGATATCCCACTCCTGAACAAATCCATACTTCCTTATCCATAAAGCGTAACACTTTCACGGCCAAACCGCTGAACGGATTTTAATGAAATTTGGTATTAAGATAGTTGAAGACCCGGGGTCAAACATAGGCTACTTTTTGACGCAGGCGAAACTGCGGGAAACAGCTAGTTGTAAATAAATGTTTTATTTCTTACTCCACTCTCACAGTAGATACTAATCTTTACATTTCTTTATTTAGACTAGCAAGAGCTTGATATGCTAGAATCTAATTTTAGTTTATTTTCTATTCCGTAAGTCAATGTATAGCTAATTTAAAATACTCCATTATTGAATACAAAACTAACAAAGTATGAGCATTAAAAGTAATGTATTTCAATCGATCAAATCTAGCTCAATAAATTGATTCACACCTTTTCAATTAATTACACGAATACAATTATCGATACTTTCACATCACTAGCCGCATCTCAAATTATATCGGTTCTTTTTTCAATCGCCAGTGTCCGAATGAAAGCTACTGCTCTATCACAATACTCTACACTCTATGACCATAATTGATAGTCATACAGGCTTAACAATAGTGAAATCATCAACAACTCGTATTGAAAATGTAACTCTATCTGCAGGTTATCAAAGTTGAAAGTTTAATACGAAAAAGTGTTGTGATATTCAAAAAATAAAAGAAGGCTTAAGTTGCGTGGCTCCCGTACTTACACTCAGTCTAATTTCTAAGAATTCGTTATTATTGTTTCTCATGATTAAATTTCTTTTTTGCTTACAATGTAATCACGTGTTCCGTTCTTTTTGTACGTGGGATGGTTGACGATATTTGATTTTAATCACTTGACGTTCTAATTTGTTGATTGAGAGATTAGTTGCATGATATTAATTTACATAAACTTTAGCGCATATTAAGTGCTTAGTTGCGCATTAACAAATTAAGTAAAAAGAAAGATTTTTATTTTAAGCCTTGTTTAAGATAAATAAAGTATACTCTTCTTTCTTGAAGAATACAATATTTAATCTTTAGGTCTTTAAAAATAAACTGAATGAAAAAAATGGAATAATAGATAAATGATTTTTATCTCACCCAGAACCAGTTAGATTTTTATCTGATACTAGCTGTTTCCCGCAGCTCCGTCTGCGGTATATAGCCTATGTTACTCAGGGTAAATGTAGCTTTCCAATGGTGAAGAATTTTTGAAATCGGCACAGTAGTTTTTGAGTTTATTCATTACAAACATACACACAAAAATACAAATCTTTCTGTCTACGGTCTGATATAAACATATTTTTTTTTATATCAGACCGTAGTCCATATCTGTTAGTAATACACACACTAATAAAAGAGACGATATGTCTCAGTTAAAATCATCTATTGAAAAATACAGGAATTCTATTAAAAAATACGGTAATTATTAAAGTGCCTACTCACAAACCTATTAACATGTAATAGAATAGCTCATTGTCGATGACACTACTTGAAACGGTGTACAAATACGGATGCAAAACAAGTTAATATGCTATTGACAAGCAAGGACGCCTCGTCATTCGACATTAAATGCATAATTTGTGCATTTTTTTAATAGGGACTACGTGAAAATTTCAAAAACGCTCGATTATTTTTCTGGTAGTATGAATAAGGTTCGTTAACATCCGAAAAAATATCAGATTTCAGCCAATTAATAAAACAAAAATTATCACATCTAATATCCCAGAAAAATCAATCTAGACGGCTATACTATGCCTGTGCCACATCGGTAGACATATCAAAATTAAAGAAACTGACATTTAACCATTTTGATAGTTTGAATTTGATACTAACTTTTTCTTTTTTTAAATCAGAGATGTTTTAATATCAGAGCGCCTCACTACTTGATAATATCTATTACGACAGGTCGCCATGGACCGTTTTTAATAGACTCCGGACCAAGATTAGTTGAAGCAAAAAAACATGTAGGTATGTTTTGGAACTTTAGTTCAAAAGATGGTTACCAGTATGGTGTCCCCAGACTGTAGCACAAACCAATATATTTTTCTCATCTCTCATAATATAACATGTCATATTGGATTCACTTAGAAGCAGCGCATGAAATACGTTTCATTTTCGATAGCCTTGAAATCGGCATTGTTATTCTTAACACCTAATATTTCTTGCTCCATTTCAGGCCATTACATGGTAGTACTACTTATTACGTAGTATTTGTATTTATGTGCATGAATGAAATTTTCTGTCAACACCTTCAGTCCTCGGGCGTGAAAACACACCACGTGTTCGGAACAAAGAAAGCTACATGTCAATTAAACATATTTGGTCTTTTTTCTTCGTAACGAAGTATAATACAATTATTCGTAATAACAGGATGAGAGCATGCGACAGTCCACCCGACGCCCAGTAATAATGCTGTACAATTAAAATGTCATTACCTCGCTGGTTTTTACACCTAACCAACGTAAGTTTAATTATGTCGGGTTATAGCAAAAAAAAGGTAATGAACGTTGAAAAAAAGTGGCGGGAGGGAATCGGTATAATTGCAAATAGATTCTTGGTATTTCAATTGTGATTTATTTGTCATTAGAACTGTACTAAGACTATTCTACGATGGTACGGTCACGTCTTTCAAAAACCGGCGACGTCCATACTAAATGTAAGTGTAGTGAGTAGCTGTGAATAAATAAATAAATGTATTGTTTGCTAGCTGTTTTCTTATTGAAAAAGAAGCCTATGTTTGACCTCAGGTCTTCAACTATATTCATGCCAAATTTCATCCAAATCCAATCGCGGCTTGGCCGTGAAAGCGTAACAGACAGACAGACATACAGATAGACAGACTTTCGCACTTATTATAGTGTCGACGTAACTTTAGGGAAGGACATTATCAAAAAATATTACTACTCATCTTAGTGCTTTCCCAGTTGCATCCTCGGCTGATTGCCTCGGAGCCCAGGTTCCACTTTCCTACTTTTTAATTATCAAAAAATATTGAGTTATTTATGATGGAGAAAATATGGCAACACAACTTTTTAAAGATACGAGAAAACATGATCAGCGAGCAGACATACATACTCGTATTATAAAACAGCGTATTCTGGCTTCCACACAGTCGAGTAAAAGGGAAAACCTTGTGACAAAATATAAGTATATACAAGAAAGTAACATAATTAGGATACCTTTTCTCACCGCAAGCCATTCGCCATATGCTACTGCGACGACACTTGGACACAATTACCTGTAAGCTATAATTTTTAATATATTATGACATCATTTTCTATGGTAATTGCAGAATTGTACCCCTTTCTTAAGTAACGACGGCATAATATTCATAAAATGTAAGATACTAGCCAAGTTAACTACAGTAACTTTGTAACAAGTATGCGCAGTATGGAATTACAATGAGATCATCATATTATATTTTAATTACGCTGTTGGTACCAGCGATATGAAAACGACAATATCATTTAGTTTCCAAATACGGTTTGGCTATGCTTTCACAGATTTGGAAGTCATAAATCTAATCACTTTTGTCGAACACCATTTTTTTCCACCGTCATATAATTAAGCGTAAGCTGATGACGGAACTAGGATTACACGCTAGTATGGTGATGATCTTTCGTTATTTTCATGGCCAAGGAACATGAATTTTTCAATATCAAAGAGTGCTGTATATACATAAAATCACTCTTTATATCAATTCACTATTTTATTATTGAATTCACATTATTTATTTGTTTATCGTATGGCGATTTTGTTAGCCTATATTTATAACCTAAAATTATATTTACTTAAGTAGTCTACAGCTTATGATTGAAAGTTTTCAATCAATTCTATCTCACTACCTAATTCTTACATTAATTTCATCTAAAATCCAAGTAAAACACGAAAAGTTAGTAATATTCCATCGAGATAGCCTGAAAACATCCAATGTTTGCCCCGAATTGGTTATGGGCACTCTGCACACGGCCTACAAAGGGCGAGCCGTTTACATAAGTAATTAGTCGTAGGGTCAGACGAATTAGTGGTGTGTGGACGGCCTTATTTGCTTACGTGCTACGCTGCTACGAAGCGTAGCGGTCGAATTCATAGCAGATATTAATTCATTACGATAATTGTAACTTTTGTATGAGTTTTGTGTGAAATATTATGTATACTTAATCGTTTTTTAAATAAATAGTCCGTAAATTACAATTAGTTACGTGATTAAATTGCTAATGTAACATTTATATTTAACAATAAAGTGTTTTGAAATATTATCTTGGGCTATCGAAGATCAGCTTATCAAACGCTGGCTGTTATCTTTTCAAATACTCTTTTTTCAATTTATAGTTTAAAAAAATCTTGACGTTTCTCAATATATTACAGAAAACATAATTATTAAATTTTCCATTTTTTATTACTTGTATTTTATTAAGTTTCTTTTAAAACCTCTCATAAAGCAGCAAGCAAACATAAACTATAATTTCTTTCAAATACGTACGTACACGACCTTCTGTTCCAAGATTAAAGGACATCGATACCCGTAACTTATGGCCACAGAGTAAACAAACAAATCAACCAAATGAGTAGAACAATAACAAATTACGACAGAGGGTCCTAATTCGCTAACTTTTTATATGTTTTCCACGGTCGCGTCTCTGGGCTATTAATATGAAGCTGTGTTTAATATCTGACATCTGTTACAAAAACTTTTATTATAAGACTAATCCCGTTGCACACATGCATCGTACTTTCCGAGACGAGTGTAAGAGTGAACGCACACATAAGTATGGGCACTTAGTTTAGCCTCCTGGGACGCTGTGTGGTAAGTTACTGGCAAGATTGGTCAATCAACTCTAAAAATCTCTACTTTGATGCGTTTTTATTAATTTTTGCAAGAATGTTGCGTGTTTTCTTAAAGCACAGTTTTTACTAACGATGACGATTGACGAGTATAATCATTTTCATACCTTGGAGTTCAGAGTGTCGCGTGTGCGAAGAAAGATTTTTACCGCATGTATTTTGTAACTCTGAAATGTCATCTTCAACATATTTTTTCAGTACTAAGTGTTATCTTTTCTGTGCTGTCATAAAGTAAGTGATTTAAAACGGGACATTTTAGTTTTCTCACGGAATCTTACTATTGATAATGTACACATGATCCTACTTCTAGTATTTTGCTTTATGTAACTGTTCCTTGGTCTACCTGGATCCTTTTTTCCTTTTATGACACCACAAGAGCCTAGCTCTTAAATTTATGAATGAATGAATTCCACTT
This sequence comes from Euzophera pinguis, assembly GCA_947363495.1. Taxonomy (NCBI): domain Eukaryota; kingdom Metazoa; phylum Arthropoda; class Insecta; order Lepidoptera; family Pyralidae; genus Euzophera; species Euzophera pinguis. The sequence continues at coordinate 10,249,819 of OX376163.1, forward strand.
TCATCCCTTTTTCCCTTTATGACACCACAAGAGTTTCATCCCCTATCATACTCAACAAGCATATACCTACCACTACGCAGCCCCTACCGCCCGCCGGCGCCCACTCTCATCTGCTAGTTCTTAATTAAGTTAGCTTATATAACGAAAGATGGTCTCATTTAGATAACACCGTAACTTTCAAGCAAGCCCAAGTTAGGCTACTTAGCGCGTACTCTCCTAACCCGCTAACTTGCCGTATCGCGCCAAGTTAATTAAGTAACTTAGGGCGTTGCTTATTGTTGTGCGATTTAAATTGTATTTTGTTTGGAACGTTAGTTTCCGTACTTAATTTGGAGTGAACTTGGTTTATGCTTGCAAGTAAAAATCATAGTGTCGACAGACTGTTCAACCCAAAATACGGAGGAGTTTAAAACTTGTATTTTTTTTTTTGTGTAAAATGTCAAGAGATTGACCACGTTCCCACCTGATTTTATAGCAGATTTGGTGGTCTATGATAGAGCTCTCTGGCTCATTGATAGCTCTTAATTAATTATCTGTAGCTTACGATACCCAGGTTATAAGAGTTTGAAATAACGTCTTAAATATAAAATAAATGAACTAATTGCAACAAATCTTGGTCAGGCCACGTTAGCCATTGCTTAACTTACATGATCGTAATACGCAAGCCACGTAAGGCTTATCTCCTCTTATGCGTATAATTTTGTAGAAACAGAACATTGTAGCAGTGATTATCAAATGTAGATTAAAAAATATATGATACTAGCTGTTTCCGCCTGCGTCAAAAAGTACTCTATGTTTAACCCCGGGTCTTCAACTATATTCATACCAAATTTCATCAAAATCCGTTCAACGGTTTGGCCGTGAAAGCATAACAGACAGACAGAAAGACAGACTTTCGCATTTATAATATTAGTATGGATTCTGAGACTAATAAATTTATGAGTCTCAGAATATCACATATTTACAATTGTGTGTATACTTTGCATCTCGCGGAAAAAAATTTACTAAATGTTCGGTGCTGAACTCGTGCAAACATAAAACGAGACAAGATCGAAGCAAATTATAATATCTAATCTAGCTATCATCTTAATAATATTTTTTGCTAAATAAGTCAATGAACCTTATCGATGTTCGAAAATTATCTAGTATACATGCGTAATGAATAGGCAAGTGGCATAGCACAAATGTTATTAATGAATTGAATTAAGTCCGCGATTTCTTTTTTTAGTTTAAACATTGATTTTTTATATAGCTTCTATTTTCTAGTTTAATGTAGAGATAATTTGTAATTAAACAGAATAGACTGAATATAACTTGTTGTTGTTACAAAAACCTTGACATCCTTGTCTCGACAAGCAAATTTGATCGACCTAATCAGCCAACTTTCCTTGGACGAGTTATTACAAGATTAATACGAATTCTAATCTAGTTTTCTCTCATTAAGTACCACGGTTACCAAGCCCTCTTTATTATAGTGGAATAATACTGCGGGGTAATATCGTGGTATAGTTACTTAATCAATTCCTTTGTTGTTGAATCGACCCCCGCCGCAGTGGGTGGGGTTGATTAAGAAGAATATTGCTTGATTACGCGCTTGAAGTATGGACGACGAAGATTGTAGAAAGAAGGTCGACGCAAGATGTGCCTTTCGCCGCAAATCTAGATGTGTGAGCCATCGTAAATAACATTCATTCATATGAAGTAAGTTGACCATATAGTCAATCAACCTTGTACATTCTCAAATGGCGGCCGAGATCAACGGCTTAACGTGCCTTCCGATGCACGGAATCATCATTATTATCAGAAAATCAGGTGATTCAAGCCTGCAATTGTCATGACCAAACATAATCCTATAACAATGAATCCTCTTACATTTAAGATCTCGTCTTGACCCAAAGGTGTTAGATAATGTTTTTAGCATTCACTCCGCCTATTGTGAAATACAATTTTATATTTTGTACAATAAAATTTAAATAAATAAATGAACATTGAACACTAATCTTACGAAAATATATTATAAGGCAGGATAGATTGTGATAATATCACATATTGTTGTATATTATAATTATATGTTTAAAATAACTCATAAAATATATAATTACTAGCTATGACCGCGGCTTCGCCCGCGTGTAAACCTCCTTTGGGAACATGATGTTTTTCCAAGACCAAACCCATCCTTTCAACTAACTCTATGACGAAAATCAAGTCGATTGGTTGCTTAGTTAGGGCGTGAAGGAAGGACAAAGAAACGAACACACTTTCACATTTATAATATTAGTATGAAGTATGATTTCAAACCGTACCTTCCATAACTCCAACGCGGTAAAATAACAAATAAGTATTTTTTTTATTCATACTGGGTATTCCCAGTTGCCGTTATGAATTATAGACAATTAAATTGTTTCGATTACTTGTTACAAAATATGATATACTTACATTCATAAAAATACGTTGATTAGCGCAAAATACTTTTCATCTTAAAAACTTAGAGAGGGGTACTTCCCCCAGTTATAAAAAAATTACCTGCATGAGCCTACAATTGCGAACAAATTTCTTATCTCTTCCATTGAAAATTACATCTTAGTCCTTCTTATTCATACATGCAATATTACACGCAAGTGTGAGAAAAATTTCCCTAGTGTGCGCATCTAATGAATATGTCTCCATAGTATCGATAAATGTCGCGACTCGATGGTACTCGTAGAACTAATACTATCGATTTAGACACAATTACCAGATCATGTATCCGATTACTCGTCTTATTGGTTTGTCTTAACTAAATTGCTTTTTATTTAACGTGGTGAAATATGTTGTGCAATATAATTTGGAATTCAATTGACTTGTTGGTACAAATCTCAGTAATACAACTCAGTAAACAATAACGAAACCTTGTTCTTCGTGAAACTTATTTCATCTGACTCATTTGTATCAAAATTCACAAACTCTTCCATGTTAATAAAAGTAAAGAAATAAACCTACCTTATTATTATCTTATATAAAATAATAAAAATATATTCTTTTCGTATTAATTACTCTAGAGTCTAGACCACGCTTGATTTCATAGTAACTCCGAAAGGAAAAAGCTCAACGTCCGATATGGATGTTTCATGCGCTAGATAACAAAATCTACCTTTCCCATGTTAAATGATGAAATTAAAAAAAAATATGGAAAATACTAAACTCTACAAATCTAACAAAAATAATTCAAAACCCACAGACAATCTTAAATAGTCGAAATCAAGTAACAAAAGCGCAACAAATGTGCACAAGTGATTACTCCAATCCATTGTAAGGCGTTATCACACGAGCGAGGATCTAATGACGTCCACTCATCTATAGAGACACAATGGCCGGCGAATTGAAACTGTTAGACAAAGGCGATCGGTGGGGAATCGACAGTGTAAATCGGCCTTAAGATAGGGACGCGACGGCTATTTGGTCACTTTGTGGCTTTGTGTAAGCCCCTTAGTCTTGTTGGAATTAGGATGTGATATTCTGATGGTCTTAATAAATGTCTGCCATTTGATATGGTTTCGTTTTCATGAATTTTTGCTTGTATTTAACAATGTATCCTTGTTGTGCAATAAAGAGTTTTTATATTGTATTGTATTGTAATTCTTTTTTGGTAGTTTTTTTTATGAGTTGTTTGCCAATAGTAACACTACATACCTTTACAATATCCCAACTATATCGTGTTCTCAATAATATTATAAAATCGATAAGTTTGTATATTTTGTTTATTATTTTACCTCTCATACACATAGGTTAGAGTTTACTGAGAAGGACCAGTACATTACATATTGTACTTACCATCCCGGTAAAAAGTACAGTTCTTGTGGTGTTTAAGTACTCGAGTGATAAAGAAAAAGCTAGAAAAGTTTTAAGACATTTTGTAAGGAGTAGTCCGTCTGGGGAAGTACCTTCACCCTACAGAAGACCGCAGCCAAATAACACTGTGATGCAGTGTTGTGTTCCTGCTGGTGAGTTAAGTCGCTAGGCTCCAGAGGGGTCGCTGTGCTGATAGCGGACAGGTTGGCAACGCGTTCGTGATATCTCCAGTGTTGCAGGCTTTCATAGGCTACGGTAACCACTTACCATCAGGTGGGCCGTACGCCTGTTTGCCTACTTAGTTGTATAAATAAAGAATAAAAAAAAAACAGTAAATAACCCATTAAAAAAATTTCAATATAAGCAATTCATTAGATTTCATAAACTGCGATAGCAGGCCAATTATTGTCTTTCGTCAGTAGATGACTTCATTCATCTTGCTGCAGATATCAAAAGTAGCCAGGCTTCACATGTCCTTCAGAATTTCATCTTTCTAACGTCAATCGACGTCTAATATCTACCAGGAGTGTTATTTTTGAAAAGTGTGACATAAGCAAAATCTGTGAGTCTAGTGATGTTCATTCATCATAATCGGTGAATCGAACGATTTTCATTCCACATGTGAGTTATTCACATCAAAAATAGGGCTTCTGCTCCCGTAGTAAAAGTGGCGGTTTGAAAGCGTTCACACATTCGAAACAAGATAAAGGTAATTTAAAAAACCCGACTGTTTTTTGTGCAATTTGGAAATGAAAAACCCCCAAAAAACCCCAATTTTGTTGCTGTTTTTTTTTTATTTTGATGTACCCAGTGACACTCTCCAAGACTACTGAACTACACAGTAAATACGAATCTAACGGCACCTTTCAAGCTTAAACCCGTCCAACCGTTCAGGCTGTAGAGCGTGCCAAACAATTATACATTCATATAAACAAACATACATACATACCTACATACAAACTCTCGAAAAACATACCCCTCCTTCTGTCGCAGTCGGGTAAAAATTTATAATAAACTGAACTTTTATCTGATAGTCGCTGGATAGTGACCACTTTAATTAAGCTTTTGTTCAATGAACATTTTGTGACTGATTTAATAATGACGACTTTAGAGCACGTAAACTGATGTGGTCTTAGAATGTGATGGTCATTCATTTTTTAAGTTTTTGATAAAAACAGCATAAGGAATGCTTTAGATAGAGACACTTCGTATTTCTACCATACAGCCTCTTCAATCAAGTGCCCTATCTATTAACAAACACAACAGCTAAAAAAAACAACGACTGAGTTGGCCAAACTTATTTCTTATGAGAATAAAAAATAAATTAATATTTTAATTGACTTGCTACGTGACTGTCAAAACGCAATTAAACAAAACAATTACCAAACATAACCTTCGCTCGGAGTTATTATTTTTCTACCTGTTAATTACATGTAATTTCGTGTAATTACAATGTTTAGATAAAACTGTAGCGCACCGACCGATGATTACGTCCGCCACCGTTCCTGTAATTAAACATTTTAATAACTAAGGTTAAGCGGTAGTTCCATTTGTATTTAAAAACTAGTTAGTATTTAAATATTTTTTTTCAAGTACCTACTTTAGTTTCTTATTGACGCGAGATTTATTTTTTTCGATTCGTAAATGAATCTTGCGTTATCTCGAATACCTAATGTATAAAGCCAGGTGTCTACATTAAGATTATGATCATTAGTCATAGTTCATTATGTAACAAAAATATTTTACTTGTTGTAAAAATTATTTCTGAAGTGTAAGCTGAAATAAAACTCATTTTTATAAATTTCAGTATTTACTTTTACCTGTAGTCTCGACTATGGAGTCTTGAAAAAAAAATCGATAAAATGTCTAAACTTACAAATGAGATGTACAACATTACCTTAAGCGTTTAAGTGGACGATGCCTGTCACGCTTACTTTAAATATACAAACGCGTGCACTAATTACCCGAGTTTCCTTGACGACAATTTATTTCACATTAGTCGAAAACATAGATACCAGAAGTGACAGAGGTATTACGACAAAATAACTCGGATGATATAATATTACACCGAAAACATCTATACTAATATTATAAAGCTGAAGAGTTTGTTTGAACGCGCTAAATTCAGGAACAGCTGGTCCGATTTCCAAAAATTCTTTAATTGTTAGATCGTGCAGACTATTATAATATAATAGACGAGAAAGGCTAAAACGAAGTCGAGATGGGCTGCCAGTATATCATATTATTATTTTTATAAACATTGCTCTCACTGTCTCATCTCAGTGTTTTCCAGGTCACGTTCTGAGCTTGCTTTAAAACTGAAGACCTTCCAAAAACATATAAACAACGGTTCCTGTAAGACATACATAGAACGACAAAAACTTCCTGCTTCTGCACTTTTTGACAGGTTTTTTAACGAACACATATTTATTTATTTTTAACGAATACATTCAATAATAGAAGTGTTTGCACGTTGCCTGCCACTCTACAAATTATCATTATATCTATGGTCGCAACCTTCAGATTTAGTTCACAATATATATTTTAATTTTACTAACCACACTTTAATTACCGAGATTGCGAGGTGATTAGGTGACTCTGAGATTTACTTCATGTTATTTTGGTTTTAAACTTAATTGAGCATAATTTTCAGTTACAATGTACCTGACTGTATCCTTTAATTGACTCAATGACTCTATCCTTTTGATTTGCCGACTTTGATGGGTACGAGCTTATTTTACAACCTTACTAGTAGTCTCCTGCAACTTCTGTTGAAACTGTACTAAATTTTATTCCAAATTGAACAATTATTATCTAAAACTTTTTTTACTACTAATATTTAGGAGATAACATAGCAAATATAGATTGATATTTAATTAAACTTTTGATTATACTAGCGACTCTTTCCCGTTTTCAGTAGTTTTAGCGTGAAAATGTACAGTCACGAGCATTAACATGTATACAGAATGGTTCTTAATCATTGAAACAAGGTCTAAAATTTAATACAAATTGTACACATGTTAATGCTCGCGACTGTACCATGCAGATGTATAGTTTTAAAATCGAATTGCCCAAATGTCTAAATCGATATTACGACAAAAACTAAGACGCATTTTACAATTTGTCTCCGTGTGGAACGGACACGACCAATTTCTCATTCACAACTAGTAATAACACAATGCTACGAGTATTAGGCACACGACAATAAAAATACGTATTACAGATCATTACAATTTCATAAAGCAAATTGTATTTACACAAAAGTACTTTTCGTGTTATTAGAGCTTCAAAAACATAACGTCCAACATCGTTTTTATATTTGAACAATGCGCTGAATCAGAGCACCATAATTGTAGTGCAGTAACTGTTTCATACACAATGTGAATAATTACTGCAGTCGCCCCGTGACTGAAAACCGTGATTTAATCGCTGCAGTCGGAACGGACGCACGAAAAATTATCGAATGAATAGCTCTGTCCATTCACTATAACTTTTGTTTGAGATAATATTTCTGTCTACATTTCATATGCGGTGTCGATGACACCGATGAGATATCGACCACTGTGCTAGGTGCAAACACCACGCCTACACTTCACTATCTAGATAAAAAAGGAAGTACGTACGAGGAGAACACTCGCAATGCAATATAGCACAATTTTTATCTTGCAGATTTATACGTATGCAGACTGCAAGGGTTTGTGTGTGTGCGCGGAGGCTGTGTAGTGCGAGCGAAAGTTTTGCATATGTGTAATTCGAGATACAGGTGACAGAGCGATACGCGGTAGGCGGAGCTAAAAAGAGGGGTGAGAGCTATTGGAAAGAGATGGGAGACGCTATGATAATGATGTTATTGCTTTCTTGATGCTCTCCTTAGTTTTATTATTTCTCGATCTACTTATAAAGCGATAAGTGTGAGCGCATATAAAATACGTTTATTGTGTCGTTATGAGGAATGCAAAAAGACAGTACTGCGACTATAGGGTAGGGTTAATCAGTGGTGACACTAGAGTTTATGTAGGGGACTCGTAAACATTTATGTTCAGTTGTTCGCCTTTGGTTGTTGCTAAGAAGAGCTATCTTTACCTTTCAAAAGTGTCCAGATGGCAACCCCAGTTTTAGTTATTGATTTATAGAACACCACCACTTTTGTCTCTACTCGTCTCTACTTAAAGCAATTTATATCCACGGAAACTGTCCAAATCGTCACCACATCTTCTCTTTCGTCTTTTTCTACCTCGATTAGAAATAAATGTTTATTTTGATGATTTCACGGAAGCATAGTTTAAAGCAATAGATAGTATGAAACAAACACTTCTGTACTACTTATTAACACTCACACTCACAAAAAATAGATGAAGAAGACAGTCAAATTTCCTCAAATTCCCAAACAATCAGAGCTACTAGGAAAATGGCAGTCATATCTTCAGTTCATCAGCTATCGATATGCCAATATACAAGCTCAACCTTATACGTGTAGCGACTTATTAACTTCCTTACTACATCAGCCATAAGATATGTAATCATTAAGCAGTCATATGGAACACCTCTCGTTCTAGCCGATATGATAATAAGCTAAAGATTTTCTCGTTGTTATTAAAGTCTAAATGAGGTCTGACTTGATGTTTCGGCTTAGCGATGAAACATTATTTGGCACTAAACTGAGACGGATCTGTGTAAATCTTGGCTTAGAATTAAAATATTTGAGTATTGAGAATAGATTTGGTTGAGTTCTATTATCCAAGAGGGCTTTGATTATAATAATAAACACTTTGTAACAACAGTATATAGTAAATAATTTAAAGGTTTTATCTGTTTTTAAGTTCTAACTACTATAGATTCAGAGTGGCGGTAGATTGTATATACTGAATTTATATGAGTAGGGTCGTAGATAGAGACTAAAGTTATCCACTTCCTACAATCCTTACACACTTCTCTCGCTTTCTCAATAGTCATCACTGTCATGCACTGCCTCAGGGGGCCAATGGTTAAGGCGTTCGCCTTCGACCCGGGGGTGGTGGGTTCGATTCCCACCGAAAGCATACTTTATTTAGTTGTTTCCAGTTTGGTTAGGACTTTGCAGGTTTGAATCACCTGATTGTCTGATAATAAATATGATTCCGCGCTTCGGAAGGCGCGTTAACCCGTTGGTCCCGACTGGCATTTGGTAGTCGTTAAAGGAACCACGTCAGAGGCCGAGAGGCGATTCCGAACAACTCTGACACCAGGGCGTAAATGATCGATAGACGATATAACCTACACGAAATGATGATCACTGTCATACACGCTCACCGACTACTCGTATTGGTAGACGTAATCTCTACGAACAATATAACAAAAACCATTAATTACATGTTGCCTGATTGCACTGCATTATAGGATGTCATCTCAATGCATAAACTCGTGTGAAGGATGCTTTTGCTAACCGCAGGCTAAATGAATCGCGCTATATAACCTTTTGTGTTGCGAGTCTCAATTAATGTATGTGTCGGCTTTGACGTGACTCATTCCATTCCGTTTATTATAAAGGATTTTAAAATTGGAATTGTCTTACTGCCTACATGATTCGTAAATGTTCATTGGAAAAGTGGGACGAATGCGCTGACCTCATGAGGAGTAAAACGTTGCGTCAATTTTACATTTCGACGATTTTTTTTAAATACAGTTTTTAAAAACATAAGTGTCTGTTGTTTATATGTAAAAAAATTTATTTAATCATCGATGAAATTATTATGATTACTAACCGCCGTGCTCAGAGTCCTTAAAGACTACTAAAGCAAATTCTTAAAATTTAATAAAAAAGTCACCCTTAGGGAAAGTATTTTAAAATTTTACTAAGGTGTTGTGTTAATTAAATGAGCATAAATTTACTAGTGACTAAGCATAATTTAAAAAAAAAATACGTTGCAAAGAACCCTTTGTGTGTATTTACTGTGCGGATGTATTTTTTCGAGTCTTCTTACTTCGTTTCAATTGTCAAACTAAAGTAAATTAATAATAGTAAAGGTAAATACATTTTCATTTCAATTTATGAAAATACTGAGTTAAATTTAACCTCAATTTAATACAAATTTGTCTCCATCTTAAAGTAATAAATGTCTGTCTACACTTGAACCGATCACCCACCAAAGTTCCTGGAAGTACCATTTCTGAGTACTATTCCTCATCTCTCGTTACTGTCTCGGGGTAAAGCAGTAAATATGGCAATTAATAGACGTCTGTATTGTAAAACATGGAAAGTGTAAAAATACAATCTTGTTAGAATTTTGAGACCGAGTTGTATTTTGGAGCCATTATTGTGAAACCAAATTGTTCAAATTATATAGAGAAAATCCTTAAATAAAATAAGCCTTTATTGCTGTCTACAAAAATGCACTTAGATACATATTTTATATTCAAAAGCTTGTCCTTCGACAAAGGCCTTCTCTAAAGATTTCCACTTATCTTTATGGATAGAGATAAAATCCTTACCATAGCCTTCATATCGAAATAACATGTTTTAACAAATAATAAGTGATTACTTAACTCACTTATGAACATAAAGTAAAGCTGGCAAGGTTCATTAATTACATAAAGATTCGTTACTCACAGCGTTACATTGTCTCTGGCCTTCTGGACCTGAAATTTTTACTCACTTCTAAAACACTTACGACGAAATTACACTATATCAAAACAACGTTACAAATGATAAAAAGATCATTTCATAGTTTGTACACTTGATATGGTGCACTGATCTACAGTTGCTAGTATTTTTGCTATTGCTTGCCCTTTTTTTCTGTACTTACACTTTTGCGTACCTACCATAAGGATAGTTTTACATCGCGCTGATTTCCCTATCAATAGTCACATACACGTGGTTAATAATTTACGCGAACCTTATTTTAGACTCATGCTCATATTTCCGTCAATATTGTTTTAATAATTCAAGACCGAATTTTTAATAGAACATCGGTAGAAATCCTTAAATACAGTTTTGGCGCGACAGAATAAGATAAATTTATGCAATTATCTATAATTTCTCATAGATTTAGATTTTTGGAGAACAGCATATGAGTGCATTATAAATTGAAAGAAATGTTAAGTTTTTACACTGACATGGTTTTTTTAATAGCTTTATGTGTCCCATTGCTGGGCAAAAGCCTCCTACCTCTTATATATTTTTTTTTTAAATCACAGATTTATCGACACAACATAACATACTCAATTAATTTTGCGATAAAAACATTGTTTTAAATCCTTTGTCTCAGTAAATTTAGCTTGGCCACCTGGGCGGACCATCTTTTTGCAAGCAGATCAAATGCCTCGTGGTCGTTTCGTTACTTAGTTTACTTCTGTGTTGAAAAACTAGGTAAATGACAATTTCTGTTAACTCCAATTTGTCATATTAAAATAAGTTTCAGGTTCTAACAAGGTCACTTGAGAACGGTTGTCTGAAACTATATGTGGCGTAGACAGAGTACATGGCCTGCAACACTACCGATAACCAACCTGTACGCATAGGCGTAGATTTGGTCGACCGTAGGGACCAATCCAAATACCTGGGATCTGCACTCGACGCGTCCAGGGACATCGATAGTGACGTGGCTTGAGAGGCACAAGCAAGAGCTGCGTGTCACGGAGATGAAGATACTGCGTGTGTGGATGTGTGGAGTGACGCGGAAGGACCGCATAAGTAACTCCCGCATTCGGGGTACCCTTTATGACCATGACATAGCATATAAGCTTCAGGAAAATGGCCTGCGATGGTACGGTCACATCTTGAGGAAATCGGCAACATACGTTAGGAACAAGTGTCTGGCCATGCCGCCTCCGTCGGAGCCTGGTAGAAGGGGCGCGCCTAAAAAAAGTTGGCTTGACGTCGTAAAGCAGGATATGCGTGCTAATGGACTCTCTATAAAGGATGCCGAACACCGGGCGAAGTGAAGAAGTAAAAGCAGGAAAGCAGACCCTAGGCTCCAAAGCAAACCGCTGAGGACGCAATCGGGAAAGCGCTAGGATGATGATGAAGGATATTTGAAATTACAAAATCTATGGGATCGATATAAGTCGACTTAAATCGTCTATTTTCATAGTAATCGCGACATATGGCGAACACGAATGTCGTTTGCATTTTGGTGATCAGGCATTTACTTTATCGTATAACATTGAATGAAATAATTGGTAACAATTTGTTATTTATTTGATTTATTCATTTATTTCACGCAACAAAATACGTACCAAATACAATATTATTCAATATATATGAGTAGATATATATATTATACAATATATATATATCAATACATAGACACGTTATAACATCGGCGACGTGTGGCGCAGAGTAAAATGTATCAAATGTTTAATCAAATAAATAAATTTCTTTGGCTTTAAAAATGGCAGTACCATGTTATGCGCAGTGACCAGTTACTTGCGTTAAATTTGCGCGTCCTCTGAGAATTCGCGTTCGAGGTTTGTGGCCATTGTTTTACGGTCGTCTGTAATATAATAGCTCCTGAACCCGACAACTTTGTTATAATAACATGACGATTAAGCTTAAATCCTTCCAAGTACAAATATCTGTTCTATTTTTGTCTATCCATCAAGGCGTTATATTACTTAGAAGCTTTCTAGTACTTTACTTCCGAATTTTTTAATATCTTTTAGTTAAAACGTAGTTTAGTCAAATCATAACAAAAATATTCTACGCGATCACTTCTGTAATTTACACGCTTTATTGAAAATTGTATTTACAGCAAAGTACTTAAATCTACAAAATTAAATTCGTACAAAACTAGTCGCAACTTACATGTATATCTTTCTTTTACTTAAATCTTTAACAGCACAAAGTAAAAGTTATTTAATATCTTTCAAAAAATACGACGTACGTTTTATAGCTTTTACTCGTCTTAAGGCGTCGAGCTACCGTGAAATTGAGCATTGCAATTTTTCAAGTTTTTCAAACATACTGTAAAAAGCCTACCGTATTAATATTTTTAAAAACAATGTCAACGAGTACACTCACATTTTATTGCGAGCACGTCGTTCATCTCCGAACAATAGACCAGTGCATCCATCGACCACTGCACATGAATGTCATATTGTTTCGTTAGCATATATTTTTTAGACTTCAAAAAATGTTTATGCGTGGCCACCCCAGTGGCCAGCGCATCTCAACATTTCGACACTAAAACTTTGATTTATGACTTTTGCCCGCCGATTGCGTACTAAAACGGCACTTACGTCACTTTCAATTTTAAAGCAGACTGCATTTACACCGCAACGTAACAAAACCGCAAATATTATGTTGTTACTATGGTAATAAACGCGTACTTGTAAGTTTTATCTTTGCAACTTATTTTCGTAGTGCTCGAATTATTTTCGCGTGTAAGCAATAACAATAACACCCACGACTCTACCGCAGTAAGTACTATTTTGTTATGAGCTGGAACTTGAGACGATTATGGTGGTCAGCTGCCATGAAAATGCAAGAATATTGTCCTCGTTTTGCCGGTTGAGTCTATTAAATTTGTTAAGGATTGTGCATAAAAATATTTAGGTGGTCCTGTTTAAAACATATTTCGTATAAAACTTTCGTTTAAAAAGTTAAATCTCTCCTTTTTTTATCCTAAAATAAATGTTAGTCAAAAATTTTACAATATATTCAACTTAGAAAGAGCTACATATATTTCTTTGAATTTTTAATTGGGGTTAAATTAAGGTATTAAGATATAGCCCTCAGTAATACTTTTTAAACTCCAAATTGCAAGCCCTTGCAAGATTTCGATTGTGAATTTCTTATACTACTTAAATGCTTTCTATTAATGATATTACTAATAAAATATCGATTTTATGTATAGATATATGAAACTTACAATTAATTTCACATGTAAATTTATAAAATAAGCTTTCAATTTTATATGTTGTGATAGGCGGTCGTCTTAACGCGAAGCTTTTTAAACGCCCCCGTTGTAAAAGTCCTCGCATCCCGATTGTCCGTATTACGCAGTAAAATCTTGAATTCTTAACACGACTAATATATTATATCTATAACTTAAACACGGTTTTATATTCGTTTTAGTAAGTTCTGTTTGATGGAGAAAAGACAATAAACTAAACAATGGTAAAATTTATTGCTGAGTGACATTCTTTACTTCAATATTTAAATTAGTAATGTTGATGGCAACATTTACTTATTTACTTCTCTCCATTATCAATATCCGCAAACTTAAAGTAATTTCCTTTATTGCTGTGTTTTAGATAAACATAGGATTTCGAAAGATTTTAGACATTATACATTTATACTTAGATGTTGATCTTGGATGTTACGAACATACTTATGTTAATACTTATGATAGAGTTTTGAAATAATTCCTAACTTCACTAACACATAGAAATTACTTACCTCTAGCCATTGACAAAAATATCAGTAATTTAGCAACTGCTTCTGGCAATAATAAACAATATTAAAATAAGAATATACCTGGCAACTAAGAAACTGTCACACGACCGGTAAAAAAACACATTTGAATTACAAAATTGGAACGGAACGCGTTTCGCACATACACGCTAACAAAACGAATTCGAGATTCATAAGCCGACCCTCCGGATGAGCCCATGTCAGGCGTTCGCATCTCATTGTCTTCTTTGTAATGGTCAGTTGAAAGAAAATGAGTACGTTTCATTATAATATTAAAGGGCTGACAGACGATACTCACTTCCGTTCGGACGCCATATGGCGGCAATTCTATTTAATTTTTGTACCTTAACTGGTCGCCATTTATTATAATAACGACTAAGTACAGGGCGGTTTAATGAAGTAAATTTTTGTGTATCATTCTTGTTCGTTGTGTTTAAGTATCTCTTTCTTTATGCGTAACGCTATTCAAGTCATCTCAAATACCAAATGCTGTGCGAAAGAATAATATCAGCTTTAAAAAAAAATTTTTTTTTTTTGTAGATATGTAATCAGCAGCTTTTGCTTATGTGCATGAGCAGAGCGTGACAAACATTTAATTAATTTTGAACATGCCCTTTCTATGTATGAACCTGGTATCATAGCTTAGCTTCCATTAATTTCTACCATTCATTCAAATCGAGCAGATTTCATGGTCAATCGACCCTGTACATCCTGATGTCAGAGTCGAAACCAGCTTTCGCATTTCTACTATTATTTGTGTCCTAGCTAGGGTATCACTAGCAATCTTACATATAGATTTAAAAATTAAAATCAATCTACAGACAGCGAAGATTTTATCCAAAAATGCAAATTCCAAACCACCTCCTTTTTCTAAAGTTTAAAACAAATAAATCAAATAAAAGTACCAACGAATTTCAATAGACATAACAACCATTCAATACCTTAATTGCTTCCTTTAAGTCTCAATCAAAACTCATTCATCAAAGATTGGTATAAACAAAGGTCTTTATACGCTCAGACAGGCCGTATAGTGCTCAAGCAAGTTGGGCGGAGACCAGTGACGTTCTCAACGGTAATTAAATGAGCTAACTTATAATTATGATATTCTTTACGATGTGCAAGAAAGATGTGTTAGTCGATCGATTTTGAAATGTATTAGCAAGCAATAAGGTTGTTTACGTTTTCTGTGGAACAGAGGCTTTTCAGCTTTGCGTGTACTTAATACTAAGCTTTAAGCACTTTTATTTTTTCTAAAATAATAATGTTTTTAAAATAAGAACATTATTGTATTATTTAAGGAAGGACACTTCTAGGTAGTAAAAAACTGAAAAGAAATGCATGCAAAAAATTTACTGAACAAGTCACAAAACTTGTGATCTCTTTTCACATGTTAAACAACACATTCGCAAGTCTTAAATTGGATAAAATAATTTTAATATTATAATATATTTAATTTATAAAAACCTCTTTACTTGATGACTGGCAAGAGATGGCGCAGGATAGATCCAAGTGGAGATCCTTATTATCGGAGGCCAACACTCACTTTGGGTCGCTGCGCCATCTTAGTAAGTAAGTAAGTAATTTTACCTTAAATTTGGCGCGTCGATTATATGGGTGTTGCCAGTATTACAAAGTTAAAAAAATACAATTGTATCGAAACCTTCGTTTTCATTTTTCGTTTTTTTTTTTAGAAGCGATTGATCTGAACCAAATGGTTTGTCAGTCAGTTTTAATTATAAAATTCATTCGCTAGCGACTACATTAAGCTTTTGTACCTATGGGAAAAAGCATATAACAGATTTTAATTGTAAAATAGTCAAACAGGGTTTGCTGAAACTGATGGTAGATCTTCTTCTCCGTCGTGTCGATATCTCAAATTTCAGAAGCCCAGGAGTGCTATTTTTTATTTTAAGTGTGACCTATGTATATGTCGAATGAAAATAGTTCAATATCGAACAAAAATCATTCGTTAACGAACAAAAGTTATTCAACTCGCGGATTTTGCGTGAGTTACATATTGAAAAATAGGGCTCCAGAATACTTATTTTCGAAATAAATAACTCACGCAAATTCGCTGACACAAATAATTTTCATTCGCCATAAACAGTGAGTCGAATGATTTTCTTTCGATATCGAATGATTTTCGTTTGTTATAATCAATGAGTCGAATGATTTTCATTCGATGTCGAATGATTTTCATTCGATGTCGAATGATTTTCATTTGTCATTGAGTCGAATGATTTGTATGTTGTAGTTGAAAACTGAATTTCTATCTATATCAAATTTTAATATAGTTTTATTCTCGTCTTTAAATGACACACAACATGTAAACACCTATAATTACATTTTTTCTACAAGAATTGGTATTTAACATACATCCTGGCAATACGAAAATTAAAAAAGTTTCAGTTTTGGACACAAAGCGAAGCATACAAAAGTATTGGATTACTCTATCTAGAATATTCTCTAAGCTATGGTCAAAGCTTAAGGGATTAACATGAACCGGCTTACTACAAAAAGTTAGACATTTCTGTTCAACACGTGTCTAAAAAAAATTATATCGTACTTAACCTAAAGTACTACTGTTTAATGTCTATATACTCTGTTTAACTTTAGACATATTGAACAATTGTCTAACTTTTTTGTAGTCGATTAAGTTAAATAAAAAAATTAAAATTAATAACATAAACAAATAACGAATATAATAAAATAAACAAATTCTGTAGAGCCAAAAAAGAACGTTATTTCACACTCACTTGCCGCCATACTGTCGAGTAAATGGAGCATAACTTTTTTACCACCAAGTTCACGTTCACATGAAATCAAACGCGTCGTCAGATTTTTATTTTCCATTTACAAACAATTTTTGGGAGAGCTTTTGACATTTTGCTTTTTATAAATTTTTGCTTATATTTTTAACAGTTTAGTCTAATTTAATATATATATAATTTATCACTTTAATGAAAACTATTGTTGTGGCCGGCTGCTATTTGTTGGTCGTCAAAGAAACCACGTCAGAGGCTGAAAGGCGCGGTTCTGAATAACTTTAAGCTTCAGTATTAAATCATTCCCAACCCCAACCCAGCTTTTTACTTCGCCGTAGTTGGTATATTTTTCTTATTTTTCTTTAACCCGATTTCACACTTAGCTGTTTAGGATCTCAGAACCCGCTTTGCTGATTTTACTCCTCTAATTTGCGCGAACTTTGGACTCCTTAACTTTAGAATATTCTAGTCTGCCCTTTGCATTATTGTAATGAAGTTGAAGATATAAGTAACTTTTAATTCAGATGAAGTTCAGTTACGCTCTCCTCATAAGAAATCCAAGGTTAATAATATGTCCAGATTTTTAACCTTGGATTTTCTTTCAAGTCCGGTGAAGAAACCCAGATAAAATATACGAGGATTTCGCGCATTTATTATAAACTAGCTTTTTCCCGCAGCTCCGCCTGCGTCATAAAGTAGCCTATGTTTGACCCCGAGTCTTCAACTATATTCATACCAAATTTCATCAAAATCCGTTCAGCGGTTTGGCCGTGAAAGCATAACAGACAGACAGACTTTCGCATTATAATATTAGTATGGAAACATGGATATGGATTTAAACAAAATTATTATTTTATAACTTACACAGACTATGACTCACAATTCAAACAATGCTACATTTAAGAATATTCTAGTAAAATAACTATATAAAAGCTAGAGTTTACTTTCAGCAGAACACTATCGAAGTGAAGTGAGATTTATGACACAGAATCTCTTAATGGAGCCGTGTTTGTGATGAATGTGCAATTTTAACTTCGCGCAGTTTGGATCGCAATGATATATGGGTGGAGTGGACTATGTTTTGTGCGTGTAAATAGTTTACAAAATTGATAAAGTCTTACAATCTACTTTGAGAGCAAATATAAAGAAGTCTTGTCTTTGACACGTAAGCCACTGATGCTGAAGTTATATATTTGAAATCGGTAGTGCAGAGAAACAAATGGTTTTATCCATAAATGAATGGCTTCACCGTTCATTGCAAATCGCTCTACATACGTATGTTCTAGAAGAAATGTTCAAAATATTATTAAATTAAATAAAAATGAAATTATGAATAAAAATTTACTGAACAAAACCCTTAGTCTTTTTTTGTCATCAATTCAAAAAATATGTCTTAGTGTACTGATCACATCTAGTGGATGATTCGATGCCTAGATCCTCAATGTCATTTATTAATAATAGAGTCTGCAGGTTAAATAGATGCACACATGCCGATGTCACCCTATCTCAACCGTTTGCTTTAGCAAGAAGTAAATGTAATCATTAATTAACTCATCTTTAGGGAACTATTTTTTAATCAGCTCTACATACCACAAGAAAACTAATTAATAAGTATGTACTATGTTTGTAATTTTTTCATTTATTTATTTCTTATGACTTCTATATATACAGCGCGAATTCATGTACCATAAATTTTGTCAAATATAAATGACATACAAGATTAACAATGTCCGGCGTCCTCGACTGTTTTAATTACAGTACTTTGTAAGAAATAATGTCTCCGAGGACAAAGCTAGGACATTAACGTCCACGGCAAATTGGGAGCCTTAAGTGCCTCGCACGGGACCATAAACAACGCAACGCTGTTTCAGGCAAAATACTCGACACTATAATTTTTCCACATTCATACAATAAGGGCCGCAGTCAATGAGTCTAGTCTGATACTTCCACAAGTAAAGTTAGCACGCACACACGCGTCGGCCCCACTCGTTTAAGCTCGAAGAGATCGCGTGCAGAAAGCTCACACACGCACACACCGCACGGCCGGCGCCCTAAGCTGTGGTCAGTACTAAGGCAAACTGTGTGACGGACACACGAAAAACGAGCTGAAAACGCGACGCAAAACTCACTAAATCACTCATATTCGAATTTGGAACGCGAAATCGCACACGCCGTGCGTTGTCACGCGTACATCGCTATGCAAGCGCGTATGTAAATGTGCCCTTGCATCTGTGTTAGTTAGTTCTTTATGATCTGTCAAAACTCATACTTGTGACGTTTCGGTTCTGAAATGTAAACAAAACTTGTGCGCGTTCTTTACACGTTATTAACGATGCACCGACTGAACGTTACGTGAGTTATGAACTTTAATATGTAAAATTAATCGCTGCACTAAGTGTCGCAAAGGAAGCACTTTGTTTGGATTATTTTTGTATGAGTAAGTAATGAAAGCCACTTGTTATAGAAATTTAACGTGTCTTGAGACAAATTTGTGTGTAAACATTGTCGTTTGAATTTGTAAAACATTAAGTTAGCCATTTTTACGAGTGTTGTGACGCGTAAAAAGTTTACGATACGGCTACAGTAAGTTTCATAAACGGACTAAAGCGGAAGGTGTCTTGTCATGTTTTATTTGAAGGGCAAAATGCATAAACAAATTATGAACTTAGAATGTAATTTTGACCAATAATAAAATAAAAAATACTAAAAATAACAGAAAAGGTCCAACTAGACATCTATATGTTTCTCTAGTCGATATGTTTTATTCGTACATTATTTGAAAATTCTTTTGTTTAAAACATTCAATTTCGTTTACATAAAGCTAGAAATGTTTTTATAAAAAAAAAAGAAACACATTATATTTAAATGACTTATGACTTACAACTATTCCTAATAAATCTAGCAACACTAATCTCTACAAACCTAAGTGGTTATAATTCGTCTTGGCTGCGTGCCACGGAACGGTTATGCGATCGAATGTCATTTTAATTAGCCTAATTAATGCCATTCTAGCTACAACGGCTCAAGAGTAACTTTTAGTATGGGTAATTCTTAATTTGTGGCCGATGTGGTAATCTCATGCCACGCGACTAATCCGTAGGGTGACGTCCGGTTACAACGAGGTATAGGTCAGGGTTGTCAACGACTAATATTTGTGATTTATTTCTTAACTTAATGTACTGTACCTCATTTGGAGAATATACAGTCTCATGTGAACAAATATCCTTAATAATATTTAATAACCATTTCGATTTCTCACCTAATATAAAATTTAAATATGTAATATGAAAATTAGATAACCCTGTTTACATTAAAATCACCAATTGATAAAAGTATTTTTACTTGGGGAACAATAAAGGTTTAATAAATTATTAACTAGAATATTAAAAGAACATTAAACAGAATGGAGATTTTGAAGAAAATAAAAGCATTTTTCTTACTTTGGGTGCAAGACTCGCAAGTGATTGCTGCTCGCTTAAATTGTAAAAATCTAATGTATAACCAAGTCGATTAATTATAATATAAGATATTCAGTGGGTTTTATGGGTGCACCTTCATAAGGAATGAATCAAAACATTTCATTAGTTTAAAAAAAAATTGACCAAGGAATAGGTTTTATCAACAATCTACAAGTGTTTTTTCAAAACTTTGTTTTAACTATAAGCATTTTGAAACTTCACGAATATCTTACTTCAATTTCTCATCGTCCGCAACCCTACCACACAATATAACGCAAACATTTGTCCTCTTGTATGTGTGTGCGTTCCTGTCTCTTCGCCCCCATGTTATAATTGCATTCCTTTAAAATATGACTGGAGTTTATCTCAAATGCAGCAAATGCACTAATATTTCAGCCATGCAGCTGCAGATCTGCAATCTATTGAGAAAATTAGACAGGCTTTGATCTCATACGAAAACGTTGTAAATGCAAACGCATATGTTAAATTTTAATGTATTTGAATTTATGTTATTTTATTTCGACAATGGGAAAAATGGATTTTGATAAATCAATCAGCCTTTACTTATTTTGTATTTTTACGCGTTTTTCTTTAGTTACTAATTTCGGCAGCATGGAGAGATGAAAGTGTTGTGTCGTTTTAAGAGAAATATCAAATCATCTCTATTTTTGTCAAAAGGTCAAATAAGTCAAATAGATTTGATGAATAAGTACTTTGTGTTTTCCTGATTGACGTACAAATTTAAATTACAAGATTCATACTAATAAAATTATAAGTGCGAACGTCTGTCTATCTGTCTACTGGATTTTGATGAAATTTTATATCAATATAGTTGAAGACTCGAGGTCGAACATAGGCTACTTTTTAGCGCAGGCGAAGTTGCGGGAAACAGCTAGTTTTATAGAAGTAATTGTATTAACTAAAACAATGTGGTAAAATGTGAACTCCATGATTTAAACTAAAATAATTATTATTTTTTAGTCTGGGTAGCACTTCAATATTTGCTAACTACCAAAAAACAAGGTTATGTTATGACTCATTAGCAAGCCTTAAGGGTTTATTACAACGAAACAGAAGACAATAGCACTAAGGACGTTAAGTGCCGGCGGACATAGCAGCCCTCTTAATTTCTTAACCCCCACACACCCAGCGGGATGAAATTAAGAAAACATTCACCACATTAACCTCTACTATTTATGGATATATTTGTTCCCTACAACCCGACCGCATTAAAAATACCTTAACCAGTACTCGAGTGGAGGTGTGAAAAGCACCTTTTTATTTAGAAGGGTTTTATTTGGGGTTACGGTAAGTTCGTCTGAAGGCCGTCTCATTAAATGTTGGTGTAGTTTCGGCGCTGTATAATTGTGTAGCATTAGACTGAAAATTTTGTAAGTTTTTTTATTAACTTATTTATTTTATTTATTTATTTAACACTTCTTTGCACACAGTGTAATACAGATTAAATATGTTACATAAAATGTGAACACAGTATGTATACAAAAGGCGGCTTTTATCGCTCAAGCAATCTCTTCCAGGCAACCTTAGGGTAGTTTGAAATATAAAGAAAGGAGAGATACGGATATGGTGCATAAAGAACAGAACAACGCTAGGCAGAATAGAGAAAGAAACAGAAGTACACGATACAAAAACTACTTAAAATAAATACTAATATACGTAAATAATAAATAAATAATTATGTATATATATTTATATATAATAAATAAACTATAAAAAAAAACACGAGAAGTGGAGACTGAAACAAGATGTACTGAAAAGGAACGAAGCTACAGTGAGGAAAGAAAGTGGGACTTTACTTTAATCGTATTTACATACTTAAACCTAAAATCTAACCACTGTATTTATCTGAATTTTCGGGCAAACATTTTGTTTTGTTTTTTTTACATTGAGATTACATGTTTTTGTAACTGAAAACAAACTTTAATATTTCTATTTTCTGTGCACATTCAACGTGGCGATCCATCTTTTCCTTCACATTTTTCTTCATTACCATACAATATGATTACATTCTTACATTCCAAACAGAGAAAAACAAACAGTGTCTTCCAGCATTTTCTCTCAGAAAACTGGAAAACTCCTTAACCGCCGACGTCTTAGCGTCCAGCCACGAAAGCAATAAAGAGCGCAGGCTTCCACGTTCATTAATTAACCCCCAACATCCCCATCTCGCTCACTCTTAAGCAAACTATTTGTAAATGAGTGTGCCTCTCTTTCGCGCCAGCTTTGCGCAAAAATTAACTACTACATGTTCCGTTTTCGTGGTATTCACACACATTTGGAAATGCATATGCACATGTCCGCTCACGCGGAAAGGACGTAAAGACTTCTATTCATTAAAGAAAATTGGTTTTAATTACTTTTGCGCTAGAGTGTAATATCGTTTGTCGTTTTCATAGCCGTTGAAATGCTTTGTAAAGGATATTTAGTCACGTGTGGTTAGTTTCCTATCCTCATGTAATAAATCTTGCACTCCTCGTAATTACAATGTTCTTGTCTGTTGTGTGTTTTCATTAAAGCCTCAACGTTATTCCATAGCACTATCAATTGATTCGAGAAAGCGTTACGACGATATTAAAACCTCGTTGAGAGTAAAGTGCTTTTTAATCGAGTAGAGTATCAATAAAATTTAATGTAATTTAACTCTCTTGAGCACCATCTATTATGGTTTATTCTGTCATAGGGTAATGGCAAGCTGTTTGTAAGTAAACTTCAGGTTAAATAATAAGGTAAGGGATAATGGGTGTAAGGGATATTGCTAATTATCCATATATGTAAGTACTTAGGATCTTGGCCTCCGAAAAAAGAGAGCACCAGAGAGTTCTACACTGCGCATGGTTTAGTGGCAAAAACATGACAACCGTATTTTTTAAATATTTTTTACAACAACGACAACATTTCTTCAGTAACGCAAAAAAAAGGTTCAGAGTCAAAAAAATATATTGAATCCAGAACAATATCAGATGCTTCACTTTTTTACTAATAAATACTTATTAGTGGCCAGTATTTGAAATAGAAACACAAGTTTCAAGCTTATTTTTCTCAGTATACGAGTATTTATTTATTCTAATAGAACAAGCTATTGCAATCACAGTTGTTTGGGGACGGAAATGATTCTGGTAAGTATATTTGAACTAATTTATTTATTTATTTAACCTTCATTGTACAAATTACAATTTGTACAAAATAAATTTAATACTGTTAATACTTTTATTAACTAAAATCATCAAATTAATAAATTATTATGTATCTCCGCTTGGGATTCACGGGTTGCCCCGGTCCTTTGAGAGGCTTGCGCGGGGATATGGATCCAACGCGTAGAGGTCCTTTGGAGAAGTTGATGTCATGTGGTGCTCCTGCCCAAACCCGTCCTCGACTATATCATTAGATGGCATTTTCATGAACAGGTCTAGGCAGGAGGAGGAATTATTGCTAATGAGTGAAAACAATAAAATAAGTTATGGTTATGAAGTTTGGATGGATTTAAACTGGGCTATTGCAATAGAAATCGGACACCTGCCATAATCATGATTACTGACTATTAGTGGCAGGCGGTGACTCGCCATTCAGTGAATGGGCCCCCCAAATAGTCGCCGCGTTTGGCAACAGAGGGGCAACATTGGAATGAGCGGCTAAGGGTGCCGAGAGGTGAGGCTCCGGTTTCGCCATCGCAAGTTTCCTCGTGAGCGGGTTTTCCCGTTATTACGCCATTACGTGCAATACACTTCCACCCTCGAGCATACAGCTCTTGCGACTCCACTCTGGCCGACCGACTAAGGCAAGCCAGAGGTAGGGATCCTGTCCCTCATCAGCGTCCACTCCGACCTTGGCGAAGGAAGGCCGGAGGTGAGGGACGGAGGCTTCCCCTGGGAGCACTAAGGTCCGAGGTGTCGCCACTCTCAAACAGCTCGCCACAAGCTGCCCTGCGGAGACTGACTGCACTGGGAAGGGAACCCAGTGGGCGAATAATTATTATTATCAGATTAAAAGGCTCTTACTATTTGGTTTAAGTATGTGATTCTATTTAATAAATATAATTATATTACAATCCTAGCAATAAAAACAAGAGTGCTGATTTCAAGAATAGCTCCTCTATGGACATAATCGAGTCAGTCCAAATGTCTTCTTTATTAGGCAAATATTTTAGCATCCTTTAATATATTCATTTCAAGCAATTCAGTTTAGTGGTATTTCCAATTCAGTCGTGGGTAGATCTTACACGTAATATAAGGCGATAATAAAACTGCGATAGTAAAAAATCAACCAAACAAATACCGAGGTGAAGTAGTCATAAACATAGTAATACAAGTAATATAATTGTCATTATTAGGCCAACCTCCCTTCTATCATCTATTTATTGATTAAAAAGAGCTTAGAGAATAATGACACATCTCGATATTTTACAATCAAATTACACACACAACATTTTATCAGACTTAAATAAGGTAAGCGTCCATTACGCACGCCACAATCAGCAAGGTATACATCGTCATTACAGGATTACGTCAAGGCTCATTCATGCTCTCTCACCGAACGTCCCCGAAACTTACGACCTGCCGCATCCGAGCGACAGACTCGATAAATTTACATTCATCCTTTTCCTTACACGATACAACCTCATTTGCGTACATAAACATCAAAATAACATATTAAAAACATAAAATTCCATTTTCAAATCTGATACTTCGAATTGACTCGTTAGAATTAGAAGATTCTTTATTTTGAATTGAGAATTAGTTATGTCAAATGATTTGGCAGTCGTCTGTCCCTGTCGCTCAGGCTGGGCGGCGGCGCGCTTGGGCGGGCGGTATGCAAATGTCTAGAGCCGCGGTGGTGAGGGCTGTCTGTGTGAGTGTCTTGTACCATTGGCCGTGCTAGAACGGCCAACTTCGCCACCAGTTACGGTTGTTTTTCGTTCCGCTTCTAATTAACTTCCGTATATTCTTAAAGTAACTTTTCTCATCTCGTTGCCTTAGTTTTTTGTTCTCATTTTGCTATCGCTAAACGGGTTGCAATGTGAAATACTCTAGAAAAATAGATTTCAGGGAGTGTTTTAGGTTATAATTGGATGTAAATATAGCATCGTGTCGTTAGTTTTCAGTGTTGCGACAATGTTTGAAAGTGATTTAATTTTCTAAACGAAGGCTCGTGAGCCGAGGCGGTTGAGTTGTTGCTTTTATTACTTAAAGAGTGAGATTTTACGAGCTTTAAAAATAAATTGTTCGGGTTGGACAAGGATAATCGCAGTTTGCGAAGGCTTCACGGGTGAATATTTTATTCCTCGTTAGTGCAAAGGGAGGTAAACAAATGCTCGTTAAGTATTATTTATTTGAATCATTAGATTACTCTAATGATTCAAATAAATAATACTTAAACTTTGCCTTACATTTTTAAATCTCCTTGTTATTGATCAGTAAACTCACATAGAGTTTTAATTTTAGCTTTGAATAACATCATAATATTTAATCTTAAAATTAAGTTTGTGACTCATAAACCTAGTGTAAATAAAAGTTTTAAACAGTGCACGAATTTTGACAAAATCAGAGTAAGTTATGTATAAGCTATTCACACAATGCTATTCGAAAAATTTTAATTTCTAAAATTAAGTATTGTTTAATCATTATCAAAATACTGTTATCATTATCTGACTATATCTACCGTTTATAATATTCACTTTACAAATACACATATAAATCTAGGTTAAGAAGATAATTCATCTAAGAACTAACAACTCTATAAAATAAATAAAATAATAAATAAAAATAAAATAAGTAAATCATTTAATTTAATTTATTATTTAATTTTTTAGTGAATGATTACGTAAAAAATATTCAGTATTCAAACAATTCAGTAACAAATTCCTACTAATATTGTAAAACAAATTAATTTAACAAAAATTATCGAAAACATCCTACCTGCAAATGAGCTGGATGCGTTTTGTTTTTACTGCAAACCTCGAGAGGAATTAATCCCCTGTTTTATGGCAACACCGAAATTTAATTGTTCCTTTGACAGACATTAAGGTTGGTTCTCAGACTGAAGATTTTCGGATGTGCGAGAAAAGAGCCAGTAATATATTTTTATTGTTGTTCTGAGGTGTTTTAGTGATTTTATATGGTGTGTTCACAAAATGTTGCCATCTTAAAAAAAATACAAATTTTGTTAGAATAAATTTTGTGAATCCTTCAACAAAATCACCTATTATTTATGATGGATTCATCTAAGCTATATTTGTAATATTCCTCTTCGCAGATATTTTTGCTAAAGAATATTTTTAATGTGATTGTAAAATTACTATTTTTTCATTGGAATCATTGAAGAAGCACACTTTATGTTCCCGTCGTACATCTCATCTTCTCTTATTATATTCCCGTCGCTTGTAACGTAAGAAAATTATTGAACTAACAGAAAGAAGAGTAAGAGAACACTTACTTTTTAATGGACGTCATGAAGTTACTGCCATTGTTATACATTTGGATACTGCACAATACACAACATGTCCCAAACTGAATGTTTTAGTAACTACAATTTATAAACACCCTGTATTAATACAACGGTTTTGGCAATTAGAAAGTTTATGCATTTTAAGGTGACCACATATCGTAAATTATATTCGCGGGTTTGCAACTTTTCAAAAGGCATTTTTAATTATGCATTTGTGATTTATAAGCCATCAAAGTAACAGAAATAAACTAAACAGCCTTCATTTTATGTTAGTAGAAAAAATATACGTTCACTGGTAAATAATCATATCTTGTTTCTTATATTTACATTTTAAAATATGTATTAAAAACATAATTACAGATACCTACTCGTATTTAGAAGATAAAGCAAATGTTATCTTATATAAAATTCAATGAAAATAAACGCAGTATTTATCAATTATTATGTTACTTTTAACATAAATAATATTTTATAAAAAAAATGTCTGTAATGTAAAAATAATAATATAACAAAACTGCATACCTACGTATTTATTCACTAGCATTACAAACAAAAACAGCGCTGTATAAATCTTAAAGAGGCAATCCTCAAAACGATCATGAAAGTTTAATAATTTCTTTCCATTAATATACTGAAGCCTTTATAATATACATCACAATATTTTATGTTCATAGGATAACAATCGTGATCAACCAACACGACGGTCGCGCATAAAAGATATCGATACATCGGACGCTCGAATCGAATAAAAAATACTGGCAGGCGATGGAAAGAATTCGACGAGGAATGCACTTTTGCATACACAATACCCTTTTGTTTAGAGAAAGTATTTCACATTTTAACCTCGTGAGTGATTTATTTTTATATGATTTATAAAGTCGGCCACCGCGGGACAGCCCGGTCTCTTGAAATCGGCACGATCGTGTCGGAACCGAGATCGTTTGTCATTATTCGATTGTTTTTTTTTTCGTTTGTTTGATTAAAGATTTGTTGTTCGTTTTGAGTATTCGAATTTTAATTTCAGTGATTTTTTTTTTTTACAGCAAACCTTTAAGTTCAGTATTGAGACTATGAAATATTTTGTATAAGTGATTAATAGGTATATGATTGTGAAGAGACATTATTATCTCCGGCTATGTTAACATGTGCAAGCGCTCAGTTGATACAGGTAAGTTACAAATTATTATATGGATTTTTAAAAATGTAGAGTCAAAAAAATTTGAATGGGACATACCCTTTAAGGCTGATAAAATTTATTTAAAAACACTTATATACAAATATAAAATCGTAATAAAATTGATATAATTGTAAAATAAATGATTTTCCCAAAAAAGTGGTCCTTACTCAGCATAATTCCGGCAGATGGCGTTTTAGGACCTCAGATATATTAATATTTAGTCAGTTATTGTTCGGCCGCTGAAAGAATGCGTTCCTGACACCTGTCAGTTAGTCGTCAATAGTGATGGGCAAGGAAATCACAGAAGAATAACACGTTAAGATACTCTCGCATTAGTGGTAACTGTTATTAGTCGATTATGTTAAGTTAAATAAATAAAATAATAACATACTGATAAGCCCGTCGTTGCAATTATTTTTAGTTTTGTATTTACTGTAATGTATTTTTCTGTGCAATAAAGTTATTACAAACAAACAAACAAACATATTTTGAGATTTTAGAGAAGAAAATAAAAATGACAGTATTATTTAGATATTTATTATAAATATTAATTGAAACCTTTAAAAAAACCAAGTTTAATCAGATTCTGATTCGTTTGATGTGGTGTCTTTGTCATCGTCTTCACCGACATGTATTATAATATTTATTATCAATAATGCTATCAATTCGGATATCTCGATCGTAGTCTTTCTCCTCTTCTTCCATTTTTAGTTTTTTCAACACATTTAGCCCACTAATCTTTAGTGACTTTCTCTCTGGCTTCTATTAACAGTGTCATCATCTTTTTCGCGGTAAAGGGCGGGGAAGTATTGTGGCGGGCTGCGTATGCTTTTATTTGAGCCAGATAAGCTCAATCGCGTTATATTGGCAATAGTATGGTGGTATTCTCAAAACGCGATGACCGTACTCTAGAGCCAGTTCATCTATTTTATATCGGGCATGTGCTATTTTATATTCTTTATCTAATTTGATGAATTCTGGTTTTAGCATCTCCATATTTGAGTCAATTCCTTTTTTTGTAACCATTCCACCAATTAATGTTTTTATTGGCTGGGATAGGTGCCTTTTCTATTTGCACAGAATGGTAAGTAGCGTTGTCCATAAAGATAAGAGATGGCCCTGATAGACTGGGCAAAAGCACGTCCTGGAACCACTCTTTAAATGTAGCTGTAGCATTCATTTCTTCATGATAATCGTTCGTGCTTTTCGATTCGAATGCAAGTAATCCATTCTCCACAAACCCATACTTTGCAGTACCACTTTTAGATTTTTTCTTCTCGCTTCGCTTCTCGTAAATATGTACGCGTTTAAAAATTATGTCATATCTCTCCAATAATATCTTTCGTATATCGGTTTTCTTATATGAAAAACCAATATCTTTTAAGATTTTGGATAGAGCAGTTTTACCACCGCTAAACAATCCAGCATCTCTCAATGATATCAAAAGCTTTGGCCAGTTTAGGTATTCATTTCTTCGTCAAAGGTGTCGATATCTGTCACTAGTTCTACGTTTCTTCTTCGGAGTACGCAATATATTATCCGCCGTGCCCGAAGAGCCGTACTTATCTTTATTAATATTTGTTATATTTCGTTTGCTAACTCCAAGCGCCTGAGAAATACGTTCTTGTACTTGTTCGACAGGTACCAAGGGTCCACCATTTTGCTGCTCCCGCTCAAAGTAATCTTGCAGCTTCATGATTACTTCACGGGATGCACTTTTCAACGTTTGTCCACGTTTAGGCATTATTGCACACTATAAGTATACACACTATGCAATACAGAAAATAAACAAGTCCAATTGAGAAAGAAAAAACAGAAACAGTCCATTTAACGAAAGCCGAGTTATTAGATAAAAAACAAATCGTGTAACACTAGAGAATGTGATCTATGTGCACGAAATGACAACAGACGACTGTGAGCATCACAAAATGGCGGCGCGCTTTCTGGGTTTGCCATCTCTTAAAGACAAAATGCCACATACTTGCCCTCGCTGGTTTTTTTAAAATTGAATAACCAAATTTTAACCTATTTTTATAAAATACGAAAATAATTGTAGTTATTGTCCATTACTATTAAATAATTTAAAATAAAAACATATATTATATATGTAAATAAAAAAAAAAAGTTACAACATATTTTGGTAACGATAATTTGTCTATTATATTTGTCCCATCTCTACGAAAACAAAGAGCACATATAACTTTGAACAGCGTAGCATAGATTAAAAAATATATTCTAATTTATTTTAAAGAAAATTTATTTATAATTAGATTTTTAATAGATAAATATTTGTGAGTAGGATTAAAAGACAACATACATATTATTCAGGCTGGTTGACGCCGTTATAAAGTCACATGGTGAGTTCGATTACGACCTGTCAGGATCGCATTCTTTCAGCGGCCGAAGTATAGTTTAAGAAAGGCTTTATGATAATTTGAAGAACAAAAAAGCCCAAGGCTTTAAGTCCGCCATTTACAATTATGTAATAAAGTTAAATAAATAAATAAGAATCAGAGTAAAAAAACAATTACAAACAATCAATTTAAAGATTTAGGGGTAAGCCAAACTAAATATGGTCGGGTTATTTCCTACATAACCAATTTGATGTTCCAAACGTGAAAAGGATTACTTAAGTAATTGAATGAACTTAACTGGCCAGATTATTAATTAACTTTTTGGGTCTACAAACTAATTATTTGAAATTTCGCAGTATACAATGGCAAAGACCGTAATTTAAGCATTTTTTGTTACGATTTTACATACGATACTTGATATAAATGATTTATGGTTTATCAACTATATCCAGCTATATTTAAAAAAAAAATCAATTCTTCAACAACTGAAATTCACAGTTACTTTGAAATAATTAGGAGTAAAGTTAGACTCACTCAGACTATTGGTTCTGTACACGCGATGTCCAATTCTGTTACTACTTATTGTCTCTTCTTACTCGTATTACTCGTTAAATAAACATTTTTAAAAGTCAAAAGTACAATTTTTAACAAACTTAAAAAACGGGAGGTAGTTCTATGTTCTATCGACTGTATTTAAAATTATTTTTTATGTCATTATCTAACTACTTCATAACGTATCTCTATTATTTGCTTTTATAAATAGGATATGGTATGTGAAATTTCTTAGTTACCTTGCTATCCCACAGAGGCGCTTTACAGATTTGCCATAGAAAATAGCTAGCGATGGCGTTTGAAAAATTTTATGGCACACAAACGTATGTACCTAGTCCTAATTTTCTTCACCGTGTTATTTTCTTTTTTTTTATTAACTTACACTGAATAATATTTTTCAAACCTTTCTAAAATTAAACAGAATCACTAGCGACAAATAATTATATAATTATAATTCATATAACGAACAGACACAATAATGGACGCACCATCTTGCTAGCGGCAGGCACAAATGACGAGACTACGGAACCACCTTACCTTCACCTGCGCGGAAACCGTATTTAGTTCTTAACAATGGAATTTTTATTGCTGTCTAGTTTGACGCAGGCGAATAGATAAAAAGAAGATTAATTAATTTTAAAATACATATTCACTAGTTTTAGATGTCTATGTAATCCAAAAGTTGGATCTAGCTTTATTAATGTACAATCGTACATTGAAGGCTAAAGTTTATTTCAGCAGACTTACATCGATATTTGTTAGTAAATTAAAAACAATATAAATTATAATCTAATATAAGTAGAAATGATGGACAAAATTACTTTTTTTTTATAAAAAATGTACACCCTTATGAGAGAATATGCAGCCCGTTCCAGTGTTCAAATTACATGCCATGGATTAATCCTGCAATCATACTCAGCAAACTGTTGCTGCTGTTCAAATCACATACTCTACTACTAGTATTATATATGTAATATTTATTTCTTATTTTATTAACTATGTACTGCTGGGCAAAAGCCTCTCTGCTTGCCTTCCACAAGTAGAGACTTGTCCAGCGGGACATAGCACTCTCTTGCCAGTTTCTGTCAAAAACTTGGAGTTCGTGTGCCCTATTGCTGTAATATCCTTATTTTTTAGCGGAGACCAAATGTTTCCGCTTTAATTTCTCCAGTAATTTGACGCTTCCGCCCGTGGCCAATCCGTCCATCAGTCCATAATTATATTATTTCGGCAATAAATTATCGAATTTTGAATACAAAAGGTGGTTAAGGTCCTTTTGATCGCGACAAAAGACGAACTCGTTGGAGACAGGCAAAAAACAATTATTTTATTCTTATTAAATATACTTTCTCTATAATTGTTTGATCAAATCAATTTTTAAATTATTGGTATTATCTGTTACATGGTAACTTTTGAAACAACAGCGAATTTGACATTTTGAATGAGAGGTCGAAATTATTTTCAGAGTTTTTTTTTTTCTATTGAAAGTAGTGTTTGCACATAAATATATTTCAATTTAGTTTCGCATACTAAACCTACTGTAAAAAAGTGGCTGGTGTTGATGTTTATGATGAAAATGTTTTACCTACTAACAAACAAAACCTCTACAGGTTTCTAGAGTAAATTTTATGAAGATATATAAGCACTCAACTTTTATCTAGCTTTATTGATGTACAGAATATGCTTGCTGTTGCCAGCGACTCTTCTCCATACATTTATAGTGAAAATAAGGTTAAATAGAAAGGACCACTGAATTTTACTCTTCCTCGTATCTTATGATTAGAATTGTTCATCATCGGGTTAATTTTTAAACATAAATTCTTATTGAATTTTCTTTCCTCTAAATGTCAGCGTGAATAAGCAGACAACATTTAGTATTTATAAAATTAGATAAGAAAGTAAACATGAAATAAATAAATAATGTCTATTCGTATGTTTTTTTTTAAACTGCAAGAGAGCTACGTAAAGAGACAATCGTATTCGTCACATTACGTGTCATCTGGCTATCGCTTGAGTATTGAATTAATTAACATTTCATCAACAAAATCACATGAATGGGCTTATTTCCAAGCCACCAGTACCTACTCTATTTTTATCTAACTTGCATATTTTCATTCTGCAATCACCCAACCGCCGCAAGCACTAATTAGTGACGTCCAACTTTATTTCAATCGCGCCAATCGATATCGAGCGTTATGTTGATTCGATTAATTCTCTTCGGAATTAACACGGCGGGTAAGCAGCGGGTATCGACACGACGCGGTTGCCATGACAACGCGCCCCATACTTACATCGCACTAATTATGCCACACTGATTGCTTTTCACTTTTTTTGCCCTACGAGAAGCTGACGCCACCCTATCCTTCGTTAGGGTTTGAGTTGCATTTTATCGATTTTCCGGTTGTAAACAACGTTATATTTTTCAGTTTGAATACAGTTGTAAAATTTTTAGTTGGTACATAAAAGTGTTTAGTTAAGAAAATCGTTTTGTCAATTGCCGCAGTACCTTACAATATTCTGTATGAATAGAGCCAACTGAAAATTCTCTTGAAGAACCTTTTAGCGGACTACCTTTCAGTAGAATATCCCGACCAAATAAAATCATAATATTAGCATTATTTTTTATTAACTTTTATTTATTATTTTTTTAATTGTTTTTTCAATGAAGTTGGATGTGATTTAAATAATTTGTGATTATTGAAATTAAGCATGTCTTTTTTTATTTTATAATTAAAATAAGTAATTATGTAATTGGTAATGGTATACTCATATTAAATTTTCTTATGTCCGCTGTATCGCATCGGGTGTATCCTGTAATAATATTGTATGTGTGAATATTTCAAAAAAAAAATATTTTTTTTTATAGTTTTTGCCCATGTCCTCGCTCACGTACTTAAATCACAGTAGTTTTGCCATGTGCCCTTCACGTCAGTTGTAAAACAAATATATACAAACTCGCAATCGCATTTGTAATGTTAAGATTAGGATGAACTAACATATTCTTTCCTACTCGTTTAGATATAGGAAACCACAATACCTATTCGTTAAGGGCTATAAATAGATATTCAAAGCATTAAACGAATGTTGTTTCTTCTCATTATCGAAATGAAATTATGATTGTCCACTCTTATTGGGAAACTACCTATTCTTTTATTAATGTCTTCTATGTAGTGTTAAACAAAAATGTGTTTAATGTACTTATCGATAAACATTTTAGGCATAGGGTGCACAATGACTTTGCATTCGAATGTTGATGACGTCATGTCGATCGATTGAAGGAAACGGGTCATTACACTGTTTTTATTCGTCACACTGATTAATCAAGTGATTAATTATACAGTTTCTATTAGGACACGGCGGGCTGCCGCTTTTTTGTAGCCCATTCGTTTGTTTACCGTAACCCGTGGTTTCGACAAACATCTATTCCTACATAATATAGAATGTTAGCATTCGTCAATTTCTTTAAAAACATACTACTAGAATTAGATTAAATATAAAAAGGTGCTAAATTTAAATTGATGATTCGAATTTGATATTTGAAATACGAAATTGGAACACTGTTGCCTATTGATTCACAACTGGCAGTTTCGCGGATCAGCTTGACCATTGATCAGATAGAGCAACCCTGACCTTGCCCAAGCGGACGCCCCACGCACGCAACCGAAATGCCGTACAATACACGATTACACTTGCATGTATGGGCACTTGACTCTATTCATTGTTATACGTGTATTATTATTATAAGGATACCGTTAGCATTTACGTTATTATTAAATTTGCGATCTTGATTAGCTGTTGGCCCGTAGTGGTGACCTGATTATTTAAAAGACGACCCTGATTATATAGGATGTAGGATGCAACGGGTGGTTCTCATAAATAAATACCTATAAATAATTCAAACACTTCTTATAAGAACACTGATAGATTTATTAATATGAGTTTTATAAGTATGTCTTATAAGTTTGGCCATTTGCAAAATAAAACTTACGACACTTTTTTCAAACAGTCCGAAGTCGACATTTGCCATCCGATTCGAAGAAATTCGAGTCTCCTATAATAAAATCTCCAAACTCTGACACCGATTAACATTTCAGCAATCACAACAGCCGAATCGCACGCTATCTGTCCGTTCACGAAACAAAGAAAATAACTATATCGCTCCCTATTCGATTATCGATTTATTTTTTTACTTTAATACTTTTAATGCGGGCCATCACTACCCATTAAGAGATGCATGTGTGCGTAGTTATAATAGCGTGTATGCATTCGCAACACACATAATTAGGGGTCGATATTATTAATGAGAGGGGGAAAGTGGGGGGTGGGGGGTGTAAGACGAGGGTGTAGATTGTTATCAACCCGAGCTTTTGTGTTCTCTTCTATAGATGATATTGATTGTTTTGTCGATACTTTTAATTGAGGGCTAACTGGCTAAGCGAATGACACCTTGATGGCACGCTACAGCGATCAGGGCGGTTGTAATAATTATTCATTTTAGTTTCGAAGTTTTATTGAAATGAAATTTCGTGTTGCATGACCGTTCTACGTTTATTGATTACTTTGATTATAATACGTTTTTAATTGCTAGTTGTATTGTTAATGAGACACGCATCCTGTCATTAAATCTATTGTGTGTGGCACAGTAAAATTCCTTTTATACTCGGTATCATCTTTACGTTCCGCTACCATGAGGAATTTAGATATGTTTTTTTTTACTAATATATAAGTTCACAGTAGGTTATTTGATTAGGTACCGTAAATGTCTGTAAAACATTGCCACATATGCATAGTATTTTCAAAACAACAAAATACTTAAATACACCTCATAAATTTCATAATCGTGAAATGATGAAGGAAAAAAGTCATTGAGTCACAATATTTTTAAACGTTATTTATTTATAAATTTATGCAACACAGACATTTATTTAGACCCTGTATAAGTAATATTTTTTATTATTTATTGTCATTATTATTATTATTTTTGCTACTTAAGAAGCAAGTCCTGTTAGAATAATATATTCTATTATGAAATAGCTTCTCTATAAATAAATTCTTATTTTGTATCACAATTCAACATTTTGTATTAACAATGGATCTTTAGGTAAATCATTTTAAAACAACTGTCAATGTTGTGTACCTACTAGTAAAAGATGTATTTAATTAACAAAGGTATATCCCACTGACACCTGTGTCCGATAGCCTTATAATTAATGTAAAGGAGTGTAATCAGCGTTTCAATTTCTAATAAGAAGTAACGCCTCACACAAACAGACATGTGAAGAGACGGCCTGTGCTTCACTGATTAATAAGATGGGGTTGCAAGCAAGGGGTACACGCCACCCCACGCGGGCACCCTCGCGCCTTACCCACGAAACAAAAAAAAAATGTGACTCATCAACGCACACTAAGAAAAGCCTCACACTATAATATCATCTAAATAAAAAGCTACAACAACCATATTTAAAAAAGAAATTTACACTTAAATACGAAATGAGAAGGTCGAAAATAGCATAGCGACGGCGTAGATAGTGCTGTTGTTAAGTAAACTAGGTCTGCTATAATCGTTCATTACGGCACACATACAAAGGTTGTACGTATTGTCCAGACACGCATACACGTATGCGTTAATTATATCGGAAAGTGGTGTGTTAGGGTAGTTGATTTGATTAATTCTAGCCGGAGTCGGCCTACTTGGATATACCATAAACATGGAATATTCCTCCCTGACGATTTGTATGGCCCGGCTTGGCTAATTAGAGTCATCAATAATTTCTGTAAACTCGTCCTACTGAATTCAGCGAATAATTTGAATGATAATCACTTGTTTTCCTTGTGAATTGCGTCTGATATTTCCAAGAATCTGTAAATTAAGCAGTAAATTTTATTTACATACCCTTCTTGTACAAACCTACAAATATTCTACCTACATTATCATTCAAGGTAAATTCTGCTTTTCATATGTAGAGTCCGAATCGAAACTGATAATTTTTCTTGTAAACATTCTAATTGGGAACCTCCTTTTTATAAATAAATATTTTTGATATTAGATCATCTGAAGCCAAATAGAATTCAAATCATCAGAAACAACAGAAACACCTATAAAAATTCAATTTCTTTCACTGAAACGTTTCAAATTGAGCAATCAAGACCGCTAATTCCCCAAATAAGGGAATTCGTGGCATTCCTCGTCGGAAGCCGGTAGTTCAATCCAAGCTCACGCCTACTCGCTCTAATATGTATTCCTAATAAACTTTGATAAATGGCTTTATTTTGCTAGTTTTGGGGAAAACCACAGAACCTCTTGTGATTTGATGAGACAATCTGAATGTTCATTGATTCATATCGACTGGGATAAGTTACATCGGTAATCGTCTCTGTAGATCCTAGTGGCAGAGATTTTCGAAAACGCCTTTCGACCTCTGACGTAGTTCTTTTAAAGACCGAATGGTAATAATCTGCTAAAAACCTGAAGCAAGAAAGTTATTATTGTAAATAGTCGTACTCTACTGGTGGCCTATAAAATGTTTTGAAAAAGTTGAATGTGAAGAAGAATGAAGTTTGAAGTTGAATGTTTTGGCTGCGAGCCTGTGACCATATTAGTATTAAATATTTGTATGCTGTGCAAAAATAGCAAAACATAGTGTGTCTTATACACTGTAAAACATCTAAATTATGTACCTATTTTTAACAAATAAATGATTGATTGATTGATTGATTGAAGTTTCAAAATTAATCAACTCATTCTTATTTTTTTTTTCAGGAGTAAGTCAGGTTAAGATTGTACTTAAATCATATTCTTCGTCTGAGAATATTTCCCAGTTGCATCCTTAACTTATGTTTCAGATCATAGAGTATACTTTTAATAATAGTCCTAGATTTGGCAGTAATGACTATTATCGTGGAGCGGCTGCCGTCTGTTCCCCATAATACTTTTTCAAGAATATCAAACTATACTTTTATTACTTACATTTATAATTAGTGTTCGTAAATGACGATGCAACTATATTTACACTAATAGAAGCCACATTAAGAATTTAGTTAGAATATAAGCAACAAAACATGCAAAAAAATTAAAACGGACTAAAGTAAACAAATTATTATTCACTGCCTGCAACGAGGCAAACGGAAAAGCGAAAAAGTAAGCAATGTAATGTAAACGTTGGAAGTTCCGACAATTAATATAGTTTTTTGCAATGTTTTTTCACTCTGTCAATGTAAATAATGAAATGTATACAGGCTTCGTAGCCAAACGCTGGTTCACGAAGCTTCGCGTGTTTAATATTACCCCAAAACGATAAAAAATTTGCAAATTTTTTATTATTGACTGTACTTTCACCAATATGGAACACTGACAAATTGTAATGCTTTTCT
Source organism: Euzophera pinguis (assembly GCA_947363495.1). Lineage (NCBI taxonomy): Eukaryota > Metazoa > Arthropoda > Insecta > Lepidoptera > Pyralidae > Euzophera > Euzophera pinguis. The sequence continues at coordinate 10,288,179 of OX376163.1, forward strand.
TCAAATATAGAACGCCGAACGGCCTGGTGCAACCTGTTTATTTTTTTAATTGCATGTTCTAATATTTCTAGTGGTGACGTTTTCGCCAACGGGATTGTCGGTGTTAGTATTTATTCTCACGAAAGTTGAACTGTATTTACTTGAGGACGATTAAAGTTCATCAAACTTTTGTATCACTTGAATATTCTTCGAAGTCAATTTGTTGATGTGCTAGTTTTTAACGCGTCTTTTTGAATTTTCTTCATACAGAATTCGTAAAACTATTTACAACTGTAAGACCATTTCATGCTTATACTTATTACTTTTTCTTCTTTTCGCGTCAATTGCAAAAAGTTTACACAAGAAATATAATTTCATGTGACTTGTGGAATATAGTTAAGAAATTTTATATGTTTATTTTCCAAAATAATTCATATCTAATTACCCATAGGTTCGAACAAGGCTGTAATACTTCATGGCAAGAAAAAATATATAAAGCAATGATTCTATTTAAATTGTGCATGAAAAATATTCACCCTAGTGGCCTCATCCGTTTTAACATATAGCACACTTTTTAAATGTTATCTTTTTATGCAAAATATTAGCTCGTGCCGGACTTTATGCAAATTTGGTTCACCTTTACACATGGCTCGAGGCGACGTGTGCTGGGTCGTCTAATGATAAAAAAGAATAGATACATGTAAATTTTGGATCCAGAGGTGGGTATGCAAATTCGCGCGTGGACTCTTCTTATGCAAATAGGCTAATACCACGTCTTTGTGCTCTTTATATTGCTGCTACCGAGATTTCCATACTTCGATTGAGGTTAAAGACGTCACACAATCTGCTGTTACTAGAGGAATCGTAGGTGTGACGATCGTAAAAGACAATGTTAACAATGTAATGTAATTGAGCAAGACGGTGAAAACAAATGTTGCGCAATTTGTTGCGTATATGACGCAATCTTAATATAGAGCGTAACAACAAATAAAACTTCTTGATTTGCAAGATTTTCTTTATTGTTAAACTTGTCCGTTGTTAACCTACATGTGAGAAAAAATGTTCACACCTAAACGTCACCTGTCTTATCGATCTTGCTGCCAACGGATTCGGCAGTGCGTCGCCATTCCCGAATTTCGTGCATGTATCTCTAATTTCAATAACACCCTTCCTACCTGTGCCATCTCATCTCCATATCAATGTTCGCGATGTCTCCGAAATTTCTTTTCTCTCGCTAAAGTATGCAACACCCGTGCTCCATATCATTACTGCTCTAAGAATTCTTTTAAAATTGGATCGCCCTCTTGCGCGTTGTCATACCCTTTGATAATAGTAACGGTTTTCTTTTCATAACGAACTTTTTGTAATGCGATATTCGCGTTGTTTCCGCTAAGGGTGGGATTTGTTACAAGACGTTTGATTGGCGTTTCTGGCTCTTTGTAGATACTGTTACGGGTTTAACGAGGTTGATATCTACGATTTAAACTAGTTCTATTTTATACATACAATATTCAATACAATCATTTGAAAAAATCACGGATCTAGTCCCGAAATTGACACTAAAGAAATTACTTACTCAACCCAACTTAAACTTGAACAAGAAAATCGGAAAAGTTTGTTTTTCACTTTGACATGGCAAAGAATAAAATTAGGTAGATATTCATTGGTAGCTTTTACAATTGCTAACCGTAATGATGCTAGAGATTCTTTATCGTAAAATCAACTAATCTGAAGATGTAATTCGTAACAATTATCTGATAAGTATCATCGACTTTACCCTTCTTCCCACACGTTCAATGCGTCGGAAAGCATCGGGCTTCGTCTACCTTATTGTTGTTAAATCAACTACCCCCGATGTATCTACAATGTGCCTCGAATTTATGCATGTAGCTAACAATAGTAGCCCAAATGCATAATTTGATTAAGGAACTTTTGTCAAACTGACGCAGGTATCAGCTCGTAAAATTAAATTTAGACCTATCATTGGTTAATTTTTGGATTCACCCGACCTCTCGATACTCGAGGGGTCTACTTCCATATCATTCGCAACAATAGCGTTCAATCGATTATTATTTCGTGCACCTTGATGAAATTTTCAGTTCGCTAACGGCCGACTCATTGTCGCACCCATAATGTCTTTTGTTAAATTTGCATATATCAGTTATTGATTGAAAAAATATTCAAATCGACGCTGAGTTTGTTTAAAGTCACTCTGTTAGATCCGTTACGGTTCTCGTAATTTGATATAACAATAGAAAATCGAGACTTCAAATGATGTCTGGTAAATTATTATTTATATTTATTGTAACGATATTTTTATTATTACTTCTACTAGTGCAATAATTGTGACCCCCTAATTTTTGTAGCTTTTAGTCCCAGGATTGGTCGATGACTTGTGTTAGTTATCAATAGTGTCATTCTTAAGCTCTTTTCTTCGACGTAAAGAGCTGGTTAATGCCTCTATGAAAATTCTGTCACCCTTGTCAGCCACTACACACGAAGAGAGAAAGGCCTCTAAAGTTCCACAACGATTACTATAAAGCGCAACAGTTGCGAAAGCAGAGTTTAGTGCATTCGTCCGTAGACAATAACTAGTCATTGTACATTTACTTCAAACTACACCCTACTCTGAGTGAAAATCTAATTGTGGCTGCGTTGAAAACATTGCCGCAACACACGTCAACACTTCCTGGCGTCACTCGCATATTTCTGAATGGCTTTTGTTCTTACTTATACAATACTGCGATGAGATATGTTAGTTTTTTAGAATACATGGAATACAATAACGTAGGTGCGAATGGAATATGAAATCGGACAGCGGAATGAATTAATTGCCTCAATACTATCTATAATCAATTCGAATACGCGTCTTAAGAAAATAGGTTAAAATTGCTTTGATTTTGCAATAGGTTAGAGTGGAACAGAGATATAATTATTAATAATGTATTTAGGCTAGGAACTTTTCTGCTGATTATTTTTATCGGTTCTCCAAAAACAATATCAAAATTAAATAACTGTAGGTATGTATCTAATGATGAATATTTTTAAATAATTAAACATATAACTTTAAAACATCAACAAATAGATAAACCTTACTGTCATTTACATTGTTATGTAAAATATCCAAAGCACAACCTACATAAATAAGATTATTTTTATGGATACCACCTCACCGCCTCCCCTAAGAACTTAAAGTTATTACATCAAAGTCATAATAAGCACGTGTTAGCCAGTCGTCACTATACATCTAGATCACTAACCACATATTTCAATAAGAATCAAACTAATTTATTTTTGCATCTATAAGATATCCAGGTACAAACCGTTTTGCATACATTTAAATAGAAAAGATAAATTTAAAAAGAAGTGTGCCCACTGTCATCCTTATTTGCATACTGAAATCGAATACAGAACTTGGTAAAAATTTGGTAACTCTCTGGTCTTTAATATGATGCCCAAGTTTGAGTGTTTGAGTTTCAGCTAGTTTGAATTTACCCTTTTGTAGCATGTTTTTCTGTTTGAAGCATCCACCTGTAAACGCAAATGGAAAATCCTCAAGTTCTTAGTACTCAGACTCCTAGCTAGTGCAATAAGTATCATTAACTTAGGAACCGCCTAATAACAGCCATTATTAAAAGTCTAATTGTACTTCATCTCAATTAAATACAGCCGTTAGATTCATATATACATTCATATTGTGTGTGTTTACTTAGTCAATCAATCAATAATGTATACCGTGCCGTAAACCGTTACATAAAATATGGATTAATTTTGAAGTTTCAACGAAGTGTATTAAAGTGGACATTTTGCTTTGACATCCCCATTTCAATTATTACATAATTTTAGCATATTTTTATAGCACGTGCTATATTATATAACTATTTGTATAATATAAATCTCATCACTAACATTCTTAGGGTCACACAAATTTGCATACTCAAAATGATACGGAAATTGTATGACATCAACATCACAATGCTATGTCACGCGCATCGGCTCGCGACTTCATGCAAAACAGGCAAAGCAAGGGGCTATCATACAACTTATTTGCATTTCACGCCTCACATTCAAAGAAATCATAATTGAAGATTTACATAAAATACCCTCTAAGACTATTTTTATCTGTCCCTCGTATTTCATTTTTAAGTGACTTATAAATGAATATGCCTGTAATCTATTCAAAAATATCAATGTACGAATAACTAGCTTCTTACCGCGACTTTACACTTGTACTTGATTTTCACCGTAACAGTACTTTTTTCGTGATGGTAGCCTATGTCTTTCTTAGTGCTCGAAACTATTTGTTTGCAAAATTTTAAGAAGTTTAGTAGGTAAAGTGTCATTAGGTAACAAACAAATATATAAACTCATGATTCATAATATTTATGAGCGAACCCTGGGCTCCGAAATATCAGCTAAGGATACAACCGGGAGAACACTAGGATGTAGAAGACTTTATATTTAGTTTCGAACTGATAACTTCTATTTTCTTTGGAAGTACTACTAACAATATTACAGAATTGAAAACAAACACTAGTCCCATTAGGGTGTCAAAATCCAGACTAGCATAAAATGTGGCAACTTTTCGCCAGTCTTAATTATTTAGGCAATGTTAATGGCCCAAAGTTAATGTTTTCTTATGTTTTCGCGATTGTTATTCATTAAATTAAACTATTTTAATACGGTTTTATCGCGTTTATTACTTATTTATTTACACCTGACGTTTCAAACACTTTACAGCGTTCATGGTCGCAGGCAGACTAAGTTAACATTTGTCTTTGATGTCATAAGATTACAAAACTACCGCCTGAAATTTTTATTGGGAACTATTCCGATTCACGCAGTATTGGCTCACAGTATCTAAGGGTCTTGCAGTCTGCTTCAGAGTTTGCGATTTTATTAAGTTAATGACTGGGCCCCAAGCTGGCGGTACCTGCCATCCATCCTCTCTATTGAAATTAGGATGTTTTTTAATTTCAATAGCTTCACGTAACATCCTTGGAATGAATCTGTTTTCCTTTGCAAGGACTTGAGGATTATCAAAACGCATATAGTGGTTGGGTTTGTCTAGAGCATGTTCACAGACTGCAGACTTGGTTGAGCGTCTATTTTTCATGTCAGCAATATGTTCTTTTATATGAGTATTAATGCTTCTCTTTGTTTGCCCAATGTATGATAAACCACAGTCACAGTCAATTTTATAAACTCCAGCATCTTGCAATGGGATATTGGATTTTACAGGTCTTAAAAATTGGTTTATTTTCTTATGCGGCTTGTAATAGGTCTTGATTGAAGTTCGCTTAAGTATGTCGCCTAAACGCTGTAAAGTGTTTGAAACGTCAGGTGTAAATAAATAAGTAATAAACGCGATAAAACCGTATTAAAATGGCCCAAAGTTAGTTTACAACTGCGGTACTTTTTCATAGAACCTAATTAAATACCGGGAATTTCGTGCAAAATGCAATTTGGAAATTAACAGAACTGTCTAGGGTTGCCAAATTTCGTTTGCAGTTAAGGGTTAATTAGGATTGCAATCCATTGCTTTTTGCTTTATTGTGCTGGACTCTGTATGTTGTGAACTAAGTAGAATTTCAAGTCAGTAAGTATACCATTTCAGTTTGACTTTTTCAGACAGACATTTAAGGAAAAATTACATTACTATTTGTCTTAAACTTTCTCGTCAATTGAGCTTTAACTATTTCAATCATAGAAATTTAATTTGTTAATTAAATGTCTCTATGGTGAGTTGAATAAAATTTCAGTAGGAAATATCAGCACCTTCAGATTAATGTTTTATTTAAATATACAATTGTATTCAATTTTAAACCTTCAATGTTTCAATAAATTTCCTTAAACTCTATAAAAGTGTAATTTATTAAAGAGTAACTTAATACATGTGCAGAGTGTATAGCATCGCTGCAGTATGATAGAGGGTTGCGAATGCAAAGTAGTGGAAACGCGCTTTATGGGTTAATAAATCAGAGACTAATTACGTTTCATTGTTCAAGTATTTCACTACATGCAGCCACGATAAAAACATGGCATGGTGCATTTGGTTGCGAAACATTCAATCAAATTTTTCATTTGAGGGTCAATGAAATTATTTTTATTGAAAACAACTGACAAATTGGTACAGGTAAATTATCATAGTACTTATATACCTATAGCAACCTTCTTCTTTAAAGGTGCTGTTTCACAACAAGTGCTGTCAAATGCCGTAAAAGTCGAACTTAATGACCAATCCAAATATTCGCGCAATCAAACGTAAAATGTTTTCAGCATTAAATATATATGTGAATTACTAATTTATTCCACACTGGTCGTAAAAGGAACTACGTCAGAGGCCGAAAGACGGTTCTGAAAAGTTCTGATACCAGGGTGCACAGAGTCGAATAGATTATATTAGAAATACATCTGAGTAGGTACGTAAACGTATTGTTATAAAACTACAACAATTTAATCTAATTAAATCGGTTAAAGAGGCTAGTCATAAACATACTTACGTCGATTATCCAACTGTGGGCAATAAATAGCTAGTAAAAAATAGGTAAATAAAAAAAATCATATCACGCATTTTTCCTAAATAATACAATCATTTAACCATCAAGAAATTGGAAACGATATTTAGCCAAAAAATGTTAATTTACACAAAATAATGCCGAATAAATGCCTATAAATATAGGCTGTTTAGAAAAAATGTGCAAATTCTGCAATAAAATGCAGCAGAAGTGTAAATGAGGTACATCAAGAAGCCCTACCGCGGCCGGTTATAAGGCTTCAAATTAACCGGCGTGTAATTAAATACGACGTAATTATAATGCAACTGCAACACCGCTAATTGCATTAGTTGAAAAAAAAAGAAAACTTATAGAAAAGCGGATAAAATCGGAATAATCTTTTGGAACATGAAATCGTCATAAGTGGGCACAGTTTGAAAATATACAATACAAAACTCTTTATTGCATAACAAGGATACATTGATAAAAACATGACATGGTGCATCAATATGATTTGTTATATTCCTGTATTACTCATTAAACAGGAATAATGGGCCAAAATCAACAGTTTAAGAGTATTCGACTATTCAGTGTGGATTAAGTCCAATTGATCCTGCGCACTAGATGTAAGATCGAAATTATCTCAGTTAGATAAACAAAATGTATGACGAGTGTCAAGGTTTGTATCTAATAGTATTGTTGAGTTATAGTTCTTTAGTATTTACAAGTTTAAACATGCTTTGGACTCGTAAGTACTATGTGTGCATAAATATTGAGATACTATCAATTTATTATTGAAATAATCCATATTTACTCTTACTTATTACCATGGAACAGTAACTCCATGTGGATTTGAGCCCTGACACGAGAAGACGCGGTCTTGCACTGTATTGTTTGATCTAAAGTAATATTTTAAAAACAATAAAAATCTATCATCTATTAGTAAGACAAATTGGCAAAAAATATTGTTGTAAATTTACTTACATTATAATACAAAAATTTCCATTATTATATTTGCCAGTTTCATCAAAAGAAATTAGGTATATTTATCAGCTCCCCAATGCTGAACAATTCCTTTAGAAACGTTGGAAACTATCGAATGCATCAAATGTAAAGGTGCGCGCACACCGCCCACTCGAATTGACAGACATTTTATTATTGGAAGTTTGAAAGCGACGGACGTGGGTCGTGTCCGGTCGAACATGTCGGTTGTCCGGCGTCGGGTCTATTCAATGCATTCGATCGATTCGGGTGTCCGGTTCGATTGATAATTGTCTATATTTTTAGAACGTAGATGTTAAATGAATGATTGCACGGAATGGGACAAAAATACCTTTTATGGGCGATGAGTAGCAACCTGTCATAATTTCTGAATTTTCTTTTTCTGTCAGCAAGTCAACTTAATGCTGACAGTATGTAGTTTATTTACTAATTCATCACTATTCTGTAAATAGAAAAAAAACAGGTAGGAACCTTATCTAAATCGTAATATATTTGGAAAATTATTATAATAAAGTCTAGTTATTTCTATGAAAGTAAGTATGTAAACATAATATATACCTAATAAATTCGAATATACTTACTCAATATCATCGACACCTAGTATAAAACCCTAAAAAGTGCAAAACGGCTGGTAAATAATAAACAAAGCATCGCTTTCAGATTGACAAGGGTCAGTATGAGTGCGGTCCGGCGCCGGACGCCGGAACTAACCCACTGTTCAGAAACGCTCGATATATCGATCTTACGATCATATGGCGCGTGACTCGATATTCATTTGAAAGTTGTATGACAGAATCCTATTTTTGAAATAAAGAGTTTGAATTTTCGAAATTTTTTGTAGTTTGGTATAATGTTTTAGGCTCTTTCTTGTCAGCTACAAAAAAGGTGACACCATTTGTCCCTTGGTTTTCATAAAATGGAAAGCAAAGGTCTACATTTTCTGAAACTATTCTCCAATTGATAGCGGATTCTATCATTTGCAAGGGAGATTGAAGTCAGATCACTTATTTTAAAAAGGGTGCATTGAAGGGTAAAATACTACGTACTTATTATTTTATTTCTTATTTTATTATTTATTTATTTTTCTTTATATATTTGTTTATTTATTTATTTATTTTACTTTAAGAAGATGGATCAGCAAAATGGATTCATGTCGGTATCACTCTTTTCTTCTCTTATTTCTATTAATACTGGCTACTTTTAAATACAGAATAGAAGAAGAAATCATTTAATATCTCTCTTCAACGCGTTCCACTTTCAAAAGTGATTGACCCTCCTTGTAAGGGGCAGTTTACAGGTGGGGTGCTAGTCGTTCTTATCTCGCCCGATCTAACGCACTTCACGCTTGACACTTGACTGCTGTTTACAGGGCCGAAATATTCCATCGATTTATAAAGATAACATTTTTTACACATGTTTTCATTGTAATCGCCACTTTAACTATGTAATTACTAGATGTAAACGTCCAAGGGTGGTCACCGAGTAAGTGGATGTGAAATTATCATGATGAAAAGGTGTTACCTAATGATTCAGTTGAAAAGTTTGGCAGCGACACACTAGCGTGTGGAAAATGCATATTTAACAGCATGAGAAATGATTTCAATCATAATAAGGTACTATTGCTAAAGATTTAATAACAAATGGATAAATACGAGAATTTTAGAAGATTAGAAAAAGCCTACCAATGCGTTTTATATATCAAATAGTTCTAAGAAAACCTACCCTTCGCACTTAGTTACTTAGATTTTATGACATCTCATTTGATCAATTCAATTCCCCACGACATAAACCATTGTTACTTTTAAAAGTCGTAAACATGTCTCATTGCCAGTGACAATGGCCTGTAAACAATTATATAAAAATCACGTCTAAAAATAGATATCTCAAAATGTACTCTATGCCTTTGCGAATAAAATGGAGCAAAATTTAGACGTTTGTAACGATCTGCTAATATCTTATTTATGGTTTTTCGGTTATTACGCACATATTTTCACATGATCATACACGGCTACCTGAATATCACGTATTAGAAGATCTACAAAGGTTTAGAACTGGAATTACGAATGTTTTACTAACGCACTTAATTATGTAAAAGGTAGTTTTATATATATTTTCTAGGGAAAAATCCTAGAGTCCTTGTAGTTTTTTCTTCTTCATAATTACGTGTACCTATCTCTTGTTCCTTTGTTTCAATGCAGAAAACGTGAAATTTAATTACCAGAATGTGTATTGTTATTCTTATATATTTACTAAATATGCAAGGGCGAATTCAAATGCATTTTACATATAATCTACACTATTATAATATTATAAAGCGGAAAGATTTGTATTTTTGTGTGTATGTTTGTAATGAATAAACTCAAAAACTACTGTGCCGATTTCAAAAATTCTTTCACCATTGGAAAGCTACATTCACCCTGAGTAACATAGGCTATATACCGCAGACGGAGCTGCGGGAAACAGCTAGTAATAAATAAAGGAACAGGCTTGCAGCCCAACTCATTCTTTCAGCAAGAACAAGCGCAAAATTAAACTTTTTTCCCCACTGCTGGACGAATGATGGATATCATTGATTAATAACAATTTTGAGAGTAACACTAAGAGCTTGATAAAAAATAGTAGATTGTTTTGTATTTTTTTTATTATTGTTCTAAATTATCTAAATGCGTTCATTGGTGATAGGAATTCTTTTCGACACTTTCATAGCTCTGCATCCCTAGGTGATTCTTTATGGTTTCCACTCCACTAGTTTGTATCGCTGAGATTTTAATACGCGTTTAAATAGTCATTCAACCCGTACATCAACTATGTCGGACGCAGTCTTTTTACGGGGCCGTATAACATGTCAAAATGGTTATTTTATGGTGTCGGTTAGGGTGAATTCAGATTGTCATAACATTTTGAATTCTCGATACGTCTCACGAACGATAAGGAGTTATCATAGTGACGTCATAAACTTTCGCGTTTTTATGTTTTTGTTTTAATGATATTCGTGTGACGTGTGGCGTTTTAAGATTTTTTTACGGTTTTTATCGTATAAAAAAGTTTGTAGGTTAAGATTTATCAGTTATGTAGAAACGTACAAGAGCGTGTATAAAGTATGCACTTATGTATTGATTTTTAATCAGAATAGTTGTATAATTATACAAAGGTCAGTGTAAATGTTAAAAATGGCTTCTAGGTTTTATAATTTGGTCACCTCTATTGGTCTTGTGAAAATATAAAAATAATTAGTGACAAGTATAAAAAGTAAACACTTTACACAAGCTTTTCCTAGGGTCTGGGTGTAATCCTCAGTCAAGACTTTTGTTGTGTGTTTTGTTTTTTAATTGTGCTATTTATTGACTGTACTATAAAATATAACATTTTAAGTTAGTTTCCTATAACCATAACTTCAAACTGTTGTTGGGACTACCTTAGTAAGCGTGTCAATGTGATTTATAGAATTACCTATGTGTAAAGACTAATTTAAAATAGTAGTAAAAATACAAGCTTCTGAATCGGCATCACTTAATATATTTTATTCTCAACAATCTCCTTCTCAATTGAAGACATGAAATTTCAATGCAAAGATGTCCATATTAATCAGACAAAATGTCCATATTAATCTGACAAAAGATTTAAAACCAAACACCATTAATATTCCTCTAAAAAACACATCGTCAAATAATTATTGGCTAACAGTTAACCAAAATGCAATTTCTCAAATAACTCTCTGGTACATTTCTTAACCCTAAACACTGTGGGATTAAAAATGTTATTGTTCCGTACGTAGCAGGGGACTAGGAAAATATTATAAATATATCACTTTACAATATGGAGTAAAGTTTGTATTTCTTTGTGGTACCAGTCACAATGGTAACAGTTCCTTTGCGGCGCAGTGATTCTCAAACTTTTTGACTTTGACAACAAAGTCATCATAATATCGAGTGAGTTACATGGTCAATCGAATCTGTGCATCCTGGTGTCAAAGGTTTTGGGAACCGCCTTTGAATTGGTTTTATTTAAAACACCAAATGGCTTGGTGTGCCTTCCAAGCACGGAATCATCATTACTATCACAATCAGGGGATTCAAGACTGCAACGTCTTAAGAAAAACTAAAATAACAACTACAAAAAGCATTAATCAAATAAGAAATAGACATAAAGTAAACAAAAAAATTGGTTAGTTGTTACAGGAAGCTATATTTAAGCTCTCACTAGTATTAAAATGCATTTTAAAATGCCTAGAAGCTCTTAGGCACACATATTTTGGATTATAATCTAGGTCAGTGCCTATTATTGTTTTTGCATTTGCTAATGAATTGAGCGAAATCTGTTACAAATAAATATTACAAGTGTTACTAGTGAAGGTAATACTGAGTTTTTGATAAGCAAAGTTTGAGAACCTTTTACACATCACACCGCCTAATCCCAACAAAATCTTCACGCTCACTGCTCACGGCTCAAAACAATTTCTTGCTTATTAAAACCAACCAGGTAGCTGATGTGGTACTTACTAAGCTCTTGTGGTACAGATAATAAATAAAAATACCTCATATGAACTCTATTTAGCGGTAATAGATACGAAATTTCAATGATTATTGATTGGCAGCTTTAAATGAGGGTATACTCAAGAAGTTGACTGTTGTCCGCAGCCTCGATCAATATTTGAAGTATAATGTTTGATTATTTAGCCATGTTTGTAGCTAAAACATTCTACATAAATCTGTACCTGACATAGTTGCAACAAAACATTTTTACATTATATTTAAATGTATAGAATCGGTCTATACTTAAAATAAAGTTGTACATAAACCCCTTATGATAATAGAGGGTTCAAAATAATTAATCCTAGAAAGTATAGTCACCCGTGAAAGTTAAAGAAAACATTTAAGGGCGCGACAAAAATAGTCGATAATTAAGGCGTATTTACACTGATCGGAAACTATCAATAAGGGAATTCCGGATCGAACCGGATCTCTATTGTGCAATTATTATTAGAAGAAAAAGTTTTAGTTTGGAACCCTTTCCAATCGATTGGTTTAATCACATGCTTTGGCCCCCACAGGTGTGTGAACAATATTTCTCATATGACCGAATGAAATTACAAACAAAAAAATGTGTTCTTATGACATTAACGGATTAAACAATGCATGTATCGATAGTAAAGATGTATGTTAGATAATATTAGATACCTACATTATATTTTCCTCTGACTTGCAACTAATTATTATCAATGGGAAGATACTAAAAAGCAGGCTTTTTCAGTGCAAATAATAAAGGCTAATGCAGGCTAAGCTTCGGGTAGGAGCTAATTCATGAATTTCATCAATAATATTAAAGCTGTCTGTGAAATTGATTCATAAAACAAACGTCTAAATTTCTTTTAGCGGTTGACATTTCTGAAAGTATTGCAACGCAATTTAAATTCAATAATAAAAAATAATCGACCTTAAAATCTTTATGAGAAAAAAAAACTATACAATTAGATATTTTTTGTTCCTTGGACTTTGAATTAAAAAATAGAAAAAGACTTAAGTGACAAAAATAAGAACACAATGACATGACGACTCGGGGTTGACGGTTTTTTCCACCCTTAAAAGTGTTGGGTGACAGTCCTGATCGCAATATTTGACGAGTCTATTGTATTGTTTTTTTTTTTAAATAAAACCCGTAGAATCAAACCCGTAGACTTGCATAAATTAATGCAAAGGTATCAGAGCTGAACATGAATATTCCCATGCGTATTTAAAAAAGGTCCAATGCCAAAATAAAATGACAAAATAGTTATAAAAAAAGATAAGTTTCAGAAATTTAGGGAAGGCGAGCAAAGAGGCTTTTGGACAGCAGTGCAAAAAAAAAAAAAAAATTGTTTTGATTGTTTTCAAAAGTGTTTCTCTCTTTTTAGTAGGTCTTTAATTTTTCCTCTAATCCATGAGATACGTTTAACACCAAAAATTTGGCACGATTTAACAAATACTAATAATGCAAAAATTCAAACGTTATTTATAAATGAGACCAAAATATGCTAACCACGAAATGCGAGCCAGGACCCTATAATATTTATTGCATTCTATAGTTAGGTCGATGTGGACAAATTTACGACATTCCGTATCTAATAAATCATTTTCCACGGTGACGTTTTAAATACATTTTTATAAGGCGGCCCAATGTTCTTCACTGTGGAACACTGCTTGTCTACGCGTTAGCAAAAGTATTTGAATATATTCTTTATTAGAGATATTATAAGAACGATTTTTGGTTACACGTAAAAAAAATTGAAACTCTCGAAGAAATTTATAAGTAATTTGCGAATAAATCTTCCTATGTTAGGGGAGTTTTTATCAGCGCACAATGTAAGGATACTATTAACGTCGTGTACCGATAATTGTCACACATATTTTAAATTTCTTTATACCATAGATACTGAGTCTTTGCGGATATTTATTGGAGTAGGGAAGCTTTCTTTAAAATTTGTGCTATTCTTAAATTTCCGAAATTAAGGTTTGTGAGAATCTATTTAATAAGTAAAGAATTATTTTTGTTACAGAAGGTGAGTTCGGGGGAAAATAATAAGAGTTTGAGATTGAGAACAAATGGCTTTTGTGTAAGTATTTATATGGATACAGTTTTTTGGTTTACTTTTTTTATCGCTCTGTTAGTTTTAATTGAGTATTGTCCGTTGAATAATTTTATTAAAGCGTTTCCAAAACTATTCGTTTTGGAAACGCTTTAAATGCGTATTGTGAGAAAATATCTTGGCTTATTTTTATGTTTAATCCAGAAATTACTCTACATTTATTTAAAAAAAATGTATTATTTTGTGATGTAATATCGATTAATTGAATAATAGATTTTTCATAAAAAGTTGTAGAAATATTGGTATCTACATTTATCAGCACTATTAGAATTTAAATAGTTTGGTCGTTATGCTCTACAAATATTTATATAATTTAAAATTGTCATAGTAATTTTGAGCAAACACTAATAATCTATAATATTGATAAATAAATTAAAAGAACTTAAGCTTGGTGCAGAGTCCTCGACAAGCTGACATATATATTCTGTTTTTACATTTGAATTTTTTTTTAATTATTATTATTTTTATACAGTTTTTATTTAAATTAAATATACTGAAATCACAATAAAATATTGTGCAAAATGTTGACAAACATGTGAATTCGTTCATTTGACTAGTTAATCAAGGATTTCTCAAGGGTCGGCAATACGCACGTGATGCCCCTGGTGTTGCGGGCGTTCATGGGCTACGGTAACCACTTACCATCAGGTGGGCCGTATGCCTTTTTGCCTACTTAATTGTATAAAAAAAAAATAAAAATAAGGAAAGTTTTTTTCTTATTTGTTAATTGACGTTTTGAAGCAAATGCTGCAGTGGAGTTAAGGCGCCGCTTCTTCTCAACTTGCGCTTTGCAAGTGGTGTTAAACTTAATTTAAGTAAATTGACGTCAATAAGTGATATTTATATTGTATATTGAAAATAAACGATTTCATTTCATTTCATTGAGCAAATGCACAGGAAATGCCATTGTTTTACGCTAATAGACAAATCGGTGTAAAAATAAAGGCGGCTACACACTGGCGATCGACCGTAGCGACGTATCCGCACCTTTGTGCTCTAAAACAATGTTTTATATTGTTGTCGGTTCAATGGACCTATACATACACCTATACATGTTTGTGTATTATTATGAGCAGCTATTTATCGAACGGGGACAGTATTTTGCAGTATCATACACGTGTTCCTAGATTAGTTATATGATAACATACAAATAAATTACATACGTAGGTAGGTAGAGATAAAGGATTTCATGATCCTTACAGATCTCTCTGGCTTCCTCCACGGTCACCACTCTCGTCATACACGTCAAATTATAATAACAAAGAGTTTCTTTCAACAAATACAGTACACGTATGTAACAAGCACAGTAAATACATGTATGTATGATGCAACACATACTTTAACATAGTATGCCAATGAAAGGACGAGTACACTGTCTACAATGTTCTTTTTTGACTCTACCTAAGGAAATAAAAATGCTTCCAATGGGAAACAATTACTAAAAAATCAAGCCACATAACTAAACATATCAAAATTATTTCCTTGTGAGCTAGTGGCTACCTCATATGAACACTTTCTACATTCACAACCAATCACTGTTACATTTCCATTGTTTTTCACGCCATCATTAGTCATTTCTCTTGGAAATGACAGTCATTAAATTAGTTACAAGCGCGGTGTCCTCGTAATAGCATTCTTGGTTTTTTTCTTCATTTGAGTTACGACTAAATCATATAGTCATCTGCACGCTTTATTAAGATTGAATTATTAAATTACTAGCTCTGCTTACGGACTTACTTTTGGTAAACACTTTTATATCTTTTCGTAACTATTTATTCATTATAACTTCATTACTAAATATGTTATTGGCGGACTTTAAGACGTAAGCTATATGTACTACCAACTTTATGTATTAATATGTCGAGTAATCTTTTGAATTCGAAGGTCTTATTTTATCAATTTTTCATAAATATAAAGTTGTATTATTTCTAAATTTAAATACTTGTAGTAAATTATTAACAAAAGTAAATGATTGATAAAAAGGGTTCATAGAGCCTTTACTTGTTTATTATGGAAGCAACCTTTATATAGGATGTATTCTGATTGAATATAAATAATTATATAAAATGTAGACGACAGGTATAATAGTACATTGTATCCTAAAAATTCCATTTAAATCGTATATTGATATGATTAAAATAATATCAGAGAAAATAATAATAGCCATTTCACAAGCACTTTTAATCTTTTTTATAATACAAGAAAATATAAAAAGTGATACTTTCCCTGTAATATTGTCAAAAACAAAGACTAGGTAATGCATCTTTGCACATTAAGAGATTCTTTCTAACGCGTTTAAGCATCCTTATCGAAATTTATTAACTTGGGGGATACTAGTACGTAATAAGGATGTGATTACATTAACCATAGATTCACGAGTGCTTCAAGCGGAGCGGAAAGTGCAAGCCGCATCGCAGAATCGCTCCTATTTACGCAATCACAGTGCGTAATGACGATCGTTAGTTACTGCGACTGAGGCATCGTAATTGACATTATTTTCCAATTTCTCCATATTATTTCATGTTAAATTAAATCGCTGGTCGTGCTCGGTCGCTCGTGAGTTAATCAGCAGTCGTTTGTATAAAACGCTAGTGAACAATGTATTATTTCGTTTATTGTTTGTTATATCTTCAGCATACTGTTGTAACTGTTATTCAAGGGCAAAGTCACTTGATACGATTACTATAGAAACTTTTTTATTTAAATGTGATTTGGAATTAGTTAATTTTATATTTTCATTACCTATAGGTTACAAAAATCTTTCTGAAAATGTAAAATAATATATTGCTAAGGTCTACTGCTAAGGTCCATCTGCTCCCTGTTCCGCCAATCTTGATAACAGTCAAAAATCATATCTTAA
Organism: Euzophera pinguis; assembly: GCA_947363495.1. Classification (NCBI taxonomy): domain Eukaryota; kingdom Metazoa; phylum Arthropoda; class Insecta; order Lepidoptera; family Pyralidae; genus Euzophera; species Euzophera pinguis. The sequence goes on from OX376163.1 coordinate 10,305,139, forward strand.
ATATAATGCTTTTATAGACATAAATGAAAAACAAAATTACGTCTATGAAAAGTCAAGTACTAATTAGCGTACTCATTTCACATTCTTTCCGTTTTGCTAATTAATAAAATCACAGCTTAAATATTTTAAAATTATGTCCATCAAAAGTCTAGTACTAATTAGCGTACTAAATTCACACACTTCCCGTTCTGCTAATGAATAAAGTCACACCTCAAAACATCTCCAATTAAAACGACGACTCGGGAAATTCTTAATATCATCGGAACATCTATCACCTCGGAAGCGGCAGTTAGCTCTCTACATATAATTTAAAGCCATTAAAGACATCTGTAGGCCCAGCAATGAGCTTACTTGGGATGCGTACCATCCCTCTGGTGCCCTTTTTTGTTCACGTACGTGCGGGGTGACTTTTTCGAGTAAGGGGTGAAAACGTAGGGTGGTGCCATATCTTTATGTTTACGATTCCAATGTTCTTGACTCATATACCTCTTTTTTATGAAAATCTGGCCATTTTCATGTCATTATTGCAGGAGTAAGATGGCTTGGTAGGTATCTTGAATTAGCATTTAATGTTTTTCTACCATTACATCCGTGAGTGTAGAAGTGTACTTGGCTGATAAGTGTTTTTACTTTTAAATAGTGTCGCGTTTATTGCCAACTTTCATTATTACATCTGCTTTTCGATATCTATTGAATATTTCTCTCAGCGATCAGAATCTCTAAGATACTCAAAAGTTGTCAACGCTCTTAACTTTTTAAATCATAGATGAAGCCTTAGGATTGTAACACTAATATAAACTAGAAATATTCTTTACCTTAGGTACATAGTAGCAATGCTAACTATTGCAAGTGTTAGTTGTCTATTAAATATATAATAATACTGCTTTTAAAACTTATACTGTGGTCTACAAACGCTATTCAAAGGTGCTAACCCACCATTGCAATTTCATTGCATAAAATTTACTGACAAACTAACGAAATAGATGTTAATACATAAATAAAATATAAGGAGCAAGAATATATATACTTGGCAATAGATTTTAAATAGTACCTATTTAAACGAACGTAACCACAACGTATTTTTTATCATTTTATACAATACACAAAATATGTTTATTGTCCAAATACAGAAACAAAAAACAAAATCTAAACCTTCGAATCAAATGTTTTTTTTTTATTTCATCTTCTTTATATTTTTTTACCTTTTTAGTCTCAAAAAGTAATAGGTACAAATACAATTTTACAAATTATTTAACACATCTTACTAAAACATAAATTAATAGAATAATCCTAGAGCTATATATGAAGATCGCAGTGAATAGATGAAGATGTATGTAAGATCTATAGCAGTAGGATTATTCTCCAATTTTATGTGTTTTACTTTTCTTATATAGCGATTTAATGTGATGCAGTTAGACCCGGGAGTTAGATAATACCCCGAGGTCTTGGGTTTGATTTCTATGGGAAAGATACTTTGTTTAGTTCTTTTCAATTTGATAAGGACATTCTTCTTATAACAAAAAAAGATTCCGTGCTTCGAAAGCCCAACTGCTATATGGTGATCGTTAAAGTAACCACTTCGGAGACGGCGGTTCTAAAAAAACTTACACACCAGAGTGTACACTGTACATAGTTAATTGATCATGTAATCAAGAAACAGTAGCAGTTGTATTTATTTATTTATTGCACACAATATCTTACAGTTAATGTAGGTACAAAAGGTATAACTTAATGCTAAGCATTGTCTGCCAGTTAACCTTAGGGATATTAAGCGAAGGTGGTAGATGGGGTGCTGATAAACTTACTTAATATACAAAAATAAAATAAATAAGAATAGATTTATATTCATTACATACATACCTTACATACATACCTTACACAAAATTATTGTATTGTATTATGTGTAAATCACGTATCATAATAATACACATAGTACACTTGCTACTACTAAAGATAAAATCTTGGTACTTGCATTATCTATTTCGATATTTGTCTGTAACTTAACCATTGGCAGACAGAACATTGCACTTAAACCAGTTCATATGGAAGTGAGACGAAATGCTTGTCTCCAAGAATATTATTTCTGATTCATAATATTAGCACAGAATAGAAAACAATACTGACGTACTATATGTAAAGAGAACACAATACAATTAAGTAAAGAAAACAAGGCATCAAATATCTTTGCTAATATTAAATTACATATGATAAAGCTTGGATAATCTCAAAAGATGGTGGTGTTAGGTTAGTTCATCACTCTTCAACGGGAAAACAAAACTGAATGCAATTTTTCAGAGACATAAATTATTGTGGTCTAGAATAGACACAAGCTACTTTTGACCGCAAAAAGCATAACGACTCTAACGTGAATAACCTATCTCTTGTTGAATTACACGTCATGTTTAGAATAGTGAAAGTTGACCATTTGAAGTGAATATAAAAATTTCCTTTTTCATTCTTCTAATTTTTTGCATTAAGATTAACAATACATTTTATTTATTACAACTTTGAGGTATGTAATGCGCATATTATAGACACTTAAACCCTCAACGCATCTTATAAGTTGTACCCATAACCCCTACCTAGTCTTAAGCATAGATGAAATAAAGAACTTATTTATAATTGTCATGAGCTTAACATTTACATTAGTGATTTGGTCAAAATAACCAATGTAAATGTTATCACACTCAACATACAAACTTTTCATAATGCTAACAACAGGATAGGATTTAAAAAAAGTACAACAGAGATTACAGAAAAAATAGACTAAGTATTTTACATTACGAGCACGAACAAAAACGTTAATACACGCTGCGAAAACATCGTCAAGTTTAATCACAACGCACCCTGATTAAGGTCGACCCTCCAAAGCCATAAAAACATTATCGTTGCTCGAGGGATCCACATAAAAAACATTAAGAACAAATACAATGGCGACTCCGATGGCTGTGTATCAGATATTGGCAGATATCGAACGGACTATTCTAACAGATTCACAGTCTGGTATAGTCTAACATCTTCAACTTCACCATCTAAATCTATTTAAACGACTGCACCATACGCAAATGATATTGTTTATTGCATAGTCTCTTCATTTGGCTAGAGTATCATCTCTCTTATAATTTTAATGAGAGTTAATAATTATAAATAGTACCTATACTTCATTCTAGCGTTTTTCGTTTGGTCTTCGGCTGGTTGTCTCAGAGTCCGGTCCGCTTTTCTACTTTTACTTCTCTACCTCGCCCGATCTTAGGCATTCTTGAAAAGTAATATTTTCTCAGCCATTACAGAAATTATTTTGATACTAAGAAAAGAAAAAAAGGCAGGTTAACCATTTTCACATGGGCAATGTTTATACTAAAAAAACTCAGTTGGTGTCTTAGCAGCGAAACCACTGAACAAATAATCATCCATATAGCCCAAACAAGACCCGTTATATATTATTTATCCATTGAAAACAGGGAATCGGATTTTCCTCATTGCAATTTCAAAGATGGCCAGCAAAACAAAAATAGCCTTGAGGGTGAAATCTCAAAGCATTGAGAAAAACGTGTTCTGGCGATATGCTTAATGCACCCCCACACAAATTATCGATTAGAAGCTTTTTTATGCAAGAGGGAGTTTGTAGGGGAGCTTACCCTGGGGCGAGTGGTTGAAACAAAAAACGGGAGTGAAGAGTAAAATAAAAAGTTTAAACAAGGACGATTGCAAGTAAGCCCCTCAAGAAAAGAAAATCAATATTCGATGGCGAACGATGCAAATCTTGCACCCGAATTTGAATTTCAATGCGAATTTGACGTCTATTTTTAGTTTTACGTGTCTGGATTGTTTAATATCTTTATTTGTTGTTTATTCCTTATTGATCGGTTTGTACTTCGAACATTTTTGACAAAATCAAATTTTTCTTCTTATCGATTCGAAATGGCTGTAAAGATCATTATGTGACAACATGTCTATACACATGTTGTTGTTATGAGTACATTAGATCTACTTATATCTATTGTGCTCATAACATTTAAAATATCCATGCTTTCGTGCTTTACACTTTCACAGACAGTCAAGACAATAACAATGGCACACAATTGTTATCTCCGTCGAGAGACGTTACTGTCCGCGAAAGTGTTAATATCAAACAACTTATTATGATAAACCTGTGAATTTGTAATTAAAATATCAAGAATATTCTTGCAATTCGTTTCTTCATCATTATGATGTTAATATCAAGAAAATAATTTGTATGATTATTGAGCATTTCATTTCTCACTGGCATTAAGTAAAAAACAGATACCTACTGTGATAATTACAGTCTATGAATAAATTCAAAAGCAGAATTTTTCTTCTTTCTCGAGTTTATTACACCAATCAATCAACGACAAGTTGTATAAAAGTACGTCACATCCGTACTGAGCCAATTAAGTCCCCGAGGCTCAGATGCGCACATCTCTTGATCGTTCGAGCGTCATCTTTAAATTTCCGTCGTTAAGATTTAATTTTTACCGAACCCCCCCGAATTCGTACCTATAAAATATTAAAAACATAGAATTGAATATTCGTACACATTCAACATTCTTGGCTTATTTGTAGAGTCGGACATGATATCAGCATCTTTTACTGTACTTTTAGCTACACGTTCATTATTAACATACATTTATTATTTGATTTAATTACAAGTAGCAATACGTTGATAAAATTTCCAATGTGTAGGCATACTCGTGTAAAGCGCCATTTATTGATAAGTAACAGTATTATAATAATCATAATATCATGTTCAAGACATAATTGTCTAGATACACTCTAATCAATCATACATAACCTACGAAGCCTTGATTAATAATTCCAATATGTACATAGAGTCGCTTAAATAATTATTCAGTTCATCCGTCTTTCAACGTGTCACTATAAAAAGGAAACGCAGATTGAAATTGAAGTATATGTACGTCCAAACAATCGTCATACTTCTATACTCTCATCATTTTCACCGAGGGGGTAACCTGTCGCGCCAAATATTTTCCTTGGTAGTTTTTTCCCTTCGATGGCACTTACTTGCCTCCCCCTGTACGCATTTTTTTATCATTAAAACTGAGGGTCGCCGAACTCGACGTTGCCAACTGGCTGTCATAACAAAACGCAATCATAAGATTCGCAACGTGGCATTTTAATGTTTCTATATTTTCTTAGACTGAATCTATTTTTGTAGCTCTTTTTACTATTGAACAAATATGTATGAAAATTTTTGTTTTAATGGAATTTTGTTAGTTGATTCATAGGAGGTAAATGGGGGAGACTTGAAAAAGATGAATTTTACTTTTACTACACATGCGTAACAACTTATCAATAAACATCTGCCACCGTGGTCCAGTGGTTAAGGCGTTCGCCTTTGACCCGGGGTTGGTGGGTTTGATTCCCACCGGAAGCATACTTTGTTTAGTTGTTTCCAGTTTGGTTAGGACTTTGCAGGCTTGAATCAACTGATTGTCTGATAATAAAGATAATTCCGTGCTTCGGAAGGCACGTTAAGCCGTCGATCCCGGCTGCCATTTGGTAGTCGTTAAAGTAACCACGTCAGAGGCCGAGAGACGATTCCGAACAACTCTGAGACCAGGATGTACATAGTCGATAGACACTGTAACCTACACGAAATGATGATGAATAAAACCAAACTACCACGTTTTTTAGATATCACCCAGATCTTTTCTACCGTTTCTAGGACGCTCCTATCCCTGCATCCACCTTCAGATATCCAAGTGGTCGTCTAAATATAAAAGATTTTAATACAAAAACCACAAATCTTAGTTACGAACATAATCATCCGAAAAAGCCAAAACCAACTCAAGAAGCAACATTAAATAAAATTAAGGTGGCAAAACTCTATAATCTCGTTAGAGCGGCGTCTAAACCATCAGCTAATTAACCAAAGTTTATTTCTCAAAGACTTCACGGAAGAAGGGAAGGGGAAAACTTCACACTTACACTTGGTAAATACTCATGACGTCTTCTAATTAACGGACGCAATTAGTGGTCGAGCTCGATGGACCAGGAAGGGGGGTGCCCCCCTTAGTGATAAGTGGCTAGCGGAAAAAGTTGGGGAAATTTCGAGGACTTGGAACGAAACGTGCCAGACGCGAACTTGAAATGTCTGGCGTAGTTATGTTGGTGACCTTGGGAGCCTGCTATTTGGTGGATTTCGTTTATTTTTCCACTGTTCAAACACTGTTTAGTGTGTAGTACAAATATGATTATAATTGAAGTTGAGTTTATTTGTGTGTATCTCTAGAACTTATTTCGTTTTTTTTTCAATTTAATTTGAAGCCTGATTCTGGAAAAAGTACCAAATTACAGAAATATAATCCAGCGCTTGAAAGGCTCAAGTTAATAGTGCTTAATTTGTATTGGCTGATGCATGTAAATAGGTTTAACATTGTAATGACCAATCTTTATTCCAAATTTAACACAAACCCTATCTTTATTACGTAATGTAAAAGAAAAATAACTCAACAATTTTTTTGTCAGTAAGTTTCAACGTTAAGATGATTGATAAAAGTTGTACAAGAGCCTTAACAGCTCGTCCATACATCTTATTAGCATTCCACCCCTGTTCCGCCTGAGTAATTGCTTTCTTAATTCGCGTCATCTATCCCAAAAATAAGGCAATTTTTCATGCCGTTTATTATAAATGTACATGATGAGAAATCTTAAATATATAATTAGATTGGAGTAGGGTGTACGGCATAATATTTTAGCAATAGAAATATGAGAAAATTCTTTCATAAAGAGTTCTCGTCTAACTTATACGTTACGTCTAGATATGTTATTTTATTGCCTTTTCATAGTAATATTCAATCCTTTCTTGACCTTGAAAATTTTGGAACTCTTCTCCTCGTGGCTCTTTTGGCTGTCTAATCCGAGGTTAGCTAAATTACTCATACAACCTAGAGTCAATCAATGCTAGAGTGAATAGGCTATTAATGAGCCAGGGAGTTCCATCATAGACCACATCCGCACTCAACATCAGGTGGGATCGTGGTCATACGCTGGACATTTCAGCATAAAAAAAATCTAATACTAGCTTAACTTTATTCCCTCCCTAATCGTCTTTTACATTGTATCTGAAAACAAGATTGAGTAGTTATATTTCAGTACCTGAAACCATGTGGCCTCATAGTAATTGCCAGTTTTTCCTAATTAACTAAACTTCGTAAATAGGATGAGAAACAAAGATGGCGGCTAGAGGAAATTAATTGTGGTCGGTGTCAGCTTCTAATTAACACGTGGCTTACATAACTACACCTGAGCATATAAAATAAACTAAGACTAGGATATGCCGAATCAATAGACCTCGTAACCGTCATTTTATTCTTACAAATACTATAAATGTGTGAGTTTGTATATTTATTTGTTCGTTTGTTACCTCTTCACGCTTTATCTCCTGAACGAATCTTCCTGACATTTCGCATTAAGTTAGGAGCACTAAAAAGGATACTTATAACTTGAAAGAAAAGTTCTCTATCCATATGGTTTAAGTACGCATGCGGGCAAAGCTAGTCAGAGAACAAATTGAAACTAAGTAAACTGCGCTAATATAGATTTTTACGTCTATCATAATACCTTTTAACATTAAGTAACAGAAGTAGTAAAACAATCTCTTAAATAAATAATAAGGTGAAAAGTCGAGGTAACAACCAGAAATCGTTATTCCTGGGGCTTTCCTTCCCTTAATTTATTCCCAAAAAATATAAAAGGATTCCGGCCGGGGAGGCAACCGTCGTTAGCGATATTGTAATTTCATTATTTGTATTTTTTCGAATACTTTTAATCACTAGAGCCGGAAAGGAGGGAGAAATCAGATTTCAATTTCAATTAGCGAGTATCTCAATGGAAAAATGCGTAGTGAATGAGTATTGATGAGACGGTCGGAGATACAAATGAGATCTTCTTGGGAGTGATCTGCGGGCTCTGTTGTTTCGTTTTGTATTTGTAATTATGTGTAATCTTGGTCTAAAATCAAGATGTTTTTAAGTAACGAGTTCTGTTTGTGTAATAGATGCTTTTCTCTTTTGAGTGTGCAAGACGTACCTATATCTTTGTGGCTGTTTAAAGTCTAAACAGTAGGTATGTGCTCAAAATGTAACAGGTTTTTAGTTATGAGGATTTCTAGAAGACGATTATTGATTGTCTAATGACGCTTTTGGTTTCGGTTGTAATATGAAGTTAATTGTTCTTATTATTATTATTTTTTACTCGCAAATGTTAGATTTAAGTCCAAATTGTTCTGACGCATCATTGACCTGATCACTATTTCGGTTCGACTGTAGTTACGTAAACAGCTCGCGCGCTTTTTATTCCTTATGCAGGAAAATCATAGATCTTCCAGTAAAGCACATTACCATTTGATAACTCGATCACGACTCAAAACCATAGAGTATTTCGTGGTATATTTAACTATTATCCTTTAAACATTATAAAATCGGCGCCACATCATATAACGTCCGACAATTAGAAACCGTCTCCAAAGCACGCTACCAACAAATAATTCATTACCGGAGCCTTACACAATCACTTACTGTCATGTACGTTTAAACTTGTAGTAATAACCGCTGAAAGGTTATAAATAATTGGATAATGGAGGGTGTGTTATGCACAATAATGACATGTAGTTGCGCTGTCGTTCATATGGCTTTTGAGGACGTAATGGCGATATTAGAAGTTTAAGTTTTCAGTTCAGGTAGTTGTGACGATTTTAAATATGTGAATGGCTAGTTGTATAACAAGTACTTATAAAAACAATTGTTAAGTCTTGACTGTGAAGCTAAGGAGTTGATTATGTAATGCTTTCAAACAGGACTATTTTGAAAAATTTGGTCAACTTGTATTTCTCTGCGGCTGTAAAATAACTATTACTCATGTACATACTACTACTTATCTTATAAATGCTTAATTATTTTAAAAAAATCTTGCAATGAATATTCCTCTCCCTAAAAACAGCTGAAATCAAAACCAAAGACAAACAGATCAACGTAATCAAACAATTAAAAAAAGCGTTTCATGACAAATTAAATTCTCGCAAGTTGTCCGACGACACGGCCCAATTAGACTGTCGTCGACAAGCCACAATTAAAAACCATCCTCGAATATCTTCCGACTTAATGGCGTCTTTGCTTGTTAATTCCTGTCGCGAAGGAAAACCCGGATTAATTCCAAGTGAGACTCGATTGTTTGCATAAGCCCCGCTGGGGCAACATCACCTCAGACCCACCGGCTTAAAAAAATAATTAAAATTCGTAATCACTCTTGACTTGCCGCCTAGGGGGAACAGACTTTCAAACCATCTTTGTCGACTTTTAAACGACTCGCAAATCCACTTTCAGTTATAAAATTGCGAATCATGAGTGCTACAAAATACTTGTTATGCTTATGGACTTTTTAAAAACTCTGAATATACACGCCAGTTTAAAACTTCACTTATAGGTAACCCACAATATATTAAAGGTAAGTTCATCCCTTGCATGTTCACTGGTAGTTTCAGCCCTCTTAACAACATATTTCGGAATATTTCGATTACCATAAAGCGCTTAGTGTGATGTATATTTACGTTTCATTATACATGGTGCATAGTACTTACACGCTCTAATTTCCCCACAATTACTCATAAATGACTTGTAACCTACAGTTTAAGAATTTTGCACTTAAAATCATGTCCGATATTACTTTCCTGTGGGCAACACTAGTTCGGTACAAGGATACTCTAGGTACTTAAAATAAAATTTGTAAGAAGACAGTAAAAATCCTTGGACTCAATAGAATGTAAAATAACTCATCACAATAGGTAGACATTTCCTTTCTCCATTCAGAAGAATTCGAGCTTATCACGGCCTTAAATTAATAAGCATTCAAGATGAGCCAAGTAAAAATGAATAAAGCTGGTAACACCGAACAATAGGGTAATAAGGACGCTGCATTTTGTCTCTGAGAGCTCGCTTGCAAAACAACAATAATTCTTGCCATGAAAAGATTTTCAGCGTTATTCCACTTGAAATTATATTTTTTTCTTGTCTTCGTCTTGCCATTGTCTCGGTCGGGAGGTAAGTAATGAAGGAAATTGGGGGCCTGTGGCCGAGGGACGTAGATTTGCGTGGCCGACCGCCTAATGCCGAATAATGAAACGTCTTTGAGATTTCTTAGCCCAACGGCTGGGATTTATTAGATTCGGCCAAACGGAATTAGGCACTTACGTATCTGCGTGGGGATATCGAATTAAAAATATGAAAGATCAAATTTGTCGTGCTAAAGTTTAATATCGTCTAAATATAAAGAAATTGCATTTGCTACTACAAATTTTAGTATCGATAGTGAGTTCCCTCACTTTCGATGTTATTGTAACGTTCATAGGAATACGAAAGAATAATATTTTCAATATCAAACAAAAAATTCACTGATTGCCGCTAGAGTTATTCTAATTAGCTAAGTTAATTATTTTTCCAACCTCCCTATCCACTTGACTAAGTAAGCGAGGTTCATTTTTCGCTGCACTTTGTTTTATTACGCAGCCTAAAGAAATAACTTAGAAATGACAGCAGAGATAAATACAGTACAATATGATACAGTTTCAATTTTTTTTTTTTAAAGTCGTCCTTAAAAAATGTTTAGTTTATTGTTCCAAAATATTTTTATTGTTAAATTGAAAATATGTATATTATAGCGTTATTGATTTATTTTAATTTTTTTTAAATATCATAAATCGTATCCGAAAATACAAATATGACCTACAAACGACATGAAAAGGTCGTATATCCAAACAACGTTAAACCTTCCCTTAATCAAACATTTTACGAGAAAACCTAGTAAATCCTGATTGATACAATCAGTTTTTAAATTGGATCCACTTTTACAGTTTGGCATCGCAATAATCCGGCGTCCACTCACTCACACGAGGGCCCAAGTCAAACATTACTTTTGTAGTTTCCTATTTACATATCCCCAAAGCGGCTTTCTTGGCAAACTCCAATATTTCTCGACTCATACTCGACCCGCCTCACGGAGGTCTGCCATCCAGCATTTTTAATCTCGTTGGTTGGATCTGGGCGCACGTGGGTCCCTACGACCCTGTGTTTACCTTCTGAAATAGTTTAACAGGCACAATTTGCATCTACTTATGCGCGGTCCGTCCTTTCTTGTTAACGATGTCTTTCCGAGTGCGTTTTCCACAAAAGCGTATACGAATTTTAGATTATAACCCCCTTTGAATTTATTGCGCTATGACTATGACGCACTTTTGTTCCAAGTTCAATAGCTATCGGTTTGTTGAATATGTGCATTTTTATAAGGGCTGTGTGTGGTTTTTATTGTTAGCAACTTTTAATGGTGGTGCATGTATTACTGTCTTACACTAAATCTTGTTAGCATAAGTTTGGGAGTTAATTTATTTGTTTTCGGATTCAGTGTGCAAATTAATTAGAACAAAAGTGAGCCTTGATAAAAAAATATAATGTGACATAAAAATGGGCATTGAAAAGTTACCGAAATTGCAACCATACCGATTTACCTCTTTGATTTTTCAATTCAAATATTTAAAAAAAAAATATTTTTAAAGTATTGAAGACCTAGGCCAATAATAAAGAAATAGTAATTTCTTTATCAGGACTGTTGCTTCAAACGTATACAACTCTACACCACATAGACCGTCATCAACATAAACTAAATGTGATATGGGTGGGCCATTAAAATGTACCTTGGTCATAAAAATGACACATATCCGTGCAAAAAATGTAAGTTTGCCGAGCAATCCTATGTACACACGAGTGTTCCACAAAGATATGACCAGGTTTGAGGTAGCCCTAATCGATATCCTTATAATGATTGCCAGAGGAGCTCGCATACGTAATAAGGAGGGTGCTTGACTACGGAGGTGTCCGGGGTCTGAAGGGGCGTGCGGGGGGAGATATGAGACGATTTAGATTTTTTCCCTCTTGTATTCTTTCGTTTTTTTGGGGGAGCCCCCTCGGAAAGGGTGAGGAATTTAAGACGACAGCTATCGATTTTTTCGCGTATGCATTGGTATTCTCGTAATGTCTTACTCGAGATTAGAGTTATGTTTTATGCGCACGTCAAGGATGTATGGGAGGTGGTAAAAAGTATCTAAATGTTAGGTGAATACGATCGGAATTGAAATATTTGTTGTAAGTTTTAATTCAGAATTTTGTGGAATCATCCAAATGCATTAGCTGAGCTATTGATGAATGTACTAACGACTCTACTCTTATACATGTAGATAGCTGTATCCTTAAAAACGGAAGGTCAAACAGTAAATAACCAGTGCCACTATTCTAGGACCTCGACTTCCTTACAGCAACGTCCCCTAGGCTCCGAAGTATAAGCTGACGATGACGCAACTCTCTCTCAACGACGACGATAATCTCAGGTTCGTACAAACTTTTTTTACACAGTAAGGAACCGGGTTTTTTTTTATTGTGTTGTCCATCGTCACGTAATAATAATAGAGAGAGTGTGTGTAACTTGTATGTATGATGGTAATGTGTATGAAGTGGCGTATGGCTTAGACGCGAGAAACATTCACTAGCTTAATAATGTTGCCACAAAAATCAACAAGAATTTTCCTCGTGTTATTAAAAAAACTCATTCTTGAAAACAAATTATTTCACAAAACAGACAAAAATAAATATTTTCCTTCATTAATAGATTACCGGCGAGCGGGCACAAAGGTATGGCAAGTCAAAGGGGCTAAAAGCCTTTCGGCCGACAAAAAAGTCTCAATTAAAAACCTGACGGAAGCTTTTAGAAGGTAATCCTTCAAATTGTTTCCAACGCCCCCTCATTAGCACCGAAAGTGTTAAAAAATAAACTTTTTAATCTTTATTACTCGTCGACTGCTAAATGGGTTAAATTATTATAGGACAAGCGGGATCTCATTTTTTATTCTTTAACCCTTCGGCTTAATTTATTAGTGGCCAGGGAATTTCTTTGAAGATTTTTAATCTATGCCTGATTCAGTCGTCCGTAGTTGTCATAATTGCAGGGAGGATTTCAAATAAGATTTTCTGCAGAGTTTGCCTGTTTTTCAGCCAAGTTGCAGGTTTGAAAATCGTTTGTTTGTTTGTAAATTTATTATTAATGAAACACATAAAGATTAAAGATAGACAATTCAATTTATTTACTTATACTGTTTGATATATTGGAAATGTTTTGCATCTAGTAATATAATGTAGAGATCCTGGATTTAAGGTAAAATTTATGCTAAGATGTTGATTGCTGGTCTTACAAAAATATTCATCGATCCTGTACACTATGGTAATAGAGTTAACGTGCTTTCCAAAGTATAGGTAGATCATATAAGCTTCGATTTACTTTCAAATAATGAGGTTTACTGGTGATTTTTGATATACCTACTCGATGTTATTCATGTCGATCATTGAAGACATGTCTTTTACTAGAAGTAGGTAGCTCTAAACCATATCCCCGTTATTAAAAAGCGAATACAAATGCTTTAAGCAAGCTAGACGACAGATGGCGTTGCAACACTTGCAACAACATCATCAATAGATGTAAGATTGACTAAGAGAAAGTTGAAAAACCATTAAAAATACCAACATAGGTCGATGAATTTTAATCAAAATGTTTACAACTCAATTATCCCTATTAACATGAACAACACCGACTGAACTCGTTAATAAAAACGTCCGAAACTTGAACAAAACAAGCTTTGAATAAACCGCAATGAAATTCGGCTCCTAATTCGATACCCGCGCAATTTGTAACAAAAAAGCAAAATTAAATAATCCGATACACCACAAACTTCGCTAATTACACGAATAAATCCAAACAATGGCCGAAACCAACCGTTCCAAGCCGAGCAAATTAAAAAGAAAAAAGGCAGATGGAAAGTATTTCGTTGACAAGTTTTATTTAGCAAAAAAACATTGTAGCGGGCGAGCGATGAAAAAGTTCGTCGTCATTAGATTCGTTAATTAATTCAAATGAAACCACGACAAAATATTTACATTCCCTCCCCGGTTCGCCTTTGTCTCGGCAAATAAAAGAAATCCGAGTCATTGAAGATTTTTTAAGCCCCACCGGAGTAATGGCGCAAGCCTAAAATATTTAAGCAACTTAATTTTGATTGTATTAATTTATTTACTCTCGCTCAAGACTAAGATCTTAATGCAGAAATGATAAGTGTCACAGTGACAAACTGTATTATGGTGCAATAAAGTGTTCATTCATTACTAAAAGCAATCCAGATATTATTAACAATGTATAGCCAAGATACAAGTAGGTATTAGGATATAAAGAGGACCAACAATCGTAAGTTTCAATTTTTTCTTGAATATTTAGTGAATCGCTCGACATCGAATACCAAATAAGAAAGCCAAAAAAGTGTTCCAAAAGCAAAACAAAAAATTGTTTAATTTTTAATTTTCTTCTTTTCCGTTTTGACCCACCGCCCGAGTCCATCAAATGAAAATTAAGCGTTAAACAAACCATTAGATGGAATTAATTATTGCGACATTGTCTTCGCCCCTCTAAACTGTTGGTGCAAGGGTCGACTTCATAATGGTGCAATAATTAAGACAAAGCCTCAGACAACTGCTAATTATTCATCTCTGGTGTCGACATTGAGATTTTATGGGGTGACGATTTGTAACTCGCTAAACAACACTTCCGCGATTTAACTTTTGTTGGTAGCAATTTTTTTTATTATTTCGTTTTATTTTCAAATTTATGATCGTAAATTTTTTACTTGTTTTCTTAGAATGCAAATTCTGATGTCGTTTTAACATTACATAGAATATGCAAACGGTAGATGTACATGTTTGTAAAATTGTAATGTCCAAAATAACTCTCTTAGCTCTACAATGCACAATATATACTTGATAAACAATATAAGAAATACTTTTTCCAATTTTTTTGTAAAAAAAATTGAATTTTCACAAAACAACAGACAAACATAAATATATGCATATATATAATAATAATAATAATAAGAAAATACGAACTCGATTTGATTATTATATTTTATTCGTTACAATCATCAGCTGATCAACTTATTAAAACGAATTAATTTATTTCTAAGAAATTGATCACGTCACACCTCATCGTCATGAATTATTCATGATAATTTAAAAACCCGTGCTACTGTTACTAACAGACACATAAAACTAACTACACTAACAGTTTAACCAAAGTCAACTGTGTTACCGCTCGACTATTTGTCAATTAGACTAGGCTCAAAGTAACCGAAATTAGTTTACCGCGCACATAAGGAATTTCATAGTTATGAGTTTAAAAAGCGAAACGGCTTAAACACCACAAGAATTCTTAATTTAAAAAGCGCTTTATGTTTAATAAAAGACTTAAACATTAACTGTGTTATGCTTTTCATTGGCAGTGGCACTTACTCTGTTATACTTCTGAGTTTAAGTTATTGGTGGTTGTTTAAGCTGTTAATTAGTGGTCTAAAGTCTACGGAATGTAAGATTAGGGTTTTCCTGCCGGTTAAAGCAATTTAAGACTTTATTGCGGTTCATTGTTTTATGGTCTTCCTTTACGGTTAGGTCTCTGTTTAGCTGTGTTCAGATAATAATTGGGGTTTTAAAACATATTACTTTTCTAATAAAATAAAACTGGTAATTAGTAGTACATGATTTTACCTATCAATTAGGAAGATTACTGGTATCTATCACTGATATTACTACTTATTTTATTCATTCGAGACAGGTTATACAATCAATACTGCACCCTGGTATCAGAGTAATACGGAAATATTTTTCACCAAATCTATCTCAGTAATGATTTACTTATCGTTATTTCGACAAACATAGCCTAAAACTAAATATGTTGTTGCGCTAATAAATGAAGCTACGACAAAAAGATATTGACAAATGAAGCCACATACAGTATACTACGAGCTTATTAATAAAGATTTACTTACGCACATTACATTAGCTATAAACCTAATTCGAAAACATTATTAAACATTCGAAAACTTATGCAAATCCACAACATTTTCATCAATAAATAATCACCTTAAACCCTCTCTCCGATGATTGGAAGCCACTCTTCACGGGCCAGATCTCCGCAGCAATATGCTGAACTCAAGCGCACGCGCAATTTGTATCAGATTACAATTATCCGAATGACTCGGGACATATTCAACAACCCGTTATTCCACGGTACATATTTTACGACAAGTCTAAACACATTAAGGCATTCAATTCGCACTGTCCAATGTAGCGCCTACGCCGAATCAGCCCACAGGCACATCTGCAAATGAAAAAAAAAATGCACAAAATTATCTCCACATAAATGCCATGTACAAGCCCTGATCTTGATAATACGAACCATTAATTTGAACAAAGTTCGCGTCGACGCCGCAGCTTTAAAGGTGAGACGACAAAATTTATAAGTTCGATTACTTTAATCTCGACTTACTTATGCGAGTACAATTTCAAAGCTGACAAAAGAAATGCACGCAATAAATCCTGCTCCTTATCGGGGATATAGCGGTATTGTTGTAGAGGTGTCGCAGTGTAATCTAGAACTAACATGGGTAATTAATTTGAGGGGCACGCGACCAAAAAGTTCGCGTGTGCTAGCCCTATGTTGACGGTAAATCTAGCAGCGGCTATCTGTTACCCCAAAACGCTTGATGTTCATTCTTTTTTACCTTAAATACGGTCTGGCAAATTAAATAGCTCGACTTTTGGGGCTTTATAAACGTACGTAGTATTTAGCATTCATTTATGTAATCTCCGTTTTTATTTTAAAAAACGTTCAAATGCTAGAATAGCAGTCCTACTTTTGTTTAATAAATTATGTTTCAAGACTTAGATTTGTGCTCCTGCCGTGTATGATTTTCGCAATAAAATTGCCATCAATATATTTACAAATCATATGAAAACACACAGCCCACCGTAATAAATACATCCCTTTCACAATCCCAAGAACATTCTGTAACCGTATGCAATATAAGTTACGACATAAATTCAATACCTAGAAGTAACAATCTGAAAGGCTTTCTTCAAAGCCTTAATCAATTTAGACGCACTAATGAGAGTAATATAAATTGAGGTTCTTAATCCTCGAAGGCTGGTAGTAATAAATAAAGGTATAAGAGCACGCGCCATATTTCTCGATTAAGTGCAAAAGTGAACCTATCGAGATATACAGCCACAGAGCAAACACGGTGTAGACGAGTAATGCACGCTCTTTATTTGATTAACTAATACATAATCGCACTTACGTCTTTATGTGTATGTGTTAATAAAATTTGTATCTACGTTAGAGACGACACTAGCAATTTCTTAGGATCAGGCTAGAAAATGATTTTGTTGAAATGCGTTCGTTCAAATGTAACTTGCATTAACAGTTTTATATGTCTACAAAAAAACCATTTATTGCATAAAAAAATAACATAATAGGCCATGTAGCTAAAATTTCATCCTTTGAGAAATACAATCTATGAAATAAAAATTATATCATACATGTTACGATTGGCATAAATTTCTAAATGATTACAGAAATAATGATTTCTTATGTTTTCGCGATTGTTATTCATTAAATTAAACTATTTTAATACGGTTTTATCGCGTTTATTAAAACCGTTTAAACGCGATAAAACCGTATTAAAATAGTTTAATTTAATGATTACAGAAATTTCACCCACGTGTAAAGAAGGAATCCTTTCTCTTTTTTCTCTTTTTTAGCTGCCCGAAAGTATGACGACCTTACTTTAGTAACAGCAACCAGGATTAAGTAACTTCTATTAAACTAATGCTATAGAAAACCCCTTTGTATTTCCTCCACTTTCTCTCTTTCTCTCAATTCCTGTGGCGGGTCTGCTGGAAGAAATTTCTTTACAAATAAGTTAAACCCTTGAACTAAGATTACATAATGTTAAGTTTCCACTGTAAGTATATATCGGTGTGTACATAAAATAAATTAAGCCCATGTCGAGTTCTCTATTTTAATCTCTCTGTAATAAATGCAGTCTTTGACTTACGCGCATCGAAAAGGTAGGAACATCATTACGCTTCGGATTGGACACGCGAATCCGACGCACTGTCCGCGCAATTATAATCAAGAACGGTACGCCACTCATAATTCTAAAGCAATCAAAGATCGCAAATTATAGTGAGTACAGAGACGTTCTATAGTCTAGTCTACTTTCACTATTGTCCTATTGCTCTGCTTAAGTGATGGCGCGGTACATAGTCTCCAAAGTAATACTTATTATTAGAAATATACTTTATAATAATAGTATATATTTATTATTAGAAATATCCAGGCTCTTAGTCTAAAGTTCGATTTTTTTACAATCAAAGTTTTCCAGATTGTTTTAAAATTTAATTATACGAGAAAAACACTTCTTTGCACACAGTAAAATAAAACATAAACACAGTTTGTATACAAAACGCGGCCTTATTTATTATAGGTCTTATTTCTGTACTCTTATTATTTTCCACAAAGGCAAAGCGAAGCTATACATTTACCAATATTGGTAGGACGTAGGTGTACCGGGAAATGATTTAAATAGGTATAGGTTATATCATATTATAATTATACTCACCATGTATAGGGTAAATCCATTTTGGCTTTTTCGCAAACGAGATCTTTCTAGGATTGATTTTACTTACTTACTTACATACTAATAATATCTTCGTCTTACCCCCTTCCTACTAGTAGGTATGGTATCTCTGTCTAGAGTTTACAGCTCCATTCCATAAAGTGCGAATAATGACTAATTATAACTAGTCGTAAGATAACTCCATTAGGTTTGTAGGGACTTCTATAAAATATATTCATAGAAAGTTTCATTGTCATACATCCCGCCATATCATTATAAAAACCATCACAAATGCACCAACAGTTATTACACCCGCATTGTTGACATTCGATCCTCAGTTCATATTCACATTGGTCGAGTGAACTATACCAGTATGGTAAAGAAACTAGTTTAAAAAAATCCATCAACTTTGAAATACTCTCATAATGTACTCTTAATTTAAGAAAGCTTGCTTAAATATACATAATTTCCTAAAAATATACTTGTAATGCAATGCATTACGTGACACTGTAATATTTGCAACGTTACAGGATGTTCACAGCAGCTCTCAAGTATCTATACCTAATGCTTTGCATCGCTAACATAGTATTGACTATACTTACTACGATGGCGCTGAAATTCAAAGTAGATTTTGATCTCTTCGAGTATGCTCTCTTGTGCTATACTAAAAATTTCATGTACTAATTTTGAAATAAAGAACATATCCAACTCGACTTTAAGAAAACATTCCACTTGCAACGTTGCCACTAGACAAATGTGAGCACCGCTTAATCCCTAAAGCTCCTTACCATAAATAATACATGTAGCTGGTATAATAGCAAGCGTAGGCGCACGGATCGACAGCCTATCCTGATTGTAAATCAGCCTGAAAACTATTACTGGCCCGAGTGCGATCTGACTGATGTTTCGACACAACCGGTGGAATTCTGATTCATACATTTTATTTGTAATGCACTTTATAAGTATGAAGTGGTCGGTCTAAGTGCGAGTTTTAACACTAATGTATGATAGATGCTGGTATTCGCTCTAATGTAAGGATGTTTCTAAAGAGTGTATAAGTATATTAATTTGAACAGAAGAGTGCAGTTATAACGATCACGAGCATTGCGAATGCACCTTAGAATATTTGACTTGACGTACCACAAAAACAGAATGCTGTCGCTTTTCAACGTGGAAATTTCCATCTAATTAGATAAATAATATGACCATATTATAGTTGACTTATATGTCATCCTGATAATCGGCCTAAAGCTTCGCCTGCATCAAAAGTAGCCTATGTTATACCCCGGGTCTCCAACTATATTCATACCAAGTTTCATCAAAATCCGTTCAACGGTTTGGCCGTGAAAGCGTAGCAGACAGACAGACAGACTTTCGCATTTATAATATTAGTATGGATGGATAATATAAATTGCAAACGATACAATATTTTATTGTTTTAAATTGTCTCTACTGCTTTAGCTCTACTTTGAGATAATAGACAGACATTATATTGTAAATAAATAAGACATTATGCTTGAATAACAATTTGTTTATGGCGCAAATTCAAAAGAAAACCCTAGACAAAAACAATAACCAAATGTCTTATCTCTCAAAAATACATACATAAAGGTTTCTTAAACAAAGATGCAGAGAAATAAGTGGATAAACTAATAGAGAAATTACTTAAAGACGAACAAACATATAGGCGGTGTATTTTGTTGGAGTAAATTGATAGGAGGAGTCCACGTGCGAACAAGCTGGTCGTGTTGATTGTAATTTGTAGCGCGCGAGACTTCGTCCAGGCGTAAAAGGTAATTCTGCAACAGTTTCAAAGTCACACAATTTATTAAAATAAAACATTAAAAATAAATTTAGCGCATCCTTTTTTAAATTATTTTTTATTAGTTCATAGTTAACATTTAAGTTTTGTTTACTTTAGTTCATAATCTTCTATTATTTTTACTTTAGCATTAGTTTATTGTTTGTTTTAGTTTTATTTAATTTTTACAGAAACTCTATTACCTACTTATTTAGAAAAACCTTGTTATATCTGGTAGTGCATTCTTTAATAATTAATTATTCAGCTATAGGATTGAGAAATAGGCTTCCGGTTGTGGCCTGGGTAGTGAAATATTAAGTCCGCCAATTATATTTAGTAAGATTTTTTTGTAAAACATTATTGTGTAAACATCCAGCAATTGACCATGATGCCAATAAAACAGATTATGCCTGAACATTGACAATTTAGTCTCACTAAGAAGTATTTAGGATAAGGAAAGAGTTCCACTACTGAAAGTTCGAAAGTAAACTTAAACATTTTTTTTTTGTGAAAATCTCACCTTTGTTTTTTTTAATATTATTTATTATTTTATTTTATTTTTGCTTCCGACTTAGACTACCGACTAGAAAATGGTACCTGCTATTTTCAATAGGGCACCATTATCAAATTTCTATAATCAACTTAAAACAAACTCAGAAGCTGATGACTCATACTCGTAGTATGTCAAACATGGAAAATTGCCACAGTTATAACCTGTTTTGTTTAGTCCAGATCAACATACTAAAAGTCTTCGAGCTGATGATGTAGAGGGAATTAAGGTCACTTTTTCAGGTTTTGCTCATTTCTCGAAAATCTGTTCAAATACACAATATAATATACCTCGATATTTTCAAGCCACGTGTTGCAGAATCGCCCGCAGGCTTTGTCTCCGCTGCGGCGAGCGATCGCGTTATTTATAACGTGCCCTCGGCTCCGGATTAGTCCATCAGGCCAAGTTTATGTAGTAATGCTGCGAATTATAGCACGGGCTAATTGGGGACACGCGATCAACGTAATTAATAATATATCGCAGTGGACGCTAACCCTTACTTTATTTCTTTTTTTTTTTGAGGACTTTTGCCTTGAAATGTTGAAAGTTTTATTTTGTTATTGTTATTTACTGTACTTATTTCAAAATTGTAAAGCACAACATGCTAAAAGCATTACCTATGAAATTATTTTAGTTACTGTGTATGAAATAATCAATCCAAACTCATTTCGTGTGTGTGTTTTTTTTAATGTGTAATTTTAAGTAATTTGCTCTACATAAGGATATAAAACTTTATTTAATAGTTAATATCTTATGTATTGCAAATTTGTGAAGAAAAGTACTATTTAGTACTAAAATATAGTAGGTTTTTATTTTTTGTCATTGGAAGATTTTCCTAATCACCGTCACGAGGAAAACCAAATGCGTCGCGTTAACCAGAAACTACACCTGGTACTAAAAGGCGAGAATAACTTAGTAACCATCCGTAAGCATTTCAGTAAATAACTATAGATTGTGTTGAAAATTATTACAAAAGTAGAAATATATCCAGGAATCCCAAGATGCTTTTTTGCTCATTACGACCTAGTGTTTTAATGTCTGCAATGTGAATGGTAGGCGTGAAAATACTAAGGAATGTATGTTTTTATTATGGAATCACCTTATAGCTTATTGCATTAGGGGGACAAGATTTTTTGCTAATTAAATAAGAAATATATTTAATATAAAATGGCACTTGCCCAATACTTCAACAGCTTGGCCAAACGTTAGCATCAAGCACAAAAAGTGCACTTTAGGACAGGTAGTTTCCAATGCTTACTTATTTATTTATTTAAACTTTATTGTACATAATACAATTGTATAGCACAATAGGCGAACTTAATGCTAAAAGCATTATCTAACAGTCAACTTTTGGGTTAAACAGATACCGTCATGTGGGTATAAAAATATATAGCTATAAATATAAAAAGTTGGAATGATAATAAACTTACTTATGGTACTTACATAATATACTTACATATATACGATGAAATAATAATCAAAATACAGTTAATTTTAAGAGTTATATCAACGAAATAATAGCAGCAACTCAAAATTTACTCATGTTTAACTGCCTAAATTTGCTCCCGTAACCGCGAGAGTAGGAGATCGTAGACAAGCTTTTTAAAGTTGGCACGGCTGGAGACTGTTCTAATGGACTCAGGAAGATTATTCCAGAGTCTAACAGCCGTCACAACGAAGGAATTGGAGGAACGCAGGATCTCTTGATTGGAGGGTCATGTTATTGGAGGAACGCAGGATTCTTTCATGAGTGGAACTCAATAGTTTGAAATCAGTTTTGAGGTAATCAGGGGACAGTGGATTGTAAAGAATAATTACGAAGTTGGCATAATATATGCAAATCCTGGTAGCCATTTAAACTCAGAACGGTATTCCAAAATATGGTCATACTTTCGGAGACAGAAGATAAATCTAATACAATTATTTACGAGACGCTCTAGTTTGTTCAGCTGTTCTTCGGTTAAGTCCAGATAACACACGTCACCATAATCAACTTATATTATTTATGAAAGCATAATTTGACTAAATTAGAGACACAAAGTCCCTTTTTTGCACAGAGAGAAGAAAATTTTATGTAAACGGTTTTTCTAAAACAAAACCGGTTTAGAGGTCTGTAAAAATTGGTACATGACCTCATGTTGCCGTCACTGTAAATAACTAAAAAGAAACTGTATAAAACGATGTCATTACTTTTGTTTTGTTTTGGAGAATATAAATCTCGGAGTAATCTACTGCATTTTTAGTATATACTTAAAGAGATTCATATTTTAACTTAATTGTGACATTAATTAGAAATGCCCAACAAATAAAAGAAATAACAATCAATTAGCAAAATTATGTTAATTAGTACAAGAACCTGTGCTTTAAATTCAAACAACTTTGTTATTTCGGTGACATGACTAATAGTCAATAAAGCTTAAAGATTCCAATAATTTTATCGAAATTTTATCGATAATAGTCACGCCTACGTACGGTCCTAATTAACACAACAAAGAACAAGTTTTCGATAGAATCGATGTCAACGTTCCCGGGAAACGGAACGGAAATATAAAGGCTCAATCGACAACTTTATGACTGGCGAAGATTCAAATGAGTCACATCTCTATGTGACAATCTAGGCGCGCCTCTTGATTTAGAATAACCTACAAAAACAATGACTAATAGTAGACTTTTTCAACAAATTCATTGTGATGAATCTAGACCTAAGAAAAATCAGACCGCAGAGGATTCAGAACTATTTGGGTGCAATATGATTCTAAAATTATTATCGATAAATTAAAAACATTATATTCATGTGCAATTCTTTGAAAAAAAAAAATTACATTACTTTTTGATCCGCAAGAATGGTTCACTACTCACTATTCTATTTAGTTATCATTGTGAAAGGCACTATATTCCATGAATGAACCGTGTTCACCGCACCGTGGGTGTGTGTCAAAAATACTACTCCTATATTTACACTGCGATTGCTTGTGTGAGTGTCAGTTTTTTTTGTGAATGGTCATCGATATCCGGTCGTATAGACTGGACTACAGGTTCTGTTATCATCTCTCGGACACTGCCTAAACACGAGATATAAAAATGATGTTTTATTACCTTTTATAACCCGGTGGATGTTTAGTTAAACAGAAAAAAGTTCGGGTATAAACATAGAGGTGTCAATGCGTCGCGTACATTTCTCCAAACGGCAATTTAAGAAGGGAGAGGTTAAAATTTTTACATAACAAAAAAAGTCCGAATCGGCGAGGAGATTCGGGATATGTTAATTCGGCTTTATTCTCGTTTGGATAAAGTATTCAGGCGGCGTGGCCGGCGTGCTCGACAAAAACCGAATAACCGAATATCTGGAATTGTGTCGAGGCGCTTTTACTGGTGTAAACTGAATTAAATACAATGGCCAGTAATAAATATATCATCCGACGTCGTCATATACATGACATGTATTTTGATTGATTGCTCATTTAGAAATAAACAACGTCACCAGAACAGTTCATGTAATTTATTAAATTGGTGACCATAATCTAAATCGCAGTTTTTTTTCTACCCACGTATACTTCGTATGATTAAGATATGCAAACACATTGAAATGATGTCACAAACATATCTAAACTACATCTTGTCAATCCGAGTGATAAATTAATCAACTTTCCTTATAAACGGCAGTGGTATTAATAAAAACGGAGACAGAAAATCGAAACAAAAAGCACCCTCCCTAAACCGAGCGGAGTTAGAAGACAAAACAGAGGCTTGCCTTATCAAAATTTAAATTTGGAAAAAAGCGGGGGCCTTGTCTCATTTCAATAACCGTTAGTCCGCACCCGCGCACCCCGCATCTGTCTCGTCGCCCGGCCATGCCCGAACCATAGGTGATTGATGGACCCACAGAAACAATGGCCAGTCTGCATCAACCGAAGCACAACGCGAATTCTAATAAACGCTTTATTTTATTTGTGTGTGAATAACGAGACTCGATAAAATATGTCGATATCGACTGAGGCTCCGGACTACCATTCGAAAATTAAATGTCTAATTTGTTTTTGTTAATGTTTTGACTTATTCTAACTGTCCTTTTGTCTTTGCTATACTGAAGGTATTTAGACATTTCCTTTCTTCTAGACAAATACAATTCAATACAAAAATATTGTTTTTAGTATCAAGTTCATTTAAATTCGTTTATCTAACACTGAAGTGAATAATAACATACAAAAGCATTATGCGTAAAAATGTTTTCATAAAACAACGGCGTTCCGTTTCACATAGCAAAATTATTAACGCTTAATTCTAGGACTATCATTTAGTAGTTATTTGATGAAAAGAGTCTACTATTAACGCTATGTTAACATTGAATGGTAGTTACACATTGGCGATTCTGATTGACTCCTGCGGAAGTCAACTTTCAAGTATAAATGCCGGTTGGTGGTATAAATTGCGTATTTCTTAACCCGGTGGGTTGAGGTGGTAAACCCAGAGTATGTCATTTCATGCGTGTGATTTGTGCTGTCAGAATAACTATTTTGTGTAGAGTGGCAACAGTTAACTTACTGCGGGGTGATAATATAGATAGACAGCTCTCTCGTTTTGACATTGAAACTGATGAATCTTTCGTCAACAAGCCGTACTTTGCTTATAGAAAGTATTGACTAATAAAATAATTACTTTAGGCAAATCCATACTTAGTATTATAAGTGCGAAAGTCTGTCTGGTACGCTTTCACGGTTAAACGAATGAACGGATTTTAATAAAATTTTGTTGAAGACCCGGGGTCAAACATAGGCTACTTTTGACGCTGTCTGAGTTGCGGGAAATAGTGTTGTTTATAAATTGGGATAAATAATAAGGAAACTAGCTATTCAATCATGTTCTCATGGAGCAAAAGTGTAGTTACTTATTACGTAGTTCCCTACATTATTATTATTCAATACTAGCTGTTTCCCGCAGCTCCGCCTGCATCAAAAAGTAGCCTATGTTTGACCCCGGGTCTTCAACTATATTCATACTAAATTTCATCAAAATCCGTCCTGCGGTTTGGCCGTGATAGCGTAACAGACAGACAGACAGACTTTCGCATTTATAATATAAGTATGGATTTTGGGTGCCTTTTGGTGATCATAATAGAAAGGCCAAAAGGCTGTTCCGAAAAACTCTAAGACCAGGGTGTACAGGGTCGAATGACCATGTAACTGACTCGATATGAATGAATCAATACAAATTTTGATAAAACGAGAATAAGTATTATTGAAACAGTTGCATTGTACAATTTATTTTATAATTTCTACTGTTTTTGAGAGACCTCGCGCTCTACTATTGACAAGGATAGTTACATTTCTCTATTTTTCAATGGATGCGACAATTGTTCGAGCATGTCGCGTGCTTTTACTTGTAAAATTAACAAGTATAGAATTAACAAAAATTTTGACAAAAAAAACACAGATGTACATAATTGAGTAGATATTGTAAAATTTATAAAATTCAGCTTAGATCTCATACACACAGTGAAATCAAAACATTTTTTTTCAAAATAGCTATTTTGTGTCAGTTTTCCCTGAAAACCGTGTAATTTTTTTTTTCATTCTAGTACAAATGTAGAGTTCACTTTCTATCGCAAAAGCCCAATATCCAATAAAAAAAAAAACAAATATTTTGCTCACATCACTTCATAGAACATGAGAATCTGCCAAGCAATTTTAGTTAACTTTTTAGTATTTTATTGGTTTCAATTTTGTGATTTCCGAAATGTGGGCAATAAAGTTGTGTTGTATTGTATTGTTTCATTTTACTGCCTTAAACTTAGAAATACTTCTTGAGTCAGCTATTTGTGTGATAAGGCAATAGGTAAATATGATATATGTCAAGAGGTGATAGGATTTTGTTGAATGAATTGTATGACATGCACGATCTCCGAATTTCTCATACTTCCTCGTACCGACAAATTTGGCTGATTATACATAGAAAAAAAAATTATACACTAAACCCTTGCCATGCCTGTTTTCTACAAAGGTAGGCAGATACCATACATTTACACTTACCACGATCCTTCTAGACCTCCCTCGCTTTATCCAGATAATTTTCGTCATATTTACTCTCTGATTTCGGATACTCCTATCATTTCACTTTTTCAATGTATGTTTATTTGTATGCAGTTTGCGCAGCATATTTTTTTGAGGCCAGCTATCAAATTGACCTATCGGGAAGAAAAACTTAGCAAGTGTCTTCCATCACATCGTAAACCTCATCTTCCCCGCAAAGAATGTCACATCAAGTAATAGCCATTATCATCTCACGTCATCCATTAGCCAAGCCCAGCTTCATTTAAATATTATGCTCTTTCGTAACATTAATTAGTAATAAAACTTAACGGCATCTCATTCTTATCGTTTTCCAATGCTTCGCTTCTGAGATAATAGAAAGTGGTAGATGTGCTACGCAGCAATTTTGCGATCAGGAG
Source organism: Euzophera pinguis (assembly GCA_947363495.1). Classification (NCBI taxonomy): domain Eukaryota; kingdom Metazoa; phylum Arthropoda; class Insecta; order Lepidoptera; family Pyralidae; genus Euzophera; species Euzophera pinguis. The sequence continues at coordinate 10,332,512 of OX376163.1, forward strand.
TGCTATTTTCGACAAGTGTGACTAACGCAAAATCGGCGAGACGAATAATGTTTGTTCGATATCGAAGGATTTTTGTTTTGCACAGAATTATTGACACAGGTCACGTTACCCAGACGGGTGAGAAATTTTCTTAAAATGGTCGGGTTTAAAGAACATTTCTCGCTTAACAAAAATCTAATAAAGTCACAAATTGAAGATTCTGATAGATGGAGAGCTTTTTTTGAAAATAACACACGCAAACCCGGTTTTTCGAATGATTTTTGTTCATATCTACGTGACGAATGATTTTCATTCTTCGTTATCGAGTCGGAACTATTTTCATTTAACACATATTGAGACTCCTGAATGCTCTTATTTCATCTGATTGGAAATATGTAAGACACTATATTTGGCTGCGAAAACGTAAGACTTACAATACTGTGCACCAAAACAAACATTCAACACAACAAATAACAAGAAAATGAGGTACAACGGCGGACTCGTAGAAAGCAACTTTTTTATTTACGTATACCAACTCACAATAATCAATAGTTGTATCTCCTAATTTCTTCGATCTGAGACTATGGGACACAGCACAATCAGTCTATTGACGAAAGCAATTAAAATTTTTATGTTAATGTGAACAGACGGAGAGACCGGTTGATCAATAATTAATTAATCAAAACAATATAAAATACGTTGATGACATTTGTCAGACTGTTAAAAAACTATATTTATCGAAAAAACATTTAAATATTATAAGCTATTTTAAATTTTACACGTGTTTGTGGGTTTTTTCTGTTTCTGAATCTGAAGTATAAATTAAGTTCAGTATTTTTAATCGGCTAAAATTATAAAGAATGGTGTCTTGTTACGGAGTATTTTTTTATATAAGATTATAATTTATTAGGTATATATAATCCTTTGTGGACGCGTTCTAGATATTTTTTTCCGTTTTGAAACTGGCTTCTATATTCTGGCACCATTATTCTTTTCTATTCAACCATGATCCTAAAATACAATTGGTAAGAAAAAACGACGAGATAATTACAAAAAAACCGAGACCGCGGAAGCCTAGCGACATTCCGTAATTTAATAATGACAAAAGCGACGTAATAATTTAACAAGTACACCAAATTACCGCTAATCAACTTTAATCATTCCTAGCGTATCTCAAATTGAGCCCTTCTTACGGTTATTATAGTAATGACTTGGGCGGAACACACAAACAAACAAAAATTATGTGCAGGTAATTAAAGAAAGGGGTTCTATTTGATAATGGTCCGATAATTTCGTTCCGGCGTTCGTTCGAGCAATTTTCTAGAATTATAAACCATAAGTGCTGCAGTTCGATTGCGTTTTGATATTTCGAGATATCTATGATAAATTGCCACGAGCGCCATTCAAATCTGAATTTCGAACGATGGAAAAAGTAAATAAATTAATTCATTATTTCGTCAGGCAATTATGGTACGGTCCGCGTCGTGCGAACAAAGGGAACCGGGTGCGATACTGGCAATTTCATTTGGTCCCAATTAGGTCGTTCTAAAATTGAATTTTCTGACAATTATACCCGGGTATCCGGATACGGGCCGGCCCGCACAGCCTCCGTGCAAGCAGGATAGACCGATACGGGGGAGAGAAATGACGAAGAGCAACAGGTGGCCTTTTCGAGCAATTAAAAGCGAGTTTTAATTAGTAGGGGAGTTTGATTATTAGCGAATCTCGCTGCGCTTAGGGCTTTTTAGTGGAATGTAAAACACTTGAATGCCGGGGGAGCGAGCCGCAATTTGATTTTCATCAGTTGGTTTTGTGGCAAACTTGACAATGAAACGAGTAATACTGGCTGATTAGTAAGAATGTCATGATAATTTTATACAATTATATCGGTATTAAAAATACATCTTTTATTTAATAAAAAAACACGCGCTCGGAATATCTAACATAATCCGACGAATATTCATCTAATCTTGTAGATAACGATTAATAAACACATAAATAAGACTCGGCCATTCAAGTCGTTGACTATTATCATAATATTATGCCACTACGAAACAAGATGGACATTCCTAATTCAAAAAGAGTTTATAAGCTTAAATTGTAGACGATTTCACCCACGCGCAGATTATGATGTCCTTTCATACGGCACTCTTCTCGATTATTCGATACTTAGCTTTTCTCGAAATGTCTGCATTTCCTTATCAAAAGAAACGGGGTGTGTGGTATGGGTGCTTTTTAAAGGAAAGCGGGAGGGTGGGGAGGGTGGCGTGAGCATGTGTGCGCGCCGTGTGGACCATCTATATGTGTTAATGCGTTTTCTTTTTACCAATTTTTGGGGTGACTCCACATCTGGTATGCGAGATGGGAATTTGCATAAATTAAAATATTTAATTGCATTAGTTTAATATTTGTTTCTTCATATGAACACTCACTTTCGTAGCGATTAAGAATATGATAATAAAAACCGGTTAAGTGCGAGTCGGACTCGCGCACGAAGGGTTCCGTACTATTATTCATAAAACCGCAAAAAATTTTTATGTGCGGCCCACTTAAATATTTATATTATTCTATTTTCTAGTACTTATTTTGTGTTGTAACTGTAACAGAATTATATCATTTGTGATAGTTTCAACTGTCTAACTATCACGTTTCATAAGATACAGCCCGGTGACAGATAGACGGACGGACAGGAAAGTTTTAGTAGATACAGAATATATGCAAAGATTACAGAATATATGCTATACAAATATTCAACCGTTTATACATTGAAACGCGGCAACTACCCTGGGCACTGTCATACAAAATCATTGTGACACCATTTGTCAAAAACATGTGAAGTTATAATTTAAGATTTAAACAACTTTCTAAATACAGCAAATAATCTACTTGTGACAGAATTTGGGTACATAATAACAGTTACAATAATAGTTCGAAAAACTTTTTTTTAATTGACTACTTAACCCCCCAAAACCAGTCTCCATATTTAAAAGTAATCTATTTTTTTAATTAACCTACCTTCGGGTTACAGACACACATGTGTGTACCAAATTTCAACTTGATCAATCCAGTAGATTCGGAGAAAATCGACAAACAGACGACACGAGTGAGACTATAAGGGTTCTTTTTTTACCTTGAGATGTACGGAACCCTAATAAAGTAAAATTGATATTTATAAATTTAATACAACGTTATTATTCTACAAGTAAAACGTACCTATACAATTGGTTAACTTAGTGATAAAATAAATATCTACCAGTCCCTATGAAGAAACAAGTATATCCCTTAGAAAAATTGGATTTTTATTATGTGTTTATTTCACAACATTTTATTTTTACACTTAATGTCCTATCAGCACAGACAATTCACGTGCTTCATACCTACTTAAATACTTTTAACTACTTCTTTATTCCAACTATTGCAGACAAAACGAGTCAGAATTTTTCTCATCATTTTTCTACTAAGTTAGGTGGAATGTTAAACTAAGTTCTAAGGGCGCTTAATGCAGAGAGTACCCGACGCTTTTTCTCATAAGCATCCGCATTTTCACAAATATTTTTTATCAAATGTACCATATGAATTTCCAAGACGCATGGCCGCCCTACAAAACGTCTTCGCTCCACACGACCGAAGCTTGCATATTATTTGAGCACACCCACACAAGCGAGCGTGTGTGCGTCAATTCGCTATTCACGATTTTCGCATCGATGGTGTTGGTATTGATTTGGTATTGTCGTTAGCTGGGACATGTGAAAGAAAAGGGGTGTTTTAGGGAGCGGTCATAGAGTAAAAAATAAAGTGAGATGTCCGACAGCCAATATAAAGGACTTCTGTTTGAAATGGCTTGACTAAGAATTTGCATCATCATTTACGAGTATAATACGAAAGCATTGGAATCTTTTAGACGTATTTCCGGATTCTTAAAACTAGGTTACATCTGCACTTAATTTATGGTGGGATAGTGGTCTTGGTCAATTGCTGGTCATGATAACAAAAAAAAATCAACAAAAATAGTTGCACACTTTGCTAAATTTCAATAAACTTAACCTAAAACCGAATTAAAGAGAAACTTCCAACAATAGAGCCTTTCTTAATCTACGTAATACATTTCAAAATCCAAATAGCTGCTCACCACTTTATTCTAAAGTAGAATTTTGAATGTAGGAACATTTTTCTTTTATTTACATCTAAACTGAGACTGTGTCCAAAATTATGTAAAAACTGTGTGATAGAGTACTAGAAACCTTTCTTTAGAAATAAGCACCAAGTATGACCTAAAGTTAAGTTACCGCTTTAAATATTACAGTTACGATTACCAATTAATTTTGCGTGCTCCTACCACCAGTTAGTTCAAGCAAACTATTGCCGGCCGGCACCCTCCACTACCCAAAGTAACGCCTGAATCAATTAAATGTGTTACAATTTGTACGTGAAATAAATAAATAGAATAAACAAGTAATAATTTCAATATTTTCTCCAGGACATTCGATCTGGATTTATTCACCACAAGCATAGCTAGAGCAAAGCGTTTACTTTATGAACATTTACACCAATAGCATAGATTTTTTCTGTTGTGTTTTCATTTAAGTCTTAGAGTTAAATTTTCTTATTATTCTTTTTCTATTTTGACCATAGCAATGTTGCGACTATGTTTTGTTAGATCTCATACTTGTTATGTAGTTGTCTCACAACTGTGGCGTGTGTGTGATTACTATTCAACTTTTGTTAAGCTATTTTGGATCTATCTGTGAGGACCTGTAGTGGCTCACTTGCTTTATATAGTTTTTACCTTACTACTTTTATACAAAAGAAGCTGTTGGTCTTCCTAATAAATAAACTGAACATCGAAAGCTTTGTAAAATAATTTATAAAAAACTTATAGATATATTATGCACACTCCCTTACAGAGAAAAGGGTCTCAAACACGAGCCACCATTAGAAAAATGTCGCGATAAGAATGTTCAATCATTTCGGTACCAATAAGGGGTGCTATCGATTTTGCTAAAAATGTCAACCGAACAGTATCGAATAGCGTTTTGAATGCGGGAGCTAGTGTTTATAAATTTTTATGTTCGATATTCAAATTAAACGATTTTTATTTTAAGAACGCTTTTAAGTTCGATATTTCAATTTATAATTTTGTATTTAACACCGCAGTTCATCATAAATTAAGCTTAATTATTTTAAGGAACGTCACTTCATTTTCGTATAACGTATTCAAATTTTGAATTTAGAAGTGTCTTGATTTAGAGATGGAATTTCATTTATTTTGATACTTAAATATGTTATTTAATGATTTAAAACATTATATTTTTTTACGTGATAATCTTTTCCCTCTTTTCATAAATTCGTTAAGGATTTTTTATTTTAAAGGAATTAAAAAACTTAACTGCTGATAAAATAATACAGAGAATTATGAAACAAGTTTAACCTTGGTAGAGTAAGTAGGCACACAAATATGTTTCGTTATCAAATACTTATATTAAATAAAATATAAACAAAATCAATTTGTTTAAAGATTCGACATGCTTTAAAAGGCACAACCCATGAAATCGCTTGTAATAATAATCGTGTATTTATAAACGTGCCTAATTGATAATTCTAATAGAATATAATTAAATTCACTGTTTTGTAATTATACTTACTTTCATCTTTACAGGTACTTTGTACGTTTGGATTATGTACGAGAAATAACAAATTCATGAAAGTACTTCATACTACATTTCCATTGGCGTTTGAAAGCTTTACAACCGTAGAACAAGGAATAAATGTAAGTCGCCTATCCGCTAATAGATGGCAGCACGGAACTAAGGAGTTTACTCCCGCGAAGGGTTCGTATCGTAACATCACATATGGCGTACGCTACACCACACATGGGGAGTTTTCTTGGCTTTTCCTCAAGCGAAAAAGCGTCGCGCTTTTCTGCGATGGTGTTTAATAGTTTCGCAATTATCGCATAGGGGGCGGTATTAGTCTCTTACGGTAATAGATTAGATATTACTTGTATATTTTTTTCACTTGTCTAGTCGCCTCTTCGTAATCATAGAATTAGGACACACGCTTTATTTATTCTTCTGCTGTGAAATTCTCCTATCACCCAGCGATTAATTAGCTAAAAGATCCTCTTCTTCGTCCAAGCGTGTTTTCCCAGTTGCATCGATGTCAACTTATGCTTCGGAGCCTAGGGTACGCTGTAAGTCATATTCCTAAATTCGACGGACCGCATTTTTTTAGTTAATTAATATATTTTTTCCGGTAAACTTGTTCACCAAGAACTTGACTGAAGATGTGTTAGTGGCCAATACTGTAAGATTTTGATGCATATGCCAATCTGAAAAAAATGCATATATAGGCGTCTGACATAGCTTAACGACTGCCATCTATCGATAATCAGCAAAAAGTAACTATGAAGTAGTTTAATTAAAATAAGTTAGAAATAACATTAATGACTCAAAATACAATCAATTCGTACATGTATTACTTAATAGGAGTACGTGATAAGTAGGTACAAGAACCAAACCGATCTGATATACTTCTTGTTGACATGGTTCCTTTAACAACCGCCAAATTGCAGCCGGGACCGACGACTTAGCGTGACTTCCGAAGCATGGAACCATCATTATTAATAATCAAATGATTCAAGCCTGCAATATCCTAACCAAACTGGAAACAACTTAAAAAAGTATGCTTCCCGTAGAAATCAAACCCGCAACCTCTGGGTCTAAAGCAAACGCCTTAACCACTGGATTATGGAGGCTGTAGAGTGCATCTTAATGAGTAGAGTTAAAGAAAACATATTTTTTTGTTAGAAAGAAGAACAGTTTCGGATAAAGAAGTTAACATGCAAGTCCACAATTGGCGGAGTATTTGTTGAACATACATAAAAAAAAATACATACACCTCCTCCTTTTTTGAAGTCGGTTAAAAAGGATAAAATGGTTTATAAGCTAGAAGATCTTAAAATAGTTGTGAACAAAGAAAATTAATTCTTTCATAGCGACCAGACGCATTAGTTGTTAAACAATACTAAATAATCTTCTACCGCAACTGGTTGCCAGTGAAAACAAAAAAGTCTTCATAGACAACTCAGCGAAAATCAGTTGCGGTAGCGGCCGAAAGGAAGAAAACACTAAGATAAAAGAGGTAAAAAGGGGTTGGTAGAGAGTTAAAAGTAACATTTGATAATCAGGCACACAAATAAATTGAAATTACTAATTCTATTCAAACACTTAATTAAAACTGAAATACTTAGTCAGATGTTTAACATATTTACAGAAAAAGAAGATCAAAATACTCGTCGAATCGAAATATCCATTCTAAATACTTTACCGATGGACTCTACTAAACGTGACCGACATGTTTTTCGTTTTAAAAATAAGTTATTTGGAATTCGAACACCAAAGGTACTGTCTGCGAATGTACCATCAAAACACATGTGGCCTTTAGTAGGAAAGAGTCACGGTTACGTCAGTTCAGTTTACGATACGCCAAGGTCAGGGGTTGGCCACGCGCGGGTCAACGTCCGCACCGCTTTTGTAACCGAATAGGCTTACGTAGGTCAAACTCCTCGCAAAAAATTCGAATTTAGAATTCCTTACCATTGGTACATTTTTTATGAAGAAAAACGTGTTGTGCATGAGTGTATATTGCCAGATAAGTGAAATAAAATATTTGAATTTGGAACTTGTTTTTGGTCAATGTTTTAATCAGCCAATTGTTGCGTGATGTTAGTCTCTGTCATTGCTTTGTATTTTTTTGTTAAAATTTGATTATTTAATCTATAATAACACATGTTTTCAGTATTAGCACACATATTCTTCCTTACAAAACACTTAATATTTTCGCATCAAAAAAGCAAACAAAAATTAAAAAGAAATTATAAAAAATACAAGTTTTACCTACTAAGTATGGTCATGATTAAAACCAGTAGGTAATGTAATAACCATTCTAGTGATAAACAACGAATCTCCCTAAATTAAAAATTAGCTATTTATAAGCTCTCAGATAGTAATATAAATATATTTAATGTTTTCTTATGTTTTCGCGATTGTTATTCATTAAATTAAACTATTTTAATACGGTTTTATCGCGTTTATTACTTATTTATTTACACCTGACGTTTCAAACACTTTACAGCGTTCATGGTCGCAGGCAGACTAAGTTAACATTTGTCTTTGATGTCATAAGATTACAAAACTACCGCCTGAAATTTTTATTGGGAACTATTCCGATTCACGCAGTATTGGCTCACAGTATCTAAGGGTCTTGCAGTCTGCTTCCGAGTTTGCGATTTTATTAAGTTAATGACTGGGTCCCAAGCTGGCGGTACCTGCCATCCATCCTCATGTTTGATGTTTTTTAATTTCAATAGCTATTGAAATTAAAAAACATCCTAATTTCAATAGAGAGGATGGATGGCAGGTACCGCCAGCTTGGGACCCAGTCATTAACTTAATAAAATTGCAAACTCGGAAGCAGACTGCAAGACCCTTAGATACTGTGAGCCAATACTGCGTGAATCGGAATAGTTCCCAATAAAAATTTCAGGCGGTAGTTTTGTAATCTTATGACATCAAAGAAAAATGTTAACTTAGTCTGCCTGCGACCATGAACGCTGTAAAGTGTTTGAAACGTCAGGTGTAAATAAATAAGTAATAAACGCGATAAAACCGTATTAAAATAGTTTAATTTAATAAATATATTTACTTTATAATTGATTTTAATGATTGTACAGGTGCTAAATAACTTATGCGGGTGTATACAGAAAGCTGGCCTGTCATTCCTTATACATCTCGTCCTTGACATTATCACAAAGTTGGTGCAATTATGCCAAGAGAATAGCAAGCAACAGAGCTATATTCATTGAATGTTATTTTTATTTGGAAATCGCAATGAAAATAAAGGTTAATGCTGCATTTGCATGATAGGTAATATCGTCTTCAACTCGTCCTTTGGCTTTGTATTAACGAAGTGTTGTTGGCGACTTCGTTCGTATGAGTCTTGTAAGCGTTGAAATTTAGCCTTTAACCAGATTTTTTACATCTTTAAGGTAGCCTGGAAGATATTATAGGCTATAGTAGGCAATAAGCCGCCTATTTTTTATACTATCATAGTGATTGCTTTCATGGGTGTTACCTCATCATCATCCTAGCGTGTATTCCTAGTTGCGTCGTCAGGTTACCCATGGGAGCCTAGAGTACGCTGTAAGTCATGGTCCTAGATTTGGCGGAACTGGTTATTACAGTGGAGCAATTGCTGTCTGACCTCCGTAGCCCTTTTTACAGGGAAACCAGACAAACAGGAACATGAGCCGAGGTGTGTTAGTGGCCAACACTGTCAGAATTTTTCAGGCTGCCTGGCTGGCTGTGCTATCTATCGATAACAACCGGACCCAACGGCTTAACGTGCCTTCCGAAGCGCGGAGGAGCTGAAGATAGAAAAAGCCACTAAATGGCGATCAATCCAATAGTGATCGAGCTCGACTAACAAGTTCCTCAAACCTACCTGTTATTTGGTGGTTACCTATTTGGTGCGAATAGTTTATTCATTTATTAGAATTCTAAACTACAAAAAATTTCTTCAAAATTCTGAGATCTGTAGTGTAGGCGAAAAAAAAATTACGTAAGTGCCTAAAGCAGATTTGGAAAACAAAGCTAATATTCATAACTGCAAAGGCTTCCTTAAGCATGTCTACTGCTTTGACTTTATATTTACGTCCATTCCAAAACTGTAGGTACTTTAGTGCCATTCCATTTTTAATTGTCTTTCAAATTCCACCATAGAGTGGCTGACGTGTTTTTTTTTTCGAACCAGCCAGGAAAAAGACACGAATAAGCTAATACTAACTAAAAAAAATTGTCATCTATTTTATAATCTGTGCTATTCCTGTCTAAACACAACAGGTAGTATTGTTTTTTGCGTGCGCGTGCGCTGTGGGTGGTCGTCCATGTTGACATACGACTACCGTTTTCCATTTTTTTTCTGTGTGATATAATTCAATGTTAAGTGGTTTTAAAATTAGTATCCTACAAAATTCTATTAAATTGGGTGCTTTCTTTATTGTGAAAAGGCACTGTTTCTTCCTATATATGTAGTAGATGGCGACAAAAAAACAATCAATCATTTATTTAATTGTGGATCATAGTATTATATAGTAGTAGGTATAGTTATTCATGTCTATTTGTAGAGACATACAGATATTTAGGAACACATATAGATTGGGAGAACCCACTCGCTGTGGATTCTACTTACGATAGTATTTCCGATGAGAGTATAGACGTCAATTTTAGTTTTTTTTTTAAGAGGTGTTTGTCCTTTATATTCAAAATCTCGTAAATCTTCTAAAAAATTAGTTAACGGGTATTAGTTGTCTTCCAAAATCCATAGGATGCAATGTAATTAAGAAAATGATACAAAGGATCTGTTTTTTTAATGTAATAATCCTAATATAGAGAATTTTGATAAATAATTATTTTTAATCTTAGAAGACGATAAGTAGTCAGACAAAGTTAAACAGAAAATAATCAATTCGGCCAAGCTAATTGTGAAAAATGTAGACTACTTACGATGTTACCGGACTTTAACAACTCTATTCTAATACAGCTTACTTTACTTTTTTAACTATGTAAATACTAGAAGTTGAATGAATTGGTACTAAATAAAATGTTATGTCCTGGGCAAAATGTTACTTAATACTGATTGTACTGTCTTAGTGCAAATTTAAAGCGAATAAACACAAATAAAGTTACTTACAAATGGACAATATATATAAAAAGAGCAAGGATATATTGTTTATTTTTTATTGGCACTTTAACTATACTCAAAAACAGCCATTAGGCAGGCGGTGGAGTGCTATTTTTTAGACATATGACTAAGTACATAACAATACTTGTATCAAACAGGGATTCTCTTTACATTTGAATAATTTCTCTTCGAGATATACCTATACTTATTAAATACATGGATCACAAGAATTTCAGACTAGAAATCACTAGTAGGTTATAATGTAAGTCATTGTATATACCTATAAAAAGAAAAGAATACGCAGGCATACTTTATGAAATACAATCCAAAAAGTTATATTATATAGAAACTAATTTTAATTGTATAATAATTATGACAATTATACATACTATAGGTACCTATGTGCTTGATTGATTTCTCTCTACCTATTACTACATGAAGGCTCTACATTTTTTCTATTGACAAGAGTTGTCATGAAATTTTATAGCTACTTAATTTTTAAATTATTTGTATTTTTGTAGTTACAAATTGCTTTAGGTAAATATGTTGTTGACCCAAAAATAGGTACAATTTTCACGAGTCAAAATTGGATATTTTCAGTTTTTTTCCAATTAGTTTTCAAGAAAGCATCATAAATATTTACAAAAATGAGGTTATGTTTCTTTATGACAAATTCTGATCGGATTAAAAAAATATATGTATGACGTCAAATGGTTACTTACCTACAGACTTAGACCTTCCTAAAAATTTCGAGCATGGGAAACAACTAAACAGATAATTATTTCAAATTTTAAGTAGTTATGTAAGTATTTATATCATTAATTCTTCAATTTAAATTTAAGCATCAAGAACATGAAGAAGATGATAAAATATCAAGGCTTATTATTGCATGTAATCGTGCATTACACAAATTACTGTTTGCAATAATATTATGGCTTTATGGTTAGGTACACTTAAAAAACTGGGACGAAAAATATTAAAAATTCTATATATTATCCTATAAATTTACACATACGGCATAATACGAATAATTTATCTGTCTTAGTTAGCTCTTTACCTACTTCGTTGGCTAAGCGACCCGCAGTGGATCATAGCCTCTGAAACGAGACAGCGCCAAAATATTCTATTCTGCACATCTGTCTATATAACCTAGGTATAGGTACCTAGTCTATATTTATATGTAAAGTGTTATTACAATCAATAATATATTTTTTTATCTTTTGGTAACCACCAAACTAAAATTCCCTTTGTTGCACAAATAAGAATTATTTAAGAAGTATTACTACGTGGTAACGTTACCCGTCGAAGTACTAATTTCACTAGGTATTTTTGTAATTAATGAATGCTAAAATGCTTATATAGGTAAGTAGAGTTGCCAGGTCGCCAAACCTAATAGCCGGACAGACCAGCCAGTTTGGCCGGACATTTGGCTAAAACGGCCGGACACCCTACATATTGAGGATTTTGTGTCTCAGTATTCAAAGCTTTTCTGATTATTACCATAAATCTTGTTAAATTAAATAAAATGTAAAAAGCCTAACAAAAGCCGGACAAGCCGGTCACCGTTTATTTTGGCCGGACACGCAATCAAAAAGCCTAACTATACGTCCGGCTTTATCCGGACGCCTGGCAACGCTATAGGTAAGTATAGGAAGATGACTTATTTGAATTTTATTCTGTTATGTATACATATAATTTTATTACAAGATTAGCTAGGTACCTACATGTTAAGATAAGTAGGTACCTACACATTTAATAACTTACCTAATACTACCTATCACTAGAACACTCTTAAAGTAGGTACATACATAAGTAGGTTAGGGATGTGGTCTTGTTTACTCAAGTAGGTAAGTATATAATTCCTATTAAGGTCCAGAATGGATTAATTACCAAATCTTAACATTAGGGATGGTAATAACTAGGTGATCGAAGTTTTCCGGAATCTTGGAAAATACTTACCGGTTTTTATTTCTACTTGTTATTTCGACAAATTATTAAGATTAGGTTAGGTTAGTTCCTATTTAGAATGAGGTTAGTATAATACTTAAAATCTTCTGTAGTTATGATCAAAAAGTTTATAATTTTGTAAATAAACCTACGTTAGATGGGTAAATATAGGATGATGTAAAAAATCTATTTACGACCACCATATCTTTAAAACGTTCTTAATATTTGAACAGCGATATTCGATTGGCTGCTCATCTCTCTTTTAAACGAAACAAAACAAAATGACGAGACAATCAAGCAGACAAAACACAGTACGCCATTTAAAACTTGAATTGCGGCATTCGGACAAAAACAGTTGCGATCGCGACTCTGCAATTAAATGCCATGTAATTAAATCTAGGCGGGGCGAGTGTTAATGAGGGGCGCACCGGGCGGCTGTAATCAACATTAAAGATTGGCGGGAGATGTAGCCCCGCGCCCGCACCCCTCATTACTTATACAAAATACTTAAGACGCGCGTCGTCCCGCTCTCCGCGTGCTAATAGCTCGCGCCCACTCTATATCGCCGTCCCGCTTTGCCCGGCGTAATTAAGCCCTCGCCTCGCCTCGACTCGCTCGAGCGGCCCCGCCTCCTGAAGGGTGCGGGGGGCTCCGCGGTAACGGGCGGGGGGCTACCGCGACCGAGCGCGCAGTGTGCCGGCGACCGTTGACAGTGAACCGTCGCGCGCGCTGTGCCGACAATAATCCGAACGCAAGCAACACCCATAAACAACTTCAGTTCCTCATTAACAGTTACAGTGGGTGTTTCAGTGTAACCTCAGTTTGTTGTGTTTTGACTGATTACACTGAAAGTGTTGTACGAGTTTACACTAGTTTTGGATATTGGACAAGTGCTAAAAAGTGACTGTGCGTGCTATGCCGCAATTAAAAGCTTAGCAGTCTTCTGCGGGCGATGCTCACAGGTTACTATTTATTTTAAGTAATCTTGTTTATTTTTAATGTTATTTTGAAATCTTATAGGATTTTTCCAAGACCGATAACTTGAGTTGATTCGTTGTTAAAAAAGGGAAACTTTTATAATGTTTTGGTTTAATTTTCTATTACTTTAAATTCATTTTATTGTAAATATTATGTTAAAATAATACATTTCCAGCACAAATATTGTTAAGACATTAAAAAAGATAATTAATAAAATAGTTTTCTAATATTGAGACTAAAAACTTTATTGCGAAAGTTTTGTAAGTGTAACAATAGTTTAAAATCAATTCAAGTTTATTATTTTCATTGCAAATTACTTTTTAATAACTTTGAAATAATATTCTAGTTTTTTTTTTTTATTGTAAAAATATGCACAACTATATCAAAAATTAAGTAGGGTAGTATTCGAAAGAAGTTTCCAGACAAATTTCCGATATTGCAACAATGCCGGAAAATGCACAACACTAATCGGCCGGCGCTAACAGCAAGTAAATAATCACAATGCTACTTCAAATATTTCTTCGTAAAAATGTTCCATGCCAAATATTTTAAAAAGTTAAAAATATTTTGTACATAACAAAACATTATTTATTAAATTAAACTACGTAAACATTTCAAAAGCACGCTGTATTGGTGTATTTTTAATGTTTTAGTCATGGTCGCAGGAAGACTTAAGTTAACAGTTTTATGTGATGTCCTAAGAATACAAAACTTAAATTACTTACTGCTAATTATTAAAACATAAGTACGTTTGCACGTTGGAGAAGTAAATAATATATGTATCTTTTTCCTATATTTAAGTTTGTTTACATGTTATACTAACCTCAGTTGAATAAATATCTTATTAAATTTAAACTAGAGTATCTTACAAGATTCTAAATAGTTTCCTAAAAATACATACCTACATAGACTACATACCGAACATAAGTGTACTATATTAGTATTTTTGAATGTTTGTCTGTGACCAATGTCATAGGTATATATGGCAAGTGAATTTCTTAAATACAGATACATTTTCAACTTGCCGAAATGGCATTTAAGTATTAGGTGCATATTACAGTAAATGCCAATATTTATTTGATGGATTATGAATTAAAAATTTGACACTAATTTTGCAATTTCAAATTAGTCCTTTTAATTCCATAAGATCTATTTATTTTCATAGTACCTATGCAAGTAAATAATAATTTTGAATACTGTTCTGGTCATTCATGGTAACAAAATGTATTGCTTAATAATTCATTATCATCCTAGCGCCTTCCTTGTTGCATCCTCAGCTGTTTGCATCGGAGCTCAGGGTCCGCTAATGCTTAATAGTTAAATATCGAAACATTTTCCCCCTAAATTATTAAAAGTCAATTTTATAATATGTAACTAGTTATTTGTTTTGCAAGCGTTTCCTAGGATTTCTTTGGTTTATCAAACTTCGGAATGAAACTTAATGTTGTTGAAGTTAGTACATAGTGCCTGGTACATTATTTTAAGTTGGTAATCTAGTTTAGGTAAGTGCTATTAAAAAAAAACTATTGCATAAACATATTGTTACCACCTACTTAATATATAAATATTTATCACAAACAAGTAAAAACACTCAAAACAAAACAACAAGTAAAATGTAAAATAATCACAGTCATTGCTCTGCAATCCCTCTGACCAGGACGCGAGCGGCCATCTTGGCTCAGACATTTCCCGGCCGATATTCGACTCGAGTCGATTAATCAAAAAGACCTTAGATCAATATCAACTCGTCGCTCGCAAACAGTATTTAATTTATCTCCAAGTCAATAATTGATTTAGGTGCGTAGGCGCAGCCCGAATTAAAATGGCGCCACCGTCGACATGAAAATTTCTTTTGTAATTAGAATGCAAGTTGAATAGTACTAGGTATCCTACCTGTTTTCTTCCTACGTGTAATTAATTCCTCAAATGTCATTTCTAATTAGATCAAATTGAATTTTCTCGCAGTAATGAAAAAATAATAATTTCTGAGTAACATAACTAAACGGTCTTTTAAATTTTTTGGAATGGAAAAGTTCTATTTGTTAAATTGAAATTGACCGATCTATATGATTTATATTTTATCATAAACTAGTTAACTATCACAGATTAGTTTACTTGTCAACTTGGATTTGGCTAACTTCCGAAAATATAAAACGCACTAGGTATATTTTTGTAGGCACCTCCGAATACCTAAATTTACAGAATTAATGATAGAATATTCTACATAATGTAGAATAATGCACACACATTAGTAAAAATCTGCCATGTTTTCTGTCAAGAATCTTATTTGTTTTTTTTTTTTTGTGTATCATATAAATACATACCTACGTCTCTTACCTGTTTATTAGTACCTAAGTGTAGAGTATTGTACACTAGGTACTTATATTTAACTTCTTTTCACAATTGCACAAGCATTAAACGACATAATGAATTAAAATTAATAGAAAAGGATTTAAACACGGCCAATAGGTATACTTATGCTATATCTGTATGTATTAATAACTTTCAGTTATTTCTTCTTTCCGTTTGAAGTAAATATCCATACTAATATAATAAATGTGAAAGAATGTCTGTCTGTCTGTCTGTTAAGCTTTCACGGCCAAACCGCGAAACGGATTTTGATGAAATTTGGTATGAATATAGTTGAAGACCCGGGGTCAAACATAGGCCACTTTTAGACGCAGGCGGAGCTGCTGGAAAAAGCTAGTACTTAATATACTAATATTTGTAGCATTTTCATTCTCTTTAATATAGTTACTGCCAATTAATAATGGACGGTGATCCGTCGTTACTTATAATCGTACAGCTGGCGACATCTATCGGGCGGTAGTAGAACTAATACTCATATCTTCAACCTATTTGCACTTTAAGTTGTGGTTGTTACCGATAAGTTTTCTGTACATTTTTTAATGAATATTTAAAAGTGTGTCTTGTTAGTAGTTTTGTATTTAACATTTGTTTTTATTTCTTGAACAATCAGATATTTTAGCTTACGTCAAACATTTTTCAAGATTTATAAAAAATATTCATATAAATTCTGGTTGAAATAAAGTATGTCTGAATAATAGATGATACTTTCAAAAGATTTTCCATTTTTTTTTACGTGGACATTTCATAATTTCATCACTGTTATTTCGAAGTGTATTTCAGATTCGAATTAATTTGTAATATTTGTAGATTAATGAAATAACAAAAAACCTACTTAAAAATGTGATAGTAAAATATTTGTCTTATCTCTTGAAATGTTAATTAAAATAGTTAAATATATGTACAAAAATAGTAAAATTTTTATCCACGTTGAGTGGCGCCACCGTTAGCCAAAAGAATATATACCCGAATCTAAAAAAGAACTTCTGTAGTCTGGGAGTCGGCGACCTGTCAGGACATCGGCATTTCACCCAGTTACATAGTATTATCTCGAGTATTATTCCACAATGGCGCTTAGGCGCTTATTATTCAGATCTTCTGATACCTCCGCTGAAACTGATGACCCCTAGATATTTCAGTCTTATATATTTTAATATTATTGTCATATTTTCATTTCTTTTTTTGTCAAATTTAATAAATGTAACAATAATAGATAAACATAAATATTATTATAACCAGTTTATTAATTAATATAAAATCCGCCATTAATATTTCCTGTGGAAAGATGTTTTTGTTGCATTTAGCTAATATTGTTTACAATAAATGTAAAATACTCAAAAGCTCATCAGTTGAGAGCAGCTATAAAATAAAATTGTATAAAACAAATTTGTAGTAAAAATCTGTTAAAGTAACACAAATACTTAAACGATCGAAGTAGATATATAAGTATAGATATTTCATTACAACCGACAACATTAAAACAAGCAGAATCAAACCAGTTCTTTTGGTATTCTCTTGTTGGGAACACGTTTTCTAAACAAATTTATTGCTTTGGTATCTTTTCTAACAATGCAAGGGCTTTACGACCGTGTCATTGCATAACTGATCTGATAGGTACATGTATGTACAGTTTTCGACTTTTACTATGTTATATGTTAACTTAATGAGAATTTTAAATGGGTCACGCCAATATATAATATAAATGAAATATATTATTAAGATTACTATTTATTTTCTTTTGCTTTCAGAGAACCGAAACCTTTTCAACTTGCTACAGCATACTTTTGTATACTTAAAAAAATGAATAGTTAGTGCTAAATAATTGAAATAATCGTATAATTCAAAGTTCGCATTAGGAAATTTGTTTTGCAATAAAATGTTCAAGTTAACAAAGTATTCTTTGTTAAAAGTTATTCCTATTGACAGTTGTAAAATATCAACTTACCAAAAAAAGTACGCTAAAACGAGCCATGAAAACCGCCACTTCCAACATTAACAACCGTTAGAGTAATGAAAGCAGTCGTGAATAAGAAATGTTGTATCACAACAATTTGCAAGGATTTTTTGAGTAGGGCAGGCCCATACTAATATCGAACAATTCGGACAAACTTTAGCCAGATAAGTGTCCAACTGTGGCTTCCATTTTCTCGTTTAGCGCAATTTATCAGTTGTAGAACGGCGTCAATAGGCTTTTCGTTGATTTCTTAGGCGCTTATATGGTTATGATAATTTGTTTCCGGTGTGTGCGGCGCGTGCGCATCGCACGACAAACTATTACATTCATAGCGTTAGCACGATTTGCATTTGAAATATTTCGTCGGCTCGCGCCTTCGCCGCACACAATGCTTCGGGAGAAAAGCGGCAATTTCAATAACTAAAGATGGAGTCACCATATCAAATTTCTCGGTACATTTTTCAGAGGCTCGTGCTTCGGTTTTTTTTGGGCATGTGATAATAGGGCTCATTTCGTGGTGCACGTGCGTGGAGAATTACCAAGCGTTCGTTGCTGCTTCAATGAATCCGAAAGATTTGTTTTATCCTTGTCAGAAATGCATCAAATACGAATTAATATTGTAATTTCGTAGCTAAAAATAAACTGTCACAGCAAGAAAAGTATCGCATAGACGAACAGCGAGAGAATAATGTCGCTAGGACCAGTTTGCGCGTCCCATTATTTACATTGTGGATGTTTATTGGTGAAGTGGTGCGGTGTATTCGATTTATGCGAGCAGAGTAACGAGCAGGTGAAATTGTCTAATTAAGGTGAATTAATTTGGTGGGGGTTTCGAGCGTTGTGGCGTAAACAGCGGGATGGTGCCTTTGTTTTATTGAATAATCGCTGAGAGGTGTTTCGGCGTCGTCGGACGGACTGGTTCCCCAAGGCCAGCCGTCGAACTTCGCTCGGCATATTCCGCGCAGCATCTCGCACCACGCGCAAAATCGCCAACACTCCGCATACAATACACATTCACATTCTTTCTTCACAATTTTTTATTATTTGTATTTGAAATGAGAACATTTCAATTTGTGAGATATCTATTCACTTAAGAGCCCTGATAAAATTTATGTTTATCTCAAAAAATATATATTTAAAATGACAATTAAAAATGACATTAGGAATAGTTACTAGATCACAATAGATTAGCTAAAATTATGATTTTATTACCTTCTTCACGTTTTGGACTTGGAAGAGCTCACAGGTTATTTTATTTTAATTTCGTATGCACTTAAGTATTTATTTTTGTTTTCTTATCCGCGAATAAAGGAATAAGAGCTTTTACGGAGTCCGGTTTGGTCTATGAATTAGCTAATTATTTTTTTTGTCCGAACAACGACATACATTTACACTACAACGACCTTCTTATAGGTATCTTAAAAGGTTGTCATAACAAAGACGATTGGGCGTCAAATTTCACTTAACTCGTCGTAATTATGAAAATCCAGTATGGCCGCGTGTAATAATTGGTCAGGTTTATTGAAAAAACGCCGGAGGTGAGGTAGAGGCGTGTAACTTGAATTTCACAGTATTCCGGTGCACCACGTTTTACCTTTTGCGATGATAAAATTTTTGGCTGATTTTTTTCGGCCAGTAACTATTTTTTAAGAATCGTCAGTTCGTGTCAACTCATCACTAGTTTTTTTTTTTGTTTAGTTCAACACTATTTAGTACATAAATATTCTATAACTACTTGAACAGTTCTGTTCTTTGGATTGTTACTCTTGTACTTCGTCCTTCGTTTTATAACTTTACAACCACAGAATAAATATTTAATTGGGAAAATACTTACTTCCTCTCAATACCAGCACCAAGTACCTTTTTAGTACCTACGTGCTAAATCTAAATTGCAAAAAAAATATTCGAAAACTATAAAAAATACATTTTAACCTATTTTAAATACATCCTGATAACTTGTGAAACTTATCTATAATTCATTGTCTTTGCCTAAATAGGTATCATACGACACGTATATAACATTTATTACATTAAAGTAATTTCTTAATGTATCAGAAATGTTTAAAGTGTAGTCCTTAATACTTTTTTTCTGTTATAAATTAGCCTGATGGATATTTTAATGACGGCAATGAACTGTAATAGTGTTTGATAAATGTTGACAATAATTTTGTTTATGTGTTACCTGCATTATATATTTAAATGGATACTTTGATAGTTTCAGCTTTTAACATAATATCTATCATGGGTCTGGTATTAAGTGGTGTACAGTCATGAGCATTAATATGTATACACATTGGTCAGTAAGTCATTGAAACAAGGTCTAAAATTAAATACAACTGTTTATGTGTTAATGCTCTTGACTGTACATACAATAATAACACTCTTCATTGAATATACCCATAAATGATAAAAATTAAAAAAATAAGACCGTCTAGTAATGTTTCCTTTTTCAACTATAGCAGGAAGTTGGTATCAAACTGTCATAGATACTATTTAGACCTCTAAGGGCACTCAAAGATTAGGATAAGACCAATCCACTTCTGTAATAGAGACGTTATCACCCAATAATTAGCGATAATCGATAAACTGACCGACCAAAACGTTATCAATATTTGCTATTAAATAATCGATATACTTACTCGATAAAGGGTCATTGCCTATGAATGGAAGTGAGCATCGTGTGAAATGTTTGTAAATAAACAAAATTTCTCATGGTTTGGAAAATACTGAGCAACACTAAAAGTTTATAAAAGTAACTAGCTTTTCCCTCAGCTCCGCCTGCGTCTAAAAGTAGCCTATGTTTGACCCCGAGTCTTCAACTATATTTATACGAAATTTCATCACAATCCGTATTGCGGTTTGGCCGTGAAAGCGTAACAGACAGACAGACTTTCGCATTTATAATATTAGTATGGATTAGGTAACATTCTCATGAAAATTTAGGGAAATCTGTTCCTAGCTGAAATAACAACATAAGTCTACATATCTGCTAAATTTGTTTCATAGTTTCGAAAATTTGATTTTGTATGATGGAAGTACTTACATATTAATTCTTCCATTCGACTTGATTTATGTACCTAGAGCTTTTTATATCATTGTTCAATTGACAACTACGTGATTTTCATGCGTAGGTATGAAAACTAGTTGTCATTAATATATTAGACATAGGTATATTTAGAACAACATAATTACATACTCTAGGTATATTTTTTTTTGTAGAACGATAATTAAATAGCTGGCGGCATCCGTCATTGATCTGAAATTAATTTGTTGATAATTAATCTAAGATTGTTATTTCTGTTAAAGATAATATCACATAATTACAAATGTCAATTAGCAAAGTGACGCAATACACAATTCCAATTAACGAGAACCTTGGATAATTATATTTTTCAAAATAATTTATTTTTATGAGTAAAATTCGCAATCAGTTTTGAGGCAGCTGTTTATTGGTCTATATCCTATAGACAGGATAAGAAAATACTAAATAATGTAAAAAGGTTATTCAAAAATTCCCTCGAGTAAATAAATGTATATTTACATTTATTTAACTTAAGTTTACCGATGTCTCTATGCAAAAGACGCTTGACAGCATTCTTGTCTAGCCTTAATTAAAACTAAAAATAAGGGATGATTTCAAAGCTATTATTATATTCGTTGTATCGCGTTAAAATAGAAATACATAGCAATGCAGATGTTGAGAAAGCCTATTTAAAATTTCTTGTGTTTGTGGACGTATTGACTTTTCCACTACTACCAATTTTATTGTCATAAAAACGAAGATGATGATGAGATCTAAATTTACACGAAATCTAAAACATATGTATAAACAGCTACATTCTGTTAAAAAGATATAAGTTTGTGACATACGCATTGATTTGTGTGGCTATCCGCCTCATTCAGGGGAATACGCGAGTTAGAAATATCGATATCGATTTCATATAATGAAAAGTTAATTACTATAACGAAACAATGCTTATATTTGTTTATATTGATGTTTCAAAATTTGCTTCAGAATCGTTATGAAGCGTATTTGTATATCCTAGACTAATAAAAATAATCAGCTTTAAGTAAAACGTAGTAAACAACGTTTATGTTCAAGATAATTAAAATTACCCCAATTAAACAAAAGTAATTACAAGTAATTGTAAATCAAATTGGATTAGCGGTGTTGTTTTATGTTTTATCTCAGTTTATTATTTAATTACACATTAATATTGGCTCGTTAATGGTATCGAGGTGTTTTTAATGACGCCATATCTGTTGTAATAAAACTGCGGCCGTGAATAAATATATATTTGTTCCTAAATTATTTTATTTAACACAATTTACTGTAACTTAATTACAGCAGGTTCTCAAAGTTTCCGTGTCGAATTACTGTTTGTTTTAATTGAAATTAAATTTTATGTTATTGTGTTCTGGTCAAAGCTGTTTCACGCACAACTCAATAAAAAATGTATTTAAATGCAAAATTAAATAGTTTTACCTCGGGGCCATAAAAAAGCAAAACGCCTTTAAATTTATGAATTTCAACTTCGACTCTAGTCAAACTATTGACTGAGTCCCTCAGTTATTGCACTAAAAGGACTATAAAAATCGCGTTACTGCAAACAAATCAAAGTTAATACGGTCATAATATTTACGTCCTTCGGGCATATTTTTCTCTCAGTTTTGTACAAAAGATACTTAAAGATAAAAAGATAAGTTTGGTTTGCACATGTCCTCGAAACGCCACAAGCAGCATCCGCGAACGGCATTGCCCCAAGTCCATTGTTCAGGGTTGCCAAAAGCAATAAAAATTTTGCTAAGACAAAGGCACCCCCGGGCCCTTCAAGATATGCCCGATAATTATTTTAGAGAAAATACATCGCCTCAAACGCTCCTTGGGCTGGAACAGGTGTGGTTTTAACGATTAAAAAAGGACGCATTTTATGATCGCCACTTTTCATGGCTTTCTAAGTAATGTTGCTGTAATTTTAAGTGTTTGCTAAACGAAGATAAAACACCTTTTAGTTAAGATATATAATTTTACAGCTTTATTACATTTGATAAATAAATATCCGAGAACGATACAATGCGCACACCTACTAGATGTGTATTCTTGCATGATCGTCTTTTGCCGTGCCTTAAAATTTAGTTCACTGACATAAGAGCAATATAAAAGGCAACAATAACAAGATTAACAAGATTCTAAGTTAAAATGTGTAAAGACATGTCTACACGAAGATTTTTAACATTAAATATGTTACTGAAACCTTTAAATTTTCATATTAGACTTTGTATCATTAACTTACAAGGTAATCAATGGTGAGAAACAAAATTTCTGAGAAAATTGGTACCTGTTGCGTATCCCCAAAAGCCTGTCCTTTGCGTAGTGGCACCGAAGCGCGTCAGTTAAGCGTATTTTAATAACGTTTTCGACTACGTAATTACTGTTTATATCATCAACACTCGTCCGAGTACCCCGACACAATTAAGTCAGTTTTTTGGGAATGCGCGACAATCACGATTTGATTACGGTCGTAAAAACGTGGACATGACTGCTCTGTCACTAAATAACGATTAACCGCACTAAACTATGAGATTCGTGCTTCATTTTAAACGATGAATTCTATACTACCACTACCAAGTGAAACATGACAGAATATATAAACGATGCATTAATGAGATGTTAAATCTACCGGATTGAAAAGCCGATATTCTGAACAATTTTATTGCACAACTCGATCTTCAATTTTCCTATCAGTTATGTTGCATTGTTTCCATAGCATAACGGAATTCCAACTTGAAGCCAAACATAATTTAGGCGTTTTAGCATCACAATTCGGACAGAAAGTCATTTCACATCAATTTGTTAGCATTTTACGAAACTGTTGGCGATTTCATTGACATGTCCAAGTTTGTTTAACGCTCTGGCAACGTTTGAATGTTTACTAATGGCCGTTTGAACAACGATATTCTTTCGGTCACATTTAGGCTTATATAATTGGTGTTGAAAAAACATAATTTCGTGGCTCACGGAAGGCTCGAGTTAACTAGTGATCGTATCGTGTAAACCTTGCTTTATATTAATTGCGTCCTCCTCCATTGTTGTGAGATGACATTTAATTTTCATGAATTCTGCTCATGTTTAAGTGCGCGATGTGAAAAAGAAATAACTCGGGAAAAAATAAACGCATATTGCAGACCTCACACTATGATAGCCTTCGCGATATCAGTAGTGTACTAAACTTAGAAACTTGCAATCTAAAGTGGTCTTTGCTGTTATGAAAATTAGAATCATATTTGATTTTGTTAAAATCCTAAGCTGCTTAATTAATGTGAAACACCATCAAGAGATTAATTAGTGCTGTCCCCGTGACACTTTGTCGGCTATTAATCGAGAAACGTGTACAAATTGAATTCAAAAACCGGTTTTGGAGTCGACAGGCGTTTTTGACACTGCATGGGCAATGCAGATTTATAGATTTACATACTCTGTAGCTTGCTATCGTATCTATTGTTTTTGATAAAGTAGCAGATAAGCGTTAATAAATTTGGCTCATGGATTTGATATTTTTAAATATATTTTACTAATTTATTCATGAATACAAAATTTTTATAAAATCAACAATGCAAATAATAAACAATGCGATTACCATTTTATCAATTCCTGTTTATTCATTCATATCGACTTTAATTTTACTAAATTCGGACCATTTACAAATAACTACTTAAGTATTTGGATTTCAGATAACATAAACATTCATCATTATATTTTTTAAATAGTAATAAAATATGAAACATAATATATTAAAAACAGCACCCTCTTTTCTCTTGGACAATCTAGTGAGACGACCAACTGCCACGAGATAGTTTCATTCCTCGAATCCAATGCGCTTTAGGAGTTAATAAGAATATAAGTATTGAAAATATTTATACATACTATATTTATATTTTATCGACATATTTTATCGATACTTATTAAAGACCGGCTACCACTCGCGTCGTGAGGTGAGAACGATGGCGCCCCCTGCTGAGCGCGTTCAGAGTGAGACGGGAACAGCCGAACGGAATTCAAAATGAAGTTATGGCTTTACGTTCCTTTTTCATTCCTTTTTTGACTTTATTATTTTATTTTTAGTAATACTCGGTAACATTTATGCGTTTCAAACTCTTATGCATACGTAGTTTATACGAATGGGATGTGTAATATTTTTTCTGAGTGCGTTAATTACAGTAGCAACAGTGTGAACCATCGCTGGCAAACAACTACAGCAAGATCTCTCGCCATTAGCTTGCGAGTAGACAAATATCGAGTCTATTTGCCGTCGCCATATAAACATCGACATCGAAGTTTGCGTTATGCATCACTAGCACGTGTTTGATGTGCTGGTGCGAGCGCGGAAAGGTTGCCCACTCGACTGCCTTATGTCGTTAAATATCATCGTTTACTTTTGTTACCTTAACAAACATCCTCGGCTAGAAATTCATTTAACTTACCTCTTGTCGTCTGTTAAGTCACTCATTAACAACATTTTCGCACTCGAAGACAACGCATGCGCGAAGATATTTACCTTGATTTCCAAGTCAATTATTCAACATTAGATAGAGTATCTTTATTCTACAATTAAACTAATGTTATTAGTTTTACATAAAATCTCAATAAGTTTTCCATTAGTCTAACTGCTTTGCATTATGCATGAACCGCCCATATTGTTTCCAAAAGTAAATGTCGTATCTTTTATGCAATAAGTCAGATTAAAATTGTATTAAGTATTATGTCACTCTTCTAATAGATTTCATATTCAAATAGGAATCGTGCTCGCTTTTAATGTGTTTAATCAATCATAAGTTACGATTAATTACATAGATAGCCAGGCCGTCGCACCGATTGTCCGATGTTTGTGTAAGTAAGACATTTGTAACTAGCGCTATTGTGCTGTTCTCAGTAATCAAAAGTTCAAGGCTCTGCTACGAGATGTTTATTAATTAGTTTGGAATAACCGGATTGTTAATCCAAACGGAATTGCCATTGTAAAAGATGACAATGACGAGGATCGGAATTTAATGAGATAATTATTTAAAATACTAGTCAAAACTAAGTATTTTACATTTCGTCTTAATCTTAAAACATGATTAAAATATTGTTTCTATTTTAAAAAATTACTCTATTGTCCCTTAGATATTTATAAAATATGCAAGCTATAAAGTCCATCATTTCTGCATAACTAGCGCAGTGAATAACGAATAAATTAACGAGATTGAGAAACGAAGATTTTCATTTAAAAATTAATGAAATAAGCATCTCAGCATGACTTGATTAAAAACCAATTTACGATGTTAGAGTCATGAAAGTAGCAGCTCCGCATATAAATAACGTAAAATATAATATAGTCGATAATCCAGTAGAAAATTAATTAAAACCTCTGTCGTTTGAATCGCTAGTAAGAGATTCTGCTAAGTAATGTAGCGTTGCTTCACTACTGGTTTTACTCTGGTGATTATCAACGTTCTGCTCATTTATCGAAACTCGAGTGCTTTGTTTGATTGTGGTGGAATCTCGAGCTCAATACATCATTTTTTACTTTATGGTTCGGAACAAACATCGATTTTTATCAATTACTGCTTTTGAGTTTCGTATTACTTTATTATATTTGGCATTAAGAATGTTATTTTAAACAAACATCACCTATAAATTTTACACTCGAAAACTCTTATTTTACATCTGAAAATTATGCTTACTGAAGACTGAAGACTTTATCTTGTGTCTGTTTCTACTGTCTCTCTTAGTTTTCTAGCTCTTTACTGTCTTCTTTCTTGCTTTTTATGAATAATATATGTAATAAGATATTTAAAAAATGTTATAGAATACCAACATCATCGTTAGTTATCACCAATATTTGTACAAGCTCATATTTATGGCCTGTTTTTGATATAAAATCTTGTGACCACACAAAAAGGTAGGTAAAAAATGAATTCCCGCCATTCTGCAATCGGATATGAAATCAGCTGCGATATTACTCATCTCGTTCCACATATGTTTGTGGCAAATTTGTTTGATTCTGTATCAGTAAAATTAATGGCTTCATCATTGTTCTCTTTAAAAGGGTTGTCTTGTAAATTCAAAATATCAGCTTTATTCATTAGAAGTATTTATTTGATGATATAATTGTTAAGATTTTAATACATATTATTTTCGCCTATTTTTAATATTATCTCAATCAGTATTAATCATATGTTTAACTTCGTCTCATATTTTTAATTTGTTCATTAGTGATCAAATGATGCTTAAATATCGAACATGAAGAATAAAAAGCAAGAAAGCGGACTCAGTTCCCAACTAACAATGAAAATACCAAGATATCGAGAGAAACATATAACTGAAATCGTGGTCAATATTGGTATCAACGGAATCAAATAAATCATGGCCAGAATATTAGCTTAGTATAGAGGATACATTTTTGCCAAGACCAAAGACAGCAGCGTGCAAGTCGTTAACCTATTAAACAAAAAGGCGTACATTTATAAGTCAGACCATGCGTCCATAAACCATGTCCACGTGTGCTGAGAATAATTACGGCTTAGAACAGACCGGGTTGAGTACGTATACCTAAGTGGTTTTGACGAGCTTGAATCACGAGCGCTGACGCAACATCAACTACCGAATCATGCGTTAATTTAGCAAAAACTGTCCCATTATATTTCTATTTATTGTAAATGAGTTCTTTGTCTAAATCATTGTAGTCTACTTCGGTTAAAAAAAACTTAATGTTTATAATGTTTTTCGACTCCATATGAGAATTTTAATTAGATTTTAAATTAGTTTTCGATAAGTTATTAATTACTCCATATAAGTAATGAGAATACAATACGGATCTCGCTTCATCCGTACGTGATCCATGCAGACTGTCATATATCATATCAAATTATAATAAATTCTGAATTGAATTATAAAAATAACATCTCGCTTTTTTATCTAGATGCGATTTAAAATCCAGTAGCGATTCGAGTTGACGCGCTCATCCATTTGAAATTCAACGGAAGTATCACGCGGCGATAAATTATTTACGACCTTTATGAACACTTAAAAATACCAAAATCCATTTCCATTCATAAGTTTTGACCGAAACACGGTCTCTTACGAACGCACGAGCAATACTCATAAAACCTGTTTAGATTTTGATAATTTTATTAACGATCAAAATGCACGGAACGCCGAGTGCGAGGGACTCCTAAAGTATCATATATAACAGCTTTAACACAAATTATACGAGTTTAGAGGCACAACATAGACCTCGTGTGGGTGTCTTTATGTTAAAATGTGTCATCTGTAATTATACGATCCAGGGAATTTTAATGTCTTCGAAATGTCGTCTTCTTTATTACAATAGATATTCTAAACTGGATCTATCAAGATCACGAGCCATTGTGTCACAACACATTTTGTTTTATGAGCATTATAATAGCTGTTTCATAGGAATGGAATTGGAGTTCTTTGTATGAGGAAAGCTGATTGCTATAAGTCTGTATTATTATATCAAGCTGTTCAATTAGAGTTGAGACGATACGCACCACAGAGCCTCGACGCACACTGTAATTACTGTTGTCCATTCACTTTACATCATTAGCCGGATTTCTACATCTTCTTTTATGTATATCTACATTTGTAGCAGTGTCGCAGCTCGTGGCGTAAATAATTTATTTTACTTGTACGGTGTTCATTTGGATCCATTTTAATAGCGTCACCTACAAAATATTGTAACAATAATTTGGTGTCATTACTGGTCACGTTACATCCGAGCGAGTTTAGTCAATTTGTGATATCGTTTACAAATCGTACATCACAATCGGAACATGTGAGTGCCTAACGCTATTAGTATATTTACTTAAGTAACAAGAATATCCACAAGTGATCCGCTAATCATCGATTCTTTGATCTTTAGAAACGTTAACATCTCAAATTCTAAGCACAAACAAGTTAAGACGCTGTTTATTGCTACATCGCAAATCAATTGAACAAACTGTTTTGGACATAAAAATATAAAGAAAACGACTGGCAGTTTCATCAGAAGACTGGTTAATTAAAGTTACGACTAAGTGTACAATCCTCTATTTAAGTTTACTCGAAGTAGTACTTTAATTAGTAGTTTTCAATTTGATAGATACCTGGAAAAAGCTATTTGACTGTCGACTTATTACTGATTATTGTGTTAAGATTATCTCGTAGCATTCTGAACCTTATCTCATCTTAGTATGGTGTACATTAAAAGTATATACCTTTAAGTATTCATCACGATTTATGAAGATAAGCAATGTTTCAGGACAATCCTATTGGCTGACGCAGTGTTAACGCAATAATCACGAATTATGTTCTCAAATACATGTAGTCATAATTTGATAGTCTTTACGTTATTGTAACTTGTAAATTAACTTAGTACCTGTTTGATTTTGTACAACCGTGTTAATTTTTCTTTAGGTCTAACTGTCTCCTCATGTTTCAACCGATTGTAAGTTATGCTCTAATGTGCAATTATGTTATTTTAAACCCCGACGACAAAGAGAGGTGTTATAGGCATGATATATAGGTGTGCTGTCTGTGGATTAGGTTGATATCAAAAACGTACATTCAGTTACTTCATTGGAATTTCCGACCTTTATTTAATACTAGCTGTTTCCCGCAGCTCCGCCTGCGTCTAAAAGTAGCCTATGTTTGTTCCCGGGTCTTCAACTATATTCATACTAAATTTCTTTTAAATCCGTTCAGCGGTTTGGCCATGAAAGCGTAACAGACCGACAGACAGACTTTCGCATTTATAATATTAGTATGGATTTGTTATTATAAAGCTTACAAAAATAACATGATATTTAAATGATCTTACTGCAGTCAAAGAAAACTTTTTGACCTTAATATTTGTTAAAATGACGAAGTCAAAAATGACGGCTCATTATATCAATGTATCGTTTCAATAGTCCTTGCCCTGTCTATTGAATTCAGTCAAAATGGAGTCCTGGACAAATGTGGGAGATCATCGTTCATATTTGACGTCCCGATTCGGGGACATAATACCATCCATTTAGTGACCCATGTTCTATTATTGTCAACTTTCATTTGAACTAGTCATTAATGCAACTTCTAATCACTTCTAATACTTTGAACTTGAATAATTTATAGCGTCAAATGTTTTTGCTATTCCCAATGTTGTCCAATTTCTTCCAATTATCAACTTTCTACAAATTGAAACCGATTGTATTTTACCGATGAACAGTTTTGCAAACAACATCTGTACGGTTCACGTGGCCGCCTAATTTCACGTCTCCGTTTTCGGTGTCAACCTAATGTTGATAATTGAGTTTTTGGGAAATAGGCGCGTCTTCACTTAATATGTTTTACACGAAAATCAAGTTGCGATGCGACGAACAATTAGCCAAGATGTGTTAATGATACAAATTTGAGTACTGGAAACGTTTTAACAAATTCTATTGCCATTACCTACTAAAATTTTGGCATAGACATGATTATCACTTAAAATTGATTCATCTAATAAAGGAGTATAAGAGCGTCAATATATTTGTCTTTTTATTGAATACTCAACATTTATATCTATTTATTTATTAAAATTATAAGAAGGTTGGTCGCAGAAATAGTACGTTAAAATTGCACGCGGTGAAGCACGCTACCAATTTTAAAATTCTGAAAATAAACAAATGATTTGTCACGCTTCTCATTGTTATGGTCGCAATCAATAAGCCCCACCAACTCAAAATGTAAAGTATCAAGTAACGGTAAAACTAATTATAGTTTGGGCAACGAATTGAGTCACTCACGACCCAACTACTGTATAAGTTGATGGAAAAACGTAAAAAATAAGTCGTGGACACATCACAATCGTCTAAAAGAAACGTCAGTTGTTAAAAGTAAAAAAAAAGTTTATTTGTCATATTTTAGCCGTATGGCTGTACAATATCAAACTACGAATATTGAAGCGAGAAGCGAAGCTAAAGTTGAAGCATCTAAAAGACATAAGTAGATATTAAATAAAAGTGATAAAAGGGTATGAATGTAAGTATATACCTGTATAATATGATCTTGAGCAGTGTGCTAACAACGAAAATTATTATTCTTTTCACGATTATAATTATGAATCTACTTCTACAAATACAGATTCAGTAGCATTGATTGAACATTAACGCAATAACAAATGCTTGCGTCCACAATATCTAATAAAAACCCATTTTTTGGGTCACAGTGGAACAATGGCTATTACATTACATTGTCACTCCAGTTTTCACATTTGTGACGGTAGCATTGTACGATTTAATTTTGGTGTTGCGAAGTACGGACGTGGCCACGCAGGGCCCGGTGGGCCCACGAAACACAACAAAACGATCTCATTTAGTTTCACCAGTATCTACAAGTCGTGATAGGTAATTTCATAGCACGTTTTGACACGCCTCAATACACTTTGCCCTATCCACTTTCATTGTTTTTGTTGTAGAATCTTCGTTTGAATCGTCTGCGATTATTCAAGTATTTTATGTTGCTGATGTTTTGTATATTGTAAGATTGCTTTCCTTAGCTTTTGCATTTTTTTTTATTTGAATTAAAACTGAAATTTACAACGGCAATATATTAGAATGTTATTGATATCTTAGACAGAAGTCTTATTTATTCGCTAATTAGCTCGTTTTCTACAAAACTTCTTTTCAATGCCATACCTATTAAATAAATTTTGAAACGTTAATTAGACGTTGAAAAATATTATTTACGATACATCTCTGATTTAGCATTGAATTGGCCAGATGTTGCTTTCAATAATCACAGCATTATGGAATATACCAATTAGTTCCAAATGCGGTAAACTGTAGACACATGTGACATTATCCACTGTGTTGTCATATTGTTGATCGAAAATATGAACCCACAGAATTTGGGGAATTTGTTATAATCCGCTTCATTGCTATTGTGATGCGGGGTTATTGTAATCTGCAGGGTGGTCGAGATAATGTTTACTAGTGAATATAATAATTTAGTAAAATTTCTAAAGCATAGATTGATTGAACCTTTTTCGCAAAGCATTGGGAGTTTCGAATTCGGAACGAATCGGAATCGCGCATCAATACGATCATTAAAAGTTGCAGTGAATAAATTAAGGCGCGGTCATACAGCACAGGTGGGAGCGCTTCAGGCGTCGAGTGCTGGACGGAGAGAAACAGGAATACAAGTACGTTTTTTTATATTTGAATTTCTATTTTATCTTTATCAATCAGTGTATTGAAGATATGTAGGTTCTTCAATCATAAATTATTTTCTAGAAACGTCTAACTTCTTTGACCTGGATGTCGACAAGGATGTCTTAATTTAGTCGGTTACAGCACGAACGAATCGCGAACAACGTCAACCTCTCAATGAGTGCAAGCAGGTACTGGGAATATCGTCGCGCGGTCTTTCTATCGAAGAACCGGTGTGTGTTATTAATAATCCACATTCAAGAGGCGCGCGAGCGAAGCAGCGGGCGATGGCCGACATTCCTCCTCATTGTGCCAGCCGCTCCGCCCGCGACACTTTTGTCTATTCATACCGATAAATCACCACGCCAGTTCCAATATAAGCATTATTTACCTCTAACGACAATCTCGTAGCACATCGATTAATTAGTATAACACTACAGATAAGATACAGGGAAAGCGATCGCTTTCAATTTCCTCTTGAGGGGCACTCGGCGTAAAGTGTGCGTTAAGTGCTAACAATCGGAGATAAAACGTGCGAGACGGGACTCCCTTAATCCGGTGATCGAAGATTGCGAGAAAACGTTTTGTCGTGGGGTGGTTCGGACGACTCGACATTGTCTGCTCTAATTCAATTGCCCACACACGGTACGGTGACGTGGGCGACCGGGCCGATGCGTGATTCCCTAATTAAACCTATGAGATGCTAATGGGAGCCATTCATCGCGAGGTCAGATCGCTTCTATCAGTCCAATGACACTGGTGTTATTACAGTTTCACATGGGCCTCTCATTAAGTTGATTAGATATGATCTACATGTAATGAAGTTGCATTAAAGAAGTGAACACTTATCGTCGCTTCATTGAATTAGGGATGTGTCACCCGGCACTCTCGCCACACGCGATGGACCAGACGCAATGACGTAGTGCTGATATACATGAGCGTTTAAATTGATTGTAATGTGAACGAGTTCTGAACAACTGTGATTCGAGTCGGGGACATCTCCTGGCTTTCATTAAACGTTTACGTGGTCATTCCTCTCTGACCCCGCAATGAAATCGTCTACGACTCAGTCTATAAAGTTCCCTCGGTTGTTTTCAAAATATTATAAAGGTATTAGCGAGAAGCGCTCGCGGCGGAGTACTATCTATGGCATCGGCCTGGTTTAATGCGCTTATTAAATTATGTCGATGGCAAAAACCGAGTCCAGTCGTTCGTGTAGCTTTAGGGAGTAATTAGCGGAATGAGCTTTATCGCAGGATCTAATCACGGCTGTAATTACTGGGTTAGGTTAGGCCGGTCCGCACACATGTGCCCTTCTCGCCGCCATGGCTTACTTGTACGACATCGATACACTCATAATTGCGACAATTACCTCCATGATTGGACTCGAACTTTAATAACGGGAACACTGATTAATCAGTCATTATCATACGACATTTATTAGAAATTGGATAAGTTATATTTTTTGAGCGAATGATTGAGATAAGAGCCCACATACAAAACCAGTCTAATACTCTGGTTAACCTATGCTAATGATAAATGTAGGACATGTCCGAATAACTGTCACATAAACAGTACATGGCTATTGTAAGCAAACAATTGTTGGTTGAATAGTAATTGGATTTGGGGTCATTATTGATTAGCGAACAAAAATCTCAAACAAACAGAGCATGCGCGGCGAGCCCAGCCCGCATACATACGTAATGCCCGGCTTTGCATATCAATACGCATTTTAATATCGACATGCATCATTTCATTTAATTGCGTTTCCTGAATTAACTTCGATAATACATTTCATCAATTTAAATACTACGAACTGTTAAATATTTATAATCGTGCGCTGTATGTCAATTAATGTGGATAATTGACGTAAAAACGTTTATACAATAAACTAAAGTGGCTGTTTTGCCTTATATGGGTCGCCGGCTAAGTACACAGTATTACCAAAAAGGGTTCGATATTTTTTCTGTTTATTACGCCGTCTGCTGCAGATCTGTAGGTTCTAGGCAGCAACACGTCATAATAAACTCATGATGTTAATATGACGACTTAATCGCAGCAATTCCGATTCGTCTGACCCAAAATCCTTTTGCACTGTGTAATTAATTGCCATCAGAATACTCCCAGAATGGTATACTACGTACTTATTGGTAACTGGGTCGGAATCTATTGACACTTATAGAACTAAACGTACTTATTTGGAATCAGAGCTGGCATCTCCATACTTCATTAACTGTTCGCCTTATCCAACACGTAATTGACATAAGTTGCAATAGTAAATTGAGTTTATTAAAGAATATTTTATTTATAATTAAAGAAAAAATGTCTGTTCATTCGCGTACCCTAAACAAATGTATTTACCACCAACTGGCACAGGAATCCGTTCAAAAGTGTTAAATCGGTTAATATAATGATGATGGATGCTATACCGGGCCCGCAGCGGGGGTGTTTACCCCACTATACAAATAAAATATTTTTATTATTAACAATACTCGGCTTCTCTTTCACACCTACGCGGATGACCAATCAGGCCGTTGCATCCACACAATTTAATCGAAATCATATTTCTGTTTTGTCATTATGGTGTCGCGTTATGAGAGTTCCTCTCTTTTGTTCGGGATTTCGATTCGGCGGTTTCTTGTTTCGAATGCAGCTTTCGTCTTTTTTTATGCACAACGGCACAGAAATACGATACAAGATGTTTTTAATTTTATTGATATAACTTTTCACCTGTGTGCGCACCATAACTTCATATGACCGTACTAACTGTTTCAATTCAACGCACGTCGAGGGTGTGTTTACTTTAAAATTTGATATCGTGGTACCGCCATCTGCCGGCAAGTAGCGGGTTCTGGCGGGCTACATTTTTTGCCGAAGCTACCTATGAATGAACTCTGGGTCAGCATAAAAAGTTGCAACCGTGTTAAAATCGGAAGATATTGTTTAAAAACTAAGACAGTCGCATACGAGTTCCTTTCATCATCACGATTACCTGTGGGGGCACAAAAAACACGGCAGGTAGCCCATTTGTTTGTTATTAATTCTCGTTTCGATCTTTTTTTTTTACTGTCGACCGCTTTAATTCTGTGAGAATATTAATTATAATTATAAACGGGGCTCGTCGCGTTTGGTGGGACCTTAAGTTTGGTTCCTAAATTTAAATCTGCTCATATATCATGCGACAGCGTCGTTTTTATCGGGAATCTGGTGCTTTTCATTATTTATTGTTTTCTCTCATTGTGCCCGCGACGGGTTATGAATTATAGTTTCATAATGCTTATATGAAGCGTGCTGGTTTTAGAGCATGTTATTTAATAAGAATAGGTAGTTTTATTTTATACCTACTGGGTTTGTTTTCCTTGGCGTCAAATAAATTTATTTTGATCAAAATTAAATCTTTGATTTAGATTTTTTATGCTGTGCTGCGTATAGGTATACATGTATAGTTAGCAAAAAAGTTTCAGCTACATTCTATCAAGAGTAGGGTGTATATCGAACTCTGTTCCTGACTCAACGTAATATTCGTGGAGCCTCAATATGAAAAAAAATTAACGAAATTTTATAAGTCCCACAAGTAAAAGGATTTGCCTGACATGAGAACATGTTTGTATAACAAGACAAAAAACTTGTAAACGCCTTATCGCTACTTGAACACACGGTCAAAATAAAGTCAGATTACACCCACAAAAAATTCACTTACTTTGAAGGTAAATGCGATTGCATGGATATCTGCATTTAGTTGTCAAAGTTTAGCAGTTTTTTTTAAATGTGTGCACTAGGCCGTGAGCTGTATGAAAAAATAAAGAACACAGCAGAATAATCATCATCATCCTAGCGTGTATACCTAGTAGCATCGTCAGCTTACGTTTCGGAGCCTAGGGTACGCTGTAAGTCATGGTCCTTGATTTGGCGGTACTGGTTATATCAATGGAGCGACTGCCGTCTGACCTCCGTAACCCTTTTTAGAGGGAAACCAGACCAACAGGAATATGACCCGAGGTGTGTGAGTGGCCGACACTGCCAGAATTTTTCAGGCTGCCCTAAGGCCTCACGACTGCTATCTATCGATAATAACCGGGACCAACGGCTTATCGTGCCCTCCGAAGCACGGAACACAGAAGAATACTAACAAGAAAATGATTTGATCATCTGACATCCTTTTTCACACCATTTTTATACTATCTACCACTTCAATGAAAGAAAAACCACATGTAAAGAGATTCAAATGTTATACGTGTACCTATTACACATTATAAATTCAAATCTATAATTTTTTACTTATTCACGGTTTTAACTACTTTATGATCTAAAATTTAAAGGAAAGAACAATAAAATAGAAAAAAGATTTGGAGAGAAGTGTAAATAATTTATGTGCCTATGAGGAAATTTTTCCGTAGTAACTTCTGTGTTCTCCTTATTTTACAGCCAGTTCTGTTATAAGGAACATTTTATTCCGCGCTCGTTTGAATAAGGGTTTACGGTTAGTGCGCAACAGCGGCGCAGACGCAACGCGTAGCAAATTATCAGAAGACGCCCGCGCACGCTTTCTGCACATACTAAAAATCATACTTAGCGACAACCTATACAATTCTATAACGCATTTTTAACATTATTACAAAGCAACATTGGCTACAACCCTCTGTTATGATTTGTTTAGAAAATTAAATTACTCGTTTTTTAACAAGCTTCAATTTACTTTATGTATATTATTTTTGCTATCATTAGCTTATATAATGTTATGGTTTCCTTACGATTCAAAATGGGTGGGAGATTATACATAATAACTTCTTGTAATTTAATGCATCTGTTTTTTAAACATGACAAACACAAAAATTAAAAGCTTATTTTTAAAATAACGTGCAATAACGAATTTCAGCTACTTTTTTCACAGATTTCTAGAAATATTTAATAAGAGGAAACTTTGTAATGCTTTCACAATCTAGGCCATGCTTTTACATCCGATAACATGCCGACGTCGATAGCACCCACATGCATTTAACTACAATTGTTTTACTTTTATTATTATTTGAAAAATATTTTTTCGCAACATTTCGCCTTGACTCCTTTCCCTTTAAAAATCTATTTAAATTTTACCGTAGTCGTGATCGTGACAAATCTAAATTGAAATCATCCTTGACTTATGCTCTATTTTAGACAATGTAAAGATATTTTAATAGTTTTATCTTAGAAAGTATGACCACACCATTGGCATGTTATGGTTCAATGCATGTTGACGCAGCTTTCATGTCAGTAACTTATTGTTCGTCATTGGCTTTGTTTGTATGTGATACTTACACAATATTTCTATCATTTTCATCATTATTTGACCTCCCCCAAATATTCCTGAAATGATCGGTTGGAATCAGCCTGCATATTTTGCATGGATCCATAATCTAATCATCCTAAACGTAAAAGCTTAAGCTAAAATTTTGCATACTTAGTTTATTAATAAGTAATTCATAAACCGGATAAGGTTATCCATGGAACCATCATTATAACATGAAGCTATTTGATGATGACAATTCTAATAGTTATTAGAACTAATAACATAACGATTTTTTTTTAATGTTACGCCAGCTTAAATATTTACACTTACATGCATAATGTAGAAAGCTAAAAGTTTTATAGCCAAGTTAAGAGGTCAGTTATTTGCTAGTTGTTTCATCACGATTCAAACATTAGCCAATCGCCTCCGTTAGCCAAAGGAAAGCTATTGTGACGACGATTTATTTACTTCAATTCGTGGGAATATAGCAATTACCGCCTATCTACTTAGCACGTATCTTTTCACAAAGTGTTGAGAGTGTAGAAGAATTACTTACTAATTTCATGCTCTAAAATTCAAGAGCTGTTCTACTCGTGTCGGTCGTCGTCATCCCATTTCCTTCCTTAGTATTTTACCATCCTGGTATGATCGATTTATTATCACATAATTGCACACAGAGTTCTCGAATTTCGTGTGGAATGTTGCAGTTTTTCAAATGAATCCTCTAATCCTACCGCGAATTGAATTAGTCAACGCATAGGTTCACCTTCTGCACTCAAATTATTTTGTAATCGAATTTAGTACCCTTTGTCAGGAAAATAATGGTATCGCTGTCTACTTTGCTAGCACGCTCTCAATAGGTAATTAAATTCATTTGAATGGCAATAGACAATCGATGAGGTCTTTAATTATCTTTCTCCCTACTTGTTACCAACACTTCTTTTGCAGATTTTTTTAACTGCTTTAAAATCTCAAACCCACTTTTGCTGTTCTATTCATATATTCCTATTCGGTCCAATCTGTCGATAAATACGGATTTTACCATGGTTTTACCTCAAGATAAGATATGTAAGTCACCTCAAATATAACACGGATGTCTTAATTTGACACATCTCCCTTCTTTTAACGACGGGCGAATCCATGACTTCCATATACCAAACCGTAGTAAATAAATAAAAGTCGGAGCTCGCAATACTTCTCAAATTGAATATTAGATTGAAATTACGCGCTCGGGCGGCTCGCTCCTCGGCTTTTGTTACGCGAATGATACATAAAGCGCGCGCGCATACAAACAGCAATAAGAATTTTAAATTAGCATTCTTTTTGTGTTCACCACCCCACGCTACCCGCACCCCGTCTTAATAATATGGAGAAATTGAGTTGTTACACACCCTTTTCGGAGGAGGCGCGGGTGCAACGGCACACCTCGCGAAGAAGCCTTTTTGTAATTGAATTTAGATATTCTCCCGGATGCTGGGGAGGCTGGGCCCGCTAGTTCTGCGAATGGGATACATGTAAATGTGGCTATGTGAAATTCTCGAGTCGACGCGGTTGTGTCGTATGTTATTATTACTAGCGATATTTCATTCATGTTACTTTAGCATAGCCAACCAAGAATAAATTATTTTGATACGTTACTATTTCTGACGTGTTTTTTGGCAACGGTGTGAAACCATCATGTATCCAAGTAGGTACTATTCATCACCAAAAATATGTTCTATTAATTTGATCAACCTTCCGAGAAGCGACGTTGTTACGATACTGGTATGTAATTACTGAAGGCTATTAACATCGTCCGTGTACAAACATGGCGGTTAATTGTGGGTTTCGTTTTAATTGCGCACACGCATCCCGATAGCGAGTTATACCTCTCACACTGATTTGAGCCTGCATCGTGAAAATCGTGAGAATATTAATTACTTATTGATTTTTAGGAAGATAACTATGAAAAATCCCGAATCGAAAGGGTTACTCATTACTAATAATTAAGATCCAGTTTGAAGCAGACATTCCAACAAACAAAAGACAGCTAAACATTCTCAGTTTTCCCACAAAGACACTTTAAGAAATGAAACTCTAACTCTATTGTCAACTGCAAATTAACTAACAACTTAGAATGTGGCGAGCGGTGAGACTAAATAATTATCCATTCAAATTCTGTCAACGATTTCGGCCGAGTTCCCACAATTGAGACTCACCCCATTCCCATCCTAAAATGACATTAAATAATGGTTAAGTAAGCTAATTTTACAGTCGCCAGTGAAGATAAAATGACCCCCTCCTCTCAGGTAGTGGCCATTAAGGTGTGGATACATTATCTGAGACGATTGAAACTTCGTCTTAATGCTTCAGCGTAATTGTTCCCGCATTACAATTTGTCCACGGTAGTGATTGGACGACAGTTAAAGACGAGAAAATAGTCGGCCACAGCGATATTTTGTCAGATTCGAAACTAGATTTATATGTCGAAGTGATGGTAGTAAAAACCTTAAACAGACAAAGACAAAAACCAAATAACAAATTTGGGTTTATAAAAAATATTCGATAGCAATTTATGTCTTAGCTGAACAAGTCGCTGGCGACCTTAAAATTGTTAAAAAAACAGTTGAAATTAAAAATAATAATACAACAATCATTAGAGTTAACATTAATGATAATGACACATTGGACCTACAGTCGGCGTCACGCTCTTCTCAGAGAAATAAGATTAAAACTAATTCGAGGTCTTTCAAATTATAGACGTATGGACGGCGGATGTCGCGCGGCGGCGCGATGCGGCGCCGGCGCAACCAAAACCGCACGTCATTGTTTTTTGTACGCGGCCCCGAGGCATCGAGATCCTATCCGATCTCAGCCACTAATTAATTATTTCACATGTATCGATCATTAATTACGGACGAGCGAGCGATCGCACCCAACCGTTACCTTCTTAATGACTCTCAGCAATTTGTCCATCGTAATTATCCGACGAATCACACGGAAAAAAAACGAATAATGATTTCAAAATTTTAACACGATCGAAGCATTATCCCATGTAAGCATTAATAGCAGAAAGCATCGAGATCGAATCAATCTTAATCTTGTACAGAAACGTAATCCAGATTTATTTATGACGGAGAGCGCGTGTGCTATTATGCTCGTCTGCGGCAATTTGCCTCGGAAATTGTCTTAATCGGCCGCTCAAGGGACTATTTATATATAATTATTTCCAAATTCGAACGTAGCGTTTGATGCCTTTCCGCTCTCTTTGAGTTGTTCGACAAAAAAGTCATCTGTTGCAACAATTAAGCGGGAAAAAAATAGAAATAAGTATCGAAGGGTCCGCAATAATTACAGGCGCAAATTGACGGTTCCTAAGCACAGTCGGTCGATTGGCGCCTGCCAGGTTACCTGCAGTCTTCACGCGATGCATGTCCTCTAAGCTTCCACTCACGAACATCCAGATTTTAAGAAACGATTTAGATACCTCGTAGATTAGCTCATTTGTGTCTAGTTTTTAAAAAAGCAATACTAAAGAAACTATGACTAGTTAAGTATCCAATTCTAAAAAAATGTGATCAGTTGGTATACTAATATTGCCCTAAAATTTAAAATTGTAATAATTATGTCACTCTCTCTTGCTTTTCGTTCACGCAAGTATAATACCAATGATTTTAAGGATTCGCCTCTTTGGGTTCTGGAATTTCCTAACCATGTAGGTTAGAACTTAGTTGGTATAAATATCCTAAAATTAATTTATTTTCTAATATTTAGCTATTTCAGATCACCTTGTTTTATGTTACGTTAACTAAGTCATGTATTCAATGGTTTTGGAATCAGCCAAGACACAAGTGTTTTTATTATTGAACGAAGATTTTCTTATTTCACTAAAAAATAATTAAATGAAAGCTTAATTTACACCTAATTACGTCTTTTACATTTCGAATTTTTGGTTCTGAAATTTTGTTAAATACGAACACAAATTTGGGTTAATTAAAGTGCCAATTTGCCGTTCGTTAATCACATGCGTTTCACATTACAAGTCTACATTGTAATTACAAACACACGAATTGTTTACGAATTTGCAATGTCACTTCTAACTAACTTACTGTTAGAAATTAGAGAGTTTAAAATTTTAATTATAGCTTTCACTTCTTATGATAGAATATACATTTGATCCTACTGACAAACGTAATCGCATCTCTTATATTTTATTTTTATGGCCAATCCAAAATTCTTTCGATCCTCGTACTCTCTAGTCTCACTATAGTTTCGTTTAAGTTTTAATTTTCTTATCTTTT
The DNA here is from genome assembly GCA_947363495.1 of Euzophera pinguis. Lineage (NCBI taxonomy): Eukaryota > Metazoa > Arthropoda > Insecta > Lepidoptera > Pyralidae > Euzophera > Euzophera pinguis. The sequence goes on from OX376163.1 coordinate 10,374,234, forward strand.
TTATCAGGGTCTCGTTTCATAATAAGTGTTTGAAGCATAGATCCGTATTTTATGATCAAAGTCTAATTATCTTGAAATTTATATTTTAACTTAATTTATTGTAAAGTAGAATTTAACAGTTTATACATTTCGTGTTGTTCTTTTGCGGTCTGATTAATACGTAACAAATATACTTCTTGGAATATTTCATTCAATTCTTCAACAAAAGTCGTTCAAAGAATCTAATGAGATGCACTCACTTCCAACTCGCCTTTGAGATTCGTGTTGAACACAGCTATTACTGCGTCGGCGCTTTAGCCAGCGCATTCCCTACAAAAAGAGCCATTCCCATCGACTGGGTTCAGAACTATTACCATTAATGAAGGTTTAAAGTTAAACCCTAACGGTGGACATTGTCAGACGCGATCCTTACCATGTAGTAGCTGAGGCTTTGCAGCGTTCCCACGTCTAACGAGACTACCTCCATTACGTACGGCGTTTTACATACATTCCCTCCACTTATTATCAATGTATTAAGTAAATCGTTCTCTCAGACTTCGCTCAATTTTATTTCCATTAATCGTTTTTCGACATTTTCGGTACGGTGCCTGACAATGTCGGCTTAATACCTTATTTATTGTAATTCCTCGCGCCGACTTAGTAATGTTGTTGTTGTTTAATGCGCTTTTACGATGTTTTCGTGAAGAAAGCAGTCTGGGGTAATTATTTAGCAGTGTTCTGCGGTTTCGTGGGACGAGCGGCCGCCGAGTTAATGAGGGCCCCGTAATAACCGCCGATTATTAATATGGACGTAGTTTACCGCGGTTCTCGTTATGGCACATCTCAATGTCTACAGTGTTCACTATTTGCCCTGTATGCAACCTTCTTGCTGTTATCAACAGTATTTTATTCATACCATTTTTATTATTTATATCATTTCATACGGTCGAGACTCGAGATTAAGATCAATTGATCCTGCTTACCATATTGTATGTTAGAATTTTTCTAAGCTGCTTCTTGTCTTCTGATGTGGTTTTGCTGAAGACCACAAGATGACAGCTGCAGTGATAAGACCAACATCATCTTTCTTATCAGTCAAACTGATGCTGGCTAGAAATATCTAGGCTTTCCCTAGAATTCGATGTCTTACACAATAAGAATACACTTTCAACTTTGATTACCTATGTCAAACTAGATTATCGAAGTTTAAATGAACCTACCTACTAGCTATTCACGCGTTCAATATTACTAAGGTAGCAATGTAAATTCTAATTCGAAAGTGATCTGTGACTCACGATTTTCCATTTCTCTTACAGGCAATGAGGCTACTGATTCAATATGCAAGTCTCTAATTAGAAGATTAAAATTATTTATGTAAGCACAGAACTTATAAGTATTATAACATTCTTAATTTCACTTCCATTGAATTTTCCTTAGTCAAGTATCATCTTTGGGATTATTATTGATTAGCTTTCTCTTTAAATAAACAAGTTGGATTAGTCCGTGATCATGCAGATTACTGTTCGTAAATTGGACATTGACAAAAGCTACATTCATTCGTTCCTATCAACCTATCAATAACATTGTGGGAGCCTCATTAATGAATTGAAAAGCGCGTATCTTCATTATGACGAACTTGATAACTATTGTAGAAGTAATATTGATGCGGGTATAGTCAGTGTGTGCGCATGCGCATAATGATGTTGTGTGCGTGAGCTCACTGTGTATATAGGCAAATTGCGTCAGTGCGGTGCACACACCCGTCATAATTTCCGCTGTAGTTTTCTCACGCTCACACACTCATGTGTACGTGTAATTTGCACTCGAACGTTACTACGCTTTATATGTTTATTTGTGTGCGAGTTTATCGGAAATTAGTTCTGCAACGGGAATCGGACTATTGGTGGAAATTGACAACACCACTGATTGGAACGATGGGAATCTCAGCACGTGTGCCCACATTAAACATTCACTCCATTGAATACCACTTAAAGCCACTTGCAAAATACAAATTATAGTCACATTACTTTGGCCTTTTGATTATAAATTTGTTATTTTCATTATACACTTTTCGCGTAAGTGGGTGTTTCCTGTCGCTATTACTTCTATAGTTAAAGCGACACTAGCTACTACCTTTTTATTATTAGACAGTGCCTATTAATTCAATCAAATTATTTAATAATAAAATCATACATATATACAATCGCACCGATTTACGCATAGTGGTAGAGACTACGCATTCCCACTTGCTACGATCCTGAGGATTTGTTAGATTTTAAGAATTTGTAAAAACCTTACATCAATTTAATGTAGAACATCCATAGTTCCATACCCATAAATATATTTGACATAAAAGTAAGACCAATAACAGGTTTTCCTATTTTACATAGATGATAAATTGTAGTCGACAGCGAATATACATCAATACAAACAAACAATATATATTAAATATCAGTACTTATTGACCAAATGAATAATTCTCATTATCAAAAATTCTTATAAGAGTTTTCAGAGCTAATTGTTATACTCCAACTAGAACTATACGTACAGCAAATATATATAAGCAAATTATAGCATTACAGACCATTCACCTCGAAGAATAATTACCAGCTCTTTGCATAATTTCCATCCACATTAGCACAGCGAAATGATCTACAGATTGCCACGACGTTCGAGAACCACAATAATTATGCTCAAGTAATTGTTACTCTTTTTTACTTTGTCACCTGATAATTCATCTTAATTTTTCTGTGCATTTATGGTCTCATACTATTTTATTTGATCATGAATATTGTGCAATTTTTTAACAGAGGTAGCGTACAACGGTTGTCTGCTTCGGTACTTTAGTCTTACATATATCTGCAGCTTAACCAGAAATGTTTGCAATGTAAAGCAACGCTAAAAGAGGCAATAAAATTTCTAACTACTATAGTGAAATATCGAAGGCACCTTAAGCCGTTGGTTCCGGATGCCATCTAGTGGTTATCATTGGAACCACGTCAGAAGCGAAAGGCTGTTTCGGAAAACTTTGACATCAGAGTGTGCATGGTCGATTGACCATGTGACTCACTCGAAATGCATTTATGCATTATTTTTTAATAAGACGTTATTTTCACAGCACAAGACCATCATTTTAGCATAAATCAGTGTATGATGGGATGACTAAATGTATATACACGAAAAAAAACATTGGATTCCTGCGTTTGATAAAAAAAAAAATGGAGCTTGCTTTTGCAATAAACTAATAAGATTTCGAATACTTCGAAGTATCTGGACTCCTTTGATGATTCCTACCTTTTTTTTGGATAAGTGCCTACTTAACGTAAAATGTACTGAGACAGATGACGAAAAAAATTCATATTGTTATTGGCGCCAATTTTTTTCAATTAAGAGTAAGCACATTTTCTAATGACCCACGTGGTCAACAATAATCCTAAAAGTCTAGATGCTTGAGAAAAACACGGCACAATGTAATTTTTATGGCAATCACGTTATAATATCTAGACGTAGTCTGAAATATCCTAACCCCTTTTAAATTTATATTTGAATTATTTTTAAGACCGAAATCTGAATGCGTACTTAATTTTCCTTTTCCATGTATCTTATCTTTTTACCTGAATAAAATCAATTCATTTTGTAATCAATTTATTAACGGGCGATCTGATACCTAGAACAAGGAATTACATTCAGGGCATCAACAGTCGTCCCGTCAAATATTGACATTTGTGATAATTTATCAATAATAATTTCAAGGGCCTTGTGACCGTTAAATGTGTAAACAGCATAGGTGCGGTCGTCCACATAAATTACAGCCAAGGACTCATGAAATATATTTAACTATCTAATTTAAATTCAAAGTTTATCATTATTGTTCACATCCTGCTTGTCAAATTTTGCGTTAATTTCATGTATTATCGCGTCCGGATTGTTCATTAGCCAATTTGATGTGATTAATGTATTGCGCATGTGTTACTCAATTCGATTCATATAAATGTCTTAATTATTTTCTGATAAGGAAAATTTTGTAAAATATGACTATGAGAGAGTGAATCATAATTTTGAATGCAGGATAATCACGAAGATGAAGATAAGGTGTGTTTTGATAATTCAATCGATCCTGTAATTTTAGGTGGAACAAGAACCAATAAACTCTGTAAAGAATATCCGTACTTAATAACAAATAATATCATTATAGATGTTTACTAGGTGTTAAACCAAATAAATTTTACTATAAGGTGTTTTACAAAGGAAGAAATTCCCGCCATTTCTATAAATGCATCACTTTCACTGCACGTGATCTGACCATTGATCACAGTTCTTATAATTGATTTATCTAAATGATCTAAGTACCTAATATCCATCATGTGACAAGCATCAACGATTATCTTTGCTGTCAACTGAATAAATATATTATTGTAGCCCTTGTTACACATTTGTAGAATATTTATCTCTGATAGTAGGCCAGATAACGGAGATGACGGCTTAATCTTGCCTTTTTAACGAATTTTTATTCTAGATTATCTGTTTACTTATCAAATCGGTATATTTCTTCATTGAGTTGCATTCAACTGTATGCCAAAGTCATAAAGTTTAATATAGAAAGCCAATTTGTTTTTCAAAAGCAAACTCATATTAAAGTTCCAAGTATGTTGGTTTCTTAATTGTAAATATGTCAGTATTGACAACGTTGACAGCTGTCATTCGGATAAATGATCGCAGTTGTTTGCGCAAATAGCCGCTAGATAAGCAATGATTATCGTGTATTTTAATTTGAGTCGGGATATAGGTGAGTACCTCCTTCGATTACGGCATTTTACTGTGGGAATCATCTTATCGAGTCGAATTAATAAAAGCTCAAAAAAATATTCCGAAATCAATTTTCAGATATCATGCATTCATGAAAATTATTTCCATGGTTCATACCGAGCTATTGTATAATAAGACTCATTGATTGATCAGAATTGACAATTTACGGTACAATATAACAAATAAACAAGGGAAAACAAAACGAGCGATAAAGCTAAATGATTGACCTACCCACTTCCGGTCAGACTGCTCGATATAAAACCTATTGAATCACCTTTGATCAACTGGGCGAATCTGGCTCGTGAGAAATAACCTCACTGCTGTGCTTACTCGTCGGAACGACATGTTAGCAAAATAAAACACGTGTCATTGATGTCCTTATTCATTCTCATTAATACGCTCACGACATCGTAGGTAACGATATTTGAATATGTATTTGAGGTATGGTTTTTATACTGATTGTCTGATAAGAATCGTTGACCAGTTAGAAGTGTATACTTATTACTTAATAGAATATGTTGCGAGTGACATCTTCAAATGACGTCTTTTTTTCATTATTCGCAGAACCTCCTATGTATTCTCTCACATAAATGTGTTGTATATTTTGTTAAGGAAAACATGTTTGTTGTTACAGGAGAGCATGTGATGCCGGCCTTTGACGCCCGGCGCCATGCCCACGCCGCTGCAGCCCGGCGGCCCCGCTAGCGGCCCGCCCCCGGAGCGCAAGCGGCGCCGCAAGCGCGACGATCCGCAGAGTTCAGTCGCTCTTGAACCCGACGACGACGACGGCGACATGAGTCCTGAGGAGGAGCCGCGCAATGCGCCCGCGGCACCGGCGGCTCCCACGCCAGCGCCATCCTCCGCTCCTGCACCTACCTCGCCTCCCGCCGCGCCCGATGCTGTCGATCTCACCTCGCGCCGAGATTCACCACAGCTCTCCTCAGACGTCGAGCGCTTCGATGGCAAAATCGTCTACAACCCCGATGGATCCGCCTACATCATCGAAGACCCTGAACTCTCAGAGGGCGAAACAAGCATACCTGATTTACCCAAAATCGAGCCGGGGTGTATTGTCGACAGCCGCGATAGCAATGTGGTTGAAAAGCAACTCGAGTTTCCACAAATAGCGAGTGCGTTCTATGTTTCAAGGAATCCGTCGCTATATGGTGCACTTTATGGAAGACTGGCAGCAGAACGAGTACGAGCGAGGCCCGATGCTCCTGTGATGCATAGTTATCGAGTGTTTAGTTTACGTGGAGGCAAAGACACTCCGCGCCCATTATCTCCTTCTGCAGAGTGTCCTGTTAGCGTGCCAGTCAAACCTATCCTTATGTGTTTTATATGTAAATTGAGTTTTGGTTATGCAAAATCATTTGTGGCACATGCACAATCGGACCATAGTTTATCATTACTTGACTCAGAAAGAGACGCCTTATCAAGAGAAAATGCTTCTGCTATAATTCAATGTGTTGGAAAAGATAAAGAACCACTAGTCTCATTCTTAGAACCAGTAGGCGCTGCTGCACCACCACGTGTATCTGCGTCTGGAAGCCCTGCAAATATGTCGGAATTATCAAGCCCATCCATAGAAAAGCGACCAGACTTGATGACACCAGACAGAGAAAATGATTCAATGTTACCCAATGGTACATGTGATGACAGAAGGCCAAGCCCGAACACGTGGAGACCTCCAAGATCATTAGCTGAATCTATGGTACCACAACACTCCTTGATCTCCGTGGCTCATCCTCATACGATAAATGCATCGGTACAACAACGCGTTAGTCCAAATTCTTCCCCACCGTTCCAAGCCACTCCGCCAGCGTTCCTATCAGGTACAACGATAGGAGTTTGTCCTGATCACCTTGGAGGACGACCGTCAGGTGCTGACTGCCCGAAATGTGAACTAATTCTTAATTCGGGCAGATTAGGAGGTCCATTAGCTGGAATGCATAGTAGAAATTCTTGCAAAACACTTAAATGTCCTAAGTGCAACTGGCACTATAAATACCAAGAGACCTTAGAAATTCATATGAAAGAGAAGCATCCCGAGGCTGAGACTAGTTGCATTTATTGCATTGCTGGTCAACCACACCCACGGCTAGCCCGTGGGGAAACTTACACCTGCGGGTACAAACCATATCGGTGTGAAGTGTGCAATTATTCGACGACTACGAAAGGAAACCTAAGTATACATATGCAGTCAGATAAGCATTTAAATAATATGCAGGAATTACAAAATGGTGGTAATCCTGGTGAAAATAGTTTACCTCCAGCTCCCCAACATACGCCGCCAGGTGTACATAAACCACCTCTGCCCCATCATTCACCATTAGGACAGAAACCCAAGCCTACTTTTCGGTGTGATGTGTGCAATTATGAAACAAATGTGGCACGGAATTTAAGAATACACATGACATCAGAAAAGCACACGCATAACATGCTTGTATTACAACAAAATGTGAAACATATGCAAACGCTATCAGCATTACATCACAGGCAACAGAGCCAGCAGCAATTAGAGAGTTTATTGCATTTTCATAGCAGTGACGCTCCTCCACCTAATCCAGAAGCAGCGTTGGCTGATATGGCATACAATCAAGCTCTAATGATACAGCTTATGACTGGGGGCCCAGGACCTTCACCGCCGGAACTAGGAGCTCATCTAGACGTTGGTCTAAATCCTGAAGCAATGGAACCACCACCAGAACCCGCAGATCCTGAGCCAGAGAGAACTTTCCACTGTTGCATTTGCAATTGTTTCTCAACAGACTCCTTAGAAGCTCTTGGTCATCATTTAGCACAAGACAGAACTAAGATTAGAGAACAGGAGATCTTGGCATTAGTAGCCGGCCATTACGTTTGCAAACTTTGCACATACAAAACAAATTTAAAAGCGAATTTCCAATTACATTGCAAGACTGATAAGCATTTACAAAGATTGCAGCATGTTAATCATGTGAAAGAAGGCGGTCCAAGGAATGAGTGGAAGTTGAAGTTTTGTGGCGGTGTTGGCACTGGCGCTGCTGGTGTTGGCGGTGTCCAAGTGAGATGCTGTGCGTGTGATTACTACACCAATTCAGCGCACAAGTTACAACTGCATGCTGCTGGAACAAGACACGAGGCCGCCGCTCTTTTATTAAGACATCTTCGTGAGTGTGCGTCACGAATTTCTCGAGAACGTCCTAGAGTATATCGCTGTGCTCTATGTGGATTCGGTGCTCCACACCGATTGGTTCTTCTACAGCATGTTCGATCTGTCAAACATCTACAGATGGAACAAATACATCAACTACAGCGGCGATCTGAGGGTAAAGATCCCACACCTGATGTCGCAGAGCTTTTCCAAGTCATCCCTCAACCACCTGAACTGCCAAGTCCGTTTGAACAACAAGATACTGGTAAGTTATCTACTTAATAGCTAAATAAGTGTAATCGAACCTCCCTTAAGCATTAATCTATACTATACTATTGTATCGTTTTTTCCTTCAAAACTTTATATTATCATGTTCGTCAGAGTGGTAATGAGGAAATTGCTAATTTGTTAGGTAATAATTCACCAACCGTGACAGTTCTATTGTCATTATAAAATAACTTCCTCCTATCTCTCAACTAATTGCAATTAACGCTTTACAAACAAAAACAGTCTAAAGAATTCCAATAAAATAAATAAATGGGGGCGCTTGCGCGCACCTTCATCGGTTTAGTTACGGTTTGCCACTGCATATAACTAGATGTCGCTCTTTTTACTATTTGCTGGCACCAATATTGTTTTAAAAAGAAATATAATATTATTTATTACTTTTGTGCTAAAACATTTCATAACATTTTATTCAATAAAGCGTAAAAATTCCATTAAAATTAATTCAAGCAAAACCATTACCGTGGTTCGTATCGATAAAGTAATACAGAATCGACTTATGAATGTGATTTCGAAACGTCACTATCGGTTTCCAATTTAAAGCGATTCGTTCCTTAATCAATTTTATTCTGTGTTTTTTACGAACTGAACTTCTTTCTGTGGATCGTGATAACTAATAATGTGTTTTGTATTAATTTACTTAAATAGTTTGAGTATGTACGTATACTTTTAGTGTGCTGGCTTATTGTGTTTTCCATATTCGTCATCGAAGGTTTAATTATCGCTTGCCTCGTGACGGCCACTTCGTGTACGATCTTAGAAGCAATCTCCATTTTGAGCGATGAACATTTAGCGGAGAATTCGTAATCACAATAATGAGATAATTACACACGGACAAAATTTAATTTAAAGCGCGCAACATTAGAACAGGTTTACTTAATAACGTACGCCTTACACGGTGTCGCCACAGTCTGATGCCGTCATTGGTCGAAAGCGACTCCGCCCCGCGAGCGAGGGAGACGGAAAGAAGATTTGAATTGAGAACGCGAATTTTCCATAAGTACCGCACGCGGGACAATGACTCGCATTACGTATGTGGCCGTCGCGCATTAAGGATGATTGCCTCTTGTGATGAAGAAGCTACATCATCGCACAATGTCGCGCGGCCGCATCTCAGTCGCATGTTTATGGCCACGGTGAAATACGATAAACTCAGAGAGAAATGTGGAGGCGAAAGAAATCCAGCTTATACCATTGTGTACCTCATATTTATGCTTATTACTTATTTTCACCTTATTGAGTGAGGATCTTAAATGATCGGTTTGATTGCAAATTTTAAAAACTTCCTGAAATAAACTCACTTACCTTCCCATAAGTCTGTTTTTCAGGCCAACTTAATTTCTTTAGTCTCTTAATTTCTTTATTTTCTAAAACTTTTAGATTGACATGTAAGATTTATGTGCTAGTCCAGAGTTTTATTTTTGAATCAGTAAGTAAAGTGAAATTATACATTACATATCATCTAAATCTAACAATACTCATTACATTAGTTACATTTGTTACTCAGTATGAGACGTCAATGTAAGTGAAGTGAAATTATACATTACATACCATCTAAATCTAACAATACTTATTACATTAGTTATATTTGCTACTCAGTATGAGATATCAATGTAAAACTGGGCAAGTAAGAGTTAAACTAGCGTTGAATGACTTCCACAAGTTCTATTGATGTTCCTGTAATATTCATGCCAAGAATTTTTCATTTTGCCTTTGAAATTCAAGCTTAGTAACTTAAAAAATATAGGAGGATAGTCAATTTAAAATTACTTCATCATAATCATTTTCGTTAACTAAATCGATTCAGTAGGGTCGGAGATAATGAGATGCTACAAACCGAAACGAGAATACCTGTCTTTAAATTTGGCGTTTTGTCCATTTTGTTATTTCCATTTGCGCAACCCTAAAACCCTTAAGAAACATAACCATTTTTCAACACAAAATTTAAAATATTTGAAGTTGCAACCGGGACCGAACCGGGAAGACAATAAAATATTCTGGCCCATTGTATCCCTGACGCCACGTTGTAAAAATTCTGACCTAAATCTTGCGAAACAAAACTCATTGCACAATACTACTTTACAGCGCTATAACGATGTGGTGTTTCCTTAGAAAAGAACCTTTGTCCATTGACAAAAAGCGTCAAGATCGAATTTATATTCAGAGGTCCCTTTGCCTGGCTTTTGTTCTATGGTCTTGCCAGACGCTCGGACGACGAGACAACATAAATAATTACGTTCACTGGTCTGGTCAGCCTTGAATTAAGGGTCAGTAGCGCTTTGATTATTATTACTGGGATTTACTTATCCCCCTCCCTTTCATTAGATGTAACCGTTGCGACTGTTAAAACTATAGAACGGGTTCCAAACAGGGGCAACTGGTTTCAAGTCTGCTGGACTGTGAGATAATTCGTATTTTAATTAATTGAAATAATGTCCCCTTGGTATTCTCCACACTGTTTGTTAACATATTGTTAATTTTTTTTTATTTGTTTCTGCAGTTGTGAAAATATGAAAGTTTAATGTTACAAGATTATTTTAGTTATTACTTAGACGAGTTTATGATTTACTGTCAACAAATCAGAAAGATTTGAATGGACAGGAAATCTTTTGCAAGATTTGGTTAAATTGTTTTCAGCAAAATTATAAAAGATTCTTTTTTTTCTTGAAACTTTAACTATGGGCAAACTTAATCCATACCTTTTCTGCAAAATATCCTAAAATAATACAATAGCTGGATGGTCAGGCGCTCTAATAATATAATTGTAGCGTTACATTAACGAATCTGCTCCCCACATCGGTTTCTTTCACCTTCCTTATTTGAGCGTAAACAATAAGGGCCAGCTTCTTTCACACGCCGCGGACTTATCCCTGGTCAAATAATAATTGCAGTCTCACATATCTTCCATACAGCTGTCCCACTCGCACCTAAAGCCACATACGTCAACTCTCCCGAATGCATTTGATCCGATGCGAAACGGAATATTCGAAACCTTTTGTAATAATGAACAATGATTGTTTGCTCGTCCTGTATCTCCTTTGTGTGCAAAATTACAATATACTTGTTACGTTAACATTAATACATCTTTGCATGTGTGCGTACGGGATGGATAGAGCCGATACCTTTGTCTTGCTGGGACGTCGCAAACAAAACGAGATCTACTAATAATATAAAAGCGAAGAATTTTATTTTTAACTTCAATTCAGAGAGTAACAAACGCTCACACCGAACAATAGGGAGCTTCATTTATATTGGAATAATCTTTTTTGTAGATAAATTTCACGTGGACGTAAATACAGTTTCAGAGTAGATTTGTATCCATTTGCACCGTTGATTTTGGCGAGGGAGGTTCGTTGTATTAATATAATGATATTGGTGTTTGAATGATTTTTTAATGTTATGGTTTTAACATTGCTTTTGTTTTGTTAACAGATACTAAGGAATCTATAGATCAGAAACCTGAACTAACTCCAGAACAAAAAATGATGAGATTTTTGGAACAACATCAACAGCAGCAGCAGCAACAACAGCAGCAACAGCAATCTCAGCAACAAAATCAGCATTCATCTGCTGACAGAGAAGACGAAAGGGTAACGCCCGGGCCCCATGCGTGTCCGTACTGCAATTTCAGTTGTGGTACCGAGGCTCGCTTACACGCCCATGTTTCTACCATACATAGCGAAACAGCAAGACATTTTATCTGCCCGCTTTGTCAAGACGCATTTAAGGAGCGTCCGGCCCTTGAGAGACATGTAATGCAAATTCATTCAGTCAACTCAGAAGGCTTACAACGGCTATTGTTACTTGTCGATCAAAGTCATTGGCTAAACGGCGGAGCTCAGCAACGTGATGAATCCAGACAAGGAGACGAAGAACGAGAAATATCCTCGCCTCGCTCAGAAGGTAGTGCAGACGGCGAGATGGAACGATGCTCAACATGTAACCGCACATTCCGGAATGTCGATGAACTTTGTCAACATCAAAATGAATCTGGCCATCTCGAATTGAAACAAACGCCACAAGGCCCAGGATATCTATGCTGGAAAAAGGGATGCAATCGTTACTTTGATGCCGCTCATGCCTTACAAAATCATTTCAGAGAAGCACATGCCCGGAACTCTATTGCCAACATGTCAGTATCAGAAAAACATGTATATAAATATCGATGCAATCAATGCAGTTTGGCATTCAAAACTATAGAAAAATTGCAACTTCATTCGCAGTATCATGTGATAAGAGACGCCACCAAATGTGTTTTATGTGGCCGAAGCTTTAGATCAGTATTGGCGTTGCAAAAACATGTCGAAACTTCGCACCCTGAACTGTCAGAGGAGGAATTAGCAGCATTCAAACGTAGTCTTGCATCAAATCCCTTGCTTCAGGCTAATCAAGGTACAGCATTAGATACTGCAACCGCTGAACTATTTCGCAAAGAAGCTCTTAGAACGCCTGATGACGAACTCGCAGATTTAGAAGACAGAGATTCTAGTGCAACTATTGCTGATGAGTCCGGACACAACGATGCCGAAAATTCTGACGATTCTATTGTTTATAAAGATCAACAATTCTTAGAAGACTATTTGAATTCGCAAGCTATGGCTGAAGATTCTTATAATGATCCAAATAGAAAATACAAATGTCACAGATGCAAAGTAGCTTTCACACGACAGTCTTATTTGACAGCACATAACAAAACATTGCTACACAGAAAAGGCGAGAAACTGACATATCCAATGGAAAAGTATCTTGACCCTAATAGACCATTCAAATGTGATGTATGTAAAGAGTCATTCACACAAAAGAACATCTTATTAGTCCATTACAACAGTGTGAGTCATTTGCATAAATTGAAGCGCGCTATGCAAGAACAACAGAATAATAATAATCCTCCCGTTTCGCCCGGAGCGGGTTCTGCGCCCTCCAATTTAACTCTGACACCTAAGAGCACATCCAGTGAGGAGGACGATCGAAAACGCTATAAATGCAACATTTGCAAAGTAGCGTACACGCAAGGCAGCACGCTTGATATCCACATGCGGTCGGTATTACATCAAACAAGGGCCGGTAAGTTACAGGAGCTTGCCGCGGCCGGACACGTGGATTTGACACGGCCTTTAGTTGAGCAGCCAGATAGAAACGACCCCGCCAAAATCCTACAAGACGTATTGTCGCCAAAAAATACATCCCCTTCGTCTACAAGTAGTGGGGGCCCGCGATCATCACCCCCCGCTCGTCCAGGTAGTCCTCGGTCGCCGCGTTCAGGTAACGCTTGCGAACGATGTCACGCGTCATTTCAAACTGGGGAGTTACTCGACGCACACCGTGCGACTTCATGTCCCTTTAGTGATGCGCGGGCGCACACGCCACTCGGGGAAGCAGACGTAGCTGCTATTGACGAGATGGTAGCCAAGGGCAATCCGCCCAAACGAAACTCACAAATGTATAAACAATTATTAGAGACCTTTGGCTTCGATCTCGTCATGCAATATAATGAAAATCAGCGGCGAAAATTACAAGAGGAAAGAGAAATGGCGAGAGTTCCGAGTCCTCCACCACCACCTCCGGAGGAGAAACCTCAGGATGGTGAAGCAAAATCTACGTGTCAACATTGTAATAAGGAGTTTTCTAGTGTTTTTGTGTTAAAGACTCATTGTGAAGAAGTGCATAAAGATAAAGTTCCTTTAGAATTTTTGGAGCAGTTTGCGGAACAATTTAAATCGGAATATGAAAGAAAATCTGGTGCACCTAATTCGCCGCGAGCTGCATCTCCAGCTCCGCAAGGTGATAGGTCGCCGTCTCCGCATGGTGAGAGTGCTGGTAATTTCAACGAGAATGGGAACACGCAGGGCGAAGCGCAAGCAGGTGCTTTGCTAGCAGCACAAGTGCAAGAAATGCAAGCAGCACTAAACATGCTTCAACTTCAACAGCAATTGGGTCAATTACATCCGATGGTGGCTCAGATGCTATCACTGGGCCTGCCTTTGGGATTAAACGTCGGGGCACTGGCTGCTATGAACCTGCAGCCCCCGCTAGTCCCGCTGATGCTGCCACCACCTCCGTTCGACGCGATGCCCTTCGCCCACGACGCCCAGATGAAGCAACAACAACTTTTGCAGCAGCAACAGCAGGTGAGTGTCCTTTATTTTTTTCTTACTGAATATATAGGACTATATTTTTTAGTTACTGTGTATATAATTAGTAAACTTACCTAATTAGCTTCGATATCCATAAATGTTCCTAATGTAAATATGTATTTATATTGTAATTCGCCTATATTTATGCAAATAAATAATGTTATTTAGCAATAATATTAAAGACTATTTATTGCACCTAGGTTACTAACAAACCGATCAGTTAATTTCTGTAACTTTATCTATTACAGAAATAAAATGCTATGTTATATTTAACCAGACATCATATTATCGCAAAATCTTTAAGACTAATAGATATTTATAAATGTTTTATGAATAATTCATTTGCAATTTAATTGAGAAATGTTACTAACTATTAAATTTGGTATACATAAATTATGACCAAATTGTTTTGTTTGGCATTTTTTATCTAAAATTCTAAATGATCTCTCATGTTTTCGCGATTGTTACACATAAAATTAGACTAAAGTTTTTTTTTTATATAAAATTAAACTAATATTATATTTATTTTTAATTTATTCATGCATTGAACTATTGTTATTATATTGTTTGTTAATAATGTCATTAATTTTTAAATACATTTATTTTTTTATTGCAAAATTTATATTCTGTACCACGGCAAAACATGGCGATCTATACACCCGTATTTATCAACGTTTCACAAATGAACTGATTGATTAATTGATCAAACGACGCCGTGTCACTGTATCGTGAACCAAGTATATAATGTATCTATATTATTATAATTATGCAAAGTCGCAAAGTATGTGTACCATTTATAGGCGATTTATTATTCATTCATCACACAAAAAAAATCTCAAATCGTCCCAATATGCTTTCTTCCTTTGCTCAAAAGTATATTTTAATTTTTCCCCTATTTCATAGTCTATGTTTATATTCAAGTCAATTATTATTTAATTTTCTATTAAATATATAGGTACTTGTATATAAAAATACTAGTTCTTTCCCGCAGCTCAACCTGCATCAAAAAGTAGCCTATGTTCGACCCCGGATCAGTTAAAAATCAATCCTTATGAGGTTGTGTGTCCTTATGGGTGGTGAAAGTTTGTACGAAAAACACATAAATTTTATAAACTTTTTAGCGCAGGCGGAGATCCGGGAAACAGCTAGTATTATATATTTACTTAGCAAACAAGACCGTTTGATATGATTCAGCAGTCAGTAAAGGCAATCGTTAGCTCGAAGGATATCTATGTATTGTAAGATAAGCTCGACGGTTTGAGCATGTCTATCTGTTTGCACATACCAACAGAGGGTCCATTGTTACACATCTAGGGTTGAAGTAATAATAACAAAGTTTTATATTTAGTTTTACCTGTTGGTACTGTCTTACAAACTTGCACGTAGTTGATTGTAATTCGGCTTGGAGCCATACCGAGCATTGTTCATATTTTTTACTTTCTCTGTGTCAGTGTTGGGCAAAGTGTAATTAACAATTACAATCACAAAATGTAATTAGAAACTTTAATTACTTATAACTTGTAGTTTGTAATAGAAACTTTAATTACTTATAACTTGTAGTTTGTAATAGAAACTTTAATACTTTACTTGTAATTATTAATTAAAGTTTTAATTTTTGTAATTATAATTTGTAATTTTGATTGTTTAATTATATTTTAAATTTCTTTGAAAGTTGATAAAATAAAACAATTTTTAATTTCTGGAAAATTGAACACTAAGAAAATAATTATTTATAAGGAAAGGAAAAAATACTACATTCACACGTCATCTGATTGAAATGTTTGTGAGATTTTGATAAATTAATCATTGTAGCGTTATAAAAATCAGCAGGTTATGATGATGGCATATATTAAATAACCACCTGCTTAATTTACGAATGTCGACACTATATGATAATAAATTCGAATTTAATTTTTTTCTAATAATTAGATTTACAAAATAATGTAATTTATACTACAAATTACATCTGTAATTGAATTAAAATATTTTTTATTACATATAGTTTGAATGAAAAGTTGGTAGTTAAATTACTTTTAATAGAATTTTTAATTTAATTACAAAATAAATTAATTACGTCCAACACTGCCTGTATCTATTTAATTTCAGCTTTTCCCTGTATTATATTCCATTGTAATGAAAACTCAAATAGATTTTTTTGTTTGCAGGCTAACGCTGCCGCTGGACAAAAACGCGCTCGTACGCGGATTACTGATGAACAACTCAAGATACTTCGTGCTCACTTTGATATCAACAACTCACCAAGTGATGAAGCTATAGCTAAAATGGCCAAACAGTCCGGTCTGGCTACAAAGGTAATCAAACACTGGTTCCGAAATACCTTATTCAAGGAACGCCAACGAAATAAAGACTCCCCGTATAACTTCAACAACCCTCCATCTACGACGTTAAACCTTGAGGAATATGAGAAGACAGGAGAAGCCAAAGTGACACCTCTAGATTCTTCAGCAAGCTCCGATGAAGTCAATCCGCCACCAGAAAAGAAGGCAAAGACGGAGGAACACTTGCATTCAAATCAAGAAGTAAAATCGGAGCCAAATGATGAACCAACTATGGAGGAAAAGTATAACTCTTATGATGATCGACATCAAGAAGACAAAAGTTTCATATTCCCACAGGCGCCGTCGCAAAGTCCTGCTCCAATTTCAAATTCTGACCATCAACAGAATATGTCTCGACCACAAACTCCCACGCATTTATCATTAAATTCTCTAATTCAGTCTCAATTAGATTCTATTCCGGCTACAAGTATACCACAGCCGCCACATCCATCTATGCTGCCTCCAAAGCTGAATCCAAATTTCACTTCCCCAAACTCCGCGCCCCCGAACGTCCTACCTTTGACCCCAAATCGCAGCCTCAGTCCTGGCAGAGGACCGGCCGATTTCGGACTTTCCGGGGGCAACTCGAACGGATCCAACAGCTCGGGGTCTTCTGGCAAACGCGCCAACAGAACTAGATTCACTGATTATCAAATCAAAGTCCTTCAGGAATTCTTTGAGAACAATGCCTATCCAAAAGATGATGATCTAGAATATTTATCAAAGTTGTTAGGCCTCAGTCCTAGAGTAATAGTAGTTTGGTTTCAAAATGCAAGACAAAAGGCAAGAAAAGTGTACGAAAATCAACCAGCCGCTGAACCACCCGCAGGTGCGACAGACGATGCAAATAGATTTCAGCGCACTCCTGGCCTCAACTACCAATGTAAAAAGTGCCAACTAGTATTCCAGCGATATTATGAACTTATAAGACATCAGAAAACGCATTGTTTTAAAGAAGAAGACGCAAAACGATCTGCCCAGGCGCAAGCGGCCGCTGCACAAGTAGCCGCTACTTTGAGTAGTGAAGATTCCAACTCTAGCACTATAGAACATCATGCACCTCATGTGCCAGTTTCTCCCGCACCACCACGTACTCCTACTCCAGCGGCCGCTAATTACCCTGTATCTCCAGCGCCTACGACGCCACATACGCCAGTTACACCGACATCGCATGCACCTCGAGAAGAAAAAGATGGAAATTTTCAATGTGACAAATGCAATCTTGTCTTTCCTCGGTTTGATCTTTGGCGAGAACATCAATTGGTTCACATAATGAACCCAAACTTATTTCCCACATATCCCCCTGATTCTCCTTTTGGGATCTTACAACAACATGCTCAACTTCAGCAACTAAATGCCACACTAGGAAATGAAGAAGCACGACACCCTTTAGTTGCTGCTTTAAACCAGCAAGTTGCTAAGAGAAAATTCGATGAATTTGAGGAGATCGATACTGGAGAGCAACCAAAAGATAAACGTTTAAGGACAACCATTTTACCCGAACAGTTGGACTATCTCTACCAAAAGTACCAAATTGAATCAAATCCTTCCCGAAAGATGCTAGAAAATATTGCACGCGAAGTCGGACTAAAGAAACGAGTGGTACAAGTGTGGTTTCAAAATACACGAGCTCGGGAGAGAAAAGGTCAATTTCGGGCACATGCGCAAGTTATTAATAAGCGATGTCCCTTTTGCCCCGCTCTATTCAAAGTAAAAAGTGCATTAGAAAGTCATTTAAGTACAAAACACGCAGACCAGTGTGCGCGTGGAGAAATAAATGTTGACGCACTACCAGATGAAGAATTAAGCACTGAATCAACACCCAGTTTTGGTTCTCAACAAAGTGACAGGCAGCAAAATTTTTCCCAAGCGGGGGCGCCCATGTTGCCCCCTATCTTTCCGCCGTTTCACTCAGACATGGAGAAATTTATCAAGCAGTACAGTGAAGAATCTATGAAAAGATACGTGAGTGAGTTTCAAGCTCATGCCGTCGCCCAACAAAACGGTAGCAGTAACGAGTCAAATGAAACGCCGCGACATGGGAAATCAGAAATACCTCTAGATCTCAGCAAGCCAGTTGATTTGTCGAGACCAGGGTCAGATGCAGATGAGCGTTCAGATACAGCATCAGAGACAATGGAGTTCTATGAAGAGGATGAGCCTACATCACCATTACCTGGCCAGCAAGCGACGCCCCGACCACCGGGCAAACGATTTCGCACTCAGATGTCCTCTTTGCAAGTGAAAATAATGAAATCCTTATTTGGCGACTACAAAACGCCTACGATGGCTGAGTGTGAAGCGCTCGGTCGCGAAATCGGACTCCCTAAACGTGTTGTGCAAGTGTGGTTCCAAAACGCGCGTGCAAAAGAAAAGAAAGCCCGGCTTGCAGCGGGGCTTCCAGAAGTGTCAGATGCACCACCACCTGAAGAGTGCCGCGTGTGTGACTTCAAGTTTAGCCACAAGTACTCAGTTCAAGACCACGTGTTCACGCGTGGCCACATCGCCACAGTTCGCGCGCGGTTGGAGAGTGGCGCTGTAATCAGTGCGACTGACGACGGCACGCTCGCGCTAATGCAGATGGCGGCACGCCTGGACACTGGGCTAGGTGGAGAACTTCACAACGCGTTCCTTCGGCCACAACTCGCCGGCAACAACGGTGAGTGCACTACTTGACCCCGGCCTGGTTCGTCTACCGTTCTAGAGCGGTAGGAACGGTAGGCGACTACGGACCAATTTGTGTAGAGCCTCGCAGCGACGAGTTGCTTTTAGTTTTAACATATCGAGCGAATCGGAAGTGATAAAAGTCCGATTCTCTAGAAGTGTTAAAAGCTTCGACTCGATACGGTATGTAAAAGCGAAGCTCAAGTCGTGCCGTGACGGTCGTTGGTATAATTTATTTTTCTTCTAGTGATTCCTTTTGTACATAAAATATAGGTGTATTCTTGTACAGTTTTAAATATTAAATTATCATTTAGTTTTGGCAGTGTTGGTATTCGATCAATTTTTTACAGGTATACGCTCTATCGTTATCGATTTGTCTAAATAATGTCTTCCATCATGCGTCAAGTTAACATAACCGATGCGAAAGCTCTCGTCTCATATAATAATTCAAATGTTGCCTGATGCATGGAAGTCTGACCGAAACAGCAAAAAAAAAAACATTTCCTAACGAACAAAAACAGAAGTTGTGTTAGTGTGAAGTAGGTTTTTTGAGGGTGCTTATCTGTTACCTATTTGCTTTGTCGCGAGCTAGTGCGGCGTTGTCTTTAGGATCTGTGGAGTTGTCATCGACCGCGAGAGGCGGGCCGGCCGTCGCGGTGGGCGTCCGCTCCGCACCGTCAACTATTCAAATGCAAACGAAACACAACAATGGTAGGAGTTAGGACGCGTGAAGGACGTCGTATATCTAATGGCACGGATCTGGCGAACATGCATTTCGCTCCACATGAATAATCAATTATTTAAATGACGCCAATTAGAAGACTTTCTCGAAAATTATGCACAATGTCTATTGTGTCTTTTATTTCAGTCGTTGACGTATCGAAAACCAACACTGCGTAGCCATTGACTATGACTAGTAATCTGTTGAAGACTTTGTTCTTCTTAGTATCTGATTCATATTTTCCTACTAGATTTAATATTGATGTGTTATGTTACTACATAACCACTGTTAATTATAATAAAAACCAAATTATATATTCTAGAGACATATGTAAAAACACTAGAAATTAAAATAAGGTTCCTTCAAGTTAGAAAAAGTAAAATTTGTAAATTATGACCTGTAAATAGAATTCAAATTTTGATAATATTAATAATTGTTAATTAATGTAGTTAAAATATATCAATTCGATAGTTATAACATCTACATGTGATATGTCTTTATAATGTACTGACTGTCATGGCGACAGCAGGCCACGAATAAAAATACATACAGACATAACATTAGAAGTTTGTGGTACTTTACATAATAATGAGATTGTGTGAGGTCCCGCAGTTTACAGTTTTTGCTATTCTCCATCAGAATTTACATATGAGAGGCCCGCGATTGGGGAGTTAGGCGATATGCAAATATTTAGTCCGAGTTTGAATGCTTGGTATTGAAGTGCGCTCGCGCGCTGCGCTCCCGTCGCTCGCGGCGCACGCGACGGGAGCTTACCATTCATACCTTTGTATTGCACATTTTTATCTAAACCTAACTTCTCATCTCTTCAAATATTACGATTTGCCGCCGCATATAATGCAACGGAACTGAATTTATTCTATACATTGTTATTTTGTTTTCGTTATGTTTGTATTTATTTTTATACCTTGGTTATTTTTTTCATTTTTTTGTTTTTGTATTCATTTGAGTTCTATTACTTTTTTATGTTTCTTAAATTCATTTTAAAGTAAAATAACGTGCGTCGTGCATTTATTTTTGTAATATATTAAACGTCGTTATTATTATAAACAAGATTTCAAACTCTTCATTGAAATTAAGAAAAAATTGTAAATAATTACATAATTTTAAAATATATTTATATTATTAAGTTTTATGTTTTTTTTTTTCCTTGGTTCCTTTATCCTTATGTTTTTTTTATGGTATTTGTGAAGTGTCACATGATACCGAAACAAAACTGTCTTCAAGTGAAGACCCCTGGGTAGTTGCAACAATTAACAAATTACTTGAGGACAGGCGAACATTGTTTTTAGTTACCTACCTGGAATTTTAAGGCATCCATTTACAATGTGTTGTAAAAGTCTTAGTCTTAAATTTTTTAGCTGTTTCGTAATTTCGTATTGGTTTGAAGCAACCTCATCGTGGGTGGTGTCTATTGAATATTACGCGTTTCGAAATTTTGGGAAAAATTAACAGATTGCTAGTCTGTGCCTTCCTTATTTATCAAGTTCATCATACATATTTCATTTACAAAATATATAAAAGTTCTAACAGACAAGAATGTATCTATATTCATCTAAGATGCTACTATAGGTAGATATTAGTAGGTATCCGCTTAGGATTCACGGGTTGCCCCGGTCCTTTGAGAGGCTTGCGCGGGGATATGGATTCAACGCGTAGAGGCCCTTTGAAGAAGTTGATGACATGTAGTGCTCCTGCCCAAACCCGTCCTCGGCTATATCAATAGATGAAATTTCCATGAACGTCGTAGGTATTATTATTAAAATAAGTAAAAATAATAATCTTTACTTAATTCACTGCAATTTTACGATGTTGTTGGCTAAGTCAATCACCATAAAAAAGTCTATTAACTATTAAATTATAAATTCACATATATATTATAGATACATTATGTATATAGAATACATTATGGGACCTATATGAATCAATTCAACTAGTAGAAAAAAAAACCAGGCGACTGGTTTTATTTCTACTTCGATGAAAAACTTTATTTACTTGTCATAAAGTTTTGGATTATACTATTTATAATATGCCTCACTCAAAACCAAACTGAATGAAAATCATTTACGACATACTTAGGCATTTCTAGACAAAAAGTCTGACTCAGACAGTACTAAAAGATTAACATTCGATTTAATACCGATTTCGAATGAAAATCGATAGGAAACGAACTACTTATTCGTCTCATCGATTTTGAGTGACTTTCAGGTTTCTATAATAGTTTCTGGTCTATTTTCGAAATCTGTGACTAGCAAAAAATCGATGTCTCGGAAAGCGGAATTATAGAAAAGTAATGACAATCCTTTCTTAACATTGGACTAGATATATTAATTCTATCCTCATCTCCGAATTAAGATGCAGTTGAGGTAGCTAAAGTACTAAATAAATCCACATTCAAGTCAATACCCAATTACCCATTCTTTCTGAATCAGACTAAAATGAGCACTCAGCTTCAATACAATTAATTTAGAAAATTCTTGAGAAAGGGCATGTTAACTGCTTATCAGCTAAAAAACTGCCAGGGCTAAGCATTTCCTGTCTTAGGTAAGGCAGGCTGGCGTCAAGAGAAACAATAACTATTTGAAAATATTGCACTCATTAAAAATGTCGCCCCTTTTTATGGGCACAATTGTTCTTTACCGGCTTAGGAATGAATAGTAAAATTCCTGGGTACTGTAAATAAAATCAAGACCACGAGTTGGCAGTGTGCTAGTGACATCCTCAGGGTTTATCATTAGGTATATTTATGTACCTATACGAAATTTCAACTTAATCAGTACAGTAGGTTGGAAGAAAATTGGATGTGAGAAGACATGGGGGTTCATATAGTTAGGTGGTTCTGAAAGACTGAACCCTAAAAAGTATAAATTGAAAATTTGCAAAAAACCCTAAGCGCACAATAGGTATGGAACAGAAAGATATTTCTAAGAAGAACATTATCTAAGTACTCTATTCATGGTGCCCTCTTATATGAGTACGGTACGCAACTGTAAATTGATGAGGAGTTGAATATTCTGACTTCCACTTGCTGCAGTATCAGTCAGGATCCATACTAATATTATAAGTGCGAAAGTCTGCCTGTCTGTCACGCTTTCACGGTCAAACCGCTAAATGGATTTTGATGAAATTTGGTATTAATATAGTCAAACATAGGCTACTTTTTGACGCAGGCACAGCTGCTTCCCAGTTAGTATACTATATTTTAGAAATACCATGAATTTACTGCATACCAAATTTTATAACAATTTGGAGGTCTATTATTAAATGACTCACCGATTACGACGAATGAAAATCATTCGACTCACCGGATTTGCAAATCATACTTTTCAAAAATAGTATCTGTTGTGAATGGATGTGCAAATATGTGTGTGCAAGTGGACTGTATTAAGGAAACTAAGAATAAATGAGGAATTTGTAGATGAAATGAAAGGCAACAGTCGAATTTGGTAGTTTCTCTGTATTATGTTGATATCACTTGGATCTTACAAGAACACTGACAAAAATCACACTTGTTTTTACAAAAGTCAAATCAGCATAGAAAAATAAATAAGTAATCAAACTAAGAAGTTTGCAAAAGTATCATAATCGTCTATTTAAGCGCTATGAGGCCAAACGTACACCAGATACGTAAAATAACACCACCTATTTTCTTTAGGGGTTAATCCTTGAACCACAGGATAGAACAGCATGCATAACGGCAGCCGGCTGTCGCTAGAGTCTTTAAACGTTTTGACCATCGGTTAAAATAAGAGATGCAAATATCACCCAGTTAATACAATTAAGATGGATAGATAGAACCTGTAGTTAAAGATACCTATCACAAAAGAGGATTGTAGAAATGGATACAAATGCAAATCAAAGTCTAATTTTAATTGTGATCTAATCGAGGATCGAACTTGAGCCCTTGTGGCTCTGAGGCAAGGACATTCTCACTGCACCGCCGTCGATCAAATTGCATAAACCACGTAAACGATATCTCCATTCCTCAATTCACTAATAATACTTTATTTTCCAAACGCCCACTCGAACAAGGGTTCATTACAAAAAAAATATTGAATTACAAACGCACAAAGAGCAAAGAATGGGTAAAAAACCACCGTTACAGAGCGGACTAATTATTTCTTTGTAAAATGCAATTTATAGGACGTGCCTAGCAGAAAACAAGGCTTTTTGTTCAAATAACAAAGGAGTTTTTGCCGAAATCAGAGATATCATGTCGGCGAGTAGGTAGATCGGTGTCCCTAAAGATTTCAGCCGATCATTTACAAGATTTGTACCTGCTAACTCATTTGCACTTATTAATCTCGCAAAGGCATAGTTTTTCTTGTTCCACATCAGTTGGAAAGTCGGGCAGCCACCAATGAGATGGGTCGACCATCTTCATAAAACTATGGGTAAAACCTGGATGTGAGCAGCCAGAGACCAGGTGACATGGAAAATCCACCTGATCTCTTGCTGCCTATACCGATTTTTGAGGGATACCTGGCTGAAGAAGAAGAAGATTCTATACTGACTCACTGAAAACAAAGCTGATCAGGGGGCTAAGCCAAATTCACAAATTGAAAAACGATAAAGACGTTCGCTGTCCATCGCCATTATTATGAATCGCCCACATAACATACCTAAGTGAAGCCTGAATCAATTACTTATATTTCGACCACATAAATTTTGCCCGGCTAATTTTAAAATATTAGAGCACACTCAATAATTTGGAATATAACCTACCCATGTTCCAAATTTCATTCAAATCCGTTTAACCATTTGTTCGTGATTGCATAACCAGCTTTAAATAATCCAACCTTTCAGATTTTTAACAAATAATATTAGCCTCCGCCCGGGAATCTCCTGCCGATCCCGTGGGAATTTCGAAAAGTTAATTCTTATTTGACATCGTTGACATGATCTGAGGGTAGTTTAAGAAACTACGACAGGACTGGAGACAGTTTCCAGAATCTCTGACACCAGATGTAGAGTCGCTAACCTTGAAACCGGCACGACATAAAAAAAAAATTCTGATACCACAATTCTATTCTGTGCTACAAAATTACCTGAACTATCTAAAATACTTATTTTTTGGGATTTCCGGTTCTCTATATGAGTAGGTATGTGTGCCTTCCGGGAGATTAGCTATAATGTGGTCCATGACAAATTAAACTAAACATAAAATCTTCTAAATTAAACTATAAGATATAAGATAAAAACCGTATTAACGGTTTTTATCGCGTTTATTACTTATTTATTTACACCTGACGTTTCAAACACTTTACAGCGTTATTAAAATAGTTTAATTTAATGAGTAACAATCGCGAAAACATAAGAAATCATTATAAAATCTCCTATCTCAGAAACTCTTATCAGTGCCTGATACTTGATATAATACAGTTCCCAGGGATTTCCTTATGGTATTTCTCGCTTTTACCTATCCATACTAATATTATAAATGCGAAAGTCTGTCTGTCTGTCTGTTACGCTTTCACAGCCAAACCCCTAAACGGATTTTGATAAAATTTTAGTTGAAGACCCGGTGTCAAACATAGGCTACTTTTTGACGCAGACGAAGCTGCGAGAAACTAGTAGTACTAGCTGTACTATATAAATACTGTAATAAATTTATAACAAAAAATAAATAAATGTCATACAGAATTTAAAAATAGATAAATATATAAAATCATTAATACGAGTATTATATAAACTTAAGCATAATTTTCAATTGGTTGGTTGTTCGTCATAGATCATAGTATTCGATAATTAAATCCATATCCATACTAATATTATAAATGCGAAAGTCTGTCTGTTACGCTTTCACGGCCAAACCGCTGAATGGATTTTGATGAAATTTGGTATGCATATAGTTGAAGACCCGGGGTCAAACATAGGCTACTTTTTGACGCAGGCGGAGCTGCGGGAAACAGCTAGTAACTAATAAATACAAGAGATTCAGGTATGCGCCTCTCTCATCTTAGGCTGGTCTAACACACACGTTAAGACAAAAATAAATTAAATTACAAAGTTGGCTGAAAGAGATTGCTTAGCAATAAGTCCGCCTTTGCTCTATACTTTTTTTAGAACTGTATTATTTAATGTTTATCAAGCACCATAAATTTAATGTAATATGGAATATAAAAACATATTAAATTTTATTACACAATAATATATAAATATAAGAAATACACTACATAAACTTATAATTTGGCAGTGCACGATGCGCGCACGACCGTAACATCCGACCACTACAGCAATACTGAACAACTGACCAAAAGAAAAAAAGAGACGTTCATTACACACTCATTCTATCTCTTTTACTCTGTTGCTCAAGTGATTGTTTTAAATTAATTACACGCATTAGTACCTTCTTTCTCACCTCCACTTACTAATCTTTTTATGGCAACTTGAACTCTCATTCACTTTATCACTTAGCCCCCGAAGGAGAATTTCTATTGTTTTATGATTTTACATTCTCACGTCAATATTATTAGAAAAAAACATAAAAAAATATATCCGAAAAAAATGAGTGACCTTTAACACGTATTTTAAAAATGTAAGTAAATTACAAATGGAACTTCACGCTCGTATGCTTCCCGAGCAAGGATAGAAAAAATGTGTAAGTCGTCTTAGTATAGATGTTTTTTAATTTTTAGCACCTATATCAATAGAAATACTTGCAGTAGTATTGACAAATATTATAAATTATACTGAAATGCCCTTTCATCTCTGTGTTCCTGATAGTTACAAATACATCAGTTTAACAATTTTTTTTTTTATGGAGCTCGATAGTCGAGCGCGACGCTTGTATCTGTTGTAAATGCGCCTGCTTAGCGACGGCGAGACGCGACCACTATTGGATTGGTCGCCGTTTGGTGCCATTTTCGTTATCGATAGATAGTAGTAGCGAAGCTGTGTCAGATTACTTTAGGCAGTCTAAAAAATCTGACAATGTAGGCCACCCTGGGTCATGTTCCTGTTGGTCTGGTTTCCCTGTAAAATGGGTTACGGAGGTCAGACGGCAGTCACTCTTTTATAATAACCAGTGCCGCCAAATCTGGGACCATGACTTATAGCGTACCCTAGGCTTCGAAGCGTAAGCTGACGACGCAACTGGAATACACGCTAGGATAAAGAGCGATTTATAAATTTTAGTTGAAGTCGATCGTGCTAGTCCAAGAAATTTGTGTAAAAAAGGAATTTTTATCTCGTCTTTTTTCATCTGCCTCTTTTCACGCCTATCAAATCTACAGAGGGGTATTTGGCACTCACTTCCTTAGTTTTTAGTATTAGAAATTAAAAATAGATCTTACAATAAGAAGCTCATAAGAAAGCATTCTGTAATTTTTCCTTGGAACAATTATACTAAAATCATTCAATTTGCTGCTGTAACCTAGCTGAAATTTTAAAATTTTAATAAACTTTTGTTGTCCACCAAAAAAATATATGATTATTGCTGATAAATACTCTATGCACTGAAAGAATACCTACCTTTAAGAGTAGTAAAGATAAGTACGATTCATTTATTTTAATTTCGAAATTTATGATGATGTTAGACGAAATTTTCCGTACATCAATTTAATATTCTTATTCCACTGTCCAATTATATTACTTTAACAATATTTAATAATCTTATACACGCAATATAATCAATCAAATTTTTTATGTTAATTTCTCCAAATTCGGGAGAATAATCCATATTCATTTACTTACTTAATTACGACCCTGGCTCAGCGACCCGAAGTAGATCTTGGCTTCCGAAACGAGAGAGCGCCAGAGTGTTCTATTCTGCGCGATGGCTCGCTAGTTGTCGGCTCCCATCTCTCGCAGATCAGCCTGTACTGCATCGCTCCAGCGGTATCTGGGACGGCCGACTGGTCTTCTGCCTGCTATCTTCCCCAGATCACCATATTTACTTCTAATTTATTATTATTAGCTATCTAAGTTTTACTTATGCTTACCTGAGCTCTTGTGAGTGTTTAGAAATAATCGGGATAGCAAAATATAATATATTACCTTCATGTAGCAAAGTCGATTTGTTTTTTTTCAAGAAGTTGTACCCAAGTCGATTGATAGGTAAAGCGGCTTAAATGTAGTCAGTGTTTCAGAACCCAGTTATAGACGAAAATCAGTTTTCACATATTTACTTCTCTAAAAGATCTATCATCTTAAACTTTTTGCTAATACTCAATAAAAAATATTCAGAAAGTTACTACGATAAGTGAGGTGATATACGTTTACATTTACATTATCGTCTATGGCTAAGATGGATCTGCAAATTCTGCTAAATTGTAATACGAAGGGGCGCAGCCCGAGTCACGTCGGGGCTCCAACCCATTACCCGCTCCAAACCGTATCGACGAATAACCGCCAATTATTATCGAAACGCTCTACAATCTTTTTACAATTTCTTCTCCGTCCAGCGTTATTATATTTCTATTAAGCCTTTTTTGTAATCAAACTACTAATGATTCGATTCCATTTCCTAGACGGACGTGCCGTCTCTTGATGTTAATGACACTACGTAATTAGATCCGGATGGTTTGAGGGCGTTGACTTGCGGTGCCCGACCGGTAGATAATGGTGAAGTGTCAATTTTACTGAAAATATGGTAATTTAGTAGAATTAATTCGGTTTCCGCGGATAGAAACAAACAAGATGTAATAAAGTACCAAAAGTCGTGAGCAGTTGATGCCACCGCAGCGCGCAATCACATCCTTTGTTGGTATAGCTAAGTAAATTTACAGCTAAATACTGTCAATATTTTCTATCAATAATTTAGCTAGGTGTATAACGTTGCAATTTAAACCCTAAGCCAGTGATTTTCTCACCGACTTTAAATAAGATTATTTTTAACAGGCCGCCTGCCTGACGTCTCATCCCTATCGTTGGTGGACTCTATACTATACTCATATTCAGGGTACGCTTCGGTCATGGACCATCACTCATGGGCATAAATATTTATTTATTAAAACTTTATTGTACCACAAGTAAAAATACAATTGGCGGACTTAATGCTAAAAGCATTCTCTCCCAGTCAACCATTAGGAAAAACAGAGAAAATACAAAGCGGCGCAAAAAAGCTTTGTGTGATATTACAGAAAAAAAAGAACCCTACAGCTAAATAAACATATATATATTTACACAAATAGGGAGTATAATATACATACATATATATTTAAAGATATTAATGCAGAGAAATTGTGATTCTGGTTTATAAATTAGAGAGAATTCATTAAATATGGCGGTAATAATAATAAATTTTCTACCATTTGACCTTTTTACATAAAAAAGTAATAGTATTATGATTAGAGTGCAACCTGCACTCTCTCTCTTTACAATTCAAGGAAAAACTAACAACTAACGAAGAAAAAAAAACTCTCTCGGGCTTAATTTTGCATATAATTTAATCACACTCAATGCAAATCAGTATGTTTATTTAGTAAGGGGATTTCCCACGTCGACGTCTGCGTATATAAATAAAATGAAACATGATGTAGGCGTACGCAGATAGACACCTCCCATTGTTTGACAAATTCAATTAGATAAGCCATGGCCAATCGGAGTGACAGCTATTGAACTTGTAGGGTCATAGACCTACAAATATCTTATGTGAGGATTATAGTATTGCTCGTCTGTTGTCTGTATTTATAGCCTAGTTATTCTTATAAATGAACATCTTACCGAAACGTTCCTTCTGTCTGACACCAATGTTAAATAAAAAAAATGCAGTTGATAACGTAGAAATTTAATAGTAAGCAGTCAAGGCAATCAATCAAAATGCAACTGAAAAGAGAGTGACTCTCAATTGCCCTTTTTCAGTATGAGTGATTGAGGACTTGAGGTTACGTACTTTAAGTAGTGCTAGCCCAGGACAACAAAAAAATAATAATCGAAAGGAATCCTACACACACTACATACAGTTACACATTTACTGATCAAACTACAATGTAATGTAGCTAATTAGCATCCGTACCAAAGCTGAAAGCCTCTTAGTACCCAGATCGTTATTATTATTTTAATCCGTTCGCTAACAAAGAGAAACCATTGTGAGATTAGTAACAATTATCCCTGCTTCGTGACGCTGGTTTACTCTACAGAGAACGGTTTGTCTTTGAATCGAGGAAAATCTTAACTAATTTTATAAATGGACAATCTGTTTTTATTTGTTTGGTATGTTTTCACGCTTTGTGTTATTAATTCCAAAAAATATCAATAACACTTTTATTGTTTAGTTTTAGTTTAGTAGTTATATGTAAGTTAGCTTTAGTTTTTATTTAAATATCTACAATGATATTGATTTGAACCTAATAAAATGAAACTATTTTACGTTGTAAAGTTACAACCATGAACGCTTGAAAGTGTTTGAAACGTTATGTGTAAATATATAAATAAGTAATAAACGCCATAAAATTATCAATACAATAACTTCTTCTTTTCATGTCACAAACCTCAAAATGTCTTTATTCTGTTACTCTAGAAACTTGACATCCTCTGTGGCCGACTTATAATTTTTCAGGGATTTTACAAGGCGGGGAATAATTAGAACTGGATGCTCTCACTACTCTAAATAGTGATTCCTATAAAAACCTCTACATTTTTTTAGATACGAACTTATTCTATATATATATATACGTTTTCATAAGTAAATAGGTGTGTGGTTTGATACTTTTCTTTCGTCTGTATTTTTTCAATACTATTATGAAATATGTTCAATTAAATAGTTAATTTAATGCCAAGAAACTAATTGAAAACTTTTGCAAAATGAAAACTAATTTAAAATAAAAAATATTTATTATTTATTGAAATGACAAGGATGAAAGAATAATTATGTAGAGAGACAAAGTCACTGAAGCTTCTGTGTGGGGAAAAAATAAAAAAAACATGTTAGTAATTTTTAGTGGTTCAATTCAAGACTACGGGATCGTTGCGAATGGAAATCTGTAGTCTCTGTCTGTCTACGGGAAACGGGCGTTTTGATAGGTATGTATGTAATTCGAAGGGTCACTTACTGTACCCTGATGAAGGATTTATATATATACCAATTATTTGTGCCTTCCACTTTCATTAAAACTTTTTCCTAATGATATTACCTATATACCACAGCTATATACACACACATGTTGTATCTAGTCTAGAGTGTAAAAAATTTACTTCCTTAATTTTGCTACTTTCTCTTAAATTTACACTTCAGTCTGAATCAAGAATATTCTACGTGTTAACAATAAGAATATGTACCGATTGTTCGAAAAAGATTTCATTGGAATAGTCTGAAGATTGCATCGAATGTAGATAGTGAAACAATGGGAGCAATTTAAAAACAAGAGTTGAAATCGAGCGGCCCTCACATGCTTTTGCTACAAAAATCTACACTAAAAATTCTAGATGTCTCGTTATTTTATTTGCTGCAAAAGATTTATATAATTTAACTAGATTGCCAGGGCTAAGGAGGGCAGACGGCAGTCGCTCCATTGTAATAATCGGTTCCGAAAAATCTAGGAACATGAATTACAGCGTACCCTGGGTTCCGAAGCGTATAAGCTGACGACGCAACTAGGAATACACGCTAGGATGATGATGGTTGCTTTGGTTTATTTTTTTCTTTATTGCTTAAGAATCAGGCACAGATTTAGTCTTATTTTACTCTTTTTCAAATTCCGTTTCTTTTAATGAAAAACGTGTATCACACCTAATAATATTCCGACCCCACTTCACCCCATTCTGATAAAAAGACGCCTATAGATTTAAACTGCCGCATAAGCAGTCCTTGCGTAGTCACGTTTTGAATTTAAACCAATAGATAACGACACGTTTTTATGTAAAGTGAACAACTTAAACTTTTCCATTCCTTAGAAATTCGAATTAGAATTGACCGTGAAAATTTATCAGTTTATGTCCCATATTACATAGCAAGTTATGTATATTTTAATAAATATAAGCCATACAATGTCTGAGAGGGAATTTTCTAGATATTCAATGTTGAATGTACTTGGATGATTTAATATTTTTTTTATGCTAGGTTCTATGCATGGGCAAGGGGATATACTGCATTATAAAACCGTACTTTTTGGAAAACTTACTTGAAAATTCGAATGTCCAATAGAAGATTAGTCATTAATAAATAGAGTATATTCATAATCATACGAACTCTTCTGCTGTTATGAAGTGTAAGTGTAGCGGTCACCATATGCTTATCTATATCTATATATATAAAAATCAATGCCACTTTTCGTTGTAATTTTATAACTCAGAAACGGGCTCATCTATCCAAACCAAATGTTTAGGCTTTGTTCGGACTATTTACTAGATGGTTTATGTAAAGTTTGCACATAATCGGTCGAGAGGGTCTTCATTTATCATTTTATACGTAGCGAAGCACGTACCGGGCCGCTAGTATAAAGCTTATAACATAAAAAAATTATACCACGCTGCCGAACTCGTATTCTTGAACTTGGTAATTTAGCATTATCTCTCTCCCTCTAAACCAAATTAGGTATAAAAATTCAAGCATTGCATGCGAATGCTATAATCCAAAATCTATAATAGCTAAGTAGATAGAGTTGTCGTTTGACTGTGTGTATTCAGGCAGCTTGACTTAGCTGACCACTAATACATCCTCATCAATAGACCCTGTACCTACATCTGGATGATGATCCAATAGGTAAAAAGGTAGGGTTTGGTGTAAAACGGATACGAAGGTCAAACGGCTCAATGTAACAACCAACATATCTGAAAGATTAGGAAATATGTTTAGATGAAGTTTTATTTAGTCTTAGGGTGGTTGACTATTTTGTTTAATTATGTTTAAATATTCATTAACTTTATTTTATTTATTGGCACACCATGCAGTTTTACAACAAAACATGACTTAATAAATATTACATGGGTTCAAAGGCTAGTTGGAAAACCAAGAGCGCTTGACAAAACTATAAATACATTTAAATGAGTTGAAATTTATATCAAACGGTAGAAACACAGGACACAATTTAGTTTGTTTAGAGAATCTTAATATTAATGTTAGGAGAAGACTTGCATTAGGTAATTACATAAAGTAAATTAGAATGACTAAGAAATTTATACTTAAATCAATGAATCAATTCATAAATGTTGTATTTAAAAGTATTAAGTGATAAGCTATAGATGAAATAGGTATATAAGAGGAGACACTGCTATAAAGTACAACTATACTCGTATCACATCTATGCAAAGAATCTTCGCTTGCCTGCTCCTTGTAAAACAGTTCCTTACACCTGTAAAAGATATCGGGAAGAAGCAACGGTACATTGCATAAATTGATAAAATTTTCCACTTTGAATTGAAGTAAAGGAAAAGCTACATAACATTACTCTGGAACGGACGGTCATACATACATCTCACAGTCAAATCTTAAGGTAATTTGTGACGATTTTGTCGCTCATTTAATATGCAAGGAATATAAAGTGTCGAATGAATCGATTACTTGTATAATGGTAGCAGCTGCAAATCAGATATCTGAATATCAAAGTGTGACGAGATGGCCAGTATGCTCTATATTCATTATTATAAATGAAATATGGAGGGCTACTCAGCCTACGAGTGCTTATTATGTACGTAACTTTGCGTTTTCTATAAAATTACCATGATCAAGTGTTGTTTACACAATTCTATGTTTAGAACAAATGATCTATTCAATTTGGAAGGAATATGGTAGAATGATTGGCGTGATGTTCGTTTACAATTTTTACAAGTAACTTTGTGTCCTAGCATTTTCACTTTCGAAAGAATGTAAGGCTACTATACACTATTACTTGTCCTGTTGTAATACGACGTATTTAGACGACTTCACGCTAAACATTTACAGATTTTATTTTGTGAAGACGAAACGCTATGACTTAGATCATTTATTTTTGATTTTTTTCTAAGATAAATCATTGATTTAAAAACTTCAGTCCCCCGTATTCAGTCCACAAAATGTCATTGAACATTGTATGTTCATCAGCTAATAATATCAGAGTGGGATTCTGTGTTCTACGTTAGGGGAACTAAAATGCTGCTGAATATATCTGAATTATTTATTATGTACGCTGGATCACGTGATGCAATTGTGAAAGAGCGACGCATTTATAACCAAATTAAAATGTATGAGTTTTACGGTTATTATATAAAACATTCGTTTTTACCTACGGGTTTGCTTGCGCGATGTGCGTTTATGATACTTTCATAATCAGGACTTGATTATAATAATTCTTATATCAATAATAATTAACACAAATGTAATTCATTATTTTTTGTTACACATAGCTGCCAGTAAATCATAACAATGCATTTTCAATTGTTTACGACGCACATGTGCATTTCAGGCACTAAATATGTTAATAAGTACCTATTTTTACTAAAATAAAACTAAATGCTAAAGATTTATCAAGATTTTGATACTCACGTTATTAATTAATTCAAATCCTTCAAAAAACCATCCTAAAATTACAGAAAGCAATAATGAAATACCATTTCTCTTTCCTTTTCTTCTCAATTCCTTTTTAATTTATAATTAGTTTCAACAAAGCACCTAAATAGATAAATTAAAATCGACAGCAGCATATTACTGCCGCCCGGTACCCACTAGGAAGGGGCCCGCATATCCTCCAATCCTAATTGAGCCGATTGCGGGTGCTAAATAGTCCAGATTGGGCCAGGATGGATCAGATTGGACTGATAATGCAATAAGGAAGTCCACGTCTGCTGTCTTAACGGATGCACTCATTGAAATGTTTCTATTGATTTTGAGTGCGATGGTGGTGATTTTGTCTGTTGTTCTATTGGCTATGACAGGATAATGGTGCATAACTCATCAATTATTTAGATACGTAAATTTCTTATGTGCCAAAAATATACAAATTTTTTAATTCACTCTTGAATTAACTTTATTCAAAAGTGCAAAGGAGGTCTTTTCGCGAGTGCAATTTTAGTAGGTTTGCCTTCTAAGAAAATAATTTTACAATACAATGTACCTTTATTCACATCACATCATATTAATGGTACTTAAAAACTATGGATAAACGGCGGACTCGTTGCTAAGCAATCTCTTCCAGCCAACCTTTAGATATTTAATAATTAAGAATGGACTGGAATAAAAATTTTATGATTCCAAACCTCCTTTCATAAAACTTGGCACGACTTTAATTTGTACTAATGATTTTTATTTATTTCACTTGTTAATTATTCATATTCTATCGGGGAACTATTAGTACTTAAAAATCCATTTTGTTCTCTCGCTGGACTAAAAAATAGGACTAACAAATTTGACTAGTAAGCCATTGGATATCACTATTATTGAAGATATTTATTTCTCTTTATATCTCGTTGATTTGATTGATTGGCAATGACTCCTGAATTTGAAAGGATCTAATTTCGTAAACTACCTTACATGGCTGTCTGCTTATTACCACTCAAAGCCCACGTCTAACTTACTGAAAACAGAGAACGTTTGTCTATTACTATATTAGGTTAACTACTATTAGCACGCTAGGGATGCTACTTTACCAAATGAAGCAATATTAGTCCAAACAAAGAAAACTATAGATCGTTTTAGATTTTACAATTTTGTCTGGAAACTCATCATCACCGTTTGTCAATTATTTATTATAGTTTTTGTCTGTAATTTACATCTTTATTAATTTATTTCGGTTTTTCTTTTCGTCAATTAAATATCTTTCTATTCTAATAAATCTAAACAAATTCGTTACTATCGTCATTACCATCAAGTCAAAATTGCTCCCATTACAAAAAGCATATTGGCGACGTAATACAGTACTGATTCTAAGGGTCCTTAGTACAATATGCTGGCCTCATTATGAGGGC
The DNA here is from genome assembly GCA_947363495.1 of Euzophera pinguis. Lineage (NCBI taxonomy): Eukaryota > Metazoa > Arthropoda > Insecta > Lepidoptera > Pyralidae > Euzophera > Euzophera pinguis. The sequence continues at coordinate 10,410,135 of OX376163.1, forward strand.
TCTTTGTCCTTAGAACCAGTTCTTTTATTTATGCCTTTTATAGCAAAGCAGCACTTACAATAAGTGTATCAAATCAAAGTGCCCCCCTCTGGACACTTCTTTATGAAGTCTCCCCAATGGCGTCTTAAATTTATTTCTATTTAATTAAACTGGATTGTCTTTTATTAATGGTTAGTGAATGTTCTCAAGTGTCCATTTTTTTTCGTAATGTGCAACCATGGGAAAATGGACGAAGTTATTTTGTGATATTTGATGAGTCGATAATAAGAATAAAAATCTTTACTGAATTTGAAGCAGTTAAAATGAAAGAATTCTCTCTTTTAGTGTTTTCAAAGTCAACTGCATTGATTGAACCGACATTCCCATGTTGAGCTAGTAGAAATATGCATGGTAGAGTAGATTCTCCTGAAACCTTTTACTTATCCATACTTCCATACTTAATATTATAAAAGCGAAAGTCTGTCTGACCGTCTGTCTGACTGTTATACGCTTTCACGACTTTGCCTCTGAAACGATTTTAATAGCATTTGGTATAAACATAGTTGAAGATCCAGGGTCAAACAAGGGCTACTTTTTGACGCGGGTAGGGTCGTGGGAAATAGCTAGATTTATATATTTAAACTATAGTTTGAAAGAAAAAGTGAAAAAGATGAATTATAATTCATCTTTTTTTCTATCTCTTGCACAGAAATATACACTTATTACAAGTGGACTTATCTTACAACCACTTCTAAACCAAGCGTTTGTTAAAGACTAAAATTATTAGGTAAAATAGCAGCCCTGCCCAGAAGGTAGTTCGACATTAGAGGTGGCTGCACATAGTTAATTATCTGTGTGTTCTCAACTCACGACCCACTAGAACGTGAGTTATGGATGGTGCGATACAGCACTCCCGATGTTTCTATTGCTTCGGACCCAGTTTTTTTTTTTTTTATTCTATGACTGGACAACAGGCATGTAAAATGTGTAGGATAATGCATGAACTACTGGTAGAAACATTTAAAACCATTAAAACCTATCATGCAATAAAAACTGTATAAGTTCCATAAATTTAATTTCTTTCTTTAATGTCTAAATATAAAATTTATTAATATAACTTTCGTCTAATTAGATCTGTGTTCCTATATATATATTTTTTTTTTTTATATTTTGACCACTTTCAATATCTCTACTTGTAATATCGCGAAACTTAATCAATGCACTTACTGTAATTCATGTAAAGCATGTACATCTGTGTTTTTCTATTTTAATAGATAGAAAAAATTTCGTATGGCAACAAATTGTTTTCATGTCTAAATATATTTTGAAAAATGACATTTCAAACGAGAAAATAGTTCAAGTGAGTACATGTAAAGTGATACAGCATTGCCGACAACATGACAATAACAGGCGCCAAAGCATCTCATTACACGGGTGTTGCCACCAACATAACCGTTCTTGACAACATTTAATTGCAAACTTACTTAGCGCAATTACACGCATCCATGCATCCAGGCCACCGCAAGATTTCACTTCTGACCCAACGTAGAAATTTAATTGTAAAATTAACTCTTTGTTTCGCGACCTCGCCGTGTCGCTTGTAGGTAAATTTTTTTGCATAATTAACGTTAAGTTTACCGCCACGTCCACAGTGTTACTCGAAATGAAAACCTTGAATGAAAAAAGTAACAATGGTAGCGAATTTGTCATTACTGTCGAACGTGACTGAAACCCAAACAGAACGCCACGCATGTCTCGTTTATTTTACTTTATTTTAATATCACCCTGATTTTTTACTCTTTTCCATCAATCTCGGCTTTTCAGAGCCCTTTTTGTCTGACAACGTGACTTATTTCGGATTTTTCTTTGTAAACAAACAATGATTGACGTTTTACGTGGAGTACTTGGTTGTTTGATCAAAGTGCATACTTATATCGGTTTCTGTGAATATAAATAAAATTTTATCAAGGGAGCTAAATGTTAAATATGTTTTTGTTAACATACAATCTATGGTCCTGATAAGTGTAACTTAATCAGAAATAATGCTTTATCTTTGCATTTCTTTTTCTTTTGATTATGTTCCTTTTAGTTTAATTGTCATAGATATTACAGAAAATATAAAATAAAGTATATTATATTGTACACGCTTCTACCCTTCTGGTAAGCATATCTTCTCCTGTCACTCGCTGGTTGACTGTAAAATTATTTGTTTTTTCTGTACAATAAAGATATTACAAACAAACAAAGTCCTTTTTAAAATAAAATTAGTATTTTTAAGTGCAAATCAGCACATTTCTCATCAATTAAATAAACATTCATTTTGCAATGGTATTTTCCACGTCCTGATCATGGACTCCTATATAATTATCATTAAAAATGTCACCTTTAAGTATTGCAGCAAGCTTCAATCAGCAAACTTAACTGCTAATCATCTAACTACAGTATCGAAGTGGTCAATTACTGTCCACTTATTACTTGCCCATTAGTATGTAGTATCAAAGGCTGCATATCATCATCATCATCATCATCATTTCAGCCGCAGTCAGTCCACTGCTGGACATAGGCCTCTCCTAATGATTTCCAAAATGATCGGTTGGCAGCAGTCTGCATCCAACGTTTGCCTGCGACCTTTTTCAGATCCTGACCATCTGGTCGGTGGATGTCCAACGCTGCATTTACCGGTACGCGGTCGCCATTCGAGAACCTTTCTGCCCCATCGGCCATCGGTTCTCCGCGCTATGTGCCCGCCCCGCCCAATCAAAAGGCTGCATAATTACGTATTATATATGGCGCCTTACTGACTAAATTTTCCTACGCACGTGTAACCCTTAATAGGAAAAGTTTTCGTGTTCGTAATTGAATTCTTTCCCCAACAAATTATATTCAAAGAATCTTCTGATTATATTAAGTTAATAGCAAAATATTTACCGTTATATTATTTCATTAATAAATCTCAAAATTTAAGTAGCTACTTAAATAAGTATATTATATTATTTTGTAATCTTTATTTAGTGTTATTTTTCTTGTTGTTGCATTTAAAGCCTCAACTCATGATCTTTCAACAGTAGGTATGCATCGTAAAATTATTCAATAAAATTTTGATGAATAGTTAACATTTTAAATACTTGAATTACCTAAACCAAAATTATAAAATGTACACTAGATATTATACAAAATGCAATTAAACACATCTTACAGCTGAATGTATCATATATACTATCAGCTCTCTTTTATCCCTTACTACGCCAAACTTCTCTGTTAGCCATCGCAATCCAACAATTGCTAGCTATTTGCCTGATATCGTCAATCCACCTGGCAGCTGGATGTCCAGTAGTCCTTCCGTTTCTTGCGTATCACACCGTCTTGCATGTCACAGCGGACCCTGGGCTCCGAGGCAAACCGCAAAGTTAGGAAAGCAACCGGGAAAGTTACAATTTACTCAGCCTGTCATCGTTACTTCTAGCCAAGTGTCCTGCCCAGTTCCACTTTAGAGCTGCAAACGTAGAGAGTAAGTCGTGGACCTTCTTTGTTGGATCTGAAGCTTGCGAACTCAGTAAATGTAGCTTATTTAATAAGATTAGCACGTTCATCAAATACGAACAATCGAGACAATGTTAAATAGTGAGCCATTCTGTAGCCATTAAAATCTTTTAAGTCGAAATTTAAGTCATATGCTGAATAACTAAATAGGCTCTGGCTATATATCAGTGCACCTGTTTAGCCTGTTTCTGAGAATAGCAGATTTTTATTTCACATGCTAAGGCATGCTACACACACACACATTTTTTTCTTTAAATGTCTTTGTCATTTTATATGATCGTATAAAATGACATTCAAAGAAAAAAATGTTTATTGTATCTCAAAGAAAGAATAATTTATTGTATCTCAATTATTCTAACCAGATCAAATCAATAAATCAATTCATTAAAATTTTCTACCTTAATTTGTACTTCAATATTTCTAAATAAATCTGATAAATTAGCTCTTTTAAATTCGCTGTTATAACTTTCTAATAGTTTTGCTAAAATATTGTGTAAAAGACAGTAGTCTTTTGATTTACAAAATTTAATTACATATCTTTTCAAACCACTGCCTAGATAATATTACCGTACACACATCATGCTTTATTTATTTGGTCACAGCTACTCACTACACTTATAATTTATCAAAACAACTTAGTGAGAAATAATAATTGAAAGTGTCTGATAATAAATTCGTAATGCTTGTATGTAACTCGCCTAAATACATTCGCATCGCAACTTTGATGTCATTTAGCGAAAACAATGGAAAGATACCAGCGCAAGTTGCATGTTAATACTTACATTTTATTTAAATCAACTTATTGTTATTATAAACGCGTTGTCCACAACTGCTGTTAAAATTTATAATGCTATTTTTAAGTTTAAATGACTCATGTGGGATATTTGAATGGGTTCTTTACACCACACTTGGTCATAACTATCCTTGATTTGATGTCCAATAAATTCGCTAAAAGCTTTGATTTTCCATTCTCATTGAGATGCGGAACATCTCTTGCAGAAATAACATTTCGTATGATTCAAATATGTTCATGTTAATCGCTTTCAAAATATGTAGAATTTTAATGAGATTTTAATGTCTCTAAATATCTATTTAACGTAAACATACATATACATTACTAGATCTCCACGGTGGCCTGTCATAGATTATATCACACTTATAAAATGGCATCGATAATGATGTCCTAACCGCCAAGAAAGAAAGCATTATGCCTGCATTACGTGAGGTCAGTTCTGATGTGATTTACCTCTCAACTTTATGCACACGGTTGTTAAGGGTCCCGTTATAAAGACCACGGTTTCGATACGCAAATATAACCTACTGTCCATTACGTCTATGTTAGATTGCGATACACTAGTATGGTAACATGTTAGTCAGGAGGGCAATCGCGCTAATTGCAAATCGTTCGTCTCAATGATCATGTCGAACAAAAACGATTCGACTCACCGATTTTGCATTCTCAAAAATAGCAATCCCATTTCTATCTTCATGTAAACTTTTTCCTCTAATCGATATTTTAGTTTACAAAATTTTCATATTTTGTCTCACTATCTTCACTCATTTAACCCAAGTTTAAGTTTAAAAATTATTGATTGAACGCTTTCTGAATTTGTATTATTTAATGAAACATCTCTTCAAAGTCATCAATACTAAATTTTGAAAGCTAGTTTTATCATCCAAAGAGATCTCAAGTATGTAACCCTCCTTACACCGATTTGCATCGGCGTGCCTTATGAGCTTTCCTGGCACTTTTCGCTATCATAAAGTGATCAAATAAGTTATCAAACATGGCTATAAATCAGCAGCAGACTTTCCCTTAGTCGTTAGGATTCACCACGGTACATCGCAACGCATTCTGACCACTTGCCAGGTTTTTTGCTATGCTAATACCTGATGATGACTTGATGTACCCGGTAGTAAATTTTACGGGGTCATTCGAGTTTACATTGAAAATTTTTAGCCTGCAGTCAAGACAACACTGATGCATACAATAGTATGACATCACATATAAACAATGGCCATAAGGGCAGAATAAGCTATAAAAAGCTGGCTCTGTTCTGACATTTGCAGCATCCTTTATCAGGCGACAGAAGTCGACGTACAGTTTTCTGAATTTACATTCTAAAAGTAATTTAATATTTTTATTAATATTATAAAATTTCCTCAGGTTGCTAATGTTTTTTACTTCGATTGATTAAGTTTTGGACCATTTGCTATTATTGTATATTTTCACCTATATACAAAAAATTTATGGACTTCATTTATGTCATGACATGCATTCGTATTTATTTCATGTAAAGTTTAAAGAAAAGTTTAAAATATCAACTTTATCCGTGCGTGATTTTCCAATCACATCTTCAGTTTGCAAATTGTAAAAATTACAATCTATTTTTAAACACGTTACGACATGTAATACTGATATTTCAGCCACAAATAAAAAAAAAAAACATTACACCTTTCAAACACGATATAATATACAAAATAACACCTACAAGACAATAAAAACAGCAACACAAAGTCATAACCCACACATAATAATATTAAGTAAACATGATTAAAATATTTTTAAGAGCTTAACGCTCCATAACAGTAATGAAAAATATCTCGTTATAGGAAATTTAAAAAAGTGTGCATGTTTAAGTGAGATCATTGGTATGCCAGTTACGGAGACGCGAACAAAAGACATTATAACATCCTGTTGGGACAGCGACTTATTAATACCCTAATGACAAAAATTTATGACCCCTTAAATTCGACGTGCTGCAAATATTAAGGTTTTTACGTGAAGACCTGTAGGTATCGCGAGTGATAATGACGTGACATTTTTATGCCAATCGCTTGGCTGTTGAACTTAACTTTTATTGATTAGACTGTGTACACAATGCGGACAATGTCCATATTGTCCATTTGATTTGATATAATATCACACCGGACACTCCATACAACAGCGTTGAGCCTGATACCTTACTACTACTACGCTTCGGTCAGACGAAACAATGGTCTTAGGTTGTTCAAGCAACTTAGTCAATCTCAATTATTGCTTTTTCTTAGAGGTCAACTTGAATAGCACTAACCGATTTCCCTACCAAGTATTAATTATTTATATGCTTTATTCAATTGCACTTAAATTCACAATTAAATTACAAATGATGGACTTCGAATGCCAAATAGCATTCTCCAACAACCATAGTACGAAACAGATAGAACAATAGTCACTTCGGTGATCGTGAAGCGAATCAGACTTGTGCGTATTGAGGTGCTAACTTTTCAAATCATATGTGTTTTTTTATTATTATTTAGAAGGCAAACTGTATACCACTAGTACCAAAACAGTATTGCTCAAATGTTATCCATCATTCATTTATTATAAATATTTACAAATAAAAAAAAACCATAGGTTACTGACACAAGAATACGCCTAGATATTTTTAAATAACGTACCTGTGGAATAATTTTCGCTTTTTAATATTTCAAATCAATTATCAACTTCTAATTCCTCTTATATGTTGTTTTTTTTTTTTATATTGTGGAACGATGTTCCTTAGTTGGATAACTTACTTGAAAGCGGTCTAAGACAAACATCTGAGGATGCAACCGGCAGGATGAAGAAGAAGAAGTAGTACAATAGTTACTTAATCTCAAACAGTTTTTATACTTGACTCACAGTGTAAACGGGCCCTTATTTAATTCTGAAATCGGGTACCATTTTTGGCAAGCGATTGTTTACATTATATTTTTACATCCATTTTAAGATTTCACTGTGTGTGAGCTGTCATAACTATATCGGGGTAGTAAAAGAAGTTGAGTTTTATTAACGGTAATTTCCATTTTTGGTTATATTTGCTCAAGTTCAATGAGTTGATATTAATTTCAATACAGTTATAACTTTCATTTATATTACGTACTTTGCAATGCCAATCGACCTTGCATACTCTGGTATCTGAGTTTTTCGGAACTGCCTCTCGGCCTTTGACAAATTCCTATATTCCAAAATTAGGTGTAAACAAAAATCGGTCAAAATGAAGTTAGTATTATAAAGATGAAATAAAATGTGTCTTTACTAATTAGAGCTTTTTATTATTTACAGGTAAGTTACCCGCTTCCTAAAGTTTATAATTAATTGCAATCCTGGTATTGCAGTAAGGTAAGTAACGTTATTAATACTACTCCTTGATAATAAACATACCTAGATAAGCTAAAATAAGTGCGTTTATGATTATTTTACTTTGGAGCATATGGTATATATTGTACATATTTACCATTATTTTATGGCAGTAAAGTCATACTTAATATGGTATTTTTGTTTATTGAAAATTTCCTTTTTTGTCTTAAACGCAATAGGTATGAAGAATGTTATTCTTTAATGTGTATTCGTCTGTACTCTACATTTTTGTAAGAGATTTTTATGTCAATAGTGTATGTAGAGATGAAATGTTTGTCACTTGCTTTTTTCGCATATTCTAACGCATTTATATTTAATGTTTAAAAAGATTCTACTTTACGAAATACAAATAGTTCTGGTGGTTGTACGACCATTGAGGTGTTTGTTTCTTCATCACTATAGGAAGTGTTTTTTTTTTATTTCACTAGCAACACGTCTCAAAATTGAAGCCACCGTTACCAAAGTCCTGTTGTATACGTAACCAACGCTTTTCTCGCGTATTATATTGATTCTCCCCAACCTCCCCCGAGGAAGCTGGGCTGGTAGCTACCTCCTACAGCGCATTCATAATCGTATCGACACGCTACACACACACCAAACGAAACAAAACCCAATCATTTCACGAAATAAAGTTTAATCTTTCCTGTCAAACATTCAGGATCAGAATCGTGCGTTACCATACCATCTACGAGACATTAAGCGTCATATAAATTACATTGACATATAAATATAAGTATTTTCGTTGTGCCCGATCTCGAAGGCCCCGCTTTACGGGTTAACAGCGACATTTTTGTTCTCCTTTTTAGATAAATCCTCTTTCTTAACGACCATAAGTAAATACACGCTATCCTATACGTTTATTGCCAGTTCGAACTCATAAATAATTCCGATGGTAACACAAAATTAATTTCGTTATGAAAAGACGTAAACATATCGGGATAAAATATTTCTTTGGGGTTGTTATATTAATATGTATATGGCACAAACATTAATTCCTTTATAGGTACTTTTATGTTGTCGTATATCTTAGTTTTGGTAGGGCATTATACTTCTTTTAACTTACATAGACCACCGGCTACTTTTCTGGATAAACTGAAACATTATAAAAGTATAAGCTCGCAGTAATGTCATAGAAAAAAAAGTTAAAATATTATTAATCAATACTCAATTTTTCCAAATCAAGTGCATCAAAGCTCAATCAATGTTCAACAGTTCAGGCGCGATTGCAAAAACAAAAAACAATTTTAGTATTATTTGTCTGTTAATAATATAGAATTCTAGAGGAACTGTAAACAGGGAGGAGAGATCGGACGTTCCTACGATAAATGGGACAAACGGAGATAAAACGGCAACAGATAAAGGGGACGGTTTGTAAGACGTAATTATTTCAGACAAGGAAAAACTCGAACATTGTCCTTTGGTAACTAAAGACCGATCTCTTTTCTTAATCTCGAATTATTTTACCTTGTTGAAAGTGTGTGTAACTTAAAATTTATTCTATTACAAAATATCTTTCAGCAAATATAACCAAAAGACAGTAATAATATTTCTAACGTTTGAAAATGACCAGCTGTTGAAACTACAAAAGAATATACAAACATACTCGTATAGGCTTCGAAAACATAACCCTTCTCGAAACAGTTGCGTAACAAAATAATATTGCTTTCTGAACTCAAATTGACAATTCAACTATGGCACGTGTACTCCCCAAAAATTTATTCCCATAGGTATTTCAATCATTGACTTTTTCATTTTCCTCGGCAACACACATACAACATACCTACCAATATCCATATTAAGAGAGGCAAAATTTGCGTCGTGAATACTAAGATGGGAAGAAAAATTACTGTTGATGCTATCAATTTGTATTGGGTCGGCTTTCGGATATTAGCCGGAGCTATACGAGTAGATCAGTAAACACGGATCGTTAATACAGAAATGTCATAGTGATGTTTTAAAACGAGTTTAATTTTAACAATTTGAGATTTTTAGTATCTTAATTATTTCACAATTTCATTACAAGGAATAACGTTATCGTTATTTAAAATATATATTATAAAGTGATAGCATGAGCGCGTGTAAGTGTATATGGATTCGTTCTACACAAAATCGCTATTATTATATACAAAAAGATTGCTATTATATTAAAATCGTAAACCACTAAATCCTATCAATTGCAGTTTCATTCATAATTTTTACGAGATTTCCATACGAACTCTATCAAGTCCCTTGAGTTCCATACATCTTATTCCACATCCTCAAAATTCAACAAAGAACCCTTCTTTATAGGTCGTCATTACATCAAGATGAAGTATAGACGAAAAAATTGCCTAGCCGAAGAACAAATCAAAAATATATGCACCCTTCCACCCTACGTGACAAGAGTTTCAAGTGACGATTTACATGAACACCGCACGTCGCGTGCCGCAATTTTTTATTTAAATCGGACTATTTAGATATGCTACAACATTTTCTGTTCGTCTATGATAAAATAAATAGCGTAATTCAAAATGTTTTGCTATGAATTCTAATTCCTAAGAATTGTCTGGAAGTCCTTACTTACTTAAGTCTCGTGAGCTGTGTAAGGTTACAAAACTGACCACCTTTTACCGTCAACCTATATGAATATGTTTCATTGGTAATGAGATGACGACTATTATGTTTTAATATTATCTTTATTATCGGCCAAGACTCATCTTGGGTGGTTGCGCAATCTTAGTTAGTTATATCTTAATTCTTTTGTGTCCTTAAAACCACCAGCTTGCACCACAGGTTATTAAACTTTATAAAGTGTTGGAATGAAAACACTTTATTTATTGTATTCTCTTTGCCTTTTTCTTCCCGTTGCATTACTAATTGAAAAAGATTCCAACTTACCATTGAATTTCCGTCCTTTCTTCTCAAATTTGGATTAATTAATTTCCTTCGTATACTTAGGTAAAATTGAAAATTATGTGTACAAATAAGAAGGCTCCATAGTGTCTGACTCTTCATAATCGAGTAAATCTTAAAATCGCTGAAATAAACACATTACTAGAAATCAAACAATTTATTAACGTGAATAAAAAAATGTCCTTTTTGCACCCTAGTTCACAATTTCACAACGAAATGTTAAATCAAAGATAGTAAATATATAACTTAAAATAAATAATGGTTGACTGTAATTGGGATAAGTCCGATATTGTACTTTTGTTTTTTTATGCTGGTGTATGTTATTAAATTCTGTTTTGTAATACTAACTGTACGTAGGTTAAATATTTACGATCGCAATTGATCCGAGTCTGATAATATAATCGGTTTTCCCATTTCGTCATGAAATAAATATTCTCGTAATAGATTCCATCACAACCTCATTTTCAAATCCATCTCATTCTAACTACATTTCTCAATTTGCCCACATAACTGTCGTATGTGCCAGTATACGGAAGCCCGCACTAATGCCTCCACCATCCCCCCTTCCTAAGGGAGACACACACCCCCCTTATTTCGTTCATAAAGCCTCCTTATCTGCGATTTCGAGCCCATTTCATTTGAATGTTCGCCGGTTACCTTAGTTTTTTACCCTTGAAGGTTATCTTAATACACATTATTCTTCTTATTTGAAAAATCTGTTCATAGAAATCGAATTGATTGGGTTTCAAGAGACTTAGAGAATCAAATAAAATGCTTATCAATATCAAGATTTTTTTCATAGAAATATCGAATGAATATTTCAATGTTATTAAAAAGATAAATTTTTCATTAAAATAATGCACTAACGCTTTGAATAGTTAGTTAACTAACTAATCACCTACTTAACGTAAGCTCAAACTTAGCGTATGTACTTCCTAGCATCTATTTCATAATTATTTCTATGTATTTCCTCGTACCCAGGGGCGTCATCTCATCCCTTCCCGCCCGCCCTAATGAGCCTCAAGGCGTCGATGAACTGTTGTTCCTGTAATTAAACGCTATCACGCATGCGCTGGCCACGCCCACCCGCGCAGCCTCCGCGCCACCACCCTAGCCTTAATTACTGCCAAGACATTACCCCTTAATGCCCTCTATATAAAAACCTTTCAGGGCGGTGGGGGGAAACAAAAATGTAGAGATTGACCAGACCGTTTTATTGCTCTTGCTGACAAAGAAATAAACATTACCGTATGTAAATGTTGATATTTTATGTTAGTGTCTAGTTAAATGGAAAACAAACTGGCAATAATGAAATCTCCACTGCCAGTTTAAACCCTAAGGGATAATTAATCACTTTATTTCATCCACAATATTCATCTATTTATGTACTTACGGTTGAAAACGTATTGATACTTTACCATACATTTAGTTCAGAACAATGTCCTTGAAAACGAAACCCCGATGGTACATAGACAAGCTATCGACAAGTCTTACATCTGCGACCAGGGCCCGTAGACAAGCTACAATTTGAAAAAACGTTAACGACATTCGAAAACAAAAAATGTTTGGGATTGACATTAGCCGCGCTAAATCACGCGCTGAAATCACGTGGTCCATTTTCATACTAATTCCGAAAGATCGCGAACACGAATGTCGTCGTCATTTTTCAAAATGTGACTTTGTCTACAAATAAATAGAAGAAAAACAAAACAAACCTTATAGCAAGCTAATGCTCACTGGACATTCATGGGATGACAAAAATTCCGCGTGTTAGTTACACATAGCATACATAGAGGAGATATATAGCTGTGTGAGTCAAATGTTCTCATTTGTTACGGGGGCGCCGCTACAAATTCGGCGCACGTTCTCTTCTTTCTCATTTTTCACTACATTGGTTTTACGTGTGAATTATTGTTGTGCTCGCTTCCTATGTACTACGTTTGTTTGCTAAAATGTTTCTCTCAAATTAATGTTTGGTGTTTTCTGTTGTGAGGATGGTATCTTTGTCTGTGGAATTTATTGTTTGGATTGTTGTACGAGTACTAATATGTTTTGATATTTATGTTAAGTTTTAGATATTGTGAAGAATTTTTGAGAAATCCTGGAGATGAAATGGTGATATAAACTTGTCTGTTTATATTTAAGTCAACATAAAAATTTAACCTAATGGAGGTTGCAGGAAAGTGCTGTATGGGGCCTCTATGAATTAGTCCAATTTCTAATATATAAAAATCAATTGCTATTCGTTAGTCTCGCTAAAACTCGAGAACGGCTGGACCGATTTGGCTATTTTTGGTTTTGAATTATTTGTGGAAGTCCAGGGAAGGTTTAAAAGGTGAATATATTCGGAGGCGGTACGAAGTTTGCCGGGTCAGCTAGTCAAACTTAAAAAAACATCGTACATCATTGCGTATGACACTCGCCCTATATGGATCAAACCTCTCTATTTCTTTTTAACCAGCCTTCGACGGCGGGTGCGAGTTGGAAAACATGAAAAAGTATTTGCTACTACTAAAACTTCTTAATATTGGTAACTAAAACGTCCAGTCTAATTTTTCTCCATTGTATTACTGTTGTAGTTTTGTAGCTCATTTGGAATGCACAGAGCAGTGGAATGCTCCGCAAACTTTGCCTGCCACTAATATTACGGCCCAAGTTCGAATCCCACGCGCGCCGAATTAAAAGTTAGTACGAGCTTCTGCGCTTTGCTGAAAAGTCATTACTAAGTTTGTTTTGTTTGGTGACGTCATTGTATTGTTAAATGGTACTTTGGTAGTAATACTAAATGACATTTTGGGAAAATGCTTCTCACTCTCTTATTAGCAATTTCCAGATTCAAATTTCATCCGAGATTTCATTTTTTTACTTCAGGTGATTCCTTTAGAGCCAAGGGTCCGCTTATTTGCTTTATGAGTTTGAATAACACTGGGTTTAAAAATAGATAAAGACTCAAGTATTTACTTGCCATTGACTCAATGGCAAGACATGCGTATTTACTAGCACAACCGTAATTCAAGTATAGTTCTTAAACATTTGCGTTGAACCTATCCGACTGAAAATAAACACTCTTTTACATCGACCCACAACATTGTGAAAAGGCCACCTCATCTACATGTATTAATACTGCCACATAAATTCACATACCAATTTCAATTTAAAAAGAGCAAGACTGTCCAAACTGAATCCAAATTTCATTTTACGCCTCAAGTATCACGTACGGGCATACAGAACAGAATAGAGCTCCGACCTTTCAGAACGTCCGCTGTCAAATTTTAATTTCTCGTTCAAATATTTACCGAAGGAAAAAGGATTCCCAGAGGGCCTGGCTCTAATAAGTTTTCCATAAGAGAGCGGGGAGGTGAAGCGAGAAGGGGAAGGGGGAAGGCTCTTATTGTGTTTGCTGAAGCTGGCGCATCCGGGCGCATACCTAACAAGATGGATATGTACTCACCCAACCCCTTTCGGACCGCCCCCTATGTAGAAAATAGTGCACTGAAATTGCATTTTCGAATACTAATTCCGTATGTGCTAACCGTTTCGCTCTGAGTCCTATTGCGAATTCAGTAAGGCTTTGATTTGTTTAATATCTTTTATATAAGGCTAAGGATATTTTGTTCGTCAAATTTTGCTTCGGGTATTAGTTGAATTTACTTAAGTCCGTATTTACAAATAGTTGTGTTATTGAATACGGTGCAATTAGTTAACCTCTCAGCTTAAGAGCCGAAGATTTTGTTTTTTTTAATTTATGTATAAATAAATGTAAGTAACAAATCGATCATTAAAAACTTAAATATAAGTCGAGTTTAAACGCTTCTCCTAACTGTTCAGATCAGAGTTATGATCACTTGCAATCAAGTAGCATATCAAACGGAAGTTCAATAAAAATATTAAAAAATCCAAACAAATAAATGAATTCGTAGTTACTTACGTCTTTTTATCTTGGTTAAAAACCAGCCATATATGTCACCCTTCTAACTGGATAATATCTATAATCATTGACATAAAAGATGAGACAAAAATATGCTTCCTTTATCAAATTTTACGATTGCAACGTCAACGAAAATTCAAACCAAACCGACTAGTTGAACGCTCATAGTCTTCCAATCTTATCCGACCAGCCCCAGGGGAACAATCCCAATTCTAGCCGAAACTCAACGAACGTTCGATCGAAGCCTTTCAACATAATGTCGACCTAAATAATATGCACCTAGTACACTTATTTCTGCAAATTTGTGTGCTGGATTGTACAGATTAAGAGTTTCAACTATCACGAATTTGGAATTGATATTCAATTGTATGACATTTAAAATGGCACAATTTCGTTCCTTGTTAAGTTTGCTTATTGAGAAAATGTTTTTATTAAAACGTTACGATGTAAAACTTAAAATAGTATTTAAAAGACAAATTGTATTTATCGACTCTACACAATTCAATTTCGCGTGAACAATGTAGAGCAAAATAGTAAGTTATTTTCCATTGAATAGATCACAATACCAAGAATTCAACGATTACTCGAGAAATAACAAAAGGAACATCTCGATTCGGAATTAAATCGAGTCGCATCAACTCACGTCCTAGCCGTTGTCACCGCCAAATCTGTCCTTAAGGCTTTTTCCACGCGATTATTCTTGCCTTTAATGTTTTTATTTAACGCCACCGAGTATTGAGCGGTGTCGGGCTTTCGTCAGGTTCTAATTTATTGCGGGGCCAGGCGTTCGAGGCGCGCGTTTTTGACGCGACAAAAACAAGGTTCGCGACCAGCGACTTGCATATGTTCCTAGACAGTCCATAATTGCGTGTCGACTATGTGACGTAGTATTTCGCTCGATAAATAATTTACGTATTTTTTTGTCAGCGTTTCTATTTGTCATTATGCTTAGACAGCTTGCTGTCCAGAAATAATTGAGCACTCTTTTCCCGAATTCCTAAAGTTTACTCGCACGTGTGAAGTAATTTAAGTATTTAGTATTCATAAATAAATAAATAAAATTTTATCAATTAACTAGTTAGCATTAGTCGAGAAAATATTGCCATCAATATGCCATATAGGTATATAAATTTTTAATTTTCATCACCAATATTAATATATTGATTTTTGATTTGTGTTATTTGACGACCTTTAGTAGTACTATTTTTTTGCAGTTTCATTAACTTAACTTTAGAATAAGTTTATTATTGGAGTAAACTTTATCCGCGCTTGGCTTAACTATTACCGTACTGAGACACAATTAAATATTATAATGTGAAAAGGTTTAATTCTTATTCACCTCATACCCTCATTTTATTGAGGGTATTAAATTGAAAGTAAAATAGTGTATTATTTCCGAAGAACTTTTTCTTTTCTGTCACTGTTCAGTAGTGCCCCAAATAGAGGTCAATGTCAGCGGGTTCCGCAGCAAACCCGCGCGCGATTCAACCGCTCGTTTTTGCCCGCGGAACACTTTAATTGTTGCGGTGTAAGGGTTAACTCTGCTGAGAACTCCGAGACGGTTTTTCGGTGGATTTTTACAATGTTTGGTTAATTGTATCATTTTGAAGGACTTGTATGATTTTTTGCACACCTTTGATACAACATCTATAGACTCTTTCATACAAAAAATTCGCGAAATAATAAAAACGCTTTCAAAAGCACTTGTAAGTTATATAATATTTAATGTTGTTCCATTCGCCTAACTACCATCATTATCTAATGTCCTTGTTTGTCTTCATGAAAATCATCAAAAATCAAAAATAAATAAACATCATTTAACTTTGGAAGAAAATGTAAATAAGTTGTTTTAATCTTTCTTAAAAAAATTCACTGAAACAAACAAACTTTAACTTCATATAGATACAAAAAGCAATCTATCCTTATTGCATTTACACACTAACAAACCTGAAATCTCTCCCTTACACCTAAAATGTTTAAAAATGAAGCGGAATATTTCCTAAACACGAAAAATAAATAGAGAAGATTGTATTTCGTTTGTCCCGCCATCATAAAGTGTGTAGAAGGCGACATGTCCTGAAAATTATACCGGGTCTCCTCTCGGCACATACATTTTTAACGTGTCCACCCCAAGAGGGTGAGGTGGGGGAAAATTACAAAAGAAAACAGCCTTAATTTCCAATGTCATCTCCGTTCCTCCTAATCCTATTACCGCTTTTTTATTTCGGTTGAATTTTCATTTATTTTTGTTTATTTAAGGAAGACCCCAACGAATTACGTTTGGTCTTATTGATTTGTACTTTAATGCGTATTTTGTGCGATGTAGCTTTGGTTACATAGATTATTCGCGTATTTTCACGTTATAGATAAAGTTATGTAAGAATTTCGTAGTCACTTACGAATGAATACAAAAATGTATCTTATATTTATCCATGTTTCGATTTTTTTTCCACGTAAAAACTTGTTAGACTTCTTGGAAATTTGATTTCAACGTAGAATTTAATAATTAAACTAACTATTGTTTCTGCTCCCGAATTAATTTTTTCAAAGTTTTTATTATATTTAATTTATTTTATTAAACTTTGCCTATGAATTAAAATAAAATGTAAGTACTAATTGTGAACTTGACGTCATTAGGCATTCTCTATTAGTCAACCATAAGAAGGTATTGATATACTTGTAAATTAATTAACTCCTACGTACACCAACCAGCTAATTTACAAAGACTTATAAGTACATTACAGGTACCTCACAAACACACTTACAGGTAAAGACAAATACTAATACACATACACGAGCATCCTTTTTCTGCTTATTGGATGTAGACCAGATAATAGTACGTCAGAGTTGGATGTCGCATTAATCAGAGGTAGTGCAACCATAATTCAATCAGCGTAGCCATCGGCCGGCGTATAGTTGTGTGGAATGACCAATGTGATAGATGTGAATTGATTTGGATGCGGTATATAGGTATTAGCGGATTGTTTGGTATCGTGCGTAGTGGAGCTGCAATCCGGAAAGCAGAAGGTTAGCGAATTGGTGATAAAATATTGAAAAATTCCGTAAGAAGATGGTAATTTTAAATTTAGATTGGTAGAGATCCATTTTCTAATGATTTTCTTTATTTTCTCGATTGTTACACCATGGAGTTAGGTTTAAAAAATAAGTAATAAACGCGTTAAAAACCATATGAATAGTTTATGTTGAACCATTTTCGGTCTTTTTATTTCGCTTACTGAAAATCACTATTACTTTCATTTGTACATTTAGTGGCTTATTAAAAAAGCTTATTAGAGAATTCTACTGTAACCATAATTTCTAAGTTGATAGGTTGATAAACAGCTTTTTCACCGAATTCGCAAAAAGCTGTAGGTGTGTCTCTTCGAATTTATTACAATTGTATTCCACTGACACATGGGCATTAAACACTATATTATCCCAAAAAACTTTCTCTTAATCAAACTAAAAATAATCAAATTAATATAAGTAAATAGTTTTAGTACAATGTAAAAAATCCAGAAAACCCAATAACACTGAAAAACTTAGTTTAACTTCAAGCAATCACAATTTTAAATTTGAACAAAATTCAAACTCTACTTGAATACAATTTCAAAATTTATTACACAAAAAGTAGTAAAAACTACCTCATCCATTTCAATAAAATTATCGATCCATGTAAAGCAGCAGCATCGCGTCTTTCATATTTTACATAGAATGCGGTGCACTGTCGAAGAGAGCGAGCGCTCAGTCTCAATCACTCAGTCTGCTCAGATCGAGCATTTGCAAATTAAAGAAGCACAGATTATATCAGGAGACCTATTTTTGACATCCATGACTCAATGACAATGTCGAATGAAAATCAATCGACTTATATGTTTTAAGTGGCGTAGGCGGTAGTTTTGTATTCTTATAACATCACAGACAAATGTTAACAAACGCTGTAAAGTGTTTGAAACTTTAGATGTAAGTAATAAACGCTATAAAAACCGTATTAAAATGGTTTGATTTAATGTATCACCGATTTCAAAAATAGCACTCCTAAGGATTTCGACGGCCCAAGTAAGAGTGAATGATAGACGCAATTTAAAACAGATAGGTATTCGTCTATTTGTGAATAGCTCGCCCTGGGTTATTGAATTCGATTACGATTACATATGAAGAGGTCGTAAAGTCCAGGTGATAAAATAGTTGTGATGCCTTAAAGATAATACGAGTACATACATTGATTCAAAAATAAACCACTAAATGCATTGGATTAGATGTAGTCTATTATTTGATACAGAGTTTTGAATGCAATTTACTCGTACTAGACTTTATTTTTTAACTTGCTTTTCCTTCTTTTCGAGGCGAAATGATGATGACTTGTTCAAATAATTAGGAGTTTCGTGCATGTGTGTAGATAGATTATATCCATTTGTATTTAGTTTATTTAAACTAATAATTACCATGAAAGATATAGGAAGCCCTTTGCGCAACATTGGGACAATATTGGGTAAGTATTTTTATATGTAAAGCTTTCCTCTAAGCAGAGGCGAACCATTTTTTACTCTACGATGCTCAGTACCTAAACTGTGCCTTCTACACTCTCTATTACTTATATGGATATTTTCTTTTCAATTTTATTGACAAAAGAATGCATAGCGTGTATTAATATAATAATTATGTTTTCAAGTGCGTTGTAAAACATTGTGTTCTGCCTACGATCGTTCGTGACAGTGCATCGTAAACTATCTCAAAGTGTAGAACAAAAAATGAAAATTAGTAATTTATTACATTAGGCCCGTTTCGGAGAACAACATTTAGATGCCATTAATTGGACTAAACCAATAAAGACGACATCTTGAGACACGTGTAGAGTCTTTGGAAATTAAAAAAGTCTACCTACGTATTTGATGTTATCCACTTGACACTAATAAAGAGGCTAATCTGTCTTCCAACACAGACAATTAAGAACTCACAAATGTTTTAGTGACAAAACAGTACAATTATCGTTATTGAAAAAAATTACAACACATATTTGCTATTAGATATTATGTTGTTGTCAATCTAAAAGATCTTTTGAAAGAAAGAGAAATGTTATCTTTTAAAACATCTGTTCTATCGATGAATTGAATATACGTATAACATGTATTTGAAATTTTCTAAATATTTTGTTTTAACTATATATTATAACTAGAAATCCACTGTATGGCTATACCGAAACTATTTTAGGTATTATAGAATTTAGGAAACTTGAGGATTTATTATATCCGTGTAAACTTAAAACTAAAAGCTTATAATAAGATCAAGCCAGCAGTACCAAAAGGACAACAACACCGCGTATTTTAAATATTTCTCCAGTCCCTTTAATTGTTGTTTTTGTTCGTCCCTGGTTTTTTGTGATTGATTCGACTTGCAGTTGTCATTGTATTCGGTTTGATCACGTTTTTTGTCCGTCCGTTTGTATGTTTTGTGAAACGGGCTTCGGATCGCCAATCAGACTGATGAAATTCAGATGAGATGTGTACTCGGTGTTTTTAAGTAGGTAAATATTTTTGTTCAAGTTGAAAGGTTTTATGTTGTTAAAATTAGTTTTCGTCGTCATTTGATTCTTTTTTGTTATTTTTGAACCAACGACAAAAGTTCTATAACATGTTTTTTTTTCTTTAACGAGTGCTGATTGGCAAAACTCTCATCATTGGCCAAACGGTAGTGTTAAAAAGTTTCTTCGACTTTCAAAAATGGTTCGAACCTCAGAATAAATAATTTGACTTATTCTAACTAACAATTTTAGGCTACACCTACATGTAGAGTTATCAAGGGTAAGGTTAGGTTATCAAAGGGCTCGTTTGCGTCATTTTGGTCATATTCCGCAATACCTCAAATGGCTTTAATCGTACGAGAATCGAACTCGGGACTTACTTCGTCATCGAACTTCTATTTATCATCGACTGCACCCCATACATTACCATGTGAGCTATTCATAATGTTTCATTAAGTGTTAATGCGTTTGTGATATCCGATCAAAGGAATATCGCCTTTATCTATCATAATGTATTTTAACAAAATTTCTTATATTATATGACTGTTGTGTTCAGCTGATTCATTCTGTTTTTATCGATACGAGCTTGGGTTTGTTGTGATTTATATAAACATATCTTACATGATACTAGAATAAGGGCAATACCTACTTATTTTCATAATTGTTGAAAAAACATTTATCTAATAAAGTTTGAGTGAAACTGTATGTTAGATAATGCTTTCAGCATTAAGTTCACCGATTATGCTGTACAATTTTACTTGTGGTGTAATTAAATAAATCTCACTAAATAATAGGACTAAAAATAAAATAATATCATTTGTTAATAGCATCAGTTAGTATTTGGGGACTTTCTTATTTTTAACATTTTATCCTTCTATTTCTTCTTAGACAGAGGACCATGTCAAATTAATAATATTGAAAGAAAATGTTCTTCCGGTTCATTATTAAATCATTGGTTCATGACATTTATCGAGAGTAAATCGTCTAATCGTTATCAGTAATCTAACACTGGGCATTCCCAGTGATAACACTAAATCCAGAAATAATCTATATTAATATGTTAAAATGTTTTTCCTAAAAACGTACAGCAGATCTGGCCCAATTTGGAGGAGCAATTGAATCGGCCCGCGGCTCGTCTGAACAAAACATAAAGCGTTTTACGATCACCCTTGATTTATTCCTCGTTCATAATTTGATGTTTTGGAACATCAGACGATTTAATAACGCAGATACAGATCGCTTACCGATGTAAAACTGGCCATCTTGTGTAACAATCGTAAAATACACATTAAGACGCATTAACGTTTAAATCCCGGCTCAAGACTTTACCCCCTTAATCTACAGTTATTTTAAAACGCAAAGAGATTCGGAAGTTTATTGGCCGACGTCATAACTGTTTTTATTGCTATAAATCGTTATTACGCTAATTTTATTTCATTGCATCAACTTTATTGCTATTTCTTAGCCTGAAATAAAAACAGATACAAATTCACTTGATATAGCTATCGACATGCTATCACTGAGTGGGGCCGGTTTTCATCGTTTTCAATAACATTGAAATTAAATATTTAAATAGTTTGTAATGTGGTATAATCGGACGAATTGTTTGACTCTCTCGGTCAAATAACTTTTATGCCTAGATCTCAAAAAGCGTCGCTTACATTGGGCTACTTTAAAATAATGTCCAAATCATAAGTAAATAACTAAGTAGAGTAAACCCCATTGAAAACATTGATGTACCTACAACAAGAAAAGGTTGAAAACCAATTTGTTTTTTTTTGTTTTTATTGTTCTCATTGTAACTGTTTCGGTTAAAGCACAGTAGTCGAGAGAGCGTGATATGAATGACGTTACATCAAACACAAAAACGTGCCTGCGCCTGCGACAAGCGGTAACAATATAACGTAGCTTACTACACCAGGGTAAACACTTAATTAACATCATAAAGTAACAAGACACCGCAATCTTCCAACACTTATCAAACGTCCATAATAATTTGAGACGCGTTGTTACGGCGAGGTGCAAAAGTGGCTGACCTGACATCACGCCTGTGACCCGCGGATCTCGCCGACCCTTTCATTCTTCAGTTGCTGTCTCCTTCCCACATCACGCCCCCACTTTCCTAATCGTCTCCTTTAAGTCACATGTTTTGGTTCTATTTATAAATTAATGAACTTTAGAACGTGGTGATAAATTCTAGTTTAGTTCGATAGGTTCGGTGCGGCCGGAGCTGTTGGTCCATCAGCGTCATCCATTGTTATGTCGTCTTCTTTAGCTTTATAAACAATCTCTTTTATTTTCACCTAGGAGTTGAATCGCTTGGAATGCCTGTCTCTATTCTTATCGGGTGGTCGTCTGTGAGGTAACGAGAGTACAAAGGTTGTTGTGAGGTGCCACGTCGTGTCAGCGCACTGCCAGCCGTCTGACACGATTGTGCTTTTTTATCTTATGCTTATCGGCATTTTGATGATACAGTTAGATTGTGAGACCGTGAAAATTGAGATTAGGTTTCATGAATTGAAATTACAATAACCAATATGCTATGGTTCTTAATTTATGTTGTTTAACAAATTCAAATTCTTAAAAAATAATGATTTGTGGCAGTCCTCTATCCGTAAAGATATTCACTGCGACCTTTCGAAATCGATCTCTAGCGATTAGCTCACTGCCCCGCACGAAATACAAACCTACTACAAACTATTACTTTTTTCCACAAATATACATATTACCTAATCAAAAAAAATACACATAAAAACGTTTCTATCGTTACCTAATGAAGTATGTAGTTAATACAATTAAATAATTTACAAATTGATATATCCATAACAACATATAAAAAAGCAAATAGCCTTTCATATCTATAACATCGGACCAAATAGTGTGAACATTATAAATTCACAGCACATTTATTCCTCATAACAGGTGTGTATCATTTGTTATACTGAATACCAGTTTCGCATCATAAAAATACGCAATTTGTCATAACAGGGCAGTTTTTGCTAGCCACCGTGTTAATTGTCTCACTGTATTTTCTTAGCCTGTTGATAGACCTGAGGAATGCGGGCAT
Organism: Euzophera pinguis; assembly: GCA_947363495.1. Taxonomy (NCBI): domain Eukaryota; kingdom Metazoa; phylum Arthropoda; class Insecta; order Lepidoptera; family Pyralidae; genus Euzophera; species Euzophera pinguis. The sequence goes on from OX376163.1 coordinate 10,433,224, forward strand.
AATTTGTAATGAGCAAGATCGTGAGTATCGCTCTACGCTTGGACTTGTTCACAGTGGCCTGTTTGTGTTATTACTAGACTTTGAATTGGATCAACAAAACATTCTTCTTCTTATTCTTCTTCTTTAGAAGGTGTATCATCAAGGTAATATTTGTTGCTGTTGTCCAAATCAACTAAGTGGTCCAATATGTCATATTATGTGATTAATAAACTTTACAATTTGTAACAAAAATGATGGTAGATGACATCTACCAATTCCAACAAATATTCTAGCAGTATTAATTATGTTTAATTGTTCATTGTCGAGATATTTTATAGTTATATCTATAATAATTATAATAAAATCAAAATCTCTGCTTCTGTTCTATTTTCTAGAAAATTTGTCTTTTTTCTACGACACGTCTATCACATTGTGACATGTCCATCACATTATTGAGGTCAATGTTTGTTAATAAGTTCTTGTTACGTTCCCAAGCCCTTTCTCATTGTAGTGGAATCGGTGTGATTTAAGGTTTCATTGCTACTATGTTGATGGATTCGCGTGTAAGTAGTCATTAACTGGAGCGGTCATTCCTAAAGTTGGCTGCAACTCGTTTAGCCTCGTTTTTATTAATGTGAGAAGTTTCTACTTTATGTGCTTTTTGATTAAGTATAATTACGCAAACAAATAGTAATTTCTCAAAAGTTACATTATTAAGTAATTGTTTAATAAGTTGTACTACTGTTGCCTATTAGTTCTCTCGTTTCAGAACCTACTAATCAAACATTTTATAAACATAATCTTGATTGTATTAAGCATTTCGAATAAACAAAAAAAAAATGTGTTAATTGTGTTAATTAAATTAAACTTTGTCAGACAACTATTTGTGTTTAGCTACGATCTAATAGAGTTACGCCTGAATTAAAGTTATTAATTTTTTCATCAGTTTTTGGCATTTGCTCCTTTTAAGAAGCACTCTGCGATCATTTATACTTACGTAAGTCTATTAAGTAATATATTCTTATATATTCCTCAATAATTAAATGATATTTCCATTTACCGCAAGCACCCAATGATATCTAAATAAAAACAAATACCAGCTAATCATTTTTTTTCAATCTGTCAGCTTTTTAACTCCATATGCGGGGTAACAAGCATTTTATTCCCATTCAAGTATCGTTGCTCTAGAAATAATTGAGTGGGGGCAAAAATTAAGTGCAATTAGATAAGGCCATAGTACAAAATAATGTTAATACAGAAAAGTTACTCTCATGTGTGTTACACAAAGATTGGTATTCATTCTTATATCGCATCTCAATTGTACTGTTTCTACACTAAATTATTCTTCTTCAAATGTCTCTACATTGCAGCCCTCAGCTCTGCAAACTTCACCAGATCTTTGACAGTAGAAAAAGTTCAATAAGGGTGGTACATGCTCAATCGAACCTGTACGCCCTGGTGTCTGAGTTACTTACTGTTAGGATTTATTTGGAAGTGTCTCAATAAGTTGCGAAACCAAGTTGGTCGTTGTAAAGATAACGCACACAAAACCATTGCAATTGTGGTTCCTCTCCTTAAACTATGGCGAATTTGCTGTCTGGTTCTAGTTGCCCAAACACTTACACCATGAATTATTTATACTTGGCGTCTACCAGAGCTGTTCAAGAACTTGTTTCTGGGCTGATATAATATAATGCCGTCAATACGGAAAGAAGAAGGATTGAATAACAGCTAATCACTATACCGGACAATGAGTGGCAATAGACGTGACCTAGTTGGGCAAAGCCCTTAGCGAACAAAAAGGAGAGTCTTCTATGTTTCCTTATTTTGAGTTCAGGGCGTGCTGGCATCTTAGGAAAAAGTGGGGAATGCGTCGGAGATGCCGCTACGTGGCGAGAGGAATGCTGAGGTCGCTTCATTCGCTCTTCAATAGTTTTTACCTCCAGTCCTTCAATCCGGGATCAACCGTAACTTTATTTGCATGTAACCTGTTTTTGGAGTATATGAGAACACCACTGTAGTGGGACTTTGTTGCAGTCCTTTTCCTCCTGTTCTTTCAATTATATTAGTTTCATATACGATATTAGAGAGTAATTAAGAAGCTGTACCAACGCAATTAATTTACGCTTGATTTGCTAAAATGTTGCTCTTGGTTGAACAATAAAACTATAGGCAACAAACGGAATAGCATACATTACTAAGCTTTAGAAATAATTTATTAATTAAAATTATATAAATACTAATCGTTACGTTTATTTTTTTACAGGTAAGTTTGTGTCATAATGGGATTATCTGCTCTACTTTATTCGTAAGTTCTTACATCTTGCATCAAGCCTATTTTCATTCATAACTACTAAAAATTGTTTTTTTAATATAGACGTGTCAATTCGATTAGTTTATAACCTCAAAATCGTACCGGTGCAACGTAGACCGAGAGCCGACGTTCTTTTTACAGGCGCAATTTTAGGCTTGCCGGCCGCAACATTACAAGGGCTCAATCAATGTGCACATTAGGTGCCGAACATTGCACGCATTGTTCTGGGACCGCGTGAGTTAGTGCCCCTTAAGGGTACGTTCAGACTAACATCGAGGTCATAAAAAATGTGATTTCGCTGCGGAATTTGTTGATTTGCTATTTTAAGAATAAGCATTTTTTTGTGTTTAGAAGATATACTAATGTGTATCTTAAATTTTATGTATGTACGCTGTGTTATATGTATACATTGATTCGTGTACGAGTATACGTGAAAGTAATACAAATGCAATAAACTATTGAAGTTATTTTTAAAATATTTTTACAAAATAATTTTTAATCCACTGTTTCATAACTGTGGTTATGTCACATTACGTATTAATTTTCAATATCAATACGTAGGTACTTAGTACAATAAATCAATAAAAAAAATCAAACCAGTTAGTGTACACTCAACTTTACAGGGTGTAGCTGTTAATTATATAAAGCGTATTCTGCGGTGCAGAAGTATTTTGTCCGAGCGTGTTTATGAGACTGCGTTTCCAATGTATACTAATTTATATAAATTAGTCTTTTACATTTGCATTAAAAACTTATGTTTTCTTTTAACAAACTTACTGTTACTTTACTTATATCAACATATTAATACGCTACGTGCTAGATAAAATAAACATGTTGATGATTAAAGCTAAGATATTCTTTCTTTTCTATTATGACCTGTTCTTAAAAGTTCTTCATTTCTTTACTTAGTAGAAATGTATTGATCAATCAAGATCCCGAACCCCGCAGCAACAAGGCAAAAAGGCATTAATCGTTAAAAATATCGTACGAATATGGAGATACACTCCGCTTCGGCGGAGGAATTGTCATTATTTGGGATATAATTTCGAAGCCGAGCGTCAGACGATGAAAAACCACACACGACTTTTACGGCGATGGAGATGGTTTATGGTGCTGTCAGGCCGATCGGTCGATTAACATTCGAAAACACAATTAGTTAGCTCACATTTATGCATTTAGTAAACCTAGTGTGTAATATTTTGAACTTACTCTACATTTTTTTAACCTAATTATTAGTTTAAAAAAAAGATGTAATCAATTTTCGAAGTATTTGACTCTTGGATCTGAGTTGAAGTGTAGCAGAATACTTGTATCGAGGTAAAAGCCAATGTTCAACTAATGCTTATTCTGGAGTAAAATCGAGAAATGAAAATTACATCTAGCTTCTAAAAGTTGTCATAATACAACAAAATCGTCAAATACAATACCATGTAAAGAAATAAAATATGATTTAAGTATTTGAAATATTCAACATTTGATCAATCAAATGCAAACCCCGAACAATAGTCTGAGAGCTCGCATAAAATCTTACTACAATAAAATATTAATAGAAATGCACGTGCGTGTGTTCATTGTCAATAAATTACCCAAGTGACATAGCAGTAAAAAAGTATATTTCTTAAGAGTGAATGGGAGGTTGAGGATCGTCGGATGTGAGGTAGCCAATAAAAGTGGCTGGGTCGTAAAGTCGGTCGGTAGACTGCGTGGCGGGAAAGCCGCGACGCTCGGTTCATCTAAAATAATGTGACGCCATTTTGAAATTTGCATTCATGTTTGCTTCTTTATGTAATTAAAGTGCAGATATTGTGGCATGAAAAATTATTATTATTGAATCGAATTCTGCCACTTCCGAGTTAATATATGGCTTTAAGTAATTGCAAGGAAATGTAATTTTGTACATTTCAAACTAAGTAGTGTATTCTTAATAGATACTTTTTGCGTCTGCTTGTAGGTTTTCTTTACGTTATTTTTTATTCTTACGAGAGATCTTCCTGGAGCTTTGCTCTATAACTTTAAACACTACAGTAGTTTTATTTTTCATCTTATCTATCTGATATCTTGTCTTAACCTCGACGGTCTTGTAAAGAAATATCTTTACGAAATATGGTAAAATAAAATTAACTTAGACCTTGACCCACTCAGGTTCAAAATAATACGACTGTAATTCAAAGCAAAGAATTTGAAATGTAAGTAATGTGTAAATAAAAAATGTAATATAAGAAAATGATTTACTCGTACGAGTAAACTTTTTTTTTTTTTAATTGAATAAAAATGCTACGAACTTACTAAGTATTGACCACACACAATGGCATTTATTTGCCTAAAAAATTATTCCCCTACTTACATTATTTTAATATGCACCATCCAAAAAGTTGACATTTTCGAATCGTAAGATAAATTCGATCCGAATAAAAAACAAGGTGACTGCATTCATAAGTAGGTAAACAAAATTACGCTACATTTAAGGGGCAGTTGCAACTTCAACGTTGAAAAATAAATTACGAGAAAATAAAATGGAGGTTGTTTCAATATAATTTAAAATACAAAAAAAAGTTTTTTTTTATAGTGCAAATTAGTACGACAATAATCAACCATCAAAAAGGACAAAAATAATAATCACCATGGTTCATAAAAAAAAATATTCTCGAACAACTTCAAATCGCAATCTATAAAGTAAAACACTTGAGAGACGCTTGTAAAAGTTATTTTCTTTAAAGTTTCCGCAATAACGATACAGATTAGAACTTCTTTATCCCCGGCACGCCTTCCGCCAATCCACCGGAACTAGAAGTTGTCGGACACTTAACGCGGCTCGAATTCAAATCGGAAAATACTGGAAGGTACATTTGTAATTCATTTTGGCTGAGTCGTATTCATTTGAAAATACTAGAAGCGTCATTGTAATAATGCGGTGTCTCGAGTAATACAATGCGCTATGAAAATTATACGAGACTGACTTTTCTAGTATTTTGTTGACGTGAACACGTGATTTCGTTGGTTTAGAATAGTGAAATGATTTACCAGTTTGTCATCTCTAGAAAATGTGGTGATGAATAATAAACAAATATTTACGCTTGGTCGTGTAGATTTTTACGAAAAGCGTTAACTATTTAAATTATTTTGACACGATGATTTTCGTACGCTTCATTTCATAAAAAGTGCTCAACCTTTACAAATGTAGTTGATATAATGCTGTACTTCACGTATTCTCAAGAATGAAAATCGTTCGACAAAGCAATTTTGAGTGAATCACAGATTTCAGAACAGAACTTCTATTCTTGTTTGTCTGAAGATCACCTTCTGGCATTTTTATACTATGGCCAAAGGTCAGAGGACTTAAATTAAATTAGATTGTATAAATAATTTATAGAACACGACAGTGGATGGACGGTTTGACGTATCATCTTTAGAGATATGATCGCTGACCCAATGGAACCTCACCTCCTAATCTCCCGAATAATCTCCTAATACTAGTCTTGTTTCGTTGTCGAACAAAAAACTTGTAATGCTTTTAATTAGAATAAATTGATTTATTTTCTATTAATCTTATAGTTAAGGTATGAATAGGCTAGGTAATTAGGTTTTGCAAATACCACATTGAGATCTTATACTAAATGGTAGAACAAAAAAATGTATTCTATCCACATTTTACCTTAGAGTAGATTAGAGGTTAAGAAACAAAAAATATATATTTTAGAAACACATTAAAAAAAATACAAAAACAATATGATAATAAAACATAAAAGTGTTCCCAAATGTGAAATCCATACTTCCATACTTTTATCCATGCATATTTTATATGCGAAAGTCTGTCTGTTACGCTTTCACAGCCAAACCGCTGAACGAATTTTGATGAAATTTGGTATGGAAATAGTATAAGACCCAGGGTCAAATATAGGCTACTTTTTGACGCTTAATTTGTACCCATTTTAAATTGACAGGAGAATACCACAGGTTAATAAAAAACAGAGAACGATGATTTGTTCTTCTCATTCTTCCATAGTTCTCCAATGGATTATGCATGCACTTTTACAACTGTACCTGATAGTAAAGCGTTTTGTAATCTTTGCTATGATTCATTATTTTTGGCGCTTATTGTTTTCTGATGTGTCAAATATGAAATTCTAAGAAATATTAATGAATTCCCCAAAGATCTACCCTAACCCCTTCCTCTCCCTAAAATCTGTTCTATCTCGCTCTTTCACCTTAAATGTCTTCAAGAGAAAAAGAAATAGAATAAATTTTAGATAAAAGGTACTTAACAAACAATAACAAATAATTTTTATGAAAAAGTGTGTAAGGCAGAATCTTTAGAGAATACCTCATTATAATCTTTGTTGTCTCAGAAAACAAAGCACTTAATGATGATGACTTGTACCTATTTAATTTTTAAGTTTTTTGATAATGATTTACGATCAGCTGATCGAATGAAGCTTCATATTTTCTCTCGCGATATTTCCATATTTAATCTCGGAAAACTCCAAATTCCACATGGAAAAACAAACATTCCTAACAATCTAACAGAAACCATTTCTTACAGGTACAATTTGAGTAATTTGAATTGTTCATTTTCATTTCATATGATAATGTTTTATCAAGCGTATAATAGCAATTAGCTATATCAGATTTCAAACACAAATAGAAATTACTTTCTTTCAAAATCTTATCTAAACTAATTACAACTACGTATGTAATTCAGTGGCATATAATCGTTCTAAAGTGATGGGGATAGAGTCGAAAGTATGTAACGTTATTTGCTTTGTCGGGTTTTTGCAAAAACCAATAGATTGGAGTCGGGTTGCCTCAACAATAATTAACAATTCTTCGTTAAACAAGGCGGAACGACGCTTTGTAGATGCCGACAAAAGCTGAATACTGCATACGTATGTTACATTGCATTCTGTTGGCAAGCCGACTGCAGAAACCGTTTAGAAGTGGCCTGGGGAGGTTAATTAGTCACGTTGTTTTAAACGCACTGTTACCTGCCCGGAAAGAGTGTAGGAAAATTACCTCACTTAAATTGCTGTTCTAGAGGTAGACCACGTAATAGATGGTGGGATGACCTGGAAGAATTTAAGAAATCCTTTCTACTTTGGTACTTAGCAGGGATATGAAAAATAAAAGGCTTTTGACCAGCATGAACACACTGAAGGCAAAAAACATCATGGAGCTTGTTGTACCTTTGTTTAATGCCAATAATTTAAATAGGTATGTCGGGCAGGTCAGACTTACTAATAGTATTATTCAGTAATACCCCGTTGCCTGGTAAAAGTAAAAGGAGTGACTTATTTTCTATTTTTCTTACCTAACAATAGAAAATGAAGTATCTAAAAGTACAAACAATATATAAGAATGATGCAGAAAATATAGAACCATCTAACAACAAAGCATATATAACGGTGTATTTATTTTTTCATCCTGTCTTATCTAAGTAAAATAATAAAAAGTCCCTTTTTGTTGTAAAACGTCAGTTCATTACATCTTAGGGATGTACCCAGCTTAGATGAGTCAGGACCTAACCCAATTACCACCATAAAATTAAAGGAGAGTACAAATGAGTGCGACAATACATAGCAATAAAATTTACCTTTCTAAAGAACAGTGGTTACCCCGTATCGTAGATTACAAGTACAGTCAGATCAAAAAAGGGATTTCGAAAACTAGGATTGAATTTTTCTCGTACGGTAGGACCGTACGTAGGCGGACATTCCTGTCCATTCATATAAATATTTTTCGTTTAGCGATTTCTTTATCAAAGCTGTGTGTGTATTCCATTCGTGTGTCTAGAGACTAGTATGAGTTAAGTAACATTGTCGATATTCTTCTTTATATCATGCCAAAATATTCTGTTTTATCATACCGAAATATTGGTATAGGTATTTACTACCTAAATGTAATGTAATCTAAACCTTATTTTTTTCGAATAGTTTTGGGCTTTCATCAAATATTTTATCATATTTATTATGTATCTCCGCTTGGGATTCACGGGTTACCCCGGTCCTTTGAGAGGCTTTTATTTATTATTATTATTACAGATATTATGAAGAACGTACTTAAAAAAAATATGAATTAGCTACTTACTCTAGTTTCTACCATTGTGATTTTAAATTGGATAAATCTCCGCGATACCAAGAAACGTAGGTAAGCTTAAATAAATAGTTAACTCATCAAGATTTCAAAGAATCCAATGTCTACCATAACCAAAAAAAATATACCATACCACCCAACTTTTATTGACAAAATTCTCATGTATTTGACGAAACAATAAGACACGTCCGTCGAACCCCGATCGTGATCCATAAAGCGCGAACTTAGCTAATGAAAGGGAAAAAAAATTAAGTACATTCATACAAAATTTATATTTGTATGTCGAATGTAAAATTGTTCAAAAATCAGCTTTATTCCGAGAAGAATAAGTTGGTGATGTATTTCGTGGAGTGTTAATAAATTTGTTTTTATATCTACCTGCGCGCGCTTCGCAGCTCATTGTTGGTCTAGGTGAACTGCGCAGCCGGCGGCGGACATAGGGTTGCCAATATTTAATTGCTAACCATCATCACACATTACACATTTAGGGTTATACCAAAGGATATATTCCATTTTTAAATTTTAAAGTACCCCGCATTCTTCATTACAAAACGTAAAAACTAAAGCATGTAGAGTTCTTATTTATTTTTATTTAAGAAATGTAACTGCTTAACTTCAAATGGGTCATATGCATGATTGTCTACATAATAAATAAAAAAAGTCTATTTCTAAAGATATTTTCTCGTCCTTTCTTGCAAAGGCAGGCAAAAAAATTAACATAGAAACAAAAGGATCACATTTTTACTAATAGGGTCTGGTCTTACAAGTATCTCAGTTTTGGCGCCTTTAGGCAAGCAAATTTAAATAGCAAGTTTTGTCTTTAATTTTTTATTTAAGCTAAGTATTATTTATTTTATTAACTTATATGCATTTTGAGTAAAGCAAACAAAACTCCAGCATTCGAGAGCTTTCGTGTCAGTGATATAGCAGATAAGCTTCAGGACAATCGCCCGCGATGGTACGGTCACATCCTACGAAAACCGGCAACTTACATTGGGAACAAGTGTCTGGCCATGCCGCCTCCGCCGGGGCCTGGTAGAAGAGGCGCGCCCATAAATAGCTGACTTGACGTCGCAAAGCAGGATATGCGTGCTAATGGACTCTCCATTAAGCATGCTAAAGACCGGACGAAGTGGAGACGTAAATGCAGGAAAGCCGACCCTGGGCTCCGAAGTGAACGACTGAGGATGCAACCGGAAAGACGCTAAGATGATGATGATGATGGTCATTTTGAGCACATCTAGCAGAAAGTTAAATAATAAAAGTATTTTCAAAAAGTAAAAATCCTAAGAATAAATACTTAAAAATAAATCCTCAATACTTTTTCTAATTTGCCAGCGAAAAACACGAAGCGCACCCCTGTGTTTGGTTCATACACCTTTTGACAAAGGATCTAATAATTATTATTTTTCATCTGGTACGTTTTTGTCACAGTTATCAATCAACGCAAGGACCGGTGTTGCCTCTCTTTCTTTTCCAAAGATTAGCCTATGCATCTGTCCTTGTCTTTCACCATCCAATGTAATTATGTGAACACCTGGGCGCAAAGAATGTCGCACAAAGAGACGAGTAATGACGACCCAAATCTAAGATCGGGAATATTCTGTTACCCAGAAAACTTTACTTCATTAATTATGAAACACAATATCCTTTACAATTTTCTTAAAATTATGTTCGAACGCTGTCATATAATTTGATAAATAGCCGTTAGAGGACTGTTGTGCCTTCTGTTTAAATTTAAAAAAAAAAACACGCGTTATTCTATGTTGTGATTGGCTTATCGGTTTTCAAAGAATTTTTTTATCTTGTAATCGCATGGGACTAAAGGTGTACTTACCTACTTTAAATAAAATGGTATTTTAATGGGTAGATTTAAAGAGTATGTAAGTTTTTCTTCTGATTCATTCTTTTGTATTATTTTTATCTGAGTTAAATGCTAGGTTTTTTTCTTCATTTGCTCTACAAACCCACATCATGGTCTTACCGCCATAAATGGTCCATATGTTTCAACACTTTGTAACTACTTCGGATTGAACTAACTACACACTTCGAATGATTAAGAAAGCAAAGTATTCATTGATCTGTTTTGTCTCTACATAGCATGTCTAAAATTAAATTCCTTGAAATTAATGGAAAAATACCAAAATCTTATATTCAATGCGTTCATTCAAAAATATTCCAACAAGAAGTACTTATTACAGATGTTAAGGCGAAGTCTCGAGTATAATGAAGAAATATTGCTCTAGTTGATAACCAGTCAGATAGGCGCCCCGCCCCGTCTTGCCCCGGTATTAATTATGAGTATTTATAAGGCGATGTAATCCGCCCTAGAGTGCGCTAACTACTTTATCATCAGATTAACCTGTACAACACCAAGAGGTCTATATTTTAATTTATCCTCCAAAAAAAAGTTACGTACGGTCAAGGCAGAATAATTTATTTTTAGTTTTGTATTTACTGTAATGTTATTTTCTGTGTAATTAAGTTATTACAAACAAACAAACAATAATTAAGTAATTAATTAACCAGAATTCCCATCCTTGCTCCGAGATCGTACTCATCAATTTTATAGTCATTTAATTTCGTGTATATAATAGTTTTTTTGTGTTATTATTAGTAAATATTCACGAAACAATAAAAATACTCATCTATGTACTCAACTCAACGTTAAGATTTATTTTCATGTCAATGTGTTAAATTTAAACAGTCAATGGAAATTTTAAAAAAATGTTTAATTTTTATAAGAAAAAATTGGTCAAGACGAAAAAGGCGCAAAAAATCATTAACAAACATCGCATTAGATAACACAAGCTCATCTTTAAAGAACCAAATTTACAACATTCAGTCGTGTGACCTTGTTAATAAAGTAGATGTTGAATTGGTCGCCTATTGATGAAATTTCGGCGTATTAAATTGAAACTATATCGGCGGTCAGCTAATCCTATGTGTTTGTTTAGGGCGCGCCCACCCTTAAATATTTATTTTATCTCGGTTTGCCGAAGTCAATAGTTTGTTTCCATTTTACCGAACGGAGATAGGATCGATCTGGTATAATTTATATGGTTATTGGCTAGTTGTGTTTACACCGAAGATATGTAAAACCAACATCATCTCAGCACACTATCTTAACCAAATATCTTCGCGGACATCGTGGCGAGCGAGGTGTCCCATCCTGTTTGCTTTGTCTTAAACTGTCTTTTTATTGATTTTTAAATAAATAAATGTTTGACTTATTAACAAAACTTTTTTTTATTATTATTAATCTAGCCGTTCCTCGGTGTTTCCCGGTACTGTAGTAATGTTCTCCAAAAATAACCTATCAAATGCAAAAGAATCTTTCAAATCTAAGCAGTAACTTCAAAGTTAGTAGAATTAGTTATTTAGAAAAAGAAAATTAAATTATCGTGTATCTTATTGCCTTCCAAAAGAAATTTAACTCTTCGCTTCTAAAAATATGCATTACGATTGTACATTATCTTGTATTAATTTATTCTGATGATTTATAGAAGCTGAACTACGTAGTTCTTTGTTGAAGTATAATTTTGGCCGGCAACAAAGCAGTGTTGTAAAGAAATGTCCATTATTTCCTTCTCTCCCACTAGCCAGACACCAGTCTCTCTGTCTTAAATAGCTACAATAAAAATCGAATGCCTTCATATTTATTAACAACTACTAAATGATAAAAAAACTGCTTTCTTCCAAAGTTTTTCTGCGACTCGAAAATAAAACGAAGCTGATCGGTTTAGGCTGCAGGATTAAGAATATTGGAGGGTCGAGGCGCAACTGAGGCCTCGCCAAGTGATTTTAAAAGAGGCGCAACCGAGGCCTAAACGTAAGTGTTGACGTTAATTGCGATTACTGCTGAGGCTAGCACAATGATTACCTGCAACAAATAAAAGAGACAAAACGTGTCAAAGGAAAAACAGATGTGAAACAATGAAATTTGTAAACCTATATATATGCAAAACATATACGAAACTTTTTTCTATCGTAGAGACTAGACTAATGACAGAACTATCATTGGCTTCACTTCCTTGCTTCGTAGTCGTTGTTAGAAATAGTTTCTTAAGTGCAAAGTACTTTCTTCTTCTAATAGTGTCTCTCCAGATGGTCTACTATGGTCTCTGAAGCGTAAGCTGAGGACGCAATTAGGAATCACGCTTATACCATAATATCATCTTCATCATCCAAGGCATTCTTGACACCACGACGAGCAGGGTTAATTGACCTGCCTATGAAAAGATAATTAATTTAACCAAAGGAACGTCCAGTGAACCATTATAATTACCATTAGGAGGTTTTAAATCACTGACACCAAAGCATACAAGGTCCATTGACTTTGCAAATATTACAATGAAACCGAAATTAAGTTCACGGGTAAAGCATGACATGGGATGTTATTTTCCTTTCAAAATATAATTTCATAAATTTTAAGTTTTTTTTCACTTAAAATATATTGAATCATATAAGTTATCTACATTTTTGAAATCGCCTTTTAAACCTCTTCATTTTGTTGCCGCACTCGATTAGGTTCATCAAAAAATAGTTTCTTCGGTCTTCCTTTTTTTGCGTATACTATATACGCCATTCCATTCCGCCATTTCGTATTTATGCTAACGTCACATACCCTATGATATTTAGAAGAAAGCAAGGAATCTAAAGACACCTCAAACGTCTATATCCGATAAGCCGTTCCTGACTTATGGTGGAATAAAGAATCTCACATACATACAAACATACATGACGGCTAAAAAAATACACTTCTTTTTTGGACAGTCGTGTAAAAAATACTCCTGCAACTCGTGACAAAAATAACTATTCTGTAAATGACTTCTTGCATGATAATTCTAATCATTTGACAATTTAATAAAGTTATATTTGTAAGCTGACTATCAGCAAAATCATAGTGATTCTCAATTGCTGCTCTAACACTAACACCTTTATGTACTACCTATGTTTTCACAAATAAATGATTTGATTGATAATTGATACCTCAAATATTCATTACCGACCGCTAGATTAGGACGTTTTTGTTAAGCCACTTTGTGAGTACTAGACTAGAAATGTGTCCTACATTACACTGTAAGAACCTTCGTCAACAGCCGGCGATGAATATTTTTTTGAAAACATGTTGGAAAAAATTGAAGCTATTTCAATGCAAGCTGAAAAAAATACATACCAAACCGAAGTAGAATATTCCGCAAGTAGTCATCAGTGATTGATGACTCATCACCTCAGCCGCAAGATGTTCACAACTGGACAAACTCCTTCCACATCCAACATATTCCGGCGATAAATAAGGTCACCAGACCATCTAGTAGATTGTCAGATACTTCGTTTCCCGTCACAAGGTTAATGTCAAAGATATTGTTTGTAATGCATGTATAAAGTTGGTAAGTTTAAATTAGCTTGATTTATTGACAAACACGGCACTAGTCAACGACGTCCATAGAAGAGGTGAGACGTCATCGGGGCGCCTTAGTCGACTCGCACCCATCGTAAGGCCAATCTAACCACGAAACTAGCAGATCTTAGTGCCGCATGTGTAGATGGTGATGCACAGGCAGGAACAGCCCCTGCAGCAGCCACCGCATCAACCTTCGCATGGATCAATGCACAATTTCTTATGGGCACTAATATAAATTCAAAAAGGAACTTCATTTAGTCACAGAAGCTAAGCAACGTAGTTCTTCGTTGAAATATAATTTTGCACTGACTGAATAATCTGGACTTTTAGAGAGAAAAGTTCTTTTACTAATAGCAGGTAAAAATTGAAGCAGTACTGATAAGCAATGTCAGTCCTTTCCTTCTCACCCATAGGCCTGGCTCCGGTCTCTCTGCCATAAATTGCTACAATAAAAATCTTAGAAAACCCTTTTCTTACCAACCACTAAATATAGAAAAAAAATACTAGAGTATTATATATCTATGTCCAAGTGAGATATCAAAATGAACAATTATAAAAGATGATTATTGATTGATCTTTCAAAATCTATCAGTACAGCTTAATGTATGTTTTCAAAGACGTTGTTAATGACTTGACTCGACTGTAATATTACAGTCGAGTCGTTAAAATTTGAAAATGTATAGAAAAAAGATTGTTATACCGACAAAGCTCTACCTCTGATAATTTTGGTGGCCTACCTATTCAAAGATAACAGAACACCGGACGAAATCCCCATGAGAAAAATGACAATGACAAACAATGAACAAAAAAAAGAAAAACAAGAGAATAATGATAAAGAAATTATCACCAAAAATAGAGATTAAGTATAGTATAGGTAGGTAGAAAGATGTACAATTCAAAAAAAAAAAAAAAAACTTTCTTGAAAGTGAAAGATCCAGAAAATTGAACAAACTTTTCAAACAAAGAAGAATTCGTCATTTTCTCTATTGATTAGTTAAACCAATTTGCGATTCGTCGCCATTAGGATAATCTTTATTAACAATGCAGACTTTGCCTAATACAATAAAGTTGTTTTTATTCTCCGAACCAACGGAAATTGCTACCTGTACACGAAGGCATTGTTTTCAGACAATTGTGGTTAGAATATTTAAGAAAGTAATTCCTTAACAATCGTCGTGTACAGATCTTTTTCAATGCTTCAAATAACCGTACGTTTTAATATTTCCCAAAGATTTTATTGCAGTCATAAACATAAACAAAGTGACGTAATCAAAATTTACCTGGTGCGCTGCTACTGTGTATTGCCCGGAACACGAGTCTATAAATAAAAAAATAATAAAATATTTACCACGTTTTCTTACATAATTATGGTTTTGTTATCTCGCTCACACTAAGATTTGTAAGTACTTACCTGGGTACCTTAAAATATATTAAAAATATAAGTTGTGTTAATTATAATGTTGTATGTTCAGTCTTATTCCGTACAACATAGAGTTTAAATTGGATCTCACTATTTCGACACCCATGAAGTGTGTAATAAAGATAAAAAATAAAATGAAAACATTAGTAAAATACATCTTTACGTTCGATGAATCTTTGGTCATTGATTTTTTCTAAATGATAGAACATTGTAGGTATGAGCTAAAATACCAGTCCAAATAAAGAGGGTTGCCTGTTGGTCAGGTACACGTAACCTGCAAAAAAAGTTTGATAATAAGTATTACACGGGCCCATGATGTTAGAGTAATTATTTATAGTCTCAATTTGGGTGATCATTTCATTTCCAATTTGAGAAAAGCACCACGATTGTATCCGATAAATATTCACTAAACAACGATTTTCAAAATTCTAAGACTAGTGTAGCGCATACCAACTATTTCGACCGTAGATGTTACTACCACGAGTTCGAACATTCGTTTTCCTACTCATATGATACACGCACAACAATCAGAAATTTTTCAACATGCATCAATATGAAGCATTAGACACAATATGCCAGTATCTAAATTATCCAACTCATCAAGTGGTTTTTTTATTCCCGGGTTCAAATTCGCACTCCACTGCGCCCACAGCTGCCGATCTTAACAAATGAATGCTACTGATAACCCCCCGTTCAATACCCTTGTTTTTCTAGTGCCAATGTTTTGTGTCTTTGTCACACTTCAATGTTGCTGCCTACATTCTTCCATGGTTGCTACCGAGAATCCATTAGGATGAAATATTTCAGATTTTTGTTGTAAACGTATTATTTGTATAATTTACTTTCTTTCTTGCTTCTGGTGTTTTTTTTATTTATTTTAGTTATTATAATATGGTTACAACATTAAAATTTCAGTAAACTTTAAATGTAAGCTCGTTTACCTGAGATCTGTATATAACGTGCCCGCGAACATACTTAGAATGTGTCGTCAAGGCCCGAATAACAACAGCATGGTAAAAGTGGCCTAAATACTTATTATTATTTGTAAACCTTGGATTACCGGGATAGTTTTATAAATCTGTAATAGCCTCATATAGGGTTTAAGGAATAACCCGTGTTTAAACGGTGCAAGTAAGGGTTGCATGAGTGTGCGGAGAGGAATGCTATTTTTGAAAAGTGTGACTCACGCAAAATCGGTGAGTCGAATAATTTGTTCGATAACGAAGGATTTTTGTTCGAGATATATGTCATTTATTTCAAAAATAGAGCTCTAAGAAAGTCGCCTACGATGGTACGCTTCACAATGAAAAGGCCAATTTTTTCCAAACCTAGAGAAAAAATTACAAGTAAAGAAGGGGCAAGTCCAATAGGTGTTGGATAGATGTCGTAAATGGTTTCACAACCAATGCCGAAAGGCAAAATGTAGAATAAAAGGCAGGAAAGCGGGCCCTGAAGCAACCAGCTGAGGACAAAATTGAGTCTTGGTCTTTGACAATAAGGATCTATTCTTATTATCCGTTTCGATAATTCTTTTATCCTTTGAAGGTTGATAGCCAGAAAAAAAGAACCACTTCCTACTTCAGAGAGAGAGTCAGAGTCTATCGGACAGTAGTTAGCTAGGTGTAATACCGGCTACTACCCGTCACCCAGGTTCAAATATTTAAAAAAAATAATAATAATCTAATGATGGAAATATATGAAAAAAGTAATTTTGTAGGGACGGTCGTTACAGAGAAAGCCCATTTGCCTAGAGCCTAATGTTCTTAATGCTAATAACTTCAAAGAAACCAGAACGTCCTTCATCAAAACGAAACGTCACGTCACTGTCCGTCCGTCCTGTTACAAATAATTAATGGAGGGAACTTTCCCAATAAAATATTTTTTTAAGCAAAAAATTGGTACAGTCCATTGATACAATCCATTGTCACGGCACACCCCACGCCTCACCTGTAGTGAATGGCCGGCAGTACAATGAAAAATGTAATTTTTTCTATATGCCCTTTTTGTCGGTGGCAACACTATATTTCACGTGGAACAATTATCATTGTCTTTGGCACCTCGGAACACTGTGGTTGGTTATAGTTCACGGATTCCTTTGTATTTGCAAGATTTTTATGGGTGCCGCCTTTGTTTCTTTTGAGAGGCTCATTGTTTAGATTCACACAGAAAGTTGTCAAAGATTTATTCGCTCCGTGTTTTAATGCATTTTTTTAGCTTTTTAGAAATTTCTTAATCTACTTTATCCAGCCACGGGATGTTTAACAAAATTGCATGAAATAAACACACTCTGAAATGTGCCATCAAAAAACTTCAAAACGTTTTACATTTTGCAGAAACTTGACATTTTTGTTACATAAATAAATACATGCATCTTGAATTTAATTACCTTAGATGGTGTTATAATTCTCACAACACAAAAATAATAGCCAAGCTTTATTTAATCAAATTTAAGTGGGCGGTAAAATTTTAATACAAAGAAAAAATTTCGGACATTATTATTATTATATTAAAACCATTTTTTCCGTTCTTATAAATGATCATTTAAATTTGACCTATAAAACACACTATAACAAAATTAAGGCACATTAACTATATTGATTTATTTCAATTATTGAAAACGTTAAAAATATATTAGCGAGAGGAAGCTTGGATTTCGAAGCGATTTAATTTAAGCTACAATTTACGATCAGCAATAAATAATTCTGTCGTATCGACGCTGGTCCATTGTCGCCATTTTTTAAAACCATTAAAAATCCTATCAATGACTCCCATTACAATGACAAAAATCGGTTGCAGCCAATACCGTCCCTGATTATATATCTCCATCTCTTTTTGGCACATGACACAAATAAATTATAAACTGAAACAGACGCTAAACGCACGCTGCTGGGTGAAATTAAAATGCGTTACAAATTTCTATAAATAAGCAAATAAATTGCTACCCGATCGTGGTGTATTGTTAAAGCTAATGTTGATTTATATGAATATTCATGTTCTTATTTAATTGAATATGTGGTGTTGAATTTTATTGAAATTCTCGTTAATATATTGATTTGATATTAAATGGCGGGACAGTAACGGGGTCCCTCTGATGATGGTAGTTCGAGCACGTGTAACATTTTATATTATTAATTTATTTTTATGTATAGTACAGAAAAAAGACGTATAAATATAACATTTATCCAGTCTATATTTTAACAAAAAATCTACTTATTTTCTTTTATCTTCTAAGCTTTAAAGTAAAGTTTTACTTCTTCATTCTCAACCTTAAAAGTAAAGTCTTTACTCTCTTTGAATTTCCCTGTTTCAAAATGCACAATCTGCTCTCTTCACGTGGGTGTCGTACAATGTGACTAAGAGAATAAACAGGACTTAATTTACATACGTCTATTGATGACTGATTCTATTTGACATTAAAGTAATTCCAAGACTTATTTTATGTCCAGAAGGACATTTTTCATGCAGTGAAAACAATAAGCAAGCACATTTCAGTCGACTCCGGGCTCCAAAGCTTCTCATATCTTCGGCTAGACATTAGTTTAGCTGCCATCATTTCGGCTAAACCTGTTGACTAATCTTAGGTGCAAGATTATTTTTACCGTATATAACTATTTATAACTGATATTTTTGGTGGTCTTTCTCTCTTTCTTTTTCTTTCTAGTCTATAGACACCAGCAACACCTGGAGTACACTTAAGATTAGCCGGCTAATCTTAAGTGTAGCCGCACTTCGGTCATTAGCAGTAACATATACAATAAGTTTTTCCCTTTGCCATTCTGCACTTTTCTATATGTATTACGTGTAAGGTGTCTTTAAAGATAAAGATACCTTTAAAATATAGCAATTATTTTTCATTTATTTTCTGTAGGTACATATTAAATCTTATTGGATATTTGAATGTATACCATACATTCTTGTAAGATTTATTCACATATGTTTTTTTTTATTTTCACTCTAAAATCTTTTTATTACAAAATCATTTACTAATTTATAGAATGTGGACAATAAACATACCCTAGTGCGGTCGTTGCCAAAACAGGTATTTGGGTCTGTCAGCTCTGTCCTTAGAGATGGAATTTCTGCGATACTTAAAGAAAATATTAATAAATAATGAAATATTTTCTCTGTTTATATTAGCTTACTCGCCTATTACGACATCCACGTAAAAAAGAGAGTAGTCTATTAGCATAATATACATTACAAACGTAATAGCTAACTAAGCCGACTTTGCGCGAAACACACTTTCAAAAATCATTCGAATCGTCGACTATGTGTGAATCACACTTTCAAAAATCATTCTAATCGCCGACTTTGCGTGAATCACACTTTCAAAAATCATTCTGATCGCCAACTATGCGTGAATCAAACTTTCAAAAATCATTCGAATCGCCGACTTTGCGTGAATCACACTTTCAAAAATAGCACTCCAGCTCACGTTATACTCAATTTAATCGCTGCAAATTTTCAGGCTTTTCCGAGACTCGTGTTTTGTTTTGTACCAATTTTATTTAAATCGGGCTTAGGATGGCGCCAGGATATTACTTATAAGTCTATTCTTAAGTTAGGGACCACCCAAACACAACAAAGCATTATCAAATAGTAGGTAAACTTTAAAGTAAAAGATGATTTAATTTAAAAGTAATGTTCTTTGTTCACTCTTTTGTTTCTCTATCCCAAGCTATCTGTTAGAGACCCGGAAGGGACTGTGGGACTTTTTGGTGTTTGTTAGATTTTCTTTGAATCCCAGTGTTCCTGCTTTCTCATCTTTGGTATCTTGGTTTTGTAACCGCATAAACAAAATAACCGCAATATTTCTTAGTAAATGTTCTTTTACTTTCTCCGCTTTTTTTAACACCTAAGGATTAAGATGGGATTTCATCCCTCAGCCAGCGCTAACTATTCTGAGTTCGACTTCGTTTTATATCTCTCGAGAGCAGTATCTTTTAAACCGTAAAAGTCATAGACAAAAAAATCAGAGATTATACAATAAAACATGTCTTTATTGCCCATATCTGGGATATCACAAAATTTAAATATACAGAAATAACAAAATAAAAAAAAAAATACAAATTCAAAGAAGAACAATTCGCAATATGATTACATCTATTTACGTAAGTCTGCATATTTATAAGTATACTTTTTTCATTGCACATTTACAATATAGAACTGACCTGTTTCGGTTCGGACTCCTGTAAGCAGCTAGTATAAAGACAGACTCCTAGTAGAAAATTGAAAACGTATAGGAGTTGGGTTTTCATTATTATATACATATGAGATTGTCTAAATTCCTTTTGCCTTATTATGGCTTCATACTCGTAAGTAAGAAGTGCACAAGTTTATCGATTCCATTATCATGTAAAACTTGCCCAAACATCGAAAAATATCGAAATCTGCACGGATGCATTGCCATGTCTAGAAGCGATTCATCGTCAAACAAACAAGCTTTTTAAATGCTACCTAACTTGTCTTTTTTATACCGCTATTTGAATATTTCCACCGTTCGTGCCACGGCTCGGCACCGGCCTCACGTGAGAGGTATTTATAAAAGAAAAGCTGTGTATCGATATAGCGTTATTTCCAATTTAATGATTGCTAATATCGAATCGAAAACGTCTGCACGTGAGGCCGAACGGTGGTTCTGCCCGAAATTCTGTCATGTGTTTCTTGATGTAATTCACGACTGCATTTTTGCTTATGCGAGTTGTAATGGATTGCGTGTTCTAGATTTTGTCCTTCTGTTACCGAAGATTTTGGCTTTTTTCATGTCTTGTATTATATGTTATTAATACTACAGGACATAGCATGGATAACTTCAAGTTTGCAAGCAATTTTTACAAATGTTTAGATATCAACACGAATTTTTTCGTTCATTAATTAGTCTCTACCTAAAATATTAGTAGATCAAAATTTCGTTTCTTACCTTTTCATAAACCAGCTTGAGATACTTTATTGTAAGTTGCTAAGGTTTTTTGTAGAAAAAAAATGCTTACGTCGAAGTATAATTCCCCGTAAAATCCTATAAGTAATTAAGTCATGAATCAGCGATAGAGCAAATACAAACACTTAAAAAAAGAACAATAATACAACCCTTATCCATAAACAAGCAGCTACTGAAATGTTTAACCACAAACTTTGAATAAAATCGTATCGCTCGCCATAAACACAGCTAGAAAAAAATGCGAAAAAACTTCATCAACAAAAGTGACGACTAAAAAAAGTCCCCGCAATCACATGCAAATGTCGCCGCGCGACTCCGCTCATTACACTGCTATAAAACCATAACAACAGTCATTACGAGCACAATTAAAAAAAAACTTCGTCAACACTAACAGTCAGCAAGTGTGACGAAAACCGCTTACGGAGCACCCACATAGTTTGTTTTTATACATTAAAAAAACTCAAAAACGGGGGCGCCACCGTCTTATGCAAAAAAGTCCTTATATATTCACCCCTCGCGAATTCTACGCTAATGAATGCTCCTCGTCTTTTTTTTCGGCACTCGACTCAGTTGTTTTGACGGATCGCAATCTAGCCACTAATTGCTTTTTCCTTCTCGGGGTGCGCGTTTTACCTCGCGAAATTACATTTTATTAATTGAATAATATTAATGATACTTCCTCCTGGCAATCAATCTTTAATGACGTTTTTATTCGTTGCCGGAGTGACGCCACTCTCACTTTTCCATCGAGAAGTTGTTTTTTTAGGTTGCGATCGATGTTAATTACGTGTCTAATGGCTCCCGTGATACACTTCCATTAATAATAATGTCGGACGACAACATCCCGCTCTCCCAAGATTTAATAACTACTCGTACGAGATTAATAGTGCATCTGTGGCCGCGTTATTATAAAAATGTACGCCTGTGTGCAACCGTCGCTATGCATTTCTATCATAGACTAATCTCGGATGACTCTCAAAATATTCAAATTCAGAATATTTTTCACGTTAAGTGTAATTGTGCATGCAGTCAGCTATGCATCTCCCCCACCTGAATTAATTTAAAATCTGAATAGCTTAGTAATCATAAAAGCGGACAACCGAAGCAAAATATCTCATTAAAATGCGTTACTTCATCTGAGCGAAATTAATACAAAAATTCGCGACAGCTGCTGCGCGCAATCTAAGCGCGAAAATGTCAAAAAGTTTGTCTATGGCAGCTAAACAAACCTCGTTTCGGAACGCATAAAATGTTGCTTATTGTTCTCTGCCTATTATAACTGCTTTTTATTTTATTATGATAACGATTTTTTTCGCGATGAATCCGAGCGTCGGTATAATTTCTTTTGTTCCGTACGCTGATATTGTTTCTTTTTTGTGTTGTTTTTTTTTATTGTAGTGTCGCGGTGTTGCTGTTGTTCTGGTGATTTATTCCCCGGCCGGTAAAACAACACCCGTGCGAGTTACGATTAGCAGGGTACGTAATATCTAATTACTATGTGCGGGCACGTACGGACATAACTCGCTTGCTTCCTCCGGCCGATGTGGTTTATGGAATTCGATCCTCATATTTCGGCAGTCTCTTGGTGCACATAGTTTTTGTCCGTGTCTTAGTAGGTATACTTTCCCTGCGTAATCTGATATCTTTACTGCCACTTTGCTCCCGAAATATTGCTAAATTTTAAGTGCGTCGTCCTTCACAAACAGATCTGTGGGTGACTATTTTTTCCTCCCTCGAGACGGGAGCTAATGTTAGTAATTCCGAATTCAATCATCTCAAACAAAGGCTTTCTCTCGCGTAGCTAAATGGCGTTTTTTAATCGGATATTATAATTAATGTTCCTTTTGTCGCGTGCTGACGTGCCCTCGCGCGAACAATGGGATTTTTAATAGACAGAGATATAAATATTTCTTTCTTAGAATCCGGAGGCTACCTGACGACAAAATCCAGGCGACAGACGCTGTCCGGACCGAATTAAATTAGAATAATAATCAAGAGCTTTGTTAGATATCAGATATAAAGAATCTTCTTATCTTCATTATAATAGAAGTAAATGGGATTTGTAATAAAATTCAAGTGAATTTTCTTTTATGTATGTATAGGAACCATAAAAGGTTGCGTTTTGAGGCTAAATTGTGACTATTGTGGCTAATTTCTCCATTCAGTGAGTGTAACCGTATCTTATTTACATTTCATGTACACGCAAGCAGACGTCTGTGATTGCTACTAAACGCGAACGTAAGTACGAAAATTTTCAAATATTGGACTAAAAGAGATTCGGACTGGTGAAATGATTGTGATAGCAATAGGATAGCAACAAAAACACTCCAGTGACCTCTTATAGTCTCGTCTAAACGAACATCCTCGCGAAACTCGAATCGACGTAAATTTTTTATGAACTGCGCTGGCTTAACCCTCTAGCCCTCGCGAACCCTTTACGAATCATACAAAAAAATACTAATAGTTAAAATGTGTAATACGCGCGTGTAGTAGGCATTTTTTTACTTGTGGGTATAAGCAGAGAGCAATAAAAAAGTGCATTATATCACGGTGCCCTCCCTTCATTATGTGACGCAAGGGTCTTGCGGATGTGTGCGGCAATGCTAATACGAATTTGTGGATGTGTGACCGGTCACACATTTTAACAATGCTGCTAAAACGACATGCGGTTTTTATAGTTTTTCCGACAGAGAAAGTAATAATCCCTGAAAATGACATATTACTCGACACAAGGGCTTGCCGCCTCTAGTCCCAATTCAAACAATTGCTTCGTTTCCTTGTCAATATTTTTTTCAAAATATTGAAATATCTTATTTGAATCATGGGTATTATTAAATGATTAGGGATGGTTTTAAATAAGTAGATAAAATTTATATTTTCAGAAGTTGGTAAATTTAATAAAACGCACATATAAAAAAAAATTGATTTAATTTAAAAAAGTACAAAAATAACTTAACAAATAAAATATCAAAAAAGGTTACTACACGATAGATTTTTCAATAAACACTTTTATAACATTTAGCTCCACGATGTCTGTTGTTTTTCCCAAGCTCCTGTTGATACTTTATGGATCCCAGCGTATCGAATCCAGACAAAAATTAACAAAAAAGCATGAACTCGGAGCATATAAAAATTTGTAAATTTTATATGTGAGTGTATTTCAAAAAATACATGTGATAATTTTATTGGTTGGTTTCCACACATCTGTGTTTTTTACTTCTACTTATAAAAAAAGCTTTGTAACCGATTGATTCATTACTCCCATAAGTCATAAAATAACTGCCTATCGATTGGTCGTGTTGTCTGTATTTTTTTATTTTTAGACAGAAAAATATTCCGTTCTGCTTTTCTAT
The DNA here is from genome assembly GCA_947363495.1 of Euzophera pinguis. Lineage (NCBI taxonomy): Eukaryota > Metazoa > Arthropoda > Insecta > Lepidoptera > Pyralidae > Euzophera > Euzophera pinguis. The sequence goes on from OX376163.1 coordinate 10,457,722, forward strand.
GTTTTAATTTTTATATACTTAAATATTATTATTATTATTGTCATGAAAGTGAGTATAATTATTATTGATTGTCCGATTTTTCTATTAACAAATGTGATACATAACTAACTTATTAAAGTACCTAAATAATATTTAACTACATCTGTTTTATCCTGAACGAAAATATTAGACAATTTCGTGCCAATTTTCCAAATTGCAATTTAATTTAACATCCACGCCTCATAAAGGCGAGGTGAACATAAAATGTCTCAAATTCAATAAAGTCCAGGCGAATGGTATAAACAATATAATATTAAAGTGTAGTAAACCAATATACATTAACCAGCCGCTGCGTATCGCATTCTGCGCCATAAAAATAATCAAATATATTCGTTCCATCTCATTTGGCCGTCTTAAACGATTTCTCTCGTCCGTCCTTTATTACCTAAAACATAACTCCTCATTTTCTTTTTTTATCCCCTACTTACACCCCGCTTCGGACGGGACTCGGGGTAACTGCATAGTTTTTATGTGTTTTGAAGATTCTCTCACATGAAAATATGTTTTGTATAAAGTCTCGTTGTAGTAACACTTTTGCGTTAGCATTGCGATTGTTTTTATATTTGTGCGTTTTATTTACACTATAGATTTATATATTTTTTTTCCTTTTTGGCCCTTTTCCCAAATGATGTGATTGAGGTGTCGCATTACACCTACACATCATGATGTCACATTTATTCAGAACCGCCTCCCGGCCTTTAACGTCCAAGATGTATTTTAAATGACTTCTAAGACATTTCATGTAATCTTATAATGAAAATCAAAAGATTCTAAGTAAATCAAAAATTAAGACAATAGAAAAATACAACATTGTGATTTCTTAAGGTCTAGCCTTGGAATAACCAAGAATAGATAACAAACCAACACGTTGTTTCATTTACGCCGTATATAAAGTGTTTTATCAGTCGGGAGCCCACATATTGCAGGGGGACGCGATTTTTTCCTCATATAATGCGGTTAATTTCCTTTTTCCTCTTTATTTATAGTAATCCCTTTATAAGGTGATTACGGGAATGTGTTTTTGGTAGTAAGAGAGCGCAGCGGGGGCCACACATTTCTTTACGGGCTTAGTAATAACAAACGGTTGTGTTTTCGTATCTTATGGGATATTTAAGTGGATTATTTTTTTGTTCGCTTTCTTTAGCTAAAATTAGTTCAAAATTAATATCATTGCGTATGTGTAATGTCAGTCAAATGTCATACATGTCAAGAATAATCTTTATTGTCGACTTATTTCATGAATTATGTAATTTTGACGTACGGTTAAGGACTGGAATAGGACTTAAATTTTCATAAATCGAATAATTTAAGCGATTATTTAGAAAATGCCTTAATATGCCACGTGGACAAATACGCGTAAAACAGAATGCAGGATATTCCACACGTGTGTAGTATAAGTGAGACGGGACTAGATGTCCTTGGGACGTCATACATATGTATGGTATGTTAGTTAGGTAGCTGGAAACAGTGGTTGTTAATACAATAGAAAAAAATCAATTCAGATTATAGTAGATAGTTATTGATATTGGCTCAAATTGATATAATCAATCATGTAATACGAGTACAATTTATACAAATAAAAAAAAATTGAAAGCAGGCAATGAAACTCTGCTTTTCTTATTTAAAAAAAATAATTCTGCATTTGTTTAGTTACTTAGTCCCTATTGTTAGAGGTTATAAGTTATTATAGTACATGCACACCATGGTTGTTGAAACTATGTGGGTTATACATATGTATGTAGGTAAATCCATGTGGACCGTATTCCTCGGGAAAAAAATGCCTATATATTTTAGTTAATTATAAGTAATTTATCAAAGGATATCTACCGTTTCTTAAGTAATTTAGGCTATTTCCCTTTTCAATCCAGTTAGACCAACAAACTGGTGTTTATTTGGCAAATGTTTGTCAAACGCCGACCCCTTGTCCACTGTTCCGGCCACCTTGACCCAATGTTACAAAGTATTTGTGTTTTGAGTATTTACTGCGCACTTTGAGTGACACGCGCCATGCGTGTGTATTTGTCAATGTGATTCCATACTTTTTTACGTCACTATGATACGATACTTTGTAAGTCACCGTGTTTCCATACTTTTGAAGTCAATGCGATTTCATAGTTTTTAATACAAAACCAAGATAACAAAGTATCTGAATATTCAGAAGCCAACCAGCCCATGCCGTCACTCTTCCCTTTAGCATTTAGTTTTTGACTCTACATTTAACTTTTATATTTAAAAAGAACAGATTCACTATCACTCATCTCTCTATCATAATATGAGACTTTCTATATTTAAAACCATTTATGGCATAACGTTTTATTTTAATTTGTGCAATAAATTGTAAATAAAATATTTGATTTTTTTTATTCTTAGGTGTCCTACTGCTGGGTCTTCTCTTTAGTTTTCCACAAATCTCAGCAAGCGCAGTTTGGTGCCATCCACTGCCATACACAAATTAGGCTCTACAGTGGACGAATTAACATATTTTAAATAATGGTGATTTGCCCAATTTTAAGATCGTTCCGCAACATGCATACCTGCACTACCTACTTAAAAAACACGAGTAGAAAGTTCTTTCCTGTACCTTCAAGATTACTATTTTCGGAGTAAGATAAAAGGAATATTGGAATCAGCCTCGTTACAATCACCCCACTCTCCCTTTGCATATAATTGCATCTTTTTGTCTGAAAAATGTTCGCCGCAAGCACTGATTTACGCGTAGGTGCAATAATAATGCCGTCTCAGAAAAATATTATTCAAACACACAGTTACAAGACACCCTAAAATACTCCTTAACACCTCTATACACGATCTCTTTTTCGACTTCTAAAAAATGAAGCATATTTACTAAAAACGTTGAATAAAGGAGATTGGGGTGTCCCGGCCTCCACCCTCGCTTTTTTTCGAGGCATCTTTTCCTTAATTTATATAGAAATGTTTGGTCTCATCCGACGCCTTTGAAGTAACGAGCTGCAAGATAAAAGTGAAATTTATTTAAATTCTATTACTATGAGTCATCTAATAAGTGCTTTGATGGAGATTGGCATTCTAATAAGATGTATATTATGAATATTGTTTCTAATAGGATTCTAGATAGAAGACGGGAAATAGTTATAATCGATTAATATGCAATAACAATTATTATTTTTAATAAACATTAACTTAGTAAGACATTTTCGGAAACTCTTTTTTTATGTGTTTGGAGAAATATCTGCACCTACTAAAAAGAGATTAAAAAATATATATTTTATAAAATGTTAAAGAAGCACCATAACATATTGGTATTTTGTTTGAAAAGAAATACAGACTTAAACTAGTTAAAAAGTAACGACTTTTAATACTTAGGACTTCGGTCACTGCTTTACTTAAAAGAACGCCACTTTGTTGATATTCGACAAACTTTGCGATTAATATAAAATTCCTAGAATTTGTGAACACAAATCCCAAATAAAGGCAAATATTTACAAGAACCTCACACTTTGATTACGACCAAATCTTTCTTCCCGCGAAATCGTCCGAGGACTTTCTTCAGCGGGATCGTTATTAAAAATATATCCTGTGTTCCCCTCCGAAAGAAACTTGACTCATAATAAAGGCCGGCATAATTTTTCCTTTTAAAACTTTTTGATTAGATAAAATAATGGGGAGAGGGGGATTTGTTGGCGAAGGACCCCGCGGCGGCGCCCGATATCGGCTATTCTAATTGTTGTTTTCGCTGACGATGTTTACACTGCTTTGTAATTCAGAATTAAAAAAATACCGACTACTTCATTAGTTCTTTAAATATACACCGAAGCAAAATCTTCTTTAATTACCAATGTTAGAAGTTTGAAAGTGGAATCGTAACCCTCCAGCCAGTGCGAGCCCTCTTTCTATATCGATTTAAATTGAAAAAACATCGACAGTGAGTTTGACATGTCGTTAAGGCCACGCTTTGTGCTGTCCGCATCACCTATTGCTATTGATTGATTTTAATTTACTTTATTTGCGTTTGCACAATATATTTACTAGTTGACAAATGTTTCGATTCCAGTGCAAACATTGGCGTTGAAAGGATTGTATGTTTAATCAATTATGTTATTGCAAATAGGTATTGTAGCATTTGTAGCTAACGCTGAAAATTAGGTTAGTGATCCCTTGCCAGATCAAATAATTTAAAAAAAACTATAAATTTAATTTTATCATTGTAAATAATGAAACTCATTACATTTTTACTCGCATACGGAAAGCGGTAGGTAAAATATATACACTATGAAAAATCAGTTTATAAAAAATATGCTCAGTACGTTACACATAGAGAAATATTGTGTGTTTTTAACTGTCGATTTTTATCAAAAATCCACATAAAATGACTCCCTAAATTTGAAATGTCGCGGGCGTATTTTGCGCTAGGGTTGTCCCCTGATTTTTTTTTTTCAATTTAAAATAGCGTCGCGCACAGCCGCGGCCGATACCATACAATGGTTTTCAATAAGATTGGTTACACTACAGTAAGCAATGCGATCAATCAAAATTGCATCGGCCGATCGGTTCGGCACACGCTCGCGACGTGCCCATGATCGTTTGCCCTTTGAACGTTATTATTTTAATTTATAGCAATAGATATGCTCACCGCTCTATTGGGGATGAATAAATGTTACATTAATTAGTTTTAAGAAAATCTTATAAGTACTGCCTTTTCTTTACGGAGATGTTGTAGAGCCAATCTAGCTCTAGACTCTACCTATACTAGATGGTTAATGCATTCGAAAGTCTTAAAAGCAACATAAAACACTACAGATGAAGATCTGCCGTACTACTAGTAATCTTATAATGTTAATGGAAGTAGATTTTATTAATTGGCTCCTTTAAATTTGTAAGTAAAACAATAAAGGCTCATTTTCTTTAGAGCTGTCGCAAGGAATGTTAAGTATCTGCAAAACAATACTTAACACCCTTATGCGAGCAGTTACAAAGAAACAGTCCGTTAGACAATTCCTATAATTGTAGTAAAAAGCACAACTCGCACGTTCCGACATCGGAATTAACTGCCCGTGAAATATTCACAAAAAGCTGATAATTATCGGGAGCGCACACTTAAGACACGGCTAGTAATGAATTTAACACGAGGAAAGTTTATGTACTCAATAATTCATAAATCTTAATCCTTCAAATCTCTCTGTACATATATATTTGAACGGTAGGATATTGCTACTTAAATATTATATATTAAAATAACATATTTATTTAGGAACCGAAGTACTCGTAATTCAGTGAATTTGCCTGCTTATTGACGTTTCTCATTAAATTGTTAATAAATTAAATCTTATCTGCGCCTTAATAAAAACAATAAAATATTTTATAAACATGTACTAAAACATACGACATTGTTTAAGTACAAATAAAAAAATCAAACATTCTATATTTTTCACCGACATACTATCACCGAGGCCAATTTTTGCGATCTATGACTCCAGCAAACACAGTAAGTCGAATGAAAACCACTCAATATTAAAATAAAAATCGCTGGACTCACCGGTTTTGCGTGTGTCAGAGATCTCAAAATAGCACTCCAGTTGTTTGTCTACCGTGTGTGTGCCTCGGCCGTGGTATCCCACGTTTAGTTTTAATGACGGCACTGTCTTATCGCTAATGACCGCTTAACACCTTGCTGGCAGGGCTTGTCAAGTTATTGTCTCTTTTAATAACTCGTAACGAGCTGCTTTACAGCAAATGAGCCATACTTACTCAACTTTTTAAATATTTCTCTTTTTGTTAAATAAAATCGACCCATACTAATATTATAAATGCGAAAGTCTGTCTGTCTGTCTGCCTGTTACGCTTTCACGGCCAAACCGCTGAACGGATTTTGATGAAATTTGGTTAAGAATGTAGTTGAAGACCAGGGGTCAAACATAGGCTACTTTTTGACGCAGGCGGAGCTGCGGGAAAAAGCTAGTGTATTATAAAACATTTCAATCTGAGAACTTTAAAAAAATTTTACAACTTTATTGTAAAAAATTTTGATACAGTTCTCAAATTATATCGATATCCTTTTCCACAATTTACTGCATTCTGTTTTAAAATCTCGAATCAATTAGCCCTATTAAAAATATCATTACGCATTCCGGTAGCAATAACACGCAAAAAAACTGTCTAACTAAAATTTCAAATTCTAATAAATATAAGAAAAAACTTGATCTTTATGGTAGAAAATTTAAATCAAACATTATTTTAATATTCCATGTAATAAGGGGTTGTCTGATATTTTTTTATGCTAAGTTGTTAGTAAAAGTAAAACGTGGAGCTTTTTTCCAACATTTAAAAAAAGTGTAAAAGAAACAGTGGGTTGTTCTCATTAATACTAATATAATTGAAAGCCTGTTATTTACCAGTTGAAACAACAAATTAGTGGATTACAAATGCATGGGGAACGCCCCGCGTGTGTTTCGGATACATTTCTTCATTTGTCTTTCGAACGGTTAAGTTTTTTTTATACAAGTGGTTGCAAATGGACGATAGTCTTGACAGAAGGTTATTTCATAAAAAAGTTCACAGAAAAACGACTGAATATATGAACTTTATGCTATAAACTTAATATAAACAGTTGATAAACAAAAAATATATTTGTAAATACGTATCATATTTAGTCAGTAGCTGACATGCAACAGACAACATACTCTTAAGAGTAGCAAATATGAATATAATTAAAAAAAAAAAATACGTGAATACTTAGTGTTTGGCATAGAATTTTCTAGTGACGTCTTATCTTTTCGCGATTGTTATACATATTCATCAGGTCAGATCATTAATTAATAATATCTCATGCTCAGCAGAAGACTGCCAGGCCCTTGGACACTGTGACAGTGAGCCAATGCTGCGAGAATTGAAAACATTTACAATAAAAAATGTTGGTGGTAATTCTGTATTCGTATGACATCATAGACAAATTTTAACTTAGTCTACATGCGAAGAACATTGTAAAATGTTTAAAACGTTAGGTGTTTATTAAACAAACGCGATTTTTTTTTTTATTGTCTATCATTTTAGTGATGTTCCTTGTAATTGCAGCAATGGTTCAGCTACCCAAAGATCTTCGACGCGAGAATTTCTACTCCTCTATCATGTAGGTATTAAGAAGTTATTTTTTTAATTGTTTCAAACAAAACAGTCATCGTATTTACTTTAATATTTTTTGTAACAGCCTGTACAACGATTTCCCCGTTTCAAAACTTTTCCCCTAATTACAGTTTGTAATGTCGAACCTGTAATTCACAAAACATAATAAAGGCTGTGTTTAAAAGTCTAATGAAAAAGAACAAGTCCTGACCTACCGCAAGTTTCCCACGAGTTTTCCATTAACCCTCCACTGCTGGTTATTAATTGCTCGTCCCTAACGAACTGGCGGTTAACCCTGCAACGCCAACATGCAAATTAACCCTTTCTCTGCCTTCTGTTTGCGCAGTTAACACCGCTTTATTGAATTAAAGCGAACGTCGGCTTGTCGGCTTCGGAAGGGTTGAGGGCTGATACTTTGTTTGTAAGAAGATTCCGAGGCTATCTTAATTAATGACTCAACCCTCCGGCGCTCTATCATTAGCTGCCGAGGTTTTTTTGGTTACGTAATTATCATAATAAATGAATTTAGGGTTACAGATCAAAATGTTAATATGATGAGGCTATACATTTTATTTTTCGTAGAACTACCTTTAGTATAGAAACATTAAGATTGATGCTACCTCAATTTTCATATGAAATGTATGACGACATATTTTGTAATTCAAATTCCAGAGTCACTTAGAATTGTAAACTATCTAAATCCACGTAACAAAATGCAAATACATTTTTATTTTCAAAACATTTGAAGGGTCTAATAAATAAACATTGACGAAATCCTAACAAAATTTATGAAAGATTAAATCAATTTCGCTCTCGTCTGAAGTTTGTTCCTTTGATGGGGGCCGGTGCCACGACCAAGGTTTATCCTGAAAATCTAAACCGGGATTAAATGCTCGTCTACGATTTAATTGGTTAATCGGCCGAGGGGTGTTAATTGCGCTCGGCCCGGCCACTTGCGGCGTCCGGCCAACTTCCGACAACTTCCGAAGTAGGTAATTACAGACAATGTTTAATTACGCTCCGACGCTTGGACACGAATTAATTACGCATAAAGCGTTTGCTTTGGTGTTGGGGTCGAGTTGGGGACGCCTACCCGATTTGAGTTGCTTTAAAGCGGATAATTTGACTTTTAAATTTTAGAAGAAAAAATATTTTATTTATTTTTTACGAGTGTACAATTAGCTTTGGAATATTTACGCGTATTTTGAGTACTTTTTATTAAATTTATGTTGGACAGTTATTTGTAAAATAAGTACAAGAAAAGTTTCAATTTTGTGATTGATCTCGAATTTTTTTTCTGTAATATTGTTTTCATTTTATGAATCCGGTTCCGGCACTTCCGAAAAACTCAGACACAAGGGTGTACATGATCGATTAATACACACAAGTTTTCATAGCAAATAGTACTCTTCATTTCTACTTATATCCGATTGCGACCGAACCTATTACATCTACAAAACTAGCACTACATTATCCCACTATCCGGCCCAAATCCTGGTAATTATGACAGCAATGAGGAAACAGTCAGTCATGCAAGATGTATTGCTTAACTACTGCGAAGACGAATGGGTTTATTTACGTCGCCTACCTACCTACTTCTAATATCTATACCTACAGTTACAAGTTGCCATTATTATTATAAAAAATATGGTGAGCAAATGAAAGCTCAAAATAAGATAAAGGATGTCTATGTCTAGTTGAAATAAACTTAACGACTGCTTTAAATCTTTCCCGGTTACCTACTTTGATAGTTGTGTAGGAATATAAGGCAATTTTTAGGAGAAAAGCTTAAACCATCACGTGACCTAAAATTTGGAAATGGCTCACTTATCAGAAATTTAGCCCATGGTTGTTGTTTGCACGAAGAAATAAATGTAATAAATGCAATTTAATAGTATTGTAGTTATAAACTAGACATAAATAAGTAAAACTTAGAAAGGCGTTACGTTACTTATGAAACTCGATATGTAGTAATTTACTTTGTGAAATCAAGAAGTAATCTTTGCTTTAATTTACTTTCAATCAAGTCGCCCGCGAGAAAATCTTCGGGGAAATGAGAAAATTAAATTAAAAAAAGACGGCTGCTAACAAGTCTCGATTACAAATTAAACAAGTCGGTGTCAGCGGCCGGCGTGATTTAAGATGAGAGAGAATCTAATTACACCGACACTTTCCGTACCCACCGTTTAATTGAGAACTTCTAACCCCCCGCCCCGCTATCCTGTTTGCATCATCCTGTTTTCTATCGCCCCGGCGCGCGGCGTCGATTACATTTTTTTAATTTCGTTCGAGCTTTTAATTTTCTTCGCGCGCCTTTTCTTTTACGAGCCCCTTTTTCCTTTCCGTTCGGCTCGGCGATATTTCTCACCGCCATTATACGCCCCGTAATGAGATTTTCTTTCATTATGTTTAATCTTCCGATTAATTCAAATGTTAATCTCGCCTTTTCACGTTGCTTTTTTATGGGCGAAACGTTACCGTACCGAAACGCTGAGCCATCGCAATCTAGCACGGATTTCGGCGCAACATTTAAAAATAATTAACAGACGTGACTTTTGTCGGTACTGCTGCTGGTCGGTGGGTGCATCCGGGAGATCGAGTGGCCGATTAGGTCTTCAATAATTTAATTCGCAACAAATTCAAAACGCCGGCTGGCCCCTAGATAGGTGCGTCGGATCGGAACGTGTCCGGAACGCCAATGGCGAATCTAGCAGTCGGCAAATTGAAAACACCTCCGGCGCGGCTGTAAACACGTCACGTGATTTAGGTTTTAATCAAGTAGGGACGCACCGGCCCGCCGTAATTGTGACAAATCCTCTGTTTGTCCGAAGGAACTTTTAACTCGGCAGCGAAACGGGGCCGTAACGGCTCTTCGCACGTGCCGGCCGAGGGAGAGGCTTTTTTGTCGACACATGTGCTCCCAACCCGCGCTCAGCCTTGATTAATTTTTAATATTTTTTCTTCCAGTTCACGTACGCAATTTTCACTTTCCCGCATAGATAACATAGTTTTGTTCATTTTCAGTGGGAATGGTGACGTCACGTCGGTTTTCCTGTGTATCGTCCTTCGTCGTCTTGTTACGTAGACAGGGGTTGCATCATACGGCTATAAACTTTTTATTCGTCTGTAATGCGTGTAGTTAGTGCTAAGCGTTTATTTCGCCCGCGCTACACCTACATGGCTCATTAGCGAATTAGCAAGACTTGCAATTGTCGCACTTAACAGAGGTAATAAACTCAGTCACAAGTCATAACCGTAGATGCTGACAGACTGGGCTTATTTTATATTTATTACGACGCGATTTTTCAAATACTCTACGAGTTATTTTTAACATTCTTATGAACAACTATAATAATAAATACCATTCTATGAAAATAATATATCAATGGAACAAACTTTGGAAAAAGTGTCTAAAACTTAAACGTAACAATAAATTACATTTTCATTTCTAAAATTATACACATTATTTTTTAAATATTTACCTTATAAATTTATTGGACACTTGTCGATTCTTCGAGAGGTTTGTGTCTACGGCGGTGTGGCAGTAATCTGTCGCAATTATCACGTGGCGCATATCCCGATTAGACGCGGCGCGACGACAATTAGGTCGGCGGACATACGCGTTAACCTGCAATGAGGATACGCCTAAACTCTGCGTACCACCGGCCCGTCAGGCCAAATGCTCTTATTAATGACCCCAAGGCTTAATGGAAAAAAACTTCTAACAAAAATGAATGGTCAGCGCACACCGCTACTCCCCTATTTATAAATCACATCCGCCACTCTTTGTAAATTCACCTTCGTAACCCTCCCTCCGCCGAGTTCAAAGAGTGCCGTCCGGGGCAATGTCCAAATTATAAATTCGCATTAGATCGGACGCGCACGGTTCGTTTACCATTTCATTTTGGTTCAATATCGCCACTCTACTTTGTTCCACACACTCCCTTCCGCCCTCGCCCCCCCCCCCTCCACCTTAAGACGCCGGGAAATATCTGCGTTTTAAGCTATATTTCTTTCATCCCTCATTTTTGCAGTTCGTAGCAATCTGAAATCCAACACGTCCCCCGCAGGGCCCCCACCTTCTCAGGGTGGCAGCCCCCTATTCTTGTACCCGGATAAAAAAAAGCGATATCTATTTATAAAATGTACGTACGCATGTGTGGACGCGAGATTAGCGTATGTGTGGGAGCTGTCACGTATGTGTGCGCCGCCCGCTCATTTGCAAACCGTCTCCTGAGATAACGTCCTCCAGTCGGTTATCCCGTTCTTATTGCCTCCTTCTTTACTTGATTGCTGTGTGTGTGGAAAAGTTTGGAGCTCTCTCACTGATGGAAATTGATTTTGTCGCAGAAACGAAAAAGTTATAATACGACTTATTCTCCAAGTGCGTCGTTGATAAGTCTTCAAATAATCTCAAGAAGCAGAAACAAAGTAACGTAACGTTCTTTCTGGAAGTTTAAATTCAATTTGGTTCCATAACAATGTTTAAAAATTTAAAAGTAATCCCGAGTGAGAGGTTGGCGGGATGGAAACTATTCTAAATAAGTAATCAAGGTGGTGGGTCTGAGCGTGGCGTGCGGCATGGCGGTGAGCGGAGCGGCGTCGCGGCCGCACTCACGTATGAACGTAATTATAAAAATTGAAGGAACTCGAGCCCACTCGTCTCCCTCGCTCCCGCGGCGTCGTGCATTTTTTCGTACATATTAAACTCCCTCCCCGCGCCCCGCTCCCCGCTCTCCGCGACTCCTCTTTTTAATCGATTTTCCCGACACAAGGGGTGAGTCCTCTGGGGTGAATGTAATTTTTTATGCGTTTTTTTCCGTCGGAGGAGACCGTCGCCGGAGGTGCCATTACGCCACGGCTTGTTGAGAATATTTTAATTATGAGGCATTAGCGCGTTTTATGATAGCACTCCCGCCAGAATTTATAAACGATCGAGAGCTAAAGTAATTAAATATTTGAATGCGGTGAGATTTCCGCGGGGAGGTAATGGAAGCAGACCCAGCCACTCGCCTGCTGATGGGTCCCAAATTCGGTGAAATTATTGGTTAATGGCCGTTAGAATTGCCCCGGGAGTGAAAATATATTTTTGCATCTTGTTGGAATACTTTATGACCTCTTATATCTTAACTGCGATTTTCCCCTGAAATCTTTTAAGCCTGTTTCAAAGTACTCTAGTCCGCGATATCAAATATTAAAAATGATCTCACTAGGTATGTAAAATTATATAAATAATAATTTAAATTTATGTTGAATGTTGTTTATACCTAGATTAGAAATGATAGGGCTTACTTTCTAAGAAACCGATCTAATTTGCCCTAATAGGTACTTGTCAATATTTATGGGGATTTTAGAAATCCAATTTCGAGCAGAATTGGTCTCTGGCTTATGAGTTACAAAACTACAACAATTAAATACATTTCCAATTGGCCAAAAACTAAAAACAACGCTCTTCCTTTATCGACTCTACAACACTCATTCAAAACCAAAAAACTCGCTTGTAATGAAAAAAGGTCAATATTTACTATGTACCTACTACTAAAACCATGTTTAAAATAAAAGTAAAGCGACCAAATGAGAAAGACACTCCGATCTGAAGAGTGTACTCAGAAACAATCAGTACTTCGAGCACGACCCTCGAGCTGATTGATGATGGCCAGTGCCCTGGGGTGATTATCGTTTTACCCACCGTGACACTTTGTTTGTTCCAATAAAAAATGACTTGGCATTGCACGCAGTTTCGACACTCTGGTAACTTTTCTGCTTTCGTGAGCTCTAGTTACTAACAGTTGCGTCTAATACTGTCAAGCCAAGATTCACCGAGTCTAATCTAATCTTACGAAATACGCGAGTTGAAAAAAAATCTTTATTAATTTTTCCCAAACGCTAAGAAGATTAAGGGAGTACGAATAAAATAGATGTAATCTGAACTAGGACGTGAAACACTCATGACTGAGCTGACTGTCCAACTCTACCTTAGGCTCAGTTTTCAGATGAAATAATAATATTTTTTTATTATTTTTCCTTTACTGCTCATTTTTTCTATCTACCCATAAGTTAGTAGGAAGTTGCAATTGGTAGCGTTAGATTGGCCCTTGTTATACTCATATGTATGGATTGTAACGGATGTATTTCAATTTGTATGACCTTTAGTCAATATTCAGTAAAAAATCTTTATATTTTATGTATGATTCTATTTCTATATATTTTTTTTCTTTCCCTTTAAATTAAATTCTTTTTTTCTTTTTATACCTATACCTAGGTGAATCTCAAAGTATGACGTCACACATATCGTAAATGAAACGGGCGCCAAGCTACACTGTACGGTAACTCGATTACTATGGTAAGCACACGACAAAGCCGATTCTAGTATTTGAGTTAGCTTGCCGACACCTAGGGTTTCTTACTTACAACGTGTTAGCTCAGATACCTTGTTACTTTTAAACAGATCAATACGCAACGATTTGTTTTGTGTTATCTCTAGTACATAAAGATAGTGTCTACCTTTAGCAGGTCATGTTTGTGTTATTATACGTTAAAAAAAATATATTGCAGGGTTCAATTTTCGAAATTTATAAAAGCATTCTCATCCACAATCTTTAAACATAATCCATTGGCATATACTTATTTATATAGAAGTATTTGTTTCGTATTAATTATGCGGTAAAACTTCAAAATATTTCATAGTCGCTGCAACATTTTTATTTCAAAGTATTGAAAACGAGAATTACAGGAAAAATTGCGTAGTCTGAAAAACTATTTGCAATTACGTTAGTACGAAATCCGATTCGACTATACATTTTCACGAAATCCGACCGAACATAACGAGCATCAGAGTCAAGTTAGGCTAATTGCTAAACCAGGACGACAGCAATGAGACGGACATACGTCCCTGCTGTCGGAATACTGTCTGATCCGCCCGTCCACTCGTCCCGGACGTTCTCGGAATACCCGATAATATACCAGGGAAGCAGATTGAAGTGGAGATAGAAATTGTATGGAAATTCGCCTTTACTATATGGTGCTGTGGTCCCATTTAGAGAATTCCCTTTAATAGAAGTTGATGTGTTTTGTCAGTTACTGATTCCCGAGTTCAAAAATTTATCTTTCTTTACTATAGTTAAATTAGAAATATACAAACAGGATCTGTGTCCAGTTAGTGAACCGTGATTCACAAGTGAACAAATTATAACATACAAATCGATTAACATTTCTTGGACTTGGATATCAAAGTATTTCTAGTCTAGAGCAGTATAAAAAGTAAGTTTTTTTCTATAAATAAATATCGATACCTTGTCTATAAAAGAGATTATTTGCGATAACACCATTATTCTCAACTGTTATAGAGATAAATGATCATAGGCAAAAATGTATGGACTCTGGTCCAAATACTTTGATCAACAGTGATACAAACTGAAAGCGTTTGAAGTAGATCATTTCATTCTACTAGCACCAAGCCGAAATCGAGCGCCAACATTCTACGTACCTTGAGTCATTTATCCATACTTCCATACTAATATTATAAATGTGAAAGTCTGTCTGTCTTTCTGTCTGTCTGTCTGTTACGCTTTCACTGCCAAACCGCTGAACGGATTTTGATGAAATTTGGTATGAATATAGTTGAAGACCCGAGGTCAAACATAGGCTACTTTTTGACCCAGGCGGAGCTGCGGGAAACAGCTAGTTACTAATAAAACTGTACTGACCTAATGAAAATGACACCATATTCGCGCTAAATATCAACTTAGCTGTATTCCAAAACCTTTCATTTGGTATAACTTCCAACGTTGTTGAGGGGTTGGACCAAAATGTCGCAATGTCCTTTACTTACAATACATTCCTCTGTACGTGTCCTTTATTAAACCGTGTTTTTCCCCGATTCACCGCAGGTACCAACTAAAACTAATAAAAATACTCATGAACATAATATAAGATACACTTGAGTTAATGGGGCAGGAACACGCGATACCCTCCCGGGCCACGGCGTCAAATCGACGATCAAACTTTGGAAATGGCCTAATAAACTCATTATATTGTATCATTGTTACTTTTGTACGGTCAGCTTCATATCATACCAGTTGTTCATTGAAACTTATTTGCTGTAAGAAATCTTTATCTCATCTTGGTATATTTGTTACTTACTTTTACAGCTGAATACTTCTGAGCATAGGTTCCGGTCTCCTACTTTTTCTTCAAGGTTTTCTGTATTCTTATTTAGAAGTATCCTATCATTAAAAACCCCGTAATGAGTTTTAAACGTGGGATTGCATCATAATACACTAGCTGTTTAAAATTTAAAAAGTAGCCTTTGTTTGACCCTGGGTCTTAAACTATATTCGTACTAAATTTCATCAAAATCCGTTCAACGGTTTGGCCGTGAAAGCGTAACAGATAGACAGACAGACTTTCGCACTTTATTAGTATGGATATGGAAGTATGGATTTGAAAAAAAAGGATATCAGTTAGGAATCGAGAGTACGTAACAAATTGCCAAAAAATAAATATCTGCAAAATTTCAGGTAACCCAAATTTTGTTATTTACAATCGCGTAAAGTCAATCTAGTTCATCAAACACTGACATTAAACACACGCAAGCCACCACTAACGACTTCCCTCTTTAGACAAGTACTTCACGAGGTCACAACAGGATTAGAGGTCCTTATCTAACGATCATAATGATTGCACTAAGCTACAACCATTCTTCTTCTACGATTGATTATATTGTATGTTTTAGTTTTAGTTTTAGTAAACTACATTTTTAGCTTTTTTTTCTTAATTCGTTAATTTTTTTGAGTTAAGCAAATTTATTGACCAAATTAAAAGTAATGTCAAAACTAAAAAAGCTTTGAGCTCTTCGTCAGGAAAAATAATATTACAGCATCAAAACCGCAGACAATAAAAGTTTCTTTCTCAATGATCCATACTAATCTGTGTTCCCAGAGAAATGAACAAACTACCTCAAATCTACCTCAATCTATGTCATTAACATCCTCTAGCGTTTCCCGATTGCGTCCTAATACCCCGTCTTTTCACTCATTTATATTATATAATTTAATCTATTAAATACTGATTTCTCACAGAAATGAATCAGTAATCACCTCAAGGAGGTCAGGCGATGTGATCAGGTTTAATTACCATCGATCAGCGCCGACAGACTGTATCGCTCCATCGAGGGCCTAACTAGCTTCCAAATAAGGCCGAGTGTAATTGATGCCTCTAATAAATGTCGTGGTTTCGACTACTGTAACAATTAATTGTTTAAATCCTTTGAAAATAAAGTAAATAATATAAAGTTTTTCTCGGATAAATTTTTCTAAATTATCGAAATAAAATATTTAATTTATTACAATATTTTCAAATTCTATACGCGATTCGTGTTTCAAAAATTGATGTGTAATCAAATTTATTTTCTTCTATTTATAGACAAAAAAACGTTATTCACATTGACAATGATTATGTATACATGAAGTTAAACAAAATAATCTTATTTGAAGTTATAACTGCTCGATTGTAGTGATGTGAATGACATTGTGATTTGTTCGACAGTGACAGGCATAGATATGCAAAACCAAAACCGAAGAAAACTGACCAAGCTGTCAACTTTAATTGATTTAAGATGCACATAAACATAAGGAAGGATAATGGTGGATTAAATTTGCATAACAAATAAGCATTCTCAGAAAATATACAAAAGAAAATTATAAAACGGGATTAGTGCAAGATTTTGGGCCATGGAATTAAGGAGCTTAATAAAAAGACTAAAACCTTTAAAGCCTTAAACAAAAGTGCGCATAATACGCCCTCTAGTCCAATAATAGCAACCTTAATGAGATGTAAATGAGCGGAGAAATAGCCGACTCCGTCCGCGTTATAATAACGCATAACGACCTACAAGTCCGGATTAAGAAGCCCTTTGACTTAAACTTGGCCACCGTACGAAGTGGCCAACCCACGCTTAACAATGGCAATACAAAATCATCTTTACCTGAAGAATATAGGGTTTAAGATTCCGTTTGCATGTTTGGTTTGTTACGTGCTACATGCACTCGTGTGCAATACAATAGTGTGGCTATTTTGAAACTAATTGGCAGAAAGGGTTGCGAATTAACGTCAGGGCCGAGGCGTCGCTGGTCGGCTTTATGCCACTGCGCTCGATAACTTTATGATTTTTAATTATGCATTAGTAAGATAGCGTGATTGGACATTTAAATTTGCGCTTTGATTTTTATAGGGAATTTCGTTTTTGACATGAGGGGAAAATCTAATTTCCCATTGTTATCTAACACGCTCATAAAGGGTTTGATAACGTCTATTTCAATTTTATTTTCATTAATGCTAAGCTCTTTTTGAATATAACGACTGTTTTATTATTATTTGTATATGAATAATTAGCTTATTATTTTTTATGTTGTAAGCATTAAAATGTACCTCAATCCATCAAAGTCTCGAATCTTGATGTCTCAAAAGACATTGGCCACAAATAATTCTAAATATTTTATCATTCCCTTACTTTCGAAATTAACATTCAATCAGTATCATAAAACATCTCATCCAGGTAGCAAGCGTTCCCGAGTAGATATCGTGCGAAACGTACCAGCTTTCAATCAGCTAACAATCAGTTTGATTAGAAGGTCGTGTGGCCAGTAATGAACCCTTGGTCGTACGCGTATCTACGCTAATGATGGAACATGACCAAATGTGGACGCGAAAGTGGACATTGGTGCTTGTCACTATGGATCTTAGGATTGGTGTTTGTTGATGGTGCTTTAGTCTATAAGTGACTTTTAACCCTACTTCAAAAAAGACTGCGAGATTCATTTTTTGTATATATCGTAATGTAGTTTATAATATGATATTTTCAAAGTGCTTAATATGGATGTGGTCAACTTGGAAAAAATAAAAATATTGAAATTTTTAAGAAAGAAATTTCAAGATTAAATTGATTGGAATTCTTACCTAAAATTACTATAAATACTAAGCTTAAAACATCATTTGTGAATTAAATACACGTAAAACTATCTTATTCACTGCTACTCTTATACAAACAGATAACAAGGATCATACATCTGTTAATAAAATAAAATGCTTACGCGTTGACCCTACGTGGACTTTTAACAAAAGTGTTTGCAAATAAACGTAATCTATAATGCCAGCCAACTTCATTATTCTTTCAGTTTTGCTAAGCCCCTACTTGAAGCGATACGACTACTCTCGATATAAGATCAAAACATCGAGTGTACAGAAATTATGATTACTCGGTACTCAAACTGGCAATTTATTGTCATCTATACTTGAAGCCTTGGAAGAAGAAAAATGAGACAACTTTCTGATAAAATGAAAAAACTTTGTGATAAAAAACATTTATGTCTATTTTATAAATTATTAAAAACATTACATAATTTAAGCGCGGCATAGCTATATATATATAGGATCCATAAATACGATGCATCTTGCAACCCACCATTGCTTGTATTTTTATTCATATCGAAAACATACGTATTAATTATTTATATAATCAAAAATATTTAAATTTACTCGTACTAAGTACCATATATAAGCTTGAATTAGCAGAATCTAATTATTCAATATTTAAGTATTTTACTGCTGCCGTCGTGATATTCTGAAGTCTTAGTTCTGAACTATCAATACTTTGCGCTATAGGCGCAGTCGAGCCGTATGTATTATGCATTCGTGAATATAAGGCGCATAAAGTAGCGTCCGAATCAATTACAGAGGCGGTTCGACCTCGTTAGAAACGCATCACGCATGTACAATCGCCTTGCTAAGGTAAACACCACTTATCTGGTGCTAAGCTTTAGTGAAACAATGGAACACCCAATTTGGGACGGCCGTACGAGATTGACTGCGATTATTCGTAAGTTTTATCTCTGGACGCAGGTGTAATGAGCATGGATGACAGTGATGCCAGATGTTGATCTATCTTCCTTGATTAAACGAATACAAATCTGCTTATTTTTTCTTGCCTGTTTGGTTAACTTGAATATGATTATAGATTTGACGAAATTATGCCTAGTAAAAAGAAAATCCTTCCCGAAGAAGACCATTTACGGTTACGGTTGATAGGCCCTATATTTTACTGAAAAAATATGTGTTCGTGAAATGTTCACTGATAAATATGTACACTCATTACTCTCTCTCTCTCTCTCTCTCTCTCTCTCTCTCTCTCTCTCTTTTTCACTGCTTTTCTTATTTATTACTTAATAAATACAAACATTTTTAAATTTTCAAAGAATTGCCTATATAGAAAAGGAAGATTAGAAAATTTTTACCTACATTTACCTATCCTATTTTTAAGATTTTTTTTTGAAATGATAAGAATTAAGTAGATAGAAATTTTAACAAAATTTTAATTAGTCTTAACTCAACCAAGGACAAAGTTGAAAAACGTGTCAAAGAATATTGTAAAGGTCGGTTCACGGCTGCGGGCGACCCTCGCAATAAGTGGATTAACCCCTTTACACCGTGTTGGTGTAGTATCGGACGTGCAGACTGCATTTGTTGGTTACCTACGTGTGACTTTTGTAACCCTTGTTTATATTTTTGTTTAAAAGTTGATGCAAGACTTAAGTAGGACTACTTTCAACCGACTGTACTATAAATGATAGTGTTTAGTTTGTTTACGTCCACATTTGTTTTCTCATTCAAAATACCTTTATATGCAAACCCCCCAAAGTAATAGAAATTAAGTATTGCATATATTAATATTCGTAATTTCGTTTGTTACAGGTGGAACCCCCAATCCTCTCCAACCGCAACCACAGGGCCTCATAGTGGAGACGGGCAACGGCGCCAGCGTTCTCCAGCTGCCTGCGACCACTCTGGAACAGATCCGCCACATCGCAGCCGACCCAGGCGCCTCCACGCTGCGCCTGCCGCCGCCGGCCACCGAACCGCCGGCTGGCTCCCGCGAGCTAGACTTCGATTTATGCTACGTCTGCAAGCACTGTAAAGTAGCTTTCCCTTCGCCTGCGCCGTTACAAACACACCAAGCCCGCTCATGCTACGCGGGCAGAGAAGCGGCGCGAGGTGTCATTCGCGTCGTCCAGCCGGCGCTAGAGTGCCGCTCGTGTCCGGGCGAACGCTTCCGCACTGCGGTCGAGTTCCGCCGCCACGCTGACACTGAGGCCCACTTGCGGAAGGCCGCGCCTCCTCCACCAGCTCCCGCGCAACCGGAGCCCCTAACGCATGAAATGGAGGACGTAGTGAACCAAATCACGCTGCTGGCCGCACGCGCCGCGCAGGACTCCGCCACACCCAAGGACCCGAACGCCAACTTTTGCGCACCAGGGCCGCGCTTCCCGCCGCCTGGCGAGATGCCCATGGCTAGCGCGGGCCACTAATCCTAAACTGACGAAATGTATAGTTACTACTATTAGAGCCCCTCGCTCTCCGTTGTCCGACAACGCAGCAGTTCACTATTAGATCTTAACGCTTCTTTTCGTTGATGAATGTCGTCGCGAAAGCGGCACTTTCCTAGTTATACATTTAAAGCTTATAGTCTTAAGTGTAGGTTAATTGTGGAGCCGACCGTTGTTGTCCCGTTTTTATAATGTCAGGTCCGGCAGTCGTGTTCCTCCCGGCGGCTCCCGCGCCGCGCGCCGCACACTGGGAGGCGGCGGCGGCGAGCGACGGCGCGGCCGCGGCGTACCCGCACTTCATATCATACGTTAGACAGGTTTTATTATATACGTTTATCGTTGCGGAAATCGACCGCGGCCGCCCCGGCGCCCAAAAAATCTTTACCATCAACTCCCAGGAAAGCAAGTTCCTATCTTTATGGCATATAATATTATCGATATTGATAATTACGATTTAATTATTGTTTAAAGCTATGTAATACATACATATAATCGTTCTAATTTTAGGCATAGATACGTTCTCGTAAGAAGTTCCTGATGCATCGTAAATGTATGAAGATATATATAGTGATATACGTATATGATTTTTTTAAACATGAAGCGAAGTTAGGTACGTATGTTAGGCAGTAGAGCGGTCGTCCTCTCCCGCGGGTCCCACCGCTCGCAGCGGCGTGCCAGCTTCCCAGCAGCTCGGGGCGAACTCAAACTACAGTTGTCTTTCAACGAAAGCGACGCACATGACGGCGGCGGCGCCTACCGCCGGTAGAGCCGCTCGTGCCGTAGCCTCGATGCCTCGTGACGGTACTCCATGTACGATCAGAGTCCGCCGCAGAGCCGCCCGTGGGCTCGACGACGCCGCGTAGGCTTATTGGTAACAGTTAATTATAATAATTATTATCGTAGCAAACTTTTCCAAAACGAACGAACTCGAAACTCGGGCTGCGCGCCAGCGCTCAGCCTACCTCGCATACAAGTGAGTTTATTTTGGAACTAAGTGTGATTCTTGAATTTTTATTGATATTGTAATGATTATTAGTAGTGGCGTAAGTGAGTCGAAAGGCATGGAGGTACATGCGAGGCGGCGGTGCGCTCGCGTTTGCCACTTGCATGTATATTCATTACTTTGTCGTGTGCGTGAAGTCCCTTATATTTTCGATGGCACAGATCACGTTATTTAAAATATTTTACATATTTACATTTTATCTAGCGGAGTGTATTACAATATTTTATCTACGAGTGGATCCTACTACAACATTGAGTTTGATTTTTTTACAAAGTGCAATGTTTTATTCCGCCGGTAACCGGGGGTATTTGTTATTAGTATGTGTGCAATGAGCCCGTGCCGCGCTCGGCGCCTCTCTCCTGGGCCGCTCTCTGGGGGCTCGCGGGTTCCATTACATCAGGCTTTTATTGAAAATACGTTTTCAACATTTGATACCAAGGAATACATTAGAGAAATGTAGATTGGATAAGACGGCAACGTGAAGAGCAATAAAACGTTCTAAGAAAAAATATTGTCATTGTAACGACTCTACCTATTTGCATTTTATTTGTTTTGTGCTGTTCACATCAACTTTACAAATAGCTTCTATTTTAAATTATGTTTATTTATTTTTAAGAAATAGGAATACTTTTTGATTGAAATTATGAAAAAGCGAGTAGAGTATAGGTTCAGGAGGGAAGCACCCGGCACTGCAATGTTGGTACGCGAAGGCGCGCGTTTAATTATTTCAATGTTTCTATGTATCGGTGTGTATCGGGCGGACGCGTGCGTTAGTTGTAGGACGTCGATTGCGATGTAGAGTCCGCGCTCGTCAGACCGCGGATCGAATCATGGTTCCTATGTATATTTCAATATTATCGCATCTAGAGTTTCACTATACTTTCCGAATACAAATTTTAATATTTAAGATTTATTCGGACTAGTCTGTTGTATCTGCTACCAGAGGTGCCGCCACGGGCATGTTGTTTGTTTATTCGCCTGAGCTAAGTAAATTTAATTTTATTATTTATATAAATCCTTGCAATACCTTATATTATTAATTTTGTTATTCACTAAAATTTGTATACTTTTCTTTATATCTAGATCTAAGCGTGTTACAAAATATAATTTTACGATAAAGGTAGCACTCACTATCATAGTTCCTAATAACTGTATTGTAATACTAAAAATTATTTTAAAATTCTTACTAGAGAAATGTACCGGTTCCTACTATTTAAATCTGTAACAAAATGTTATACGTATTGAGATGATTTGACTGTATCGATATTATTTTAGCGACTTTATTTTACGTGCTGCTATTGGAAATTCCGTTCGAAAAGTGTTCTTCATGGGCTTCAAAGCGGAAAATCGTACGAGTTACATTTACGTGCGATTGGAATTTTCTCTGGCAGTACTACATAATACTTGTTTATTTGAGCGTCGTAGCAATTTTCGTAGCGTTTATTTCATGTCGTGTGCGTAGCGGGCACTACGCGGCTGCGCGCCTACGATCTCCGTAGCCAGCAACAGATTACGAATACATTGTCAAGTGTAAATGGTAAAATAAACTCAAAGTTAGTTTATCAGAGACTGGAGTTTCATTTTATTACATATTTGTCTAATTATATTTTGTTTTCAATTATTTAAGTTTTTTTTCTAAAAGTTAAGTTCTTTATAAGACATGGATAAACCATTATGTACACATTTCAAACATACAAAATTATCCACGTCAATCACGAATGAGATTTTTAGTACGGCTACAAATAAATATATCAACTATGAGGCTTATATTACTAATACTTTTTCAAAATATTTACAACAAAATACTTACTTAGATCTCTTGATTTTCATTTTATCTTGCCAAATAATTAAATATCGTTTTAATGTGTACTAAGTGTTACTAAACACGATTATTTCTCAAAACAATCTTTTTCTTAATTAGTCTGTATAATAAAGTCATCAATTGCAAATAAATCGATACACAAATAACCTGTGACTATGTAAAAAAAAATTTTTTCATCTACAAGCCTAATAAATTGCTAAAGGTAACTTTTTGGATCATACAACCTGTTTCTACAAAAATAATGGAGAAATCACATTTTACCCTACCATAAGCGAAAGCATAAGCTAAGGTCGCAACTAGGAAAACACGCTTAGACGCAAATAAGAACGGAGAAATCACGTTTTTGAACTCATTTTACAATATTATCGAGTGATAGTCAACAACCCTCCACTGAACACAGCAGTCATACAAGCCGAATCTCGGAAGAGTGATCTTGAGTGCTATTTTTTGAAAAGTGTGCGATATATGTCGAACAAAAACCCTTCGATATCGAACGACAATTTTTCGATAACGAACAAGCATTATTCGTCTTCCTTTTCAAAAATAGCACACCTGCACTTGTTCGAGGCTCTTTCCAGTCGTACTTGCTTGTAGGTACGGATACAAGTTTTCTAATGTGACCTCTATCTCCATGAATTATTAGTCACGTCGAAAATCACAAAAAATACTAAACCAAAAGGGAACTGAACTAATCAAGGAGCTTAGGTTCGATTCCCTAGGGACGCCTGACCGCCGTCACGCACAACCTTGTTGCTACATACTTAGTTCTATTGAATAGCTTGATAATAGCATTATTATCAGACAATCCGAACTAATCTTACATAAATATACTGCTACATGGAAGAAATAAAAGATTCTAGATTTCATAGAAGATAAGGCTCTGAAGCGTCTGCTGAAGATGAGACTGGGAAATACGATTGAATGATGATGAGCTAAATCAAAAAGATAGAGAATTACAACTTTTCCTGATTATATGTGGTAAATTAGTGATTACTATAAACATATGAAATATTTTTTAAAGAGAACATTACATATATTATTTTACCAATTTTGACCCAAGATCTATCTGCTATTTGTAGTTGCATTTTATTTTAATTTATGCAATAACATGATGGAAATTAGCCATTACTTAAAAAACAAGGTGGCAGAAATAGGTGAGAACGAGGCAACTATCCATAAGGTCGGCCTGGGCTAGCGTAAGTATAATGAATAATAATAATAAAACTTTTTATTACACCAAGAACTAAAATACAGATTACACAAAAAAATTAAATATCTATGTACTAAGGCAATTAACTTAATAATTAGCGTGAGTATTATGCATATTTTAATATAATAGGTGCGAAAGTCTGTCTGTAAAGCTTTAAGGGCCATACCGCCGAACGGATTTTGATGAAATTTAGTATGAATATAGTTGTAGATCCGATGTCAAACATAGAATACTTTGACGCAGGCAGAGCTGCGGAAAACAGCTAGTTAATACACATTTCCGCAAATAAAACTTTAAATGGTTGGTAGATTGACCTTGTAGGTCTTGATGTCAAAGTGTCTTAGTAGTATTGTGACCTACTTGTTTAACGTCAACTCTCCTTGGTAATGTCATCATCAAGGAGAGTTGACGTCGAGCAATGCGTTAGTACCTAATTAAAATAATATAAGTAGACTCTAATAAATGCTACTGAAATAATAATAAAACCTAAGGTTTCGGGGGGAAACACCTCGAATCCAAAAAAGCCTTTGTTTTGAAATTTAACCGGAATAACGCTTAGATGAAAGGTAATCCAAAGGTTTACTTAAGGAAATAGGAAATGTTGTATATGTGCGAAGTGGAAGAAAACTGTATTTTGTCTAAACCCAATGGTATCACGTAGAGTAAGAGAAATTTTCTCTCTGACTGAGATTATAGTATAAAAGATTCCTTCAGTTTCGGCACTCCTAGTGTTGCAGGCATCTATCTATTACCGCTTCAATTTGGCTATATATATTAAGTTTGCTTTTCATATCATAAAATACTGTCCTAACTCCAGTGCGAACTGAAAAAATATGCGAAGATTAGGGAGAGATAAATCTAATAAGTATCTTTCTACCCATCTTGGAATTCCCGAAAATCATGAAATTGAAACCCCAGACAGTAACTAGTTATAAATTGACGTATATAAAAATAAACAATTTCACCCTAAACTAACGTTAGCATACGA
Source organism: Euzophera pinguis (assembly GCA_947363495.1). Classification (NCBI taxonomy): domain Eukaryota; kingdom Metazoa; phylum Arthropoda; class Insecta; order Lepidoptera; family Pyralidae; genus Euzophera; species Euzophera pinguis. The sequence goes on from OX376163.1 coordinate 10,483,258, forward strand.
AAATAAAACAAATCAAAAGGCAAACACTTTATTACCCAAATACACAAACGAAGCCATTCCGAGTAAAGTTGAACTTCAAAGCTCCATACATCTCTAATCAGAGCGTGTTTGAACAAAAAGAAAAAAAACCCTTCGATTGGAGAACTGTCACACCGTCGGATGCAAAGGGGATCTCACTAAGTTATTGATTATATCGGAATAAGTCGCGGGGGTGCACCACCCTTTCACCCCCTTCTCCCCAAGAGGTTAAGGATATATCGTCCGCATTATTTTACATATATGAGACATAGTTGCATAGAAGAATTTCGGTGAGAGTTATTACAATGTTGATATTGTTCTTCGGAATTGAGATAATGCTTCCGGGATATGATATTCATTGTTATTGCTCGAGAGATATGGGAAATCAGAAAATTATGCTTTATTGCTTTTACTGATGTGGATTTAAGGAGTTACATTTTCTTAATTTGGCTTTTAAAATAAGTAGGTACTTAAGTTTGTTGAGATTAAAACGAATTATAATCTAAGGAAAATATTCTAATTAATCTTAAATATCATTTTTGATTTTTCTCAACCGGTTTTCTTGATATTTTGATATACTCCAAATCGGATTAAAATTTGATAAATCGCAAAATATCGGAATTAGGTGCAACAGATTTATTTGTATTTTTAATAATTACACATATACCTATAGACTTTTATGACGAAATTATTTTTTAAACGTTTTGGAAAGAAATCCACGGAATTAGGTGGTACCTTATCCACGAGAATAAATAAAGGTGAACAGTTTGTTTAAATGCTTCAAGGCTACGCGAAATACCAGAATAGTATCTTTTTACACTTGGTTAAAAGACTAACTAAGCAAAAGTTAAGTAAAGCTCGAAAATACTTGTGTTAATGCAGTTACCAAGTCTAGACAATTTATAGCATAAAATAATTAATTCATGCAATAAAATGATAAGTGCAATAAGATGATCAGAAGACATACGTCTACGCCTAAAGTGGACTACGCCACTATCAATGACAGCAAAAAAAAAACAATTTTTTTTGAAATATGTAAAAATGTAATAGGCTAGTTTCCTAAAATAATATAATTAGTCCGCCAGTTAGATAATCAAAAAATATTGAAGACGTATTTTTTCTTTTGAAAATTAAACAAAGACTGGTACGAGTATGGCGCGTTAAAGTTCTGTATGACGTCACACTTTTTCGCAATATGTGACGTCACGAGCTCCCACTCCTAAACTTTGATGCGTTATATCTTTATAATTTATCACTCAATTGACAAACGGGAAAATACGTCACTAATATATTTTGATTCCCTAAATGACGGACTAATTTTAATGATAGTCTTTTGACCCTGGAAACTAGCCTATTCAGTTAATTTAATTTAGTAATATTTTGAAGCCGATGATTTTGACCAAGACAAATAACAGATCTATTTCTATCTATATAGAGAAATTGATTAATACCATAAGCCATAAATAAGATACATTTTTTAAATGTCTTGAATGGAAGGATACTACTTACAAGCTCTTTAAGTCCGTTTAACCATTATTTGTAGAGTAGAGCGTAATATCGAAAAACAAAGCTTATAAAACTAAACAAGTTATTATTAGAAAAGCTTTGCACAAACAAAGTTATCTAGAGCACAGATTTTTTTCTTATTCTCTTTTTTTATCATTAAGTTTATGTATAGCAATTTATACGCCATCATAATCTAGCCGATAAACAATATGAGTTAGAGTATCTATTTAACAATTTCCTTAGTATCGATTATCAAGCGTTTCGACAAATAGTAGTATCGTTTAAGAAGATATCGAGGAACACAAGAAAATAATGTACATACAATATAAAAGACTTTAATTTTAAATTTTATAATGTAAACTCGATCTATATAAGTAAGCTAGCACGTATCTAGACATCGAGGGATTGGAATTGGAATTATTAGAACAAAGCTAACTCAGCAATTTATTAGGGTAAATCGGTTCAGTAGTAAATCGGCTCGATGAGGACATATGAGGGGGCGGAGTAGGGAGGCAAGAGGCAACCCTTCACGCGTTCGCGGCAAATCCTTAACGCGCGATTTAAAAAAGAAAACTAACTGCCGGGGGACGCCCGGTTCAGATGGAAATTCCGATTGTCCGGGCCGGATCGGCACCGGATCGACGTACGCCGATAACTCCGCTTATAACGATGGGGAGAGAATTTTAATGGTGCCACCATTTTGGCGCAATGCTCAAATTTTACGAGCGTCGAGTCATTATGAGGGAAATTATTGGCGCTCTGATTGCTTTAGCCGTGATAAAAATTCTCAAGTCGGCAATAAGGTGGAACTAATTCCGGGATTGAAATGGCAGCTTCTAATAGTATTGCTTTAAGTATTTGCTAAGTAAAATTCTCATTTCATAATGAAGTTCTGGTAATATTCCAAGTTACATCATTCATTATTCGTCGTAAACATTTCGTTAGTGTTATGTATAAGTCTATTACTCGTGGGTTCTTGATCACTCTTCAGACAAAAGATTTGTAACTCTACTCTTTGATACCAATTAATATATCCTTGTTGTGCAATAAAGAGTTTTGTATAGTATTGTGTTGTTATATATTCAATGTGGTTCTCTCCTCTGTCTTCTTAGTGTTTACTCTTTTACTACCTCAGCTTGTTGCTTTTGAGACGGAGGTTGGCTTTCCTCAGAAACCACCTCAGGAACACCTTACCCGGAAAAACCTTATGGACCAAACCCACTGCATCACCTAATGATGATATGAACGGTGATTACTTTTTTGAATATATAACATCCAAAAAACTAAAATTCACACCTAAAAACAAATAAAACCCTTCTTAAAATTTGTGTGCTGTAAAAATTTAAAGAAACATTACTTCAAGGAAACACAATATTCACACAATTTCAAAACTTCCATAATTTCATTTCAACTTTACAAAGTGTACACTTTATAGTACTTTATACAGCATAATACAATAAGGCAGCAGCAGCAAAGATATATTACTATTCAAGTTACTTAAAACTCAAAGTCCATCAAAAGTTCCGAACAAAGCTTAAAAGTTAAAAGAAAATATCCAAGTCAGGTGAGCTTGACTGGATAGACAAAGTTTGTAGGTGATTAATGAGAGCTGCTACCGGGCTTGAGGATTATAACAGGATCCAGGACTCGTGTTATCAACATTTTATAAAAGTTGCTTTGAAAAAGGTTGTCGGTGTTTTGGAGCTTAGTCTTTGAGGAGGGCCCGAAGTTGATACATTTTTGGGGTGGAAGGATAACAACATTATCTGTAAGCATTGTAAAATTAATTGTTCTGCTGTAGTAGTGTAATATTTCAGCTAATCTTCAAAGATGTTGAGTTGAGACTTACCATGATATTCAGATGGCGGCAGTTGCTCCATTGTTATAACCCATACCGTCAACCGAATCGATGTTCTAAATCTTATACAGAAGATTAGACTCAACTGTTTAACATGCTCGAATGATGATAATGATTCTTAGACCTGGCAAAAGAAGGCGAAGATAATTTCGCCAGTATCGGAAATAAGAGAAAAACTTAACTTTCTTTGTCAAAACTCACCATTTAGAATTTTTTATAATTTTCCGAAAGGTGCCTATAAGAAATTACTTATTGCCTTAATAGAAACTATTGTGTTTTTTAATAAATGTTTTTGTGAATTCTATTAGTGTCATGAAGGGTTTGTTTTGGTAGTAGCTCATCATTTCAAAGACAGGTGTTAAACAACTACCTATTTACATACCTTTTCTCATGAAACAATACGCATCGAAAACCGCTTGGGCAACAATCAAAACCTAGGGTTGCCACCGGCCGCCCGGCGGTCATTCAGGGTTGTGCATTTGTTCGCTCACAAATTGCACACCCCATGTTTATCTCGCGTACAACCCCGACCCCTTATACGTATTTATCTTCAACCCCTTCTGCAAGACATTGAATTGACTTCGTAACGTTTGTTCGAAACATGTTCGATGGACAATTTTTCGTGTGCAATAAAAAGAAACAAGAAATCCGGTTGAATGGTTTGACCGAACATGTAATTCATGAGAGAATTTTATAGTTGCAATAGATATGTGCATACTTTCGTTGGTAAGTATTTTATGACTTTCTTAATAAATTGGTTTTAGGTACTCGTCAGAAATATCAAAGATGTCTCACAAACTGTTCTACGACGATAAAAGGTCGTATAAGCAATAAAGATTGTCAAGAATAGCAGCCTAACTGCATAATTTAGACACTCATTTGGTGCTGGCGGCGCGAAATACCAAACGTTTGGAACAAACCTAAAAGAGATTTACAGAATACTACTCCGATAAATACCAAAGATGACTTCCACATCCTCATCTCTGTCTCTAGATTATCAAATATGGTCAGTTAGATTGTTCGGAAAAGTTGCCTGACGAAGAAGTATTAGTAAACCTCATCCCAGATGGACCGATGAACAGAAGCCGAAGGGACATTGAGCATTGGGTGACGATGGGCTGATAGGAAGAAGAGATGTTCTACTTACGTTAACCCTCCCAAACAAAATTCCGTGTCTTAATTAGTAGTTAGGTCTCCAACGATCTCGTGTTTCACGACATCTCTACAAATGACTCAAGTCGAATCCTTAGCCAGTCGGACCGTGTAAACGAAGAATTTATGAATTTATAGCCATAATTCCGTGTGCAAAAGAAAACGACTAGGTGTTATCGAGGTCCTATTGACACTTTAATGCTTTTGTTTGATTTAGAGGGCTCATTATGGTCTGGGAAGAATGGCGTCGTGAGCCGCTGAGGTGCAACCCGCCAGTACTTGTGATAATTCTATTCATTTCTTTATTGTCCGTTTAGCGTATAATCTAAGGTCTATTGCATGTAATCTTACTGCTTAATGCCCTTTACAAGGTTAGGCATTCACGTAGATGAACTTCTTAATTATTGATATCAAAAAACGTTTAACGCTATGAATCTCTAGTTCAAATATTAACCAGGATGATCTCGATAGAAAAGTAAGTTTTGACCATCTATATTAAACGAAACTCAATCTCATATTACAAAAAACTTTGTTTTGTCAGGATGTTTGCTTTAGTGGTCATGATCGATCTAATATTTGTGATCTTTCAGCTTTTATTAGGCTATAGGAAATGATCAATCAATAAGCAGGTCATCAATTAAAATTCGTCCAGCCTTTAGACATTATTTCCCAAAATTACATCAACTTATTAATGTTTTACTCGCATCTAAAGGCACGGCTAGAATGAGGACAGGCTAAGTTTTTGATATCTTCGTCTCTCTCTTTCTCTCTAGCTGTACCTTATCAATATTTCTTATGTTTTGATACCTATAAGCGGAGCTATTATAGTCTCAAAACTTGGGTGTGAAAATTTAAGAATCTACTTAGTTTACGTTACGAGATACGTATACAAAACAATTATATCATAAATATCAAACGGTTAAGCTAGATAGTCCCCGTTACTGTCACTAACCCGCGCAATCACACCAATCTGATCACCGGCAAATTGTTATTTACGATAATTGTTTTAACTGACCAGAGATCAGACATTAACGTGAGGAATGGGCTAGCTACGACGAAACCTGTTACTTAGTTTAATCATCAGAACGGTTTGCAATGTATCCAAATACGTGATTTGCGCGGTCGTCCCGGACACAACTTAATTAAACAACAGAAATTTCTCTCTAAACATGCTAAGTGTTTGCATATTTTCCCATGCAGCCGTGCGAAGCTTTTGACATTGTATTGTCGGTGGCGGAATATTGGTCTTCACAAATATCTTGCGATGTCAAGTCAGCTGTTTATGGGTTTGCCCCTGAACTCGTTTGAATCGATTTCATTGTCCAGCTTTTACTTGTGTTAGCTTTGAATGTTTTAATTTTTTCCTACATTATAATTAACTATAGCCTCTGATATGAGATCTCGCAATCCTAGTCGGCAGGAATTATCGCCATCTGAGCAAATTTTCTCAGTTGCATCCGCAGCCTACGCTTCAGGGCGCACAAGGTATGCTTGTGACCGTATGTACTGGATTTTATTATATGTAATTTAGCGACTTCTATATTTATTTACAATTAAACCAGACTATTGAGACAATAATCCAGATGTGTTAATACTGGATTCCGGAATTTTAATATTAAATAAATTTCACAAATTAATATTTGTGGTCTTCTTCTTCGACCCAGAGTATTTACTTATAAACATTGTGATGAAACATAGCTCATCTTCTATGATATCCTTACTTTGAATCCCGACTGTGCGGCAGAGATGTGCCGCGATACGGCGCGCTGTCGGCCAGTAATAACAACAGATTTTACGCTCCGGGACAATGCTATATAAAATTATCTGTTAGATCCAATAATCGCACAGAACAGCCGGGACTTAATGCCGGCCAATCATTAGCTACGAGGGATAACGGGCCTTAGACCACAGAGGCCCATTAAACTCCCAGGAACAGCGCTCCGGGACGGCCGTGACCAAACATCAATGTGTCTTTAACTTTTACGCACATATGACTGCGCAAACGCATTCCGAGATGCATCCCTGAGGCGCAGAATTCGGACCGCAGACAAAGAAATGGCTTCATTGTGCTGATGTTTTAAGACGCGTGTAAATTTTATATCGCCTCTCGGAATTCCTCGTTCTCATATAATTGCACATTCACACGAGGTGATTTTCTTGCTCCAATTACAGTTTAATTATTGGCGTCCTCGACGATTTCACCAGTAACTTTAAGTGGGCACGCACACACTCTTCTTAATGACTAGTATCGCGGCGCGATTAAGTGCGAGTACTTATAAATACCGGTAATTATTTTATTGGGATCGACTAAAGAGGACACGAGAGCATGTGGCCGCACTATCATTAGCGCGGCCGAGCGATCAGTTATGTACGGGCCGTACGGCGAGCCGTGTTGGTTTACAGCTCAACCCCCGAAGGAGATGCATTCCACCATTCCGCCGGCTCACGAACTCACGACTGCACAACAATAATTACCCGTGGGTGTACGCCATTATACTTCGCGAGCGATTATTATCAATCGCCGTGCTAGCGAACGGTCACCTCTTAGAACGCAATGTAATGGAGCAAAATTATCGTAATGTTATAACGAGAGATGCAAAGCAGATTATTCGATAATTATACGTGATAAATCTAAATCTCGCGAGTGCAGATTGTTGTCCTTTTCTGTGGAATGGGCGGTGGTGAGGTTGTCTCTTTCTGGTGCGCCCGCGGCGGCAGCGTTGTCGCGGCGGCTGCTCACGCGCATATTGTTCGCTCGCCGCCGCCGGCCATCCATACCTCACCCCAACTCTTACCAGGATGTTGCTAATTTTCTATCATTGCGATCACTCCGAAGTTTATAGACCCCTAGATTTAGAAATTGAGGTGTCAGTAAATTGTATTTATTGCGGCCGCTACGTAATCATCTAACAATGTAGCAACGTTCATAAAATCACTAATAACAGCCCGAGGTAAAGCAAATCATTATGATCTTTCACAACGACCACATTGTTCACGTTTGTGTTTAGTGCAGATTGGCTATTACTTGACGGCATGACAAATTAAATAAATTACTTAATTGACTGAAAATGTCTCACGCTAACTGCATTCCACTTTAGCATTTTCACTATAAATGACATATTTTCGGTGGAGTTACCTGCATAAAGCGTTCTCACTGTCGCATATTTTCATAAAGGTAAAACTTTAACTACTCAATTTTAAAACCTAGGTATACAAATCTAATCACGAAGTACTTTAGCAAATAAACTCTTAGAAGTAGCAGATTACAATTTACTACTTACTTCTGAAAGTTATGTTATGACGAATCGCATATCAGAAGGTTATACAAAGTATATTATATTCAACAACCTATTTGCACTCGTAGAGCTTACTGAATGCTCCAATCATTCAGCAAAACCTCTAACTAGACTACCCATATCCCTAGTACAGCAAAGTAAAAGCCTGGATACAATTGCTAGTACACAAAGCAGTACTTTGGTCAATCACAACATATCAGCATGAGATATGCCAGCATTTGGCCGGGTTGGAACGTGATGCCCTTACGTCGCCGCCGCGGGCACGAACGGTTCTCTTCACACTGTCGCAGCCAGGTAAAGATAGTGTTCCATCGAACTTTGGCCAGTGTACTTGCTTGATGAGGAAAAGCGTGGGTTAACGTGTGTGCTAAGTTTGTTTGATTGTAGAAGGAGATTCTCTACCAATGTGTTATGAGAGTTTATTGATTCTTGTCTATTTATATGACCTCATTATATGTATGTATATATGTAAAATTCTTTATTGTACATAAAAAAACACAGTCAGTCAGTCATTATAGTTACTAATTCCTATAAGTACTTGTTATTGTGCTCAACTCTAGACACTCTAGTCACGTGCTCTTGAAACCTATAATCCATTATAAAAAGACTATAAGCTATGACGCCACTAAACAGAAAATCATATTAATTCAATAATTACAATACGCATCTTTAATACCTTTATTGAATTAGTAGCCGCCCAGGGATCCGCTTCCGGAGAACCCTACCAAACAGCGACATGGCACCTGAAAGTTTTTGAATCAAAATGTTGTTGTTCTACTTTCGTATGGATGATCGCCCTAAAGAACCATATGAATACTTCTAACTCGGCAAAAAGAGCCTGCAGGTACCATCCGTCATCGTACACCATCGTTTGCTGAACAGCCTTAACATAAGTTACATCTGCAGTCAGGATAATAGAATTGGAATTAGGTCATGGTGTTACGATGATATAATTCATTCAGAGGCTCAGGGCCAAAAAAATCTCAAAGTACTTTTTGAATTAATACGTCTGTTTTAGGATTAATTAAAGTTGCAATTCTAAATCGACTTAAGCCGGGTCTCCTGCGACTGTATTTTCTGTTTGCAAACACTAAACATCGAATATGGGCGTGGAAACAGAAAGTGGGCGTGGCCTAGCAATTTTTTCATGCAAAATGTGATGCACGGCTGACAGAAAACATGTTTTGTTAGAATGTTTTATTATTTTTTAGCACATGAGCATATACACTTAACGCCGCGTTCTCCCTCTAATAGGCTAGTGTCTACTAAGAACTAATCAGAGAGATGACACTTTCTAGTCATTAAATTAGATTGATAATGTAGGATTGAAAAAATATACTAAATATCACAAAAACAAAAGATTGTTGCTATTTTGAGAAAATAAAATCGAGGAAAATAGCAATTTTGTCACGAGACATTGAACATCAATCAGAAGCGATTACGTCATATCTTATAAAACATCATTGTTGTTGTTGATGTCGACGTTTTACAATAGTCACTTTCCATAGAAAACTGTCAAATCAGGTAAACAAATGTGTATGTTTATTTCATGGCGGCTGTATACTCTCGTCTGAATGTGGGCTAGTTAAACCTCTCGGGACTTAATATGACAGTTCAGCCTGTCCATATAAAGTTGAGACTCAAGAGGCTTAACTGGCTCACAAACGACATAACAACTTAACCTTATTTCTATACAGCTCGGCGAGAGTGTACAGCGACAAAAAGTTACGACGTCATTCATCGCCATGACATTATAGAGCGTTTTCGCACGATAATTAAAATGTGTTTTTTAAATACAAAATACATAATGTAACATTGAAAGTATTGCTAAAAATACAACATTTTTTGAATATACTACACAATGACGTATAATAATAACTACATTTTAAAATTTTGTAAACTAGCCTATTGAGATTTTTTTCCTGTTAGTGTTACAAATCATGTATTTTAGCCTTCATGACACTTACACCCGTATTCTTAAACCTTCACTCAAACTCGACTCAACCTTACTCCACCTCATTGGTATGATTAGTTATCACAAGCTTCCTTGACTTGAGATGATTTCTCATTGGAGGTGAGTATCGAACTGTCAAATATATGGTTGGTCGAGAGGTACCTTGAGGCGTCTTTGAAATGAAATAAAGTAGATAAAAAACGGGTTTTTGCCACTTTTGGCCTAGGTATTTACTTACTTCATTTTATTTTTTACTCTATTCTTTTGTAATTTTCAATTTTTGTGTTTAAAATTGTTAAAATAACCTCATTGGAGTTGGTTCAAGCAACCAACTAAGAATGTCGTTTTCAAGGAAAGTTCGAGGACTTCCTTAAGGCGCCCTCGAATGAGTTTGTGTGAAGGACGTTCTTAAGGTTATGTTTAAGAATACGGGGGTTAGATCCACCATTAGGATCTCCACTTAGATCCATCCTTAAGATCCATAAGTGGATGCCTGGATAACTTTATCCTCTTCGGTCCATTGGTGGTGAGCCAGCGGATCGAAGAGGATAAACAGACCTTGAATTTGGGACCTTTTACGTTGGGAATATTTTTACGTTACAATATCTAGCAAAGCCAGGTTTTAATTTTAGTAAACATGAGCCCGTATTTCACTAGTCTAATATTATACTTATTTATTGCATCATAAATAAAATAAAAGCAGATAAAAAAGGGAACAAACTATACTACATGAGACAATTGTCGTTTGAAGCAAAGCAAACAGCATTAAAACTAAATTGGCCATTTTACTAAAAGCGGGTAAACCTCAATTAGGTGCAATTGTAATAGTGACGCCGTTGAAATAAAAGATAGAGCAATGTTTTCCAAAGTGTCGCTTAAATTAATTGTTAGAATTTGCCTCATTTTGTTTTTAATTGCTGCTAACGAAAGCGTTTAGTTTTGTTTTCTTAACTTTTCCTAGTATTAACTCAATTCTCCGGTCATCCTAGCAACAGGTTAAGGAAACTGGTTATTTGAAAACATCTGCAACCAAATATTTTCTGTTAAGTTAGGGATACACATAACAGGTAATTAACTGACAAAACTTCTACAATAAAATCTCTTCTATGTTGTAAGCTCGGATTAAGAAACAATTATATTATTTGTCGTACGTTTTTAAATTTAAGTTCTTTTTTATAACATTTTGAGTTGTAAGATTTTTTTCATAATGACAGTTTGTCGTTCTTTGAGAACCACTGAGCTAGAGCATTAGAGAGAGTTAATCTCGATGACGGAACCCATTAGGGCGGTAATGAGCGACGCGTGAACGTTGCCAACAATTTTCTCCTCTAAGCTCCTAAAGCCGCCTGAAGGCATTTTGGGTTAGGATTCTGAACCCTAGCCGTAAAGAGTCCTTTTTACAGGACCGATACAGCGAACAGGTTGAAGAGGCCTTCTGAGAAGAAGAACAGGTGGAAGAGGTTTTCCGGTAGATTTTTTTTTAATATGTCATAATCTTTATCGCTCATCTTAGCACCTCAAAAGGTAGTGGTACATTATCGTTATCAGCTTTCTTACATTTCTTTAAGACTAGATATAAATCGACCATCATCAATAGATATCGTGAAGTTAAATAAAATTGTCAAAGTATTTTCTAAAACTGTGTCTGGTCCATGAATATGAATCGCTTATTCAATCCGATTTAGTCAACAAAAATACACACACACAAGAAACAAGATACTAAGTAGGAAAAAACCAGACTGATGTGACAACTCCTTAACATCCAGGTTATCCATAGCCAGGTAATATAGGGAAGATAATAACAGTTGGGCTAGGTTAGGAATGATATAACCACCGGCTGCCCGCGGCGATCACCCAGTCACGTATCAACTTTTTGATATCAGAGATGTTCCGATAAGGTGCAACTTGGAATTACGATATGGAGGTGGCGATTGAGTGTTTATAGATCCTAAGACAGTTTGACGATGATCATAAATAAGTTACTTTATTCAAAGTATTACGTAACCTTCCGCAAGGATGATGCTTAGGTAATATCTAAGTCACTGAAACAGTACTTTAGATCGTTCAAACTCTTCAGTCATGATTGTTTGGTTTTAAACGCCTTTTATTATTATAGTATTAGGTTGGGGAAAAAGTCTTTTCGCATATAGTATGTATGAACTTGTAATAAAATATTTTTGGCTATACTATTTTTATCTGGCTGGTTTTGGTATCATTAAAAGTTTAAATTTTAAAGATAATTCCAAATTCAAATCAGGTAAATGTGTGATTTGTATTTCTTTCTGACTAAATGAGTGAATCTAATGAAGAAATTCGATTACTTTTGAAATTTTACTACAAAAAAGGTAATATTGCAACTCAAGCCGCGAAAAAAGTTTGCGATGTTTATGGACCTAGTGCAGTGTCTGTGAGAGTAGCACAAATTTGGTTTAGGCGTTTTCAATCCGGAAATTTTGATGTCAAAGATGCCCGTCGCTCTGGTCGCCCTATTACGGATAAAATGGATGCCATTTTTCAAAAATATATTCTTAGTAGCTGTTTTTATTGCACCGACTATTTTGTAGTGTAGTGTTTGGGGATTGTCGTTTTCGTCAGTTAAGTTGTCAAAATAATTTTTGAACTGTATATTGTACTATTGGCTATTGTTTAGGAGGATTTCTTTAGAGTGTATTTTTATTGAACAGAATAATTTGCTTCGATAGATTTTTTTATTTATATTAACTTTAATGCGAATTGGCCTGTGATCTGAACTGAAATTAAATTTATTAAGTACGGTTACATCTTGGATTATGTTATTATGAGATGACAGTGCGTAATCTAATTCGTTTCTATACTTTCCACACGGTGTTACCCATGTCCAACTTCGATGAACAGGTTTGGGGAAACAACTGTTGGATATTTAAAGATTTTACTTCATTTTACCCAAAAGAAAATTGTATCAGCCGTGTTCCTCTGTTGTTTAGGTCTCCCTTCAATGTAAGCCGACAATCTTTCGGTTGTCAGTTTGAATGGGTACGTCAACTTTAGCATTGAAGTCTCCCATTACTATCATCCAGGTACCTCTTTGTTCTTCGCATGCTTTGTTAAGTTGCTCATAGAAAACTTCTACTGCTCCGTCGTTGTGTGAGGTGGTTGGGGCATATACCTGGATTATGGTTAAAAGTTAAGAGTCAAAAAATAATTTATTGCCTTGACATGTTTCAGCACGTGTACGGTACAAGCATAAATTAAGGAACATCAATTTTTGTGTTCATTCAGTCAGAGTAATATGACGAAATTTTGGTATTTTAAGTACCAGGTAGATATGGTACCTGGTACTTAAAATACCATGATCAGACTGAAGTTAACAGAAAGACACCCCAAATCCATTTGAACCAAACAGATCTATGACAGAAGCTAACTTTCAGCAGTTGTTTACGATGTCCATTTATGATATCAAAGATCTACCTACCAATCTAACGAAAAATTAAAAAGATTAAGGAATAAGTTCAATTAAATAAAAAACAACAGCGGTGACGAAAGTATTTTAATTTCTCGAATTTAGAAGGCTATAGCTGCATAGATTGCAGTAATAAGTTAATTGGTGGTTGCACCGTGATCGATCTGCGCAGCGGCAGGGGTGTGCGGGGTGGGGGGTGCGCCCGCGCAGCGACGTTGTTGCCGCAGGCGACGCACTGTCTCACCTGCGAACATCGCACAGGGTTGGCTTATTGCGAAAAATGCCAGCTGATTTCTTTTTGTTAGTCATCAATATAGGATGGGGATTTCCGTGATTTGCTCTCCGTAACTAGTTTAGTTAGATGTAAAAATCTAAAAGGTCAAAAAAGAAAAAGATTTTTCATTGTCTTCGTTCTTGTCCGAGCGTACAAGTATTTCTCAGTTGCAACTTTAGCTTGGGCTACGAAGCAAGATACGCTAAGAAGCTTTTCATTGTAGGGCATGGTAATTGTCTTTGAAGATCTAATATATTTACGCCTATGTAGAGTTTCCATAATATAATCTCGTTGAACTCTAAAAAAAGTAGTCGACTAACCAACATTTAATGAGATTGCAAAGGCGGAAAACAATAAACTACAAAGATTGAACTTACTGAAAAGTATAAGTAAGTATTTGATTAAAATACATATTTTTGCCAGTCAAATTGTCATCTCTAAAATTAAAACCAATTTCCCCTTTTAAAATAACCATCGTATCCTGAGGGCATTTTAATTTCTTAAACTTGCCAGCCCTACGTGGAATAACAAAGCAAAAATTGCTAAGATAATGAACCATAATGCAAAGCGTGATATAAAGTTCATAGCAGCCCGCGGCCGGATTAACTTGTTAGTAAAAGCTCCCCCTCTCCCCCTCGCCTTTTTCTTGGTCCAGATCCAGAACAATCAACACTCCAAATGCAACATTGTGTTAGGTCGAGTACCGGCTGTATAATAAAATTGAGATTTAATATAAAATGCCGCACAAGCGAGCGATAATGAGAGCTGGGGAAATTTTTCATTGAGTCCAGTGTGAAGACCCACAAAGAAGATAAAACAAATAGTAAGTATTTTACTCGTTGTTCAATGAAGCTTATAAATGTTAAAATTAATTTCTTTATAAACAAAAACACAAGAGCACAGGCTTTTCTTGTCATGTGAATAGTAGAGTAGTACTTGCGTCATGTTTTTATCCAAACATGATCAAAACCGAACACAGAAAACATTCCTTTCTCAATATTTTTAACATAACTTTCAGAGTCACAATAACTGGAAATCTATGACTTACATATTTAAATAAAACATATCACCTGGTATACAACGATAAATATACATAGTTACTGAATAGTAGCTTATCTTTTTGCAGATTTCAATTGGATAAAAAGACTGCAAATCAATTGAGATCTCCTCTTTGCATAAAAACATAGGCAACATAATCAACCAAGAAACTCCCAGAGGGTTCGATCGAGCGAAACAAAACAACCTATCTTCATCGAAGGACCAAATTACATAGCCAACTACTTTTGAGTCCCGAAGAATTCATAAATATCTTTTAACGTGTTTAACCCCAAATCACTGTAAATTATTATTGGAAGTTTACATTATTAAAATAATGAAAATGATCGGGCGAGCCGCCATGCGTGCTTGCTTGCGAACATAAAAACCACTTGGGGCGATTAAAAATAAACAATAATTTGACCGGCCATTCACGCATGTAGTCTCATTAAAACAATTAAATCTTGATTGAACAGAAATTATAGCTGTCGATTCTTAAACATAATGCGATGCCTTCGTTGGAATCTGCTCCGAAAAAAAGATTAACGTCGATTTTAATAAGAAACAATTATATATGTATGTGGGTCTACGTCCCACGCTCAAGTAGTTCGGTACGTTAATTTCGACCGGTTATTCGTAATTATCAAAAATTACTGATGGCGTTTTCGGGGTTATTTTGGCCGTTTTTTCATTCTCCGGTTTGGGTTAGATGTTACGTGATTCACAGATCAGAAATACCAACTGTTGGTCCCTATAATTATCAAGTACGTGCCGTTAACATCTTGTAGTGTATTGGTATGACTGTTTTTTTCTTTATTTCACCGACTAACGTTCCTAATACGAGTACGAATCAACATGTCGATACGTCTTTGATTTTCAAAATGGATCGCCATAGCGGAAATGTCGACCATGTGAATGATGCACTGTCTACAATATCAAATTGGTTCTCCGCCAACAACTTAATGCTGAATGCTAATAAGACCCAATGCATAAAATTTTCTTTACCAAATGTGAGACAGACGCAAGTGGACGTAATGTTAAATGGAGGAAAGTTAGTTCTTGTAGATGACACCACCTTTCTAGGAATCAAAATTGATTCAAAATTGCAATGGGGTTCACACGTTTCAGCTCTCTCCAAAAAACTTAGCTCTGCGGCATATGCTGTCAGAAAAATTAGACAAATAACAGATGTGGCAACTGCTAAGCTAGTCTACTTTAGTTACTTTCATAGCTTAATGTCTTATGGATTACTGCTTTGGGGAAGGGCAAGTGACATACAGACAATATTTATCTTACAAAAGCGAGCAGTTCGTGCCATCTATGGTTTAGCCCCAAGGGAATCTCTTAGGGAGTTGTTTAAAGAAATAAATATATTAACAGTAGCTTCTCAATATATATTTGAATTTATCATGTATACGAGGAAAAATATTACTACTTTTAGAAAGAACTCGGATATAACTGATAGACCCTTGCGCAATAAAGATAATTATTTTTACCTTCCTATAGACTGTGTAGGGTTAAAGACTCTTTTGTGGGGAACTGTATACGTTTCTACAATAAGCTTCCTGAATCACTAGTTTGCCTAATGGACAATTTAAAGCCCATGTTAAAGATCTACTTTGTAAAAAGGCTTATTATAGTACTGGTGATTTTCTTAATGACGGGAATGTTGAACATAAGCTTGGTGCAGAGTCCTCGGCAAATTGACATATCATTATATGTTCTGACATTTCTGTTCGTTTGTCATTTTTTTTTTTAATTATTATTTAATTTTTTTAATCAATTTTTATTTAAATTAAAAAATTTGATATAACCATTGTGCTAAATGTTGACAAACATGTGAATTCGTTCATTTAACTAGGTAATTAAGCAAAGTTTTTCTTATTTGTAAATTGACGTTTTGAAGAAAATGCTGCAGTGGAGTTTGTGGCGCCGCTTCTTCTCCACTTGCGCTTTGGAAGTGGTGGTAAACTTAAAATAAGTAAATTGACGTCAATAAGTGATATTTATATCCTACATTGAGAATAAACAATTTCATTTCATTTCATTTCATTTCATTTCATTTCATTTCATTTCATTTCATTTCATTTCATTTCATTTCATGTGTTGTACCAATTTTCTACCTGTCTTCAAGAACTTTGCATAATCAGCCCGTGGTGTCTATGTACAATTAGTCTTCCTCAAGAATGAGGATTAAAAACCTGTGGTAGTTTATGCTGACCATTAAGTTCCAAACGTTCAAACAAACAAGCTCTTCAGCTTACTTGGGATTATTTTAGTTTTCTTTAACCCACTTCATAAAAGATAGTTGTTTAATTTAAAATACCTAATTAAAATATCCATAGGAGGACATTAATTCTCTAACAGAATATTAGAAGCTATGTCTTTTTGTCTCACTATTTAAAAGCCAAGCATCCGAACCACCCCACACCATGGCATTAGTTATGTAAATGAGATCGCTATAACGTCTACCTGATTATAATTAATCGGATAAATTTTGACTCTCGAAAATTATTGACAGACATGGATTATCAAGACCAGGCCTGGTATTAAATATCTATACGAATACAAGCTCTATTAAAAAAGAAAAAAAAAAGCAATAATGTGTTTGAAATGAAAATTAGAATGAAATACGCAAAAGTACGAAAATTTCATTATTTATGATTTTCTAACATTCGAGGAATGTACCTAAGTAGGTAACTTGAGTTTAGAAGTGATAAACAGATAGATTGTTCATAATAAATAGCTGTGTGCTTTAAATATATAATTTTTTTACAGGAAGTTTTTTTAAATGTGACCGTAAATTAAAGAAATCTGGTTTTTATATTGATCAGAAAAAAAATAACATCAAAAATTCATAACCCTTCAGCTAATCGGGAATAAGTATTGCAGATAGTAAATATCTAAATGAAACGCAACTTCGTGATAACATAAATTTCATAAACAAATATATTTAAGCTTATTATACATAAGGTTAGTTAAATAACATTATTGCAATTTCCCAAGTTTTCCGAAAATCTCCAAGTTATCTGGATGCCGGCTCAACTTGGCAGCATCATTACGATCTCCATACATATTTACGTCTTATGATATTTTTAATTCAATTTTCCCCGCGAAAGTTCGGAACCTACTTCGTTGAGTGTTGAAAGCTATCCAATTTGCGTAATACTGCCAAAATATCTCATTTCTACGCTCACTGTTATGTCTAAACATATAAGGACTCATTTCGAAAATACGCACGAACTAAATTCTTCCTTATAATAATTTTATTAAGGTTTAATATCACTTATTGATTTCAAACGTCTAGGATGTTTCGGTGCGAATATCAAATGGAGTTTTGGCAATTCCATAATGCGAAAGTGGTCTGTTCAAGCTTTTGACTCTATGAAAAAAATACGAAACTCGGAAAACGATAGAAAAAGAGAACATTTATATTTTCATAGAGTCGTTATTTATGGTCGGATGAATGTGTAAAAGCGATATTTAGAGCCGCCGGCACTCTGCCGATTAGTACGTAATGGAGGCTTTGCGGGGTTGTGCCGACCAACCCTTTCAGCTTTGAGCTATCAAAATTATTTCGGAGGTTATGTTGATTTTACTGGCTAGTTACGGTCTGATAACTGGATTTAAAATTTTGCTAGAATTAAGAATTGCTTCGAAAACGTTGCGTGTAGTCTTCTACGCTGATAAAGGAAAGTTGTTCTGGAAAAACACTGCCTACAATTGTGTCATAGGATATTGTTTTATCTATTATTTTGATAGGTTATTTCAATAAAGTTTGATAGGTATAAATAGATTCGTGTTACCATAACTGACCATCCAATTTTAAGGGGAAGTCAATTTCTTAATTTCATTTTTCTAATATTTTCTTTTAAAAAATACTATTAATCCATACTAATATTATAAATGCGGAAGTCTGTCTGTCTGTTACGCTTTCACGGCCAAACCGCTGAACGGATTTTGATGAAATTTGGTGTGAATGTAGTTGAAGACCCGGGGTCAAACATAGGCTACTTTTTGACGCAGGTGGAGCTGCAGGAAAAAACTAGTATTAATATAAGTATCAGAGTTCCTACTTTCGACCTAAACAGACAAATTCAATAACATAGGTATATTTAATACTATTTCAGTCATAAGCTGATGTCTCTTCTAGTAGGTTAGTCTTTCTATGATATTGGTTTTTGAAATTAATTAAATAATATAAATAAATCATCGGCCAAAACTAGTAGCAGCCCCAGTATTCTCCGCACGCGCCTCGCTAATAAACCGATGGACCGAATGGCCCCTAATTCTTAAGTTCACTATCGGAATGTTTTCTTATGTTTTCGCGATTGTTATTCATTAAATTAAACTATTTTAATACGGTTTTATCGCGTTTATTACTTATTTATTTACTTACTTATTTATTGAAACGACAGGTGTAAATAAATAAGTAATAAACGCGATAAAACCGTATTAAAATAGTTTAATTCACTATCGGAAATTATATTGTTTGATATCATAGTAAAAGTTATGTCTTTATCAATTTGAATTTTGCCATTTGAGTATAGACCCTATTGAAATCTAAAAATCAAACTCATCTTCTTTTTATTGGTTTTTTAAATCTAGACATGCACCTTCCATTACATAATTCATAATGATGATATTATTTTGTTTTGTTCATAAGCGGTATATTGCACAGAGTTCAACAAGTGCAGCGCTCTTAATTAAATAATGACTCTACAATGCATTTTTATAAAACCTAATTTACAGTTTTTAATTTTTAGACATTTTTTCCAATAGAGTCCTTAATTTTAATTATACTTTTATGTACAAAGAAACCTCCTACAATTTATGTCAATAAAAATATTCGGTCTTGTAATGCGAGTTCGAAGATGTGTCGGTGGTAAAACAGAAATATGTCAACTGTTCTTATAATTTAGCACATAAAATGATATTTAAACAATGTCAACCCTTTTAGCAATAATTTTGTACATTCCACTAAATGATACCACAGAAGTAATAAGTACTATCAACGAAGCTTACTCCTTCGTCATGAAAACTAAAACCCATAGTAACATGCAAGCAGTAACTCATTAGCAACACGTTTTGCGTCGGAGGCCGAGGCTGAACCCACTGACTTATATTTAAATAGACAACACGAAAGCCATGTTGAATACTGAAAGCCAAATCAGGCCATCACACAAATGTTGTACAATACTGCAGAACAAATATGCAGAAGTGGGGATATTCTGTTGATTCACACTGACAGTGCGGAGAGCCACAACAGACGATGTCGCACTTCTTGGAATGCACATAGTGACCTGCTACGTGTAGTATACCTAGCTTATGGGGCCAACAATAGGTGCAGCCTGGGTGGTAGCGTATTTGGCTGACGGAAATTGAGAGCTGTCAATACGACTAATAAGAAGAGATGAATGTTATGTCAGGCACATAATGTCTTTGAATAAATATTTAATTTACTTACTGTACAAAAAGTTTTATATTTATTAATTAGATTAAGGTAACCGGCAGTAAAATAATAATAGTTTTAACGTCACATCTATTCATAGACGTATACGTTTTTATGTCGATAAGTAAGTTAGAGTAGGATGCCATGTCTCTACTTTACAAATAAACAATTCATTGAAAAAACATATTTCATTTGGTGTTAGAAACAAAAATGAACACTTTTACAATTATTAAAACTTGCATGATCTTCGATTTGATTGATCGACGGATTTTAGATATGCTCCATATGTTCATTATTTGTGTGACTCAACCAAAAGATAATAAATTCGTGTCTAGAGGCTGTGGTGATCTGTAATACAGGTTTCTTCGGAAACCTATCTCAGACACCACTCTCTCACAACACTGGTATTATCAGTTGCTTTTATATTGTACCTACTATTAAGCACTTGCCAATTGTGTTGAGAAAATAAATTATTTTTTATTATTATTTTATTATATGTTTAAAATTTTGTACAATTGTTTGTTTGTGTATGTGGGCAATAAGGATATTATGTATCGTATCTTCTCTTACGGAGATAGCAGTAGGCTTTAAAAAAAGGTCAAAACATTATCTACCTGCGCAAAGGATAATACGAAGAGGAAGATATGGTTTGTGTTATCTATTTGTTACGTTTGTCTATGCTCGAAGGCTACTTTACGTGCGGGCGGGCGTAACGCGCACGTTAAGTTATTAACGGCTTAGTTCATTTATTAACCGGCCGTGCCCAGAATAAGCCCGTGGTCCGCCTACGCATGTGGTACCCTATTTCTTTAATATAATGTATTTATGGGCTACGTCTTGTTCCGTTGTGATTAATCTGGGTTGCTGCGAAAATCATGAGTTGTGTTTTTGGGCGGATTAGCTAAAGGTGTGGTATTTTTTTATTCACAACTAAAAATCCGCAGCGGTTTTTGCTTTTAATCCATATTGATGAAAATCTGATAACCTATTATAAAATGAAATGTAATTCCTTTTATCAAATGAAATGGATGTTCGCTGTTTTGAACGCTGGCACTATAATAACATACTCTAAACCGACCCTGTACTGGTAACAGAGTTTTTCAGAACCACCTTACGGCCTGCAATGTCCTAACCAAACTACTAAATAAACTATGCTTTCCGTGGGAATCGAATCCACGACATCCGGGTCTTATAAGTATGCATACATAGTATTTATAAATCTTAGCGCCACATAGGCTGAAGTGGATGTTATGATCCTAATTTCGTCGTGTTATATGTTAGTTTATGCTATACTCACAGGGCTTTCAGCAGGCAAGGGAATAGTTCTAGGAAGGCTTTATGAATAATGCTTAACGAGCTTTATAGACAATAGGTCAAAGAGTAAACAACCACGCCGAAATATTTTTGACTAGCTGTTTCCCTGCAGCTCCGCCTGCGTCAAAAAGTAACGTATTTGCCCTCGGTCTTAACTAAGTACCTATATTCATAAATAGGTTACTTAATAGTAATTAAGGTTTTAATCAAAATCCGTTCAGCGGTTTGACAGCGGGTGAAAGCGTAACAGACAGACTTTCGCACATATAATATTAGTATGGATATTCTCGAGCAGGGCTGTGTACATAACTGCCAACTTAATCATTGGTATAAAATAAAACTGAGATTCAAAGTTTCGTGGGCCTTATGCTTGACCGTCAACGGTTTCGTGTTAAATATCATTGTAAAAAAAGAGTGTTTGGTATTGTCTAAGTACACTTTTTCATAGCTTGAGGTGTGTATCCTGTTTTGCAGTTCGTATGGAGCGACACGTAAAGAATATGGAAAGTACCTATAGTTTAAAAATAAACTTTCAGTTCATGCACGAATTGTTCAGTTCTCGGAAGTTTGACGATGCAATAGTTTATCAACATACAAATCTTTTGTTGAAAAACTATTATAACATAGTTTTACATTTCCGGTGAAAATATTCAATAACATAGAATTCTTCCCAGAGGTATTTATTTGCATAATAAACTTCTGAAAATTTAGCGCTTAGTTTATTGTGTAGATCTAGCGAGAGATTCAATGTGTATTTTGTAATCAGTTTTTTCTACCACCCATACAAATCTGGTGTTTAGCTGACAGGATTTTGTATGGGAGGTCGAAAAGAATTTCCTGGTTTAAACTATTTTTTTTAAAGTGATTTAGTTTCCACACTGTAAAAATTTTACTGGAGTTTAAAAAGTCACCTTGTCAATATCATTCTATAATCTGTTAAGAAAATATATAGTTCAGTGCTTCAGAGGGCACGTCCAAACCAACTGGTAGTGGTCGTCAAACAAATTACATCACGGATCGAGAAACAGATTCGAAGATTTTGACAACAGCATGTACAAATTACTACTTGAACTCCGCTAAGGAAAAACTGAAAATATACTTGCGAAGGTACAACTAAAATATGTTTATAATGACAAAGCCGGTGTGTAAACCCCTAAAACATACTTATCCTCAAGTTGCACGTCTTCGGAAGCGAGCATCTTCGCCATATGTCCTGGGTTAATTCCGCCAGCCATGAGCGATGACCCCTTTATTACTTATTAAGGAGCTGCCAGCCCCTGTACAACGTTATTTATGTGGTCTAATAATAATTTGTATTAAATCACGGGCCCTTTGCAGGACAAACAGGATTGTCGGCTTTGTTGTCGCATCGTGCCGTTTTTCCGATGAAATGAGATCTGCGATGTTTATTTGTGGGAAAAGTTTGATTGAACCAAGTTTTGCAAGTGCTCTGATTTGTTTTTGAAATTGACAACAGTTTTTATGTATTTCTAACCTATAGTTTTAATTTGGGTATGTAGTCAATTTTTGATTTGTCGTTGAGATAGTATCCCATGATGACACAAGTACCGAAATTACTTTGAGACTCAATCTATGAGATTCATTAATATAGGTAGGTACATTTATTTATTTACATATGGTACCTATCAAAATAAAATTATTTTTAGCGCTATAATATTTAGTATCCTGGTCAAATTTTATATGGTCTATTCTTAGCTAAATACAACGAGGCAAATTTTAAATTGCTATACCGCTTAAACTAAATTACAGGTTGTCATAATATTTCTTTCCTATTTAGGTGGTGTGGAGGTGGATTGGTGTGTTGATCGCTACATTAATCACCTTCAAATATTTGACGAGATGCAATAAGGTAATCCATCCATAAACCTTTTGTGAAATGCATCTTATGTTAATTTGTTTGTTTCAATTTTGGAAAATCTATATAGGTATATATAAAAATTAATTATAAATGTTAGGAACGTTAAAACTCGGGAACGGCTGCACCGATTCGGCTAATTTTGGTTTTGAAATATTTGTAGAAGCTAACAGAAAGTTTAAGTGGTTAGAAAATATTAAGAAATTACAGAGAAAGTAGTTAAAACAACAATATTATTTTCCCATACAAACTAAATGATATGGTATATAGAAAAAAAATAAAAATGGAGGGAGAGTCCAATTTTTTTTTTACAAGTTTTATGTACCTGGAAATGAGTTCTTTTAAGCTCTTTTCATTTTTCTTCAGGGAAGTAATATGCACCTACATAGCATAACATAGCGGCTGTAATTTTTCGGTAATTTATAATAGTCAGCCATTTTGGGAGCAATTTTTTTTTTAGGAGCTGCCGGATATTTTTTTCTTTTAATATGTTTTACAGCCCTGGATATAGGATTTATTTGAAAAATAATAGACAAGTATAATAATAAAATAATAATAATTCAGAAAATATCTGTTTATTTTTAAACTATTTTAAAAAGAAAAAGTAGGTTCTTAGCTCGGGTGCATGTTTTAAATGTTGTTAGGTACCGCATAGGTAATATCCGTTATTCTTGGAGCGATTAAGTTTTTTGTGGCAAGCAAGAAGTAACTAGACATTTTTTTTTTTTTATACGGATATTTTTATTATGCAGATTAGAAGGTTTTATTTATTTAATTTTTTATTTTCTCTAAGTAGTTTTTAAACAATTATAAGTAAGCGGTCACCGCAGCCATGGACGCCACCGGGAGCATTGCCAACCCTTCCGAAATACTTTCACGACCTTTTTGAAAAATCCCGAATTTTAGTCTCTCGGGAAAACCGTGTTATGGAGCACATTACCCATTCATAATTCTGTGACATTACTGTACGCAATCCTTCCTTTGTATAGGATGACATACATAAATTAGGATGAATTGGTTTTAAGAATTTAAAGTTTTACTTTCATCAAGTCAGAAATAATAATTATGTATTATTTTCAAACTCTGCGTTCATAAATTTATAAGAGATATTTCAACCGACTTTCTAAAATGTATGGTTAGGTTCTTAATTCCGATGTATTTACTCTGGCTTGCTACAATTAATTGATCGAGTCTGAACAATCGATTACAGTGTTTAAAAATGGTACACTAGATAGGTGCCTATTCTGTAGAGGGTACTGTTTTGAAATTGCAATGGAAGTTATAAAAAGTGCAAACAGTTTTATTTTTAAGTACCTACAACAACTATTTAGTAGGCAAACAAGTATTTGACGTTCTGATGGTAAGCGTTACCGTAGCCTATGTACGTCTGCAATGTCAGATGAATTTATCGATCGATGGCGAGGGTTGCGGTGTAGAAGAATGATATTACAATGCAATTTTTATTGGCGGCGGTACGAAGATTTCCGGGTCAGCTAGTGTTAAATAAATAACCAAACGATAGGGATGGATCACACTAACAAAATTTTTAAAACCTAATCAATTTCTTGTTTGTAGATAGTTCACATGACTTTTAGATTTCCCTTTCGACGCATATCACTAAAAGCACAAAAAACCAACACTGTTGCATCGAGATATATGTACTAACGTACTAGAGAAGACACCGCACGTCCTTACTTCGTCCCGTTCAACTGCGGTGAACGCCCCGCAACTCACTTAGTCGCTTGCTAGTTGTTTCAAACCTGGTGCTTCCGACAATTAAAAATCAAAAACACTGTGAAACTATAAAATGCCTTGGTGTGTGTTGAGGTATAGAAGCAATAATTCAAGGAACACGGCAAAGTGCAAAGGAATAACTTTTCATCGGTAAGTAATCTAATTTCACTGTTTTAAATGTAAATACGACCAATATAATTGCCGCGCGCCATTTTAAATCATTCGTCATAGACTAACTAATTCGCAGTGAAATGTATGTAGGTTGTAGGTAGATTAGTTTGACTGACATAATGCCAAGAGTATGATTATCTGTTTTTAATGTAATAAATATTAAGTGTATATAAATGTTAAGTGATGAAAAGAGAAAACTAATTAGGTACTAAAGACAAAGTTAGTCCGATAGTGAAAACTGTATTTATCTAACATGTTCCTAATTTAGGTAAGTACCTACATCTCCTAATCCAAATTCAAATTGTACATTTTTGTTTTTTTTTTAAGTACCATATTTCATGAATAGTTCCCCGCACACCTATATGTATTCATCAAAATCGGTTTAGTAGTTTTATAAATAGAGGGTTCAATTTGTTTCAGTAACTTAGAAAACGAGTTAATTATTAACTATAGGCGTAGGCAGCGTAATTCTAAAATATATCATTAAATGCATGTTGTTTGATTTGTAAATAAGAGATTGTTAATAGACCAAGATATATAGAAAATAAATTGCCAGTTACTGATAAATCTTAATAAATTCCAAACAAAAATGGTCTCGTTTTGCCAACAAACTTACACCACGTCAAATAGACAAAAGTTAACTAAACTCAAATTGTTTAATTATTAAAGGAAACAAATAAAAATAATCACAAAAAGCAATTTGTCTTTTTTTATTATTTTGGAACCACATAGGTAAAATAACTACATTGTCCATTCTGTACCGTACCTGCCATTACCTATAGGGGCAGACATCTTTAAAAAAATACACGTTTGTAGCAAATGTAGCGCTGCATTTTTGAATGATGTTTTGAAATGTATTATTGTTTCAGCGCTGCAGCGGCTAAAATGATAAATTACCAAAAATGGAACATTGAAAATTTTCTACGTAACTTCTCTAGTACGTTAGTACATATATATATCGATGCATTGTTGTCATTATTTCTCTACATCTTGAAATTAATTATCATAATTTATGTTTTATTTTTGAGGAAATATATTCGTATTCATACGTATTTAATTAAGCATGGCGTTTTAATATGGCACTGGTTTAAATTAATCCAAGAAAAAAGGGAGAACAATAAAAAACGGGCGCGTTGGCCTAAAACGGTAAAGTCTGTTCACATGACACGACGAGGTGTAAATCTCATGCCCTTATCTGTTCCTCGCATACATTATGAGCTGAAGATACGCTGGTCACAAAGCATGGGTCGTATGAAGGTTAAGCTTAATTAATAATTAGTATGCGTCAGAGGCAGAGAGGCGGTCCCGAACAACTCTGACAACAGGGTGTACAATGTACATGGTCGATTGACAAAGGAACCTAGATGAAACGATGATGAATACTTAGTGTGTTCGCTGCTTTCCCGCGAGTCCGTTACATCGAGTTAATATTACCCCTGTTCTTTTAATTAATTAACCCAGGTCTAATCTATCTCTGCCCGGATTTGCTCCCAAGTTGTTCCAAAGGAGAGAGTGACTGTGTTAAACCACGTCTAAAATAGTATGTTTTAAAACTTAGCGCGCTCATCATTATTGGCTAGAGCAGATGATTATCGAGCTACTCTATGATTTTAATTTAATCTCGAATTGAGAATTAATTACTTCTGACCTTACTTTGTTTTGTGTTTGAAGATACTCGGGGCGACAGCATTTGCATTTTAAGCGCCAAGTAGTTATTAGTACGGCTTTAATTATTCGCCAGTCAAGAAATGCCTCGCAATTTGTTTGTGTATATGTAATCTAAATGGAGTAGAGATTTGCAATGAGATTTTAAACTCTGACTAAATTGATTCATGAATAATACAATAACGCACCATAAAATAAGTATGTAACTAACTGCCTCCGTGGTCTAGTGGTTAAGGCGTTCACCTTCGACCCGGGGGTCGTGGGTTCGATTCCCACGGAAAGCATACTTTGTTTAGTTGTTTCCAGTTAGGTTAGGACATTACAGGTTTGAATCACCTGATTGTCTGATAATAAAGATGATTCCGTGCTTCGGAAGCCACGTTAAGCCGTTGGTTTCGGCTGCCATTACCACCAGTGGTAGTTAAAGGATCCACGTCAGAGACCGAGAGGCGGTTCCGCACAACTCTGACACCAGGGTGTACATAGTCGATTGACAATGTTACCTACACGAAATGATGAAGATGATGAGTATGTAACTACTTACTTAAATTGACATATTTTTCTCTTCGACATAATCTTAAAATGTACTTCCTGTAAGGATAGTCTAACAAATCATGCCTTAGAATAGATCCTAGATAGAGTTAAATATATACCTACAAAGTGTTCTTATACATACATATGGAACTTGCAAATGTATGCCGAACATTACTACAACTATACATTTAATTAAATGGTAAAAATAAGTAAAAAAATATCCTGCCCTTTGTGCACGCTTATGGATCTCTACGAGATTTTGGTCATATGGCACAAATCTAGTTTGCTGAGCAAACTTTGCTCGACTCGCTAAGAAGACGAAAAGTAAAAAACAATTAAGTCATCTCTTCCGAATCTTCCTATACTATTCCTGTGTACTGGTAATGTTTTGTCATTATCAAAGTCAAGCTTCAATATTTTATTCAAACCAGAGAAAATTATGTTGTTTGATACAAATTGTTATTACTTTAAAATCTTAAAAACTTACGTGTAAAATAAATGAGGTTAATTAGTCAGTGTAATGATTGCAATAAAAGGATCTGGGTACCTCGCATCACTCAGCGAACTTTTCAGCGCCTCGTCGCGCATGCGCGTCAATTTTGTTTTTTTAATTATGGAACTGCCTAACGAACGCCTCTGTACACATCTTTACACATTCAAAAATCATAAACGTCAAGAAATATTACTAGATATTGAGTTTTAAAGTAACTGAACATAAGGTTGGGTTTAATTAAATACATTTTTAATGAAAGCCTTTTATGCAAGGGTGATGGCATCCTGTGCTTCGCAAGCTGTCCGCGAACGTTGAGCTTAACTTAAGTAATGAGATATGACTTCAGTTCATTATTATTTTCCTTGTAATTTGTACAGAGAAATAAATAAATGTGTTGTAAATTTAGCATGATATGTTTACAACGGGCATGCGAGTTGGTGGACGTCCCAATCTATGTGACTTCGTTACTCAACTAGGGGCTACTAACACATAAAACTGTCACTCTGCGTACAACTTGAGTGTTTCATTTACATCAGGCTGTGGGCTAAGATAATATTAAAATTGTTTCAATAATATAAAGGCTAGTCATGACTGTATCTACTAGTAAATTAATAAATGTTTTATAGACAAGTTTTTTAGGTAATTATCTAAAAAAAAACATTCTAATTGAATTGGTTTGATAATTTTATCTTCTCCTTAAAATAGATAATTTACATTTCGTAAGTAGATGTCTAAATTCTTACACTGACTGAATTATTGATCATCCAAATTTTAAACAGTTTCTTTTCTAACTACGTTTTAAACACAAACTGCTATTTAGTGAAAAAATTTAAGACAGCTTTAACAACTGCAATATATTGAAAATTTACATTTAATTAGGTAGTTACATAATGGTATTTCAGTTTGGTTTCCTAGAATAATGTAGGTTAAGGATTCTCTACAATATTAAACGACCATAGACTTTATTGCTAGTCTCTCGGTATTTCAAAGTCTCAATTTCTGTTTTCAGATCTTCTACTCTTAGGTCTAAATCTAAATTAAATGTAAACAAAACTAGTGTAGAAAGAAAGTAGTGTAATTACCATTTTCTCTGAAATTAGGCCTCCTTCTCATCTCTCTGAAAATCACTGTTACTTTTTTTATTGCACTAACAGTATTCTGTAATCTGTGTTTTATGCTGCAGACTGCAGCATCGCTCTGATTTCAATTATGTAAAATAGAGTCCACTCGTCACGTTTCTAATAAAAATCTCTCGGACATCTGTTGTATTGCGCAACCGCATTTATTGTTGTTAATGCAGGGTTTCTTAACTTTAATTTACCGGGAACCAGCCATTGGAACTCGACTCGTTATCGGACAATTCGGAAATTCGTGCGTGGCGAGATCAGTAAATATGGTAGTGACTTATGAAATGACTCGCTGAGTGCGTTTCCGTGGGGCGTGATCAATTACACAATTCAGTTGCATGTAATTCAATCAAAATTGATTTCAGTTTGATAAACATTTATTTAGCAATGATTTTTTTTTCTAAATCCTTTATAGGTAAATTTATAGTACTTACCAAGATACGTGCATAAGGCTGCACTACAATTTTACATAACCGTCAAAGAAAACTGAAAAATTTAAGGTAAGTACCGAAGTACTTATTGTTTGTTTGTTTGTAATATCTTTAAAGTACAAAAAAAAAAAAAAAATTACATACACAAACATGGAAAAACAATAAATACAATGGCGGACCTATCCCACTTAGGGATCTCTTACGGTCAACCAGCGAGTGACAGGAGAAGATATGCTTACCAGAAGGTATTGTTTTAATATTTGCAATAATCAAGTAAGAAAATTCCACAACTCCACTTAAAGTATGCAGCGCTCGCACAACACACACTCTTATCCAGTTATTTACTTGATCATCAGTATTTATATACTTGACATTTCTTCTTAAACTATCGAACTGAAGTCAACACTTCAGTGCCATGCCGTGCCTCTACTATGTGATTTAATTGATGCAGACTCCAGCGACTGCGCTTATGGCAAATGTAATTTCTGTATTGTACCAAATACAATTGTATAAAAATTATCTATTGCAATTCTGTAAAGCACATCTAATAAAAATAATTAACTAAGATATTCCAAACAAAATATTTAAAATCTAATCTTAGAAACACTATGCGAAAAATTCGCTTACGTTTCATTAGGTAAAATGTTTACAAAGAAATGTGTTTTCACTTGTCTAGTAACATACGTGTAGTATCTGTACTATTTTTGCTCAATAATTTACCTACTTAATACTCGAAATTTTAATTTTTCTATCTTCTTCAGTCCTACATTATAGTTTCGTCATGTCCTAGTCAAGTCTGGAAGTCTAGTCGGTACCTAGTCAAGTCTTGACAGAAGAATCAGCCAAGTGAAGTGGTAGAAAAACTGCACTTGGCGATTACTAGGAGCTTTTGACAACAAGCATGAAAATCACATAAATCATACACTGTACGAGTATCACTTCCCAACACTCACGCTTATTCTCGAATACGTTGCGAATAATAATTGACCAATATTAACCACAAACACTTAAAAAAAACGCAAATTTTGGAAAATAAAATACAGTGCCGAAACTGCTCTTTTCAGCTTCCCGCCAAAAGTCTCGAAATTTATATAATTTTTTTTTTTTTTTGAAGATTTTATGGTCTGTTTAAATAAAAAAATAATACACCATAGATTAAAGAAGAACGGCAGAACAATTCATATTTTGTAAACCACAGATTGAACAGCAAAATATTGATTAGCTCTCTCCACATAGATTGTCTATCGTACTCTGCAGAAACAATAACATCTAGATGGAAACAAAATTAATCGTAATTGGAATAATCGAACCGATATAAAACAAAGGAAAAAGTCCGTCTGCGGCGAGCTCCGAGGGAATGAAGGATTTCAATTTGGGACGTGATGAGGCGAGTTTTCATTTATGATTCCGTGATGACGATGATTGGCCATCTAAATTGGTTCAGCAAAATTATGTTATTTCATTCATGCTGATAAATCTTTATACTTTGTGATTAACATTGCACATTCAATTGTATATAATTAAAAACTTAAAGGAAAATTATTAGCACAATAAACAAGCAGTAGACAATTAATGGTTTTATACCTAATTTGTATAAAATTAGTACCCTGGAACAAATTTTTAATAATCAAAGTTTTATAGAAAATCTACAAAGCCTTATAGCTTGAGCTCCATCTGGCTTCTAAAAACAACTTTGATGATGAAGCACCTAACGTACCTACTGCTTATGACATTAATTAATTTAAAAAAATTATTCCTTTATAATTACTATAGGTACTTATAGGTAGTTATCAAATTAAATCAAAACCTACTAGAGCACCAATTTATTAAGGAATACACTACAATTAAAATAAATAATTTTATAACCTAAACGTTCTTGTTTCCAATTTGTGTAATCTGCAATAACTAAAACATATCACAACCTAATTAACAACCTGCTATCTTTTCCTAAAATAAGCTTCTGTACAGATTGTGTTTTGTGGCTGTAGGTACGTGATCTCCAAGACACCTTCCGGCCGGTGTGAGAATTATTATTTTCGATAACTTAATGCTCCATTCGTAACGCTGTAATTGCATGTTTAGCGGTTAGTATTCCTTTCAAAAGATAATTTCTCGGTTTCTTCCCACCCTTTGTGACGCTAAACCGATTTCCTGCCGAGCTACGTGAAAATTTAAACCGACTTAATCCCCTATCGAGCTTTTAATGACATTTTCTAAGAAAACGAAGCCACAAGAAAACAACCAACATGCCCTGCGATGGTTAGCCGCAAATCATAGAAAGATTTGCTGCATTGATAAAAATAAACGACTGCGATATTACGAAATCAATATGAAATTGCATTTCCTAATGTCAATTGTTAGTTACGAAGTGCAATAAAGTTCCAATAATCATGATA
The DNA here is from genome assembly GCA_947363495.1 of Euzophera pinguis. Lineage (NCBI taxonomy): Eukaryota > Metazoa > Arthropoda > Insecta > Lepidoptera > Pyralidae > Euzophera > Euzophera pinguis. The sequence continues at coordinate 10,514,983 of OX376163.1, forward strand.
TGAAATAATTCCTGAGCGATCTGCTTGGACGTGTTGTATCTCTGTCTTTTGTATTGGAGAGTGGTATTGGCATCTCTCTTTTGGCCAGAGGATCGCACGGGGTATGATGAACTCGGTAATGATCCAATCAGAAGTGAAGTCTTAGAACAACTATTTTCTTGTAAAGCGTGCTAATGGCTCGTAATCTATTTATAGAGCCACGGATGTGAGTACCAATGGTTACTCACTAATAATATAAATATGTTTGGCTGATAGAAGAGACATGAAAAGCGTGAAAGTCTCTATCTCTTACGCCAAACCATTGGAAATGCGAAGTTAACTTGCAAGATTTTTTTTTGTGCAGTACAGAACTATGGACTCTACGGAACTACGGAATGTTATATTGTGCCATATTTGAGTCATGGTAATGAATTTAAGTACATTAAAGTTTTTTTTCAAAAAATATACTATACAATTGATAAAGTAGTACCGTGCTTGCTTGCAAATTAAGTAAGAAAGTTTTTTTTTTCCTTTTTAACTTACTCTCTCTTACTCTGCTGCGTACGCGGCTCTTACTCTGCTGGCTTTGCGACTGTGTCATCTTGGAGGTCGAAAGGAAAGAGCGCTAGATAAGTGTTCTATTCTACAAAGTAAAGAAATTTATAGTGACTCAGCGAGCAAGCAGTAATGCATCTTAGCCCCCAAAATTCATAAAATTCAAAAATAGAATTCCTGGTCATAATACCAGTAGATAGAATAATCTAATCATCAATCTAACATATACATTTGTACGCTAGAGAGTTCTATTGGCTTAGTTGACAGCTCCCACCTCACCTGCATCGTTCCAGCGATGTGGCGCGCTCTACCATAGAAGGCTATACTGACTCTAGGAATGAAGCGCATCAAGTCCCGGCCGCTATGAGCTGTGAGAATGCGGTTGCGGGTGCAAAAACTAACTACAAGAGCGGATTTAAAAATTAAAATATCTTTTTTAGACCCAACTATAAATTTGTCTTTACCAGTTTTTTACCAAATCACATTATCTTATTGAATAATTATTTTCATTTAGCAGAAATACTGAAAGAATGTTAACTTTTAAGTTTCCCCAACACTCAATCCAAAATTAGAATAAGTTAAAACAATTTTTCTTGTAATATCACAATTCACAAGAAAACATTTCATAAAAATAATACCTACGCATTAAAACATAACAATTCTAATCAATTTATGATTGTGGTCGATATCACACTGATGTCTTTGATATAATTACTTAATAAGTTAGTACTTATTAAGTAATTATATCAATTAGTAAGTATGCTAGTGCATACTTACCTACCTCAACTAAACTTTTGTTAATTAAAACTCTTTATTGTACTTACATAAGTAAAACATTAAATTATACAAAAGGAAAAGAAAGTGCACAAAGACGGACTTAGATATACCAGAATGGGATTACTTCCAGTCAACCAAGTAATTCAAAGAACTAGAAAGAAAATTAAAATAAGTAATAATTAAGTTAAAGTAATATACTTAATAGATACACTTATACATATAAGTATAGAATACATACATACACTCAAATATCTGAAGAATCTCTATAGAATGTTTTAATCTATGCAATACTCATACCATACAAGTACCTACAAAATTGTTTTTTCGCCGACAAACTGTTACGCAGTTTAGCGATATTTCATTATCAGTGTAATCTATTTAATGTTTATGGAAAATAAATAAAAAAATACAAAAATATCGTTAAAACCGACTTAATCTTCTTCGTAATTTCTTTCAATAACTCTTATTTACTCATTTCCATCCATAAAACATCGTCAACCCTAAAATATTGAAAAATTACATGCATCATAATAATTCACACAACAAAATTGCAGGAAAACTTGTAATAGTCTCATTTATTGTAAGCAATACACCAATAGGCTCTAAGAGTGCGCTTTTAAAGCCATTTTTTGGAATTAAAAAATAAGTAATGGTCTCAAAACACTGGGTGTTACGTTTGGCGATGGCTTGTAATTATTTTAAATGTCCCGCGCGTCTTGCGCAGGCCCGGCACAGTGCGCGGGCGACAGGTTGCAGGCGTTTCGGCTACAATTTTTTTCACTTTGTCCGAATCACAACACGTTCCTTTTGACGGAAGATTCGGTCATTATATAATTTAAACCTGTTTAGTACAGACCGATATTTTTTTCTCCAGGATAGAGTGACTTGTCTCTTTGCATCACAGAAATAAGGATTTGGTAGAAGTGCCATGTGTGGGCCAGTTAAGCCTCTCGAGTTTTAACTTAGTAGGTCGCCCTACTAAGTATGAGTGTTGCACGCAAGTAACGTCTACATGGCACTTCTACCTAATCTTATTTCTGTGGTCTGCATCTATTTTGAAATCCGCTTGGTATGGTACTGCACTTGAACAAATCAATCCTTAAACCGACCGCCGACTTAAGGCGCCGACATAAATGTGTGTCACAATGAAAACCAAAACGGTTGTAAGAAACTTACAAATGGCAATTTTGCATTAAGGTATTCTTATGGCTTTAAACTTTAGGCTGACAGTAGGTACTTACTCCTACCATCTTCCATAACTTGAATAAATCGTCAATGAAAAAGTATACAAATTGAAAGTGTCGGACAACGACCAACGTGCACTAATAATTCGTGTCCAAAACGTCAACAACCCTTGCGCAGACGCAGTGCGCTGGCGATGCGGCCGCCGCGGGCTATCCGCCCGTGATCGCCGATCCATATTGAACACACTTAAATGCACTTTGTTTTGTGCAATTAACATTAATTTTAAAACAAATGAATTATTGGTCGAATTATTCATCTCGTGTCCAACGAGATGAAACGTCGTTCGTTTAATCCATACTATCCATATCCATAGTTCCATACTTATTATTATAAATGCCAAAGTCTGTCTGTCTGTCTTTCGCGACGCTTTCACGGCCAAACCGCTAAACGGATTCTGATGGAATTTGGTATGAATATAGTTGAAGACCCGGGGTCAAACATAGGCTTGTTTTTGACGCCGGTGGAGCTGCAGGAAACAGCTAGTTGTCTATATTTATCTATTAGCTAAATACTCGCGGCTTCAAGAATGATTATCATTCGACATATAGGTGATTCGAACTATTTTAATCTACTCACCGATTTTACATTCCACTTTACATATATAGTTGTGGTTTAGTTTTGGTAAATACGTTAACGTGTCATTTGCAATTACCGCGATCGGCCTCCTAAACTAGATAACAATCGACAACGAATAATAAGTACTTACGAGCATTCTAATTATTTATTAGTTCTGATATCAAAGACAGATATGCACTCGTTAATCATTATATCAGTTCGTTACATATTTATCAGAATATTCGTTTATCACTCACTTCAAGGCAATCGCGGCACCAAGTAGGACTATATTCAAGTCTATTTCATATTTTATCATAAAATGTCTAGTTTTCATAAACTACGTATACCAACAGTGACTAATAACGTGAGTAGCTAGATTTAAGAACTTTACTTAGACTTGCACCCTTTTCCATGTGGTTCACTGTACATTAGCCGTTGATTGACACTCGTGATTGTTACGAACACGCGTGCTCCGCTGGCCAATCGAGATTCTCAAGAAAATCTGTTATTTTACTAATAGGATGTAACCGAGAAAGGACTAGCACGAAGAAGAATACCTACTTAATCCATAAAATTTTAACCTCCCTCTCTCATCCTAACGTTTTCCCAGTTGCCGGCTAAATGATAAATTATCATGATGAGCTCGATCGTCCAGCGGGGCACGCGTAGATATGCGTGATATTTTTTTTAAATTATTTATCTCGCTAAGTAACAAAAAAAATAACACTCCTGGTAGATATTCAGGTAGAATAGAACTCAAGTAAGACAATCTGTCCTCGTATTCGCTTCACTAAAATTTGTATTTTTAAACTCTTTAATTTTCCCGCTTAAACGTTTGAAAAGTAGTAGTTATTTATAACGTCGACCAAAAGGTATTGGAGGTGGTCAGGCGTAACGGTGACAGTGAACGGTCAGTCACGGCCAAGGCCGAACCGAGAATTACATCTAAAAACTATCGTAAATTCGTATAGTACCTTTCACTCAACAAAACACTGCGAAATTATTCAGAAAAACTTACCCGATAAGGACAGACGTGTGTAATATAAAGTTAGAAAAGAGCAGAAAACAAGTGCTGTGACTGTGAGCAAAATGATGACCTCAATGTTGAGAGAAATTGTAGCAAGAGCTTCTGCTGAAGCCAAGCAAGAAATGGTAAGTGCCAACTAACTTGTAATCCCCTTGTAATAAAGTACTTGATACAAATAAGGCCTACCTAATTTCAAACACTCGTATCCTGATAAATTATCCTAAAAAGGTGAATAAAAGAATGATATTAATCTTTGATTTATAAATTTTAAGTAATTATGTAAACATATTATAATCTAATATCAAAAATCATATAAAAAGAGTTCATAAACCTTAGCTTTACGCCTTTTTAAAACATACAAGGCCTATAAGCTTAACTTACAGAAATATTGTTATTAGAGTACCAATTAGTTAAATAATTGTTTATAAGTACCTTTTATCATGTGTTTCCATGAGATCCTTGAAAAACGTTCCAAGTTATTTTACTAAATATTTTGCTTCAATTGCTACTCAAATTTGACGTTGCATATTAACATGAATTAAAATTAAAATACTAAAATAACGAAAAATACATAGGGCGCACTGTAAGTTTCCGGAACTGGCCACTTACATAAACAATATTTAAAAATTTATTGCAACATTTGAAAATAGAACTCTTTGGCTGTAGAATGCAGTTTGTTTCATCTGACTGTCTTTTGTTTTTACCTTGTGGCGCCATTTAAAAAATTGTGTGTCTGCATCAACATGGATTTAACTCGGGAAAATTTTCGTAGTATGATTTTCTACGATTTTAAGTGTAATTTGACAGCTCAACAGAGCATCGCTCGGCTTGAAACTGCTTTTGGCAATGAAGCACCATGCAAGACAACTGTTTATAGCTGGTTTGCAGAATTCAAGCGTGGTCGTATCAATCTCAGTGACGAATCTCGCGATGGTCGGCCGTCCACCGCTGTGACCAACAAAAACATCAATGCTGTGCGCCGTATGATTGAAACAGACAGGCATGTGACCTACCATGAAATTCGCGCATCCTTAGAAATAGGCATGAGTCAAATACAATTAATCCTACACAAACATTTGGGTGTGAGAAAGCTGTGCTCGCGGTGGATCCCACACAACTTGACCGAGGCTCAAAAAACGGACCGCGTCACTTGGTGCAGTGCCATGCTTACCAGATTCAACGAAGGTGCGTCAAATTTAGTGTGGGACATAGTTACAGGTGACGAAACATGGATTTATTGCTACGATCCCAAAACAAAGCAGCAATCGAGCGTATGGGTCTTTCAAGATGAGCCGAAACCAATCAAAATGGCGCGCGTGAAAAGTGCATCTAAGCGGATGATTGCTTCTTTTTTTAATAAAACTGGACACGTGGCTACTGTTGCTTTAGAGAATCGTCGTACAGTGAATAGTGACTGGTACACGACCATTTGTTTGCCGGAAGTTATTGACGAACTCCGTAAAAATAACCGTAAACGCCGTATCATCCTGCACCACGACAATGCTAGTTCTCACACGGCCAGACAGACAAACGACTTTTTGAAGGCGAAAAATGTAGAACTCATGAGTCATCCTGCATACAGTCCCGACCTGGCACCTTGTGACTTTTTTCTGTTCCCAAAAATTAAGAACCAATTACGCGGTCAACGATTTTCATCACCAGAAGAGGCTGTCGAGGAGTATGAAAAACACGTTTCAGACGTCACCACAGAGGAGTGGCACAAAAGTTTTCAAAACTGATTTCATCGAATGAAAAAGTGCATAGACGCCAAGGGAGATTATTTTGAAAAACAATAAATTAATTTTGTACCTTTAATAGTATTTTTTCATATTCATTCCGGAAACTTATAGTGCGCCCCACGTATTTATAAAAAACCCGTTTCCATACATTATATTTATTGCTAATGAACATATTTTCTCATAATTATTATTAAATATTAAAAAAAGGAAATTAGGGAAAAAGAAAAAAGCCTTTTTAGGGTTCCGTACCTCGAAAGGAAAAAACGGTACCCTTATAGGATCACTTTGTTGTCCGTCCGTCCGTCTATCTGTCAAGACCTTTTTCACAGAAACGCGTGGAGGTATTAAGCTGGAATTTGTATCAAATACTCAGGTCTACTGTCCCTTAGAACTGTAAAAAAATCAAACTTCTAAGCCACCGCAATCCAAAGATACAGCCGTTTATGCCGCAATTTTCCGCCAATTTTCGACACTCGCAAGGGAATCAAAACCTACAGGGTACTTCCCGTGAACTCAGTATCTTGAAATTTGGTACGAAGCAACGACTTATAGCACAGATAAAGGAAAAATTGGGAAACCCGTAATTTTTTTGTTACATCATACATATAATAAAAATATTTTTAAACATATGGAACTATCTATGTACCCCTTTCCTGGTGAACGCGATACCTACAGATTTGTACTAAACTTTCTGTGCGCGAGTCCGACTTGCACTTGGCCGGTTTTTTTAAAGTAGGCCTTATTCAATACATTATACTTATTAAACGTTAAATGCAGTTATAGTTAGCATATTATAAAAATACAATTTAAAGTCATAGTATCTTGTTTTCTATGAGTTATGTTGTGATCAGTATACATTACTTAAAACAAAACTGCAAAGAATAACTTATTAAAATTAGATAGAAATTGCCACAAATTACTAACAAGCAAATGAAAACGCATCCTTCATAAACGACCTGCCACTAATTGTCCCTGTAAGCGCGATTGCTCCTCTTGCACTGTTTGCCGAGTCGTGTCGCTTTCGTTTATGCGCATGTGAAGTATTTTTGATGTAAATATATTTTAAACTACTTTTCCGAACTATAGGCTTTATTAGAGCATAGACCTTATTTGTATCATGTACCTTAGTTGTAATTAACATTGTAAATAAATGATTGAGCTCCCATCAATAGACAAATATTTTTGCGTAGGGACATAGCTACGTACCTACATATAATAAACACAGGTTTAAATAAAAGTACTTACTTAAAAAATCTGAAAACGATATCGAATGCAGCAAACGCACAAACGAACGAACGAAACATGTTTTTTTTTCAATTCTAATTCCTTCATCCATTTAAATATTTTTATCTATAATACCTAGGTTTATATAATCTACTCTGACACCAGTGTGTACAGAGTAGATTGATTAAAGCATGGATCTAGAAATATTCGCTCAATAATATAAAGTAACATGTAATGGATGACCATTTTATAAAACTTCCAAGTATAAAACATTTATATCTTAGTGATTATATACTTTTGCATTTAATCATGTTTCGTTCGGAAACGCTTCTTACATATAGCGAGCGCCCCCTGCGCGCGCTCTGTGCTTGTGCCTCTGCCCTACGGTTTGGTTCCTTGACGTTTACTGACATTGACACTGACATTTCGTAACAAAACAATGTTTTGTTGATTCGAATCAAGGTTTTTGCAATATTTTTATCTTTAAACCTAGTTTAATGCTATTAAAATGATAAGAACACAAGATAAATAAGTCTTACAATCCCTAGTTTTAGTTTATTAAGTGAATTCATATAGATATCCACATACACGTTCCATAAATAACCCTCAAAAATTGGATGCCGCAATGAACTGTTTATTAAATTATGTCCATTGTTTTCCCTGTTTTATGCTGTGTGTCATTGATTCCAATAAGCCTAGCTAAAAATATTTGCTACAAAACTGATATTTTTTATTATTGCTACACAAAGGGAGAATATCCGAATTGTGGGAAAAAACTTAGAAAGACAGCTAAGGAAAAAAATTCAGATCTCATTATTACATTTGGATAAAGATATCAAAAAGATGTCATCTAATACAGGATCAAATGGATTCTATAGGCCTAGAAGTGCCTTAGCTCGAGCTTTACAGGAGAAACAGCGGAATGATAGACACCTTCAGGAATTTGACCAAGAGGAGGTAAGTAGATAACTAGTTTTTATTAATACCAATAGGCTGCATGTTTTGTATTGGTGCTAGTTGTACTCAAGAGACCAAATTAATACCAAAATTTATGAAAAACCGCTGCTAGATTATGCTGATGTGTGTTATCTTAACATTACTGAAGAACAACTTAACAAGTTGGAATGCCTTCTGGCATTCAAAAATTATATTAGATTTATTTTCTGTCTCCGTAAGTACAACCACATCTCAGAATATCGATCCCAGCTTAAATGGCTTCCTATCTGTCAATGCAGGAACCTCCATATCCTTGTGTCAGTTATTTATTTAATTTTAGACAGGCAGCTGTTACAGCTGATGCATCATATCAAGTAGTGTTTAGTCTATTTCACAAAAAGTCTTTCACTTCAAGCCCATTTCTGCACCAATGTTACTTTAGTGGTTTGTATCCATTTGTCTAAGCGATTTTTAAAGGAGATCACTGATGGTGCTAAGACCACTTCCTCAGGCAATCTATTCCAGTTGTAAACCACTGGGTTACTGAGAAAGTGGTCTGCAGTATTCGTATTTGCTATAGTGCGGATTATCTTGCAATTGTGTCCTCTTAATTATTTTATACTCTCCTTCAGGTTGAATATTGACTAAATATCAGGCTGATTGTAAGTGCCCGTGAGTATCTTGTAGGTCTCTATGAGGTCGCCACGGTGGCGTCTCTCCTCTAGGGTAGTGAGGCGCAATGCGTGTAGTCTCTCTTCGTATAATTTTCGATGAAGGGCTTGAGGAATTTTGGTGGCTCTTCGTTGTACACTTTCAAGAAGATCAATGTCCTTCTGAAAGTAGGGGTTCCAAACTTGAAAGCCATATTCAAGTAATGGGCGAATATATATCTTATAATTTTTTCTGAATGTGTCAACCGTTATCACCTGGAATGCTCTACAAATGACGTACAAAAAGGCATTTGCTCTCTTTGCAATTGAAGAAATATGATCTGCCTACTTCAAATTTGATGTGTCGAGTACACCATGATTTTTCTGTTTATGTACTTAACTGCTTTCAAAGACTGTCCATCAATAATGTAAGTGATTTTAGGGTTATTATTTCCCAGGGGAAGGATACTACATTTGGATGTATTGAGTGTAATGACCCAATCATTGGTCCATTCCTGTATACGGTTTAAATTATCTTGAAGTTGTCCGCTGGTAGTTAGTGGATTGGCAAAAAACTTTCCATCATCAGCAAAGAATGCAGACTGAGATTGTATGGTTTCAATAAGGTCTGTTATATATATATATACCAAATAGGTGTGCAGAGAGCACCAAGCCCTGTGGGACCCCGCTTCGCACTTCCCTACTTTGAGATAAGGAGTTACCCACTCTTACTGGGAATGTTCTGTTTTCTAGACAGTTTTTTATCAATTTGTGATAGCCCCGCATATTTCATAGTGCTCAAGTTTTAAAAGCAGTCGCTGGTGGGGAACCCTATCAAAGGCAAGCTCAAAATCAAGATAACAAACATCAACAGGATTATGGCTGTCTACCTCGGTTGCTCATATTATGTTGAAATCTTTGTAAATGTTATATTATTTGTTACTGTATGTGGGCAATAAAGATATTTTGTATTGTATTGTATTATATTGTTGTCCAAGAGTGACACAGTAACAGGTTACTTATGGTGGATCTCTTCTCAATAAAAACCATGTTGCCTAGTTCGACAGGATTCCTTCTTTGTCTAAAAATTGAGTCAATTGTAGACTTGTAAAGTTTTTCCATAATCCTCACAATGATGCTAGTAAGACTGATGGGGCGAAAGTTACCTGGCAGTGTTTTGTCCCCCTTTTTGTATATTGGTGTCACCAAAGCATGTTTCCATTATTGGGGCAAATATCCCTTCTCAAATGATAAATAAATTCATTAGTTCGGCAAGAGCTGGGGCGAGTGTCTCGGTGCAGTTCTTAAGTATACAATAAGGTATCTTGTCAGGACCTGGGGCTGATTGCATCTTCAGATTTGAAATGACCTTTGACTTGTTCTGCAGAGAAGGTTATGTTACACAGGCTGTTGTCAATGCGGGGTCAGGTGGTTATTTCCTTTGGTTGTGTTAAAAGTGGTTTGTTGGTATAGGCTTTTTGAAATTTCTCTGCAAATGAATGTTGCCAATGTCTTTGGGATTTGTCTTCAGGTCTCCATTATGACTTCTAATGGCTGGTGGGATGCACATCTTGGAAGTGTAAGAGTTTGAATCATAAATGCTTCTTTGTTTTCTTGTCAAGGCAACACATCTGTTATTTAACTCTCTAAAATTTCTGTAATCATCTAAGTCCTTTGATGTTCTGTATTTGTCCCATGTTTTTTTCTTTTCTGCTAACATTTTAAGGATGTTATCATCTATCCACGGTTTATTATATGTTTCTGTTTTAGTATTTTTTCTGGAGCATGTTTGTCACTTGTTATGGTAATGCTATCACGGATCCCAGACCATAAGACCTCTATGTCACTTGATGGTTTTATATTCTCCAGTGTGCATAATATGTCTCTATTGTAACTTTCGAAATCAACATACTGATAGTGTCGTCTATATGTATGAACTGCATTGGATTTGTCAAGTAGTAATAGGATGCTAAACTCCAGCACACAATGATCACTCTTTCCAATAGGTGGTTTATAAGATATGTCCTTAACAAGTGTCTCCTCATTTATTTTACATACATTATAAGGTCTAGTAAAGATGGTTCATAGCCTTGCCGATATCTAGTAGGCTTTTCAACTAGTTGAAATAGATTACTACAAGTGATTTTTTTTTTAAAGAGTTCAGCTAAACCAGACTTTGGCACATATAAGCATATAGGCCATTTAATACTGGGATAATTAAAATCACCAGCTATAATAATGGTATTGTTTTCAGTGGCAGCATTTATATTTTGTAGCATTTTAGAGTCTCTTGGTCTCCACATATTATCATCACCACCATCTGACCGATATACACCAACTACAAGAAAATTAAATTCACCCATTTGAATATCAATATACAGGGCTTCAACTTCTTCACACATGTACTTCTTATTAATTTTACATATTAAAGAGATGTTGTTTACACTGTCCTTTATATATATTGCAACACCTCACCTTTAGTCTTGCCTTCGTTTTTGTTTTTCGCATGTTTATGATCTAATCTGAACAATGAATAACCAGATATATGAGCTATTACGGTCTTTAGAATTGAGCCAAGTTTCACTAACAATTATAATACATGGTTTGTTTGTGTTAACATATGCCAGAAACAAATCTCATCATCATTTCTCCCTTTTCTAACCTAGCCTTTAAGGTCTCACGAAATTTGTTAAGTTCATCGCGTTGTGTAGGTGTTTTATCAGCGTAAATTCTTACCTCTTTGCACGCCTTACTCTTAAGAATTCATATCGCATCTTGGCGAGACTTAAGAATTAACTTCATCGGTCGCACTTTACCCGTTTCCCGAAGTCCTAGCCGCTGCATAGTAATTACTTTATCGGCAAAGTCATTTCCATTGTTGATGCTGTTTAGAACTTCCTTCACATAAGTCTCGTCATGAGTCTTCCTCTCATTGCCACTGTCGGAAGGACTTTCTTTGACACCAACTAGTATGACGTTATTGGCTCTCCGCTCGCGTTCCACTATTTCCCCCACTAGAATGTTAGTGTCGGGGGACGGCGTGGATGACACCATCGACGTTGCAGATGTCGGTTGTGGCATTGGATGGACCGGCCTAAATAATTAGCTTTTTCAAGTCTTCCACTTCTTTTCGCAGCCCATCATAGGATTTAATTAGTTTGGGAACTTGAAATACGGCATCCCGACTAGATGGGCAAAGGTGAAGTAATGTACGTTTACCCTTTAACCCCATCACACGCGCCTCACTACTTGTAAGATTACTGCATTACAAGCAAATGTTTCTCTTGCAACCATCACACAGCTGGGTTTGAAAGACAAAGGATGTTCAACTTTTTCACTTCTGTGTCTTTTAGTTAAGCACAATTCTACTTTAAACACTACTTTTAGCACTGATTGAGAAGTTTAAGCCGATTTGTCTCACAAAATACACTTTTTAACTAATTGTTAAACAATTTTTGTACAAGACGAAATATTAAACACTGCGGTTTTTTTTTTTGAGGGTAGAGAGAGAGAAAAAATTTAATGTGCTTAATAATTCATCTTCCCCAAATTATCTCAAAACAGATTTCAAATTTTTAAGTTTGACTTACGAAAGGGCCCTGCGTCCTTTAAACAATTTGACTCTTGCCATTCCCTCTCACCATACTGGGTTTTACTCCAACTCTTTCGCCGTCACGGTTGTCAGACTCTGGAACGCGTTACCTGAATCAATAAGGAAAGCCTCCAGCCTATTTACTGACTGACATATTTTGCATTGCATTTAAACATATATTTATTGTTCATGTATATATATTGTAAATTCGTGTTTATATTGTATGTAAGTATATACTAGGTATATATGTATATATATTTATATACATGAACAATAAATATATACTTAAATGCAATGCAATATGATATATATATGTATTGCATATTATTTTTCTGTTAATATAACTTTATTTTACACCCACATAAAGCTATCTGCTTGACCCAAAGATTGAAAATGCTTTTAACATTAAGTCCACCTATTGTGCTTTACATTTGTATTTGTACAATAAAGTTTAAATAAATAAAGAAAATAAATTAATTGAATACTATCATTCTTAAATCTGCATTAAAAATATATTTAAGTGTAAAACTAAGTTTTAGGTAGTGAAATACAAATAAAATTATATCATTGACTCAAAATCTCGTGTTGTGATGTCATAAGATTTATTTTCTCCATAAATACTTGCTTAAATTTTTGAGAATATTTTCTCAAAATCTTTAGAAGTCTCGAAATGGTATTTTTATTTTGAAAATGTTTTTGTTGGGTTGTCAATTACATGTTTTTTTTAATTTTCATTTAATAACATCTAGATACAATTATTCTTTTTTTTATGGTACCACCTTATGGATGTGTTAACAACTACTAACTAGATATTGGCTGGGACCAACAGCAATGTGTTTTTTTTTTATTATTTATTTTCCATCACACAGGTCAAAAACATAAGAGATAACAGGACATAGAACTATGTTCTGTATTATTGTGAATATTTACTAATTCAAAAGATTGTTTTTTTTGGATCATGTGATAGATTTTCAGATTCAGACTTCTATCATATAATGACTACACTAACCATTAATAGTTACTAAACTTATTATCAAAAGCATGATAAAGATAGGATGTCAAATTATTGTTATAGTCTTGTCTAAGGGTGAAATAGTAAATAAAATTAAAATAAAACCTTGTAGTCTATCTAAATAAAAATATATTGTAAAACATTTTTTTTTTCGAACCAGAATATATGGGTTTTAAAATTTCCATGATTTTACTATTTCGAATCAAAGGCTGTTTACTACAAATAAGTAATTAGCATTACAAATTCCTTATTGGCATACCCCTTATTCATAAAAATAAACAAACGTTCAATAAAATCAAATTAACTTATTTATGTTTCATCTCGTTTTTTTTACGTCAAAAATAGATAAGGCAGAAAGGGACCTTAACATAAATTAGATAATTAAAATAGCATATAAATATATCACTTATTGACGTCAATTTAGTTATATTAAGTTTACTACTACTTCCAAAGCGCAAGTGATGAAGAAGCGGCGCCACAAACTCCACTGCAGCATTTTCCTTCAAAACGTCAATTTACAAATTAAAAAAAAACTTTCCTTAATTAATTAGGTAAATGACTAGTTAATCAAGGAAAGTTTACAACTAGGAGAATATATAAAGATTACTAATATGCACTTTGTGCTCAAGGGTTGAAGTTGCCAAGGTTCTTTCGTTCCCAATCAATCAGCATACTTTCCTAAAATTATCTTACAATGGATATTAGGACGATCTAGGTACCATCGTACCGTAAACAATTTATACCGTCATTGATTGCAATCATATTCATAGCATTTCATAGCGTTTTAAATATATCATAGTTCCTTGTGCTATAGCTCTATAAAACCTCTGTATGTACTGCGTTCAAGGTGTCAAAAACGATCTTTAGCACTGCCGGGAATGTTTCCGAGATGGATAGTGAACCTAACATTTGCCGGTGCGTCGTTGATTGCTGGATCCAATTCCCCAACCCGAGACAATTCCCTCAATTCGGTATCAACCACCGCCGGGATTTTCATACGTGGCGCACACGCAATCGAGCCTCACGTGTGCCTACTGCCTACGTAACGAGGATATATTTGCGTATGAAGAACACGAAATACCTCTGAATTGTGGAGGGAATAAGACATTCAACCCCCCTCCCCCTCCGCCCACCGAACCCCGCGACCCTTTTAACTTTCATCTCTGTCGAGTGCTCGGTCCACATACTTTTGTTCTATTTGATCAATGTTATTAAAATGTCGCTGGCTCGCCGGATTATAAACATCTGACTATCGTATGAGCCCATACCAAATACTCTGAAAGTTTTCGCTGTTTCCGGCATCCACCCTTCCCATATTACTTAACCATATCTACGTAATCGCTATTTATTTTAAGGCAAATTATTTTACACTAGCTGTTTCCCGCAGCTCCGCCTGCGGTATAGCCTATGTTACTCAGGGTGAATGTATCTTTCCAATGGTGAAAGAATACTTACAAAAATACACACAAAAATACAAATATTTCCTCTTTATAATATTAGTGTAGATGTGGATCGTAGAAAAAGGAAATGCATATTCTCTACCTACCCCTATGGGAAAAACGCATGATGGTATATTTGCATCTGGCCGTTCGCGTTCTATTTAGATAACCTAGACGTTACCGGATCAAACCTATAAAAGGTTGTTATAGCATTAGGTATCTAAGGTGTCCATTCGATAACACGTGTGTAAGCGAAGATTGCCTAACAAATGGCATGTGATTACTACACATTGCCAAAGTACAGTCAACTGCAGGACGAAAGTATGCCGAATAATGGTAGTGTGGTGGTGTTTTCAGCCCTACACATTCACACATCAATCTAAAAGTACATATATATTTTACCTATACAAATTAGGAGCATACAAGGAAATTCTCAGATTTTATTTTTGAACGCTTACAATACAATTTTGTACTACAAAATGGCTGTTTCTCTACTGCCCGATTAAGCAAATTCGCATCCTATTATCCATCATCGATGCCCCTCTACCATGAAATATTTTAAACTCGGCTGCTAGTACTGCGTTATCAATTTGGTGCGGCAGCTCTGTAAACGGCTCCTGCTAGTTTTAGCTGCTAGTAGTAAGGTAGATCTCAACGCAGTCCCTAGCGACCGCATTAGCAGGATCTCTTGGTAGAGGTACAGCATCTAACCGTCACACGGTCGCACCGCCATTGCGCGTAATCACGGCTATCCATTCTGTTAAAACCAGCCGAGGATAAATTAGTTAAGTAGAAGCTTCCGTTAATCGTCGACGCTCGGTGACGGTCGCTCGCTCTAAATGGATTAATTTATACTTATGAACGAGGACGTTTTCGGTGTCACGCGAGGATAGGGTGATTGTTGTGATTGCTTGCGCTTCCTATGATGGCATCAGCTAACTCGATCTAGGGTTACCTTATCAATGATTTAATATCGCTTGATCAAACGTCTCATTTTACTTATGATTATGATTATGTCACGTTAGCGAACTAAGAAATCAGTTCTTAGCTAATATTTCCTAACTTTTAACTTAAGAGTAGAAAATTCTGATAATTCGTGTTTATTATACTTAATATAATGATTTGAATGAATAATTTTACTTGAAATTACTTTCGGTTTGTTTACGGTTGCAAAGATAGAACAAACTTCATTTAATTGCTGACTCTACTACCGTCGTCTATGTACGTTTTGAAATTCCTTTTCAAAATTGTTTTATTTACTACATATCTACAAACCCTATAGTAATTGGTCACATCGCGTACTTTATACGTCCAACAAATATGTAATTTGCAGGAACGTTGTCGATAGCCGTGGACAGTGGAAGCAAGACACCTGAGTGTTGGCGGGCGCATCGCTCACTGCAATCTGTACATTATTTCTCCATTGTTCGCGTAACGAGCCCCCTCTCCCCTCGGCGCACCCCGCGCCACCCGCCTCCTATTCCCACACCCTGCCTGAGGCGGTGGAACCTCGCTCGCGCCTTTCTTTTATCATTCCTCTCTTTATTTCCGAATGCAAATAATCCTCCACACGTGTGAGAACCGAAACCATTGTTCTCGCCTCCCACCCCCCACCGGGGACCTTGGTGACGCAATCTTTTTCTTCAGCATTTAGGCAAATGTATGTAAGTGCGGGTACTTTCAGTTCACGTCATAAGAAAACTCGTTAACGAGATCCATCGTTTGTGAAATGTGAGGGAAACATTGTGCGAATCTCGCAAACTTTTTGTAGTTTAATGTATTGATAGATGGATACTTACATTAGTTAAAAACTGTGCTTTTCTAGGCAACTTTATACTAGCTACATAACTATAAGAATATACTTAACTAATTTATAAAATCAATTTTTTCCAACTTCAAATTTATTCAATAATTGGCTTTAAGATTTGTTTCGCAGGCTCTCATTGTAGAGACTGTACGCTGAAGCTAGGACAACCCTAGTTGCCGCTCGTGGAGGACAAACAGCTCGTTAGACGGCGGCCGGAAGGGTGGAGCGCCGCGATTCCCAAGAAAAACGCTAAGTGGGAAATCAATACGTATTAGGCGCGATATCGGACCGCCCGTCACACCATGATGGATGAACGCGCCCAAACTTTCCTCGCCAACTCTAATAATGACAATATACAAATTGACGTCCGCGGCCGCTTCCGAACAGCGATAGCGTGTCGCCACTCACATTATGTAAACAAACATGGAAAAAACTGATCGCTTTCAATTTTTGTATTAGAAATCTCAATTACGGATATGTTTTTTGTGTCCCATCTATCATATGGCGTCCTGAGAAGGCGGTGCTCCCGTGAGTCAATCGTCGCGTCGAATAATGGCGTCGCCTTCGTGACGTCTCACAAGGAGTGCGATATTGGAGTGGATCGACAGGCGGGAGTCACGGCGCCTCTACATATTGAAAGCTATTTGGAATTTGCAAATAAATACATACATGCACGCGGCTCCTCCGCGCCACCTCGCGCATCCCTGCCGCCTCTAAAATTGAAATCGTATTTGCTGATTCTCAGAGGCTAAGTTTTATTTTACATAGTTGAAAGGGGACCAACCATTCTGAATATAAATATATTTCCTTTGACTCTATCATTTTCTTTTTTTACGAATGATAAAGTATAAGTAGAGTGCGTTATTGTATGGTTATTACCGTGGCTCAAAGCTGGGTATGATGATGATGAAAATTGAGTGTGGAGATAGAGCAATACGTGAGCATACGTGGGACATTAAGTCCATAATCTTTTTTAGGACTTCCAAATTTGTTAATCTCTGTGTAGTTAATTATAGTTGTGATTTTGGCCATTTGATTGTTCCTCAGGTAACCATAAATTAAAAAGTATTTTGCCATGAGCTGGCATCTGTGGCTGGCATTTAGCTTCGATCATGTGAGCTTGCTAAATTGGGTCAGCCTTAGCCCAATCACTGCGGGTATCTGTTGATTGTGATACAATTAACTTTTTTACGTGAAGCATATCTACGTTCCATTCTGCTATCAATTTGGAATCGTAACTTACTTTGTTACTATTCAGAGTAGTCAAAATTTACAGTTCAGTGCAACAACTAACTACCGGGGTAACATACATAAGCCATTTGCAACATATTCGCTTGGGGCCTTATTCGGTAGAAAAGCGAGTAAACTTGTGTACTCATCTGTACCGATCCGACATTTTTTTCAATTTTGCTCTATAAATACGCAATATAATCTTAATTTTACACTTGGGTTAATGTAGAGACTCAAAACTTTCAAAGTAAGATCAACCAGATTCGTATCATAGCGCGAACGGCCTGCATTGCCAAAGGCAACTGGCTCTCATTTTAGATAATTTAACCTGCAGTTGGCAAGGAATTTTAATGCGAACTACTTCCGTGTCGTATAGTCTTACATGAGATTAAACTGGGGGTAGTTGGAACGTGGAGCGTGGGGGGTGTATTTATGTCACCTCGGGGACACGAACGCTCGCCCCTCCCCAATTATACCGCAGTAAAAGTCATAAAAAGACACCCGAAGTTTTTACACGAACCAAGAAGAGGCTCACGCGAAATTAAGAGGGGCGCCGAAATGTGAGATGAGCATGAATTTTTTATAAGCCCAGATGATGGTGCTCCGTTTATGATGTCTTACGCGGGATAATGCCCGCGGTGCACGCGCGCTTTGTTTGTTCCTTTGAATCATTGATGAGTGACTTTATTGCCGCAACTACATGTCTAATAATTAATTACCAGGCCAGATCATGACACAACATCGTATTATACTGATCACGTTCAGTAATACTCGAGAATTGCCATGAGACATCAGGAAAGTGTTCTCCGGGCTGGATAAATATTGATGTTGCATTGATGAACTTGAAGTAATTTGAAACAAAAATCTGTCTGCAAATGTCAATTTACAGACACTATACTCAGTCTAATAACTCATCTTGCTCTTGTTATACCAACATTTTTTTCAACGTTAGTTTGTCCTACTTTTTCTTGTATGTTAAAGGCAACTAGGTTGGTATTCCCTTCTTTGTTTTTCCCCCTGTTTCCCTCTTTATTTTTTTTTTATTTCCAAGACTATTTACATTGTTACTATCACCTAATTTGTAGCTGCATAAGGTGTAGTAAAAGGTTGTAAAGTTAAACAGTGTATTAAAATACACTCGGTGTATCCAAGAACCGGCAAAAAAAATTTCTTGTAGGGACAATATTCAAAATTTTCCAATGGCCTTTCAAATTCTCAGTTGCAATCTTTGTGTACGTCTCATTATTATTCAGTTTTTTTTTAAATTCGGAATGTGTCGTAAAACTTTTATTAATCCCGATTTATGTCCACGAAAGCAGGTCGCAAACGTTTCCTCTACTATTGACTATTGTCACTATCACCTAGCTGCAAGAATTGTGGACATCAAAGACTCCAAGATCCAAGAATCGATGATATGTTTTTTTGTCTAAAGACAATATAACATTATCCGATGGGTTCATTCTTAGTTGCAATCTTTGTTGTACGTCTCATTATTGTTCAGATTTTTTCAAATTCGAAATGCGTCGTAAATGTAACTTTTATTAAACGCGATTTATGTCCACGAAAGCAGGTCGCAAACGAGCTGCGAGTCGGCCAGCGAGCTCCTCGTTTTGTTCACGCTTGTATGAAACAATACGTACTTACGTTTAATTTCTTTTAACAATTGATTCTTTTACGAGTGTGTTTATTGAACTCACTCGAAATATGATAGGTCCATTTGTGAGTTTCGCTGCGCCAGAGCGTAAGGTGTTATCAAAAAAGTATGTAACTGTGACGAATTTGCCCAGTGTGCCAGTGCTGGATTGAAAAGTGTCCCAGATTTAAATACATTTATTTATTAAAACTACATTACAAAACATGTAATTGACGGATTTAAAGCCTTAATCTACCAGTCACCAGGTGATGTTGAGAAAGATTTTTATGCGACAGTAACTAATGATACTGGTATATACTGTTGGTATATACTATATACTGTTGGAGAATACGGGTGGTATTCTAAAACACAACCTTATAGACGTCCTTCACTCAAACTCATTGGAGAAAGTCTTAAGGAAGTCCTCGAAATTTCCTTGAAAATGATATTCTTAGTTGGTTGCTTGAGCAAACTCCAATGAGGAACGGCACAGGTTATATTATCAATCCAAAGCACAAAAATTTAAAAATACAAAAGTAAAAAATTAAAAAAGTAAGTAGATACCTAGGCAAAAAACTGATTTGTAACCACTTTATTTCATTTCGAGGACGCCTCAAGGTACCTCTCGACCAACCTTATATTTGACAGTTCGATACTCACCTCCAACGAGTAATCTCCTTAAGTCAAGGAAGCTAGTGACGACTAATAATACCAATGAGTTGGAGTAAGGTTGAGTCGAGTTTGAGAATATGGGTGTAAGTGCTTGAGAGGTAGAGAATATGTGAGAATTTTAAGATAAACAAAAACAGACATACACTACACATTACATGAAATGAAAAACACATTTAATAATGACTCTCGTTCTCTTATTTTTTACAGCTTCGATCCTCTTCTATTTTACGACAGCAGCAGTTATTTTGGAGTCTGGACCCTGGTCTCCGAATTTAAAAGTCCAATAACTGAGTATTTAAAAACAATCGAATATATTAAAAAGAGTAATTGTGATGTTGTAGTAATTATCTAGATGTACATAAAATATAATCATAATCATATCCACAAATTGCTTAATAAGTCTTAAAGGGAAATAACGGAATAAATGATTTGAATTTAATTGAATTGAAGGGCGATAAAAAAAAGAAAAAATATTTTTTAAATGAATATCAGGATTTGGTTATGTTTTGTTGTTCTCCCACTGTTGTGCTAATTTATGGATACCATTATACTCGTAGAAATATTTATTTAGTCTGTTATGTATACATTATTGTTTAGGAATTCGTGCAATAAAAATATAGTGCTCATAGTGTGTTCGATGCACCCGTCGTTAAGCGATAAAGAGCCTCGACTAAACGCATACAATGTATAATTCATATACTGCAAACACTTTATATTAAGAAGGCATTTCTTTTAACTTACTTCATGAGTTGAATTCTAGATACAAATATTTAAGTATAGTTACAATTTCTCGTTAAAACAACATAATTAGTTAGTTATTTAGTAAGTAAGGACTAAACTATAAAATAATATAAAACAGATTTATGTTGTTTTAATGAGAAATTAGAACTACGTACTAAATATTTGTATCCAATAAACACGCACCTTATGAATACACTTGGGCCGATTAAAAATCTTAATGAGTTTAGAATTGTAGATTTTGGTGCGGAATTCAGAATCCAAATTCTTGTTGTATATAGTTTGTTGGCTACGCAACATAAAATGTTGACAGTTGAAAATCTTCTGTAATGATCCCCGTGGATTTTAATTCTGATTAATAGAAAAACTTTTTTGCAAACAATACAATACAAGCTCAACAAATAATTTGTTTTAAAATATTTATCAATAAATACAGATTATTTTCGCGGTGTATTGTGGTTGTCACCTCTCGTGCAGACACGTCATAAAGTGTCAACGTAAGAGGTGTCTCGGGCAGTCGAGCTACCCTTGCGATTGAGTAAGTAGCCAAGTAACCCGCAGCGTGCGTGCCTAGCCGGCCTCCGGTCGTGGCTAATATGATTATGACAGCGCTACGTGCCAGCTCCGGGAATCCTCGCACAAATATTCATTAATCTTTCACGGTCCGACGTCCGCCGCGATGGAGATTTAATCAGATTAAGGATCATCTTTTTTGCGGGAAAAGTCATGCCCTTTTGTTGCTAGTCGACCGTCGTCGCTCGCACTTTTGTGCTGAATTTATGATGGCCGATGTTTGCTCTGAATGTAAAGTTAGAGAAAGTATTATTTTTTTGTGGATTGTCGTGCGTTGTATCGATGAGGAAGCGCGGCGCCGCGGTGGCTGTTGGGGCGGCCGCGGCCCGCGCAACCGCCACGCAGTCTGCCGGCTCGCGACAGAGCCGCCCGATGCGCTTTTATGACCGATATCTATTTTTTTAAGATCACATTGCTAGTAATATTTGCAGTCCACTGTGACACCCGCAGAATTCTTATGTTGTCTTGGAAAATACAATTTGCTTCTTGTAATACTTTTTACCTTACATTTATTTTTAGAATTTAATGTAATGTTTACACAATTTGTGAATAATCGGCAGTCTTCTAAAAAATGTTAACACTTAAATGGGCGCTCGGCGAGCAGTCAGTTTGATTCGTAGATAGGGCGCGGAAGGCCGAATAAAAAGTAGAATTAAGCGCGGCGAAACGCGCGTAAAATTATTTTACCATTGTATGCAAATCGACGCCGGCGTGATTATTTTATTTCCTAAGAGGCTTGGAGTATAAATCTCGATTAAAAATAAACGAGTCTGCAGAGCTCTTAGCCGTTAGGTAGGTGTTTAAACTGCTTACTACCTACTGCCATATGCTAGAGCTATTTACGCACTGTTTATATTACTAATGGGTGATTTCAATAACATGTCCGTTCATTTTCTCGGCAAGAGAAACGAACATACGTTAATTTATTTTTACACGCTTTCTTGGTATCCAGACATCTTAAATAAATATTTTAATGATCCATTGTGAATTATTGTTAAAAACTGTTGAGTAAAGTTATGACTTTTAAAATTATCTTGAAAATATCTAATAGTTTGTAGTTAGCTACTGTTTAATAGTATATTTTGATGTTTATAATAAAGTCGTTTTACGACAGAAAATCCAAGTGTGGAGGTGGTGAATAGTCGTAAACTTAAGAGCTCAGTCAGACGTACAAGAAATGTATGAATGAGTAAATAAATACAACGAAAGTTGACAACAGCGAGCTTCGCGGACGTTTACAGTCGACAAAAAGGTCGTACGTGCCTGCCGAATGTGGAAATAAAATAGCTGCCATTTTTGATGAATTCTGCAGTGACAGCCGCGTGTCAGCTCACTCGGACCAACGACGATCGTTTGGGGAACCGACCGAAATATCTCGTTCACCTAAAATGGCTATCCTTTACTTTTGCGATTGAGTATACGAATACATAAATATCTGTAAATGATTTGGTATATACCAAGCTAATTGTTTGAAGACAAATGGTCTTCAAACAATTATTATCTATCAAAAATCTTGAATGGATGAATATACTTGGTTGCATGCAAAACTTCGACTCAAATGAAATTCCAAAATAAGATAATAAACAAAAGCTCGTCATGACACAGCCACGACAAGAATATTATATCTTTAACTAAAAAAATTCGTTTAAATCTCAAAATAAGGTCAAGGTTAATAATATGAGTACAGAAAAGAAAGTATTTATAGTAGACAATTTTTAAACATCTGTACAATCCGACCTCACGGCCATCGTAACATTCTTGACACTTGATCGAGATGAGCGGCGGCCATCTTGGATATAAACGCATAACTCATTTATTAAAAGGAAACGCGTTGCGGGGTCTAATGAAAGTTGGCGCAGCAAAAACGCAGCTTTGTCAAGAATGTGTCGCCCGCGCGTTCTGAGACGTGTACAGGCTATAAAAATACCTCGAGGAGAGACCCCGGCCTCCGCGCCCCTCTCCATTTCTTTTTCAATCAATTCAATCAACGCCCGCCGTTCGATTGGCTTTTGACGACCGAATTTTGAGACATTTCAAATAATGTGCTCGTATTGTGAGTTTGGTTGGTATTTGGGGATCATTTCCAGTTCAGAGTCACATTTTTTGTTTGTTTTTTCTACCAATACATCAGACACTAATTAGGAGGCAAATTTAAAATGCATACATAGACTACCTATAAGAATACTATAGAAATAAATAACATTTAAATGAAATGCTAATTCTGACTTTATTCAACATTTGCAAAATCCTTCCATCTCAGATCAATGGGAGTAACAGGTCCTATATTTCCTGATCGATTTCGTCTGCATTTACTATGCGCCACTGTCGGCTAGTCAGTAAATCTCTGAATAAAAAATTACACTTTTCGAATCCATTGACTTTTGTAACGGAAGTGTGAATGCCATCTGCTCCACTTTCTGTGCTTATTCCTCTTTTCATACAAAATGAGGATTCCTAGATTCTAAATTGTGTTTTTACATATTTGTGATAATATTAAGCATACGGTTGAAATGTGATGCCTATCTTATTTTACTTGTATTTGTAACTCGTATCTTTATTTGGTTGTGACTTGTGCTTCAATGTATGTAAGAATGATATTCTCATAAGTAAACCAATAAAATTGCGTCACTCTACTGACCAAAAGTTTTGTAATATGAAACAACATTTATTTAGAATGTGAAAGAAACACTTTTTTTATTTATATGGAATGGTAATCGAAGATTGCCGGTAGCTTTTTGTCGCTGTTAATTTTGGCGGACAATGGGTGCATTCGGAGCCCGCGTCCGAACAATCGCCATGGCGTGAGCTCGCTTAATTGCTCCACCAAATAATTTCGATTCCACCGACTGCATAAAGCCGGTATCCACCGCATCATCACGACTGAATGCGGACTTTGCCGACCGAGCTATTTATTAAAATTATTATTCGATTGATTCGATTGTGCTGTTCATCGCTTTTGTTGTAACCTTGTCACTTAATGTAGAAACATTTGAATTATGAGAAAGTTATGTCTCTATTCCAAGTTTTAAACTTAATACGTCAAAAAGAAGCAGTCTGCAGTTTCTGTTAACAAAGACTATAGTACCTTCACGTAACTTTGATAAAATAGTATAGTAATAATATCAGCACGTTGGACAGGGCAGTCATATACACCCACTTTGACGTAGAAATAATCTCACACGAGAGGCAGCTACATAATGGTTCAAAATCACGCCTCGATTGAATGAAAGTGGCATCAACTCACGTTTCAACAGATGAACAGAGGTGACCCATAGTTAACCTGAAGTTAATTTAACAGTCCACCTGGGTGGTACCAGTGACGATACTGTCTCGAGACATAACGGCTGGGTTTACGATCAAATCGGCCCAGTTGGTGCTTAATGTAAAACCAGTTTAAATACACTCGTAAATCTCTCGAACGCGTGCCCACGCCTCGCATGACGTTTTGTCTCATATACCACAACATGCATTCTTTTAGACACATTAGCATTACGCTCCATGTGTGGTTGAAATCCAATTACAACCAATTTACTGTTTTATTATTTCATTCTTGAGGTTCACCTCGTCAAATGACCAATGAACATATTTAATCTCGAATTCTCGATGTTGTCACATAAAAATTACCTAAAATGTGTGCAATGCTTGTCGCTGCAGGTGGAATACCAAATAACGTTGGTAAAACCAATAAAGATGCTCTGGCAGAATAATGTAAACGTAAAATTTAAATTGTTACTATCTACATAAAACAATAGATTGAATAACGCTAAACGTTAATTTTATTGGCCAGCAAACTGTTGGAGTGAAAATGATATTTGATTAAATTTGCAGACGTTGAATTCCCATGGAGCGGCGACGCGGAAATAGCAGTACAAATGAATCTGAATGGTATTATGGCCGGGGATCACGTTGGACCATAAATCCCAACCCCCGATAGAACAATTAAAAGACGAGTTTAAAACAATTACGCAACAGTGGCCCCGGGCGGCTCGTGATGCTGTGCACCAAAGACTAAGCTAAAACAGTGTAGATACACGTTTAAATGTTATTTTCTTTGTGGATAGAGCACTTAGCAATCATGAATAAATAGATATAAATATGTGTCACTCTCTCTGACGTATTGAAATTTACGTTCGCCTGTAATTTTACTAAATCTATTAATGCTATATTTCAATAATAGTTACTTATAATTGATATTAAGACATTTTCACGTACCGAATATATGGAAATATGTAACTTTTCGTTCTCCTACATTAATCGCTGACAATCGCCTCTACATTTTTATTAATCTTTGCAATTCCTTGCAGGTATACTCATATATTAAGCTAAAACCTATAGATTGTTAAATGCATATCTGATAGAATGCTTTATTGTTTAGTAGCTCTGTCGAGTGTTAATCGAAGTCAATTGTTTTACAGCAATAACTTATGCTGTATGTGTGACTGTAAGATTTAATTGAGAATATCTATGCTCTAGCTTTAGCTCTAGCTTTAGGCCTTCCGCTTTGATATCGCAAATGTGAAACATGAACTGCCTATATTTATGTACTTTTAATTTCTAGCCATTATTGTATTATGTGACCACGTTTTAAATCATGATTACGTGATATACAAATTACGTCAATTACATCCTAATTCCCTTCTAATTCCAATGAATACAAAACATCATCAACTTTGCTCATTTGATCCATTTCTATGCTGAATACTACACCAACATATTATCCATCTACTAATACATTAAATATGTTAATGGTATCATGAATTACGTGACTTGTTACTTCTATTAGTCACTTAAGGAACCTTGGGTCCACATGAGACAGTCTCATTTCTACAAATAAATCTCGTCCAGAGTCCAGCCGATCTGCATCCCGGCATTCCCGGCTGATCCCATTTTAATGGAGCGCCCGGCAAACAAGCTCGGAGCCGCTTACCGGGAAATCCAGCGGGATCCTATGCGCCACTTAGCTTGAGCGTACAATGTTTTATAGCACAGCTCCCGTAAGCACTTCATACGTTACCTACTTTAGCAGGACGGAAATCATAATGTTGGAACTGCTATTTGTGAACATCTTGATTTGATGTCATAATGTTTGCTATGTTTCTGTAAAGTCTATATGTATCTAGATGATGATATCTATAGTTAGACCCGATTTATGATCCATTTATGGATTAGTCCCAAAAAATACACCTTCACTTCAATTGTATTATATAGTGTAAAATTTTATTTTTATTAGGGGTGACGCCTGTGATGTTTCCTAAGTGAAATCCCATTCCTCACCAGTGGGGACATTTGGGATTTCTTTTTTGAGAAAATCACATTCATGAGGGACCACGCTGGTTGTGACGAGTGGGACTAACCCAGATTTATATGCTAAATTGTATTACTGTTGTTAAATTGTGCAATGTTCTTACTTCTCCAATTTTCAGTCTAAGAGATAGATATTGTCACTCAACTCACTCAGTCTTTCTGTGCAATGTATTTCTTTTTATTAATCTGCTGCTTTTAAAATTTAAATGAAGTCAACATACAACTGTTAGTTTTAACGATTTTAGCTGTTCTGTTCTCTTTATTTTCAATGTAGTCAATTATTGGTTTTCAACGAGTATAGTGAACGAAATTATATAATACTAGCTGGTTCCCACAGCTCCGCCTGCGTCAAAAAGTAGCCATATTATTATTTATTATGTTTGACATCGGGTCTTCAACTATATTCATAAAAAAAATCATCAAAATACGTTCAGCGGTTTAGCCGTGAAAGCGTAACAGACAGACAGATGGACAGACAGACTTTCGCATTTATAATATTAGTATGGATTGATAAGTAAGGTTTGTTTCTACATGTGGCCTTTCAAGATATTTTGCAATATGTTGAATAAGTCTATTGCCTGAATTAAAGCTCTGCTACCTATCGACACCATAATGGTATGCCCTACGCATAAAGCACATCATCTCAAAGGAGAACCTGTATTTAAATGGCGGCCGTCCACCATTTATTTCACACATTTAAACGGGAATTAATCTGGCATTGTGCGAGCAAAGCGCGCACAACGTTAATATTTCGCTTCGTATTGACAATATGCTCACACTAAGAGTTCTGATTCATTAGCCCGAGGCGAACGACCGGCGTATAAAGGACCTGCATCCCTGCATTCGTTCCATGGATGCACCTCCGCTGACCTGCGCGCTAACGAGTCAACACGCGATAATGAACGCATTCAAAAGACTATGACTGGCAACGTGAGACAACACAAAACCACACAGCGACAATCAAAACAATTTATTATCATCTGACCCGGTGATGACTACGATGCCAAAAACTGTAACCCACATTAGTCTATCAAATAAATAAGATCGACGCGGCCTCGATAGCTCCATTGAATAAATCATACCCTATTTGTCTTCCTAAACAGGTAGATTTTTTAAATGAGTAAATTTTTATTCATGCAAATTTGACTTTACACGAGCAGAAAATGAATCCTAAACATGATTCTCATAAATAATCGAAA
Source organism: Euzophera pinguis (assembly GCA_947363495.1). Classification (NCBI taxonomy): domain Eukaryota; kingdom Metazoa; phylum Arthropoda; class Insecta; order Lepidoptera; family Pyralidae; genus Euzophera; species Euzophera pinguis. Next base: position 10,542,869 of record OX376163.1, read on the forward strand.
CGGGTGTGTAGTCTACGGTGGTATAAAACAACAAGGAAACTAGACATCTTTCCTTTGGCTTGTGAATTCTAAATTATTATAACGTGACTTGGCCGTTTTTTATATTGAAATCAAGGACGTCACCGTCGTCTCCCGTTTGGCATAAATAATAAAAAATTCGGCTCCATTGAGCTGTTATTTTGGGTCAACATTGTCTCTGGAAATTGTTGGATGATTTAAATTTTGTACCGGGAACTTAATTAGAATATTTTTTATCTCATTATGTATCAAACATTAAATCCAACAAACAACATTTCAAACGTTTTGTATTTCAAAAATTACTCTAACTGTTAGAAATTGCCAAATCGAATTAACCGAAGATGCTTCAAATGCAAAACCTTTCCACGGAGTAAAAACAAAGAGGAGATGACATATCGAGAGCTTCCTTACGAAAATTGTGTGAGGATACGCGGTGCGGAAGGTAGAGGTGAGGGGAGCTCGGTTTAGCCGTTATAGATGTCGCTAGCAAATCGCAGATTTCAACATAAATAAATATATTACAGATATTTTGAATATTAAATACGCACACATATTTTGTGTAACACTAAATCAATCAAATAAATTCGAAAACATGTTATTTACTTACGTTTATTGTGATCCCATAACAGTACAGCATTGAAACACTTAAAACTAAATGGTTTAAAATATTTTACAAAATATTCTAAGCTGAAACGAAAAGTAAATTAGAAAAATAAGAAACCCCTTAGAGCTAGCTCTACGTCACAGATCTTTCACAGTTGAGCGAAAAATGATGTAAGCCACGCCCACTTCCGACGTCACTGCGCCAATGACCGTAATGGTGCACCAGTCGATACGCCGTCTCTTTGTATTTGCTCTGTGGAACTTTCCTTCAAGTATAATATACGTCGTTCGTGCTAACGAGTAACAAATAAACAATCTTCAAACAACGGAATATCATCGATGACTTAAAATTTTCCACTATTGGTATTCCATCTGGAGTATTCGCCCCGAGTCCCGTGCATGCAGGCTATTTTAAATGGAAAGACGGCACGTTGCATAATCACCAACGTGATTCGTTATCAGTATTCGGTACTAAATATTTATTACCCCCGCATTTTACTATACTTTTTTGTAAATGCTCGTAAAAATGTTCGGGATGTAGATTGTTTTACGAGGTCAACTTTAATTTGGGCATTTTTCTAATTACAGTTCACCTTACAAATGACTCTACCATGCATTTTTGGAAAGTCTTACTTGCATACTTAGCATTTAGTATGGAAATTATAAAACTACAATACAAATAACTACTAATAAATCCTAACATCAAAGACCAGCGACTATAATTTGCAAAACTCGTGGTAGAGTCACTTAATTGTTCCATTTCCTTGTGTATACTTGTACTGAATTTAAATTACTTAAAATTATTCTTATCTTTTTCACTTAACTGTTTTGACAATATTGATCGTATACGACTAGACTATTCTAAAAAAATAAGAAATATTGGAATTGAAACAAATGAGTTGATATACGATTGTAAAAAAAAAACTCAATCTCTACAAACAGTTGCATCAAAATTGTTTGTTTTTTGACGTTCTTAAAGTAGCAATTTAGTTTTAAATCCTCTCACGATGCGGCGCTGATGGACCTCTAATGACGAGGGTGCAGGCAGTGGTTCGATTCGCCGTGACGATTGTTTCAACTACCGGTTTTAGATAATTATTTGGGATCCTTAGTTTTGAAAAACAAAATGTTTGAAAAACTAATTTATCATCTTCAATCGCACTGTAGACTTTGTTGCAGAAACATTTGTAACAGGTAACGGCGATGAAAGTTATTCAAAATACTGATAAGATATAATGCATTGTCATCATGTCATGTGTCATACTCTTGAACCCTTCTCAGGATTCGCAGGTAGTATCGACCAAGCATACTGCCAACGTATTTCAACTATCATTTTATTATCGTTAATTTAAACAGTCCAAACCAAAGTAGGTATTTATATTTTCTTAAAAAGTAATAGTGTAAATTATTTAGAACATAAGGAACCCCTTCATAACTCGTGTCCAAATATTAATCGGCCCGTGTAGGTACCTGTTTGATTTTAATATAAAGACAGATCGGGCATTAATTAAGGCGAGCTGATGAGTTTGCGTCTGGCCGTCATTATGTACATGCAGAGGCGAGAAGTTTTTTTTAATTCGTCATTATTCTGTGGCGTAAAGAAATGTTAATTCGAGGCAGCGTGAAATTAACAGCGGCCGCGTTTGCTTTGTAGGGCCGCACCGGCTTAGCTGAGACGCACACGGGTCACACGCGACAGCTACAAAATGTCGCCACTATGTTGCGAAGGTATATTCATTTACCAATCGATGCATTGAAAACTTGTAGCAGCCTTTATAAAATTGAGATCAGCAGCGCCTTCTTACTAATTAGCATCACGATCAATCGTCACACTATAGTCGCAATAGAGGTGTAGATTCTCAGAGGTATTTCAACACCTCTGATATTCTACGAAATGTGCAAACGAAAGTAATTTGACATCAAAAATCCCGTTAATATCAAATAAAGATTACGAAAAAACATCTTCAAATAAAAGAAGCGTTTTCTGTTGCTATCTTAAAAATACTATTGTAGCTGCTACGATTGCCCCGTGTGCAGCGAGACTTAAACACACAACGGTGACGACTCGGCCTCACGCTCCTTTCATACTATACTCTCTTATTTGCACTCGATTACTCTTTTTGTACACTTTCATTAACCAAGGATTGTTGAACATCAATTTACAAGTCACAATTGTGATTTAAAATATGAAGTGTGGCTGTTTCTTTAATCGCATCGTACTCAATGTGTCGTTGGCCTGAAATCATTACTAAGCTTTTCTTTGCGACTTTCCAATTATGTGTTACTTTGTTTTGAATTGAATAAATTACAAAGCTGTTTTGAATAAGGTATTATTTTCTACATTTCTTTAAGATGAATTTCTAGGTTAGGGTTATAACTCGTCTAAAAAGTACCAACTTTATAATGCATATGAATAAATCTTTAATATTGTTACAGTGGTATCGCGTGGAGCAGAATCAGCTAAGTCCAGAACTAAAGAAGAAGTTCGTACAACTACACCCTGATAAAGAGACCAAAGAGTTCCTGTCGTCGTCCATAGACAAGTCCTCATGGGTGTGGACGCAGATCTGGTACCTGTTGGCGAAAGCTGTGCTTAGACATTTCTGGTCCATCACCGATATAAATGGGTAAGTAGAAATAATTCATTATAATTTTCAGTGTAAACTATAAGCTGAAAACTTGAGGAGTGCAATATGTAGAGCTGAAAATACTCCAGACGGTGCGAGGTACTATCGTGTCGAAGGTCATGAGTCGCTGAGACATAGCAGTAAGTAAATAAATCAAGCGCAGGTTACGTGGAGAACAAATGCTTGGACATCACACATCATCCTGTATTGGTAAGCACCAAAAAAAGATGGTTTGACAACAATTTGGCTGATGCGTTCATGTTCGTTATATTAAGCCAAGGATGCTGAAGACCATGTAAGTGTAGGAGAAACCCTTAAAAAAAGCCTTATGAGACACAGGGCATAGAATTCGTAAGCTGAAGATAGGAGATGTTCATTCTTCGTTTTCCTAACAGGTAAGTTTGTATGGATATGTATTTGCCAGTAGACATCGATTCACAGATCGCTTACAGACTTTTTTTTTTGACACAAAATCGTTAGTGTTTTCTCTGTAAGTATTTATCTTCCTTGATTTTAATAGATTTATTTAATTTGTCTTTGATCATAAAGTTCACCGCACACCTTGCTCTATAGTACTCTTTTCGCACTACCCTCATAGCGGACGCCGCACACCGCGTAACGGTTCAATTTCTATACCCTCTACAATAAACTTTACTAACGCGTTACGATTTTGTATGAAATTATATTATAATACCTTACTATCCGCCAGGGGCGCTTGATTGACATACTAAATTGTTAACGTATTTGCCTAGCGCCTGCGTTAAAAAATCTAATGGTATGTCTCTATATGAATCTACCTTAATTTAAATAGCTGTCTTTAAATTGATTTTCTACATCTTCAATCGTGAAGCTCTACGCACTCTCTGAACCAAACTTTTTAATTTAACGGTAATGAATCATTTCTTTCACAAACGATGAATTGCCGTTTGAATAACGACAATGAAACATTATTAAGTGCGTCCAGATTCGTCCAATTACGCCAATTACAATCTCCCGGTAGCTGTAAGCATACGAGCATGTATGTACGCTACATTATTTCCTCATCCATTGTGTCGTATCTGCACAAATTAACTAATTTAAATCGGATTGAGATGTGTCTGTATCGATGTTATTTAATATCGATAAGTTTAAACTACAAAAAACATTTTTTTAGGGTTTCGTACCTCGAAAGGAAAAAACGGAACCCTTATAGGATCACTTTGTTGTCCATCCGTCCGTCTGTCTGTCAAGACTCTATCAAGATTTATATCAAATACTCAGGTCTACTGTGGAGTGTGTGTACCTTGGAGCTGTGAAAAAATTAAACTTCTAAGCCAACGTAATCAAAAGATAGAGCCGTTTATGCCGCAAATTTTCGACACTCGCATGGGATTCAAAACCTACAGGGTACTTCCCGTAAAATTTCATAGGCAACGTCTTATAATAAGCACAGATAAAGGAAAAATTGCGAAAACCGTAAAGTTTTAGTTACATCATATAATAATTTTTGACTACCTCTTTCCTCGTGAAAGCGATACCTACAGATTTGTATGGAGCCCTCGGTGCGCGAGCCCGACTCGCACTTGGCCGGTTTTTTTTATTTGTAACGCTAGCTTTTGAGCGAAGGTTTCAGTATATGACTATATCATTCAAATAATCTTAACCTAAAATCTCAACAATCAGTCTATGTGCTATAAGTAGGAAAATCTTTAGATTAAAATTGTTTACTTCACTACACAAACACTTCTTTCTTCCAGTACACATTATACGAGTAAGTAATAAGTGTATTTTTTGCCAAATGTCACGTCATCAAAATGCTATGTCTTTTCCCGATTTAAGAAAATGGTTCAATAATTTATGCACGCTTTTCAGTTTATCTACATCTTCTTCTAAATCATTTCTTGTCTTTAATATCAAGCTTAATTCTTATTACCATTCATTCTATTTTTCGTTGTGATAATTATATATTTTGCATCTAATCGATCGACGCTTATTAGTTTTCTTATCAAACTTTAATGTTTTCAGTTTCAAATATTGAAGTTCATGCATTGAATTCCTGTTAAAATATTTTAAATTAATCGATACAAAATCAATCGACATCGATAGGTCAACGCACGTCACTGGTCGCGTCCGGACCTCTGTGAACGTACTGAAAGCGATCACGGCGGGTGTCTATAGCGTTCCACTAATAAATAATTTAAATAAATTGACGGACGAGATTTACTCATTGGCTGTTTCCGTCGCTCAATTACGCTTTATTTATCACTTGCTACTCGTCGACCAAAGACTCCCGCGCCGGTTTCTACGTTTGATAACGCAATGGGTGCCACGTTTTGACCTTCTACTTTATAAATGTTTTTTTTTATTTTTCTTTCGTCGTCATCATCATATCCAGTGGGTTACACGGTCAATCGACCCTGTCCACCTTAGTGTCGAGAGTTTTGGGAACCTCCTTTCGGCCTCTGAAGTGGTTCCTTTCTCTGTAACATTAACCCATAGACAAAATGTCTGCTGTTTGTAAGAATAGACCTATTCCATATCTTTCTTTTGTGAGTGTCGGCCGAGAATAAATATGACTTAAGAAAAAACCAAAACGTCCCCGGCAATGGAAAAAATCATGTATTATTTTCTTTCGTGAAGTGTTCATGAGACTTAGTCCACCTTGGGTATGTCTTTTTATGTGGTGCAAGGGAATTTAAGCCACTGTTTTTTTGTGTGTGTAAGATAGAGTGGTCTATTCTGTACCCGCAAACCATACTTGTTTTGTCTCTGCATTTCACTCAAAAGGTTGTAAAATTTTATCAGTCGATTTGAGTTTGAGCTAAATTAAAATTAGTTGCCATAATTTTCCCGAGTTTGGTTCGTGACGAGACTCCACTAAACAAAAATATCCGGATATTAATCATAGCTGCGTTACAAATCAATAATATTATAGAGGTGTCTTATCCTATCAATGACTATAGCGACAAGTCCTACTTGCAGTTTTGCCCGAAATCAGTTTTGATGTTCATTGTCTGAATACCTCAGGTTTTCGAACCATTGTTTGTTAACTGTGATGGGTCCGAAACGCACTACGCGATTCATTTTCATGTATGTAACCAAAAAAGTCAAGGTCAATAGAATACATGCAGAATTATTTTGAAACCATTAGCCAAATTTTTTTGCAATTTGTTTAAGGTACGAAACCCTAAGAATAAGTGAAAACCAAGAAAATATTTTCGCGGGTTATCACTATTTTTACTGAACACACTTTCAAATTTCGCTATTTCATAATAACCCTGTACATAAAGCTGATCCGTGAGATTATGTGTTGCCTGACTATTTGAGCGAATGTTTTATGAAGTTTTATTTCTGCACCGTATCTATTCTCTACTATGCCATAGTCAGGATAAATGACTCAATAAACGCTCGCCGCCGACGCTATTGACTTATCCGGTTTAAATACCTAAATGTATATATTTCCAATGAAATTCAATTTGGCCGTTTTGATTTGTATTTATGTGCTTCCTCCTTACCGATAATGTTGTTAATTTGTTAGTTCCTGGGTTTGAATGACATATTTCATGATCCTGGGTAGTGGTATCTATCAGACAATAAGCACTTATTTTAAATTAGGATAAATAGAAATTGAACACAGTTTGGGCATATCTTTGGCGGTAATTTTTTTTTTTATTATTTTTTTAAATATAATAAAAACACTTACAGTCTTGTGCGTGATGAATATAAATTAATTAATTAGGTCACATCATTTCGTGGTCACAAACTTATCCAGCGGTTATTAAATAGTAGACCTTTGAAATTGGCTGGAACTATGGAATTTTGAAATTTTGAAAAATTGGAATTGAAAACCTAGACATAAAACAAATTTTGGTAGAGACAACAGTACAATGTAATCGTAAATCAATAAGTTCATATAAGTAAATAGCTTGCAAAAAAAAAAGACGGTTACAACTGTCATTGGATTTTAATTTGGCGATATTGGCAACGCACTTCAATCAGAGCCTTGCTCTAAAATAATTAGGATGCAGAATTGACATCACATGATACGAGTATTTTAAAGACTCTACTATATACGAAAATCGTGGAAACATTTTCTAACATCATCCTCTTCATTCCATTGCTGTGAAAGTCTAAACTTATTGTCTTTTAAATTAAACTATTTTAATAGCTTAAAGTTTTTATCTGTTTTCATTAATGTATAAGTATTTTTTTATTAATTTACTTATCTCGCATGCTGCTGTTACATTCTTTTTCTTCTTTTTTCCTAATTTTATTTTCATATTTAACTATTGATATTTTTGATTCAATAGACTTTTTTCGATCTTGTAGGGGAATATCTATCATCTAGTAGTAGAGAAGGTTGGAAATATGAAGGGCCTTTGCCATCGTGATTCGCGGTGATTATTAAATAGGCAAGGTCTTGATCTACTTTCGCTTAGGCTTTTACCATTTGGAATTTGGTACACAAAAATAAAGACAACTTATTAAATGAAGAAAAAAAATATGTTGAGATTATGATGATTGAACAGTTGACTAGTGAAATTGAAACTGATATACAAGATCAAATATTGAATTTACCCAAACGAGTAACCTTCTATACTCTCTTTATTCTGTTATCTCACAGACATTCATTGACACGAGACAATAAACTGCCGAAAGCAATTGGTGGCTCGTTCGAATTCGACACAAGCCGATCACATGTCACACAGTGTCGAAGTCAATTTTAGATTTAACGTACAACTTGTACCTCCGTACATTTTCACATAAGTCGATATACGTGATTTGCATATATATATATATATATATATATATATATATATATATATATATATATATATATATATATATATATATATTACTACATTATTTTGTCTTTGAATGACATAGAAAGGATGAAAGGATTTTTTTAAATTTGGTAAACTTTGCAAGAACAACTCGCCAACATGTACCTAGTAAGCGTACTCCAAGTTGGTATACATGAAAAAAAAGAAAATAAGGTTCTTATTGTGATGATAAAAAAAAACTTATTTAGATTGGATTGCACAGAGTAGTTATGACTTTTGAAAGACAACATTGAGTGGTAAGACTACACTGCTTGTCCAGACGATCCCTCGAGGCGACGAACTAACCATAAGGAAAATAACTTAAAAATGTAAATATCGCCATAAAGCCCAACATTAACGCTGTTATTGGAGACTTTAATTACCACGACCTTAAGGCGAGACGTAATAATGCAAAAATACCGTATAATTATATTTCGGTCGCCATTAACGTGTGCTTCTTTTTTATTCGCGTTACCTCTTTGGTGCTTATTTTAATAACTTTAATGAGGTACTTTAAGCAATCTTATATCTTTTCTTTTGTGATTTCAACGATTTAAATTATTTATGCAGGTATGTGAAATTAATTATCCTTATTAATTAATGATATTTAACATTTTTTTTATGCATTCGTTGACTTTTAATTATATATACAAGATCATTTATAACAATGATGGTTTCATTTGGCATACATTTCGTTAGTACTTTAATAAATGCTAAGCATGTACACAGACATGCGGAAATCAGGCGAAATTAAATAGTGATGCTAGTACAAATAAAACGCAAAAACCCAAATCACTTCTGTGCGGAATATTCCTATTCTGCACAAGCAAAGGAGAGCAAAAAAATTAAAGTGGCGTGTGCAAGACGCAATGACCCATACATACCTAGAAGTAATGTGGTAATGAAGTATTAACTTGAACATGTAGAAGAACAAACCCTCAAATTATACAAACATGCACTTACAAACGAGTTGTGGTTTAATTCTCCCAACGACTCATAACATCGTAGTATCACGTAATGCGAATTTATTTATTGTACGCACTAAACCGCCGTGTGGTCCTTACTCCTTATAGCGCGGCGGTCGCCACTTTTCAAACAGAACAGCGCGATGGCTCGATAGTGTACCATTAGCGCGAAGAGTCGCGCCGGCATCCAATTGTGCATTTAGATATCGCATACAAATGTCGATCGGCTCGCTACGATCCCGCGCGCTGCGCCCCTCTTCGCCCCCCTCATCTGCATTCAATCCCATTGTTGCCGTTATTATTGGATGTACGTAATCGCTAATTTATGAATCTCACCGGCACACCCGGCCCGATCTAATCTGTCTCTAATAGGTTCAGTTTAATTTATACGCCTGCAAATGCTAAGCCGCCCGTGGTATTCCATATCGCTATCACCGTACTTTTAGTTAAAAGTCATATTCTAAAGATACACTAAAATCGTTTTTAGAATATGTATTGAACATGAATGTGTGCACGGATCTCGTGCATTACATAAAAACAGCGACGATTGAGGATTGACACCAGTCAATTGAGCAATTCTGGTATCCAAAACATCGTCTGGTGATTGCGGTGCGCGGCTGTAATTATTATTGGCAACAAAAAGGCGACAGGATCGTAATAGGGACTGAAAGGACGCGCCGGGCTCGCAGCCGCCGTAAAAAGCGCAAAGAATACACCTCGATATGATCGCACAAAGGCCGCTCCTGAATCCTACCTCAATGCTAATTTCCACTATCGCGCTCGCCCTCATTCATTTTCAATCGAAGCCAGCCTCCGCTTACTTCTATTTTTTTTAAATCACATTAAAGAATCGAATATGGTAGACGTTTTTTTTGTGAGACCGGTGCGTGCGACGCGATTTATTTATTTGCGGGCTTTTTTAAAACGACATTCCGGCTCGCTGTATACTTGTGTCTACCCGCAATTGGCATTTCGGGCTAAGCGCGAGCTATACAAAGTCGACGGTTTTAACGGTTGTTTTTAACGCTCAAACCCTCGCACAAGAAATGGAGGATACAAATAAATTATTAATCGTTTGTCCTGTCTTTTATAAATTAAAATTCGTTCTTTTTTGGCCGAGCGCGCCCGGACGATGTATTTTTTGGTCGCATCTCTTTTCAATGTCTGTCCTCGAATTTATTTAAAAAGCTTAAGCCAGAGGTGAGCAATTAAATCTGTGACAGAAATTAATACGAGAACAGCCGGGGTGTGCCGGCGACCGGTCTGCCGTTGGTTATTAATTCACAGCTTGTATGCTTTATTAATCCTCTTATTATAAATAAATACCTTACATGGTAACCTTCGAACAGGAATGTTCCATCTCGTGTTGCAGTGAAACAATATATGGTCCGTCACCGTTTCAATTACGATTTATGAATTTACGACAACAAAGTGATACAAAATACCAAATAGATTGAAATTTGAGCTCGTGAAAGAACATTAATGTTCCTATATCTTTATATCAAAAAGTACCGTTAAATTGTAAGAAAGACAAACAAAATTTCTTATTTACTCGCTCTTTCCATCAAGTTTTTGTCGTCACGTAACATCCCAGACAACCGTAAATCAATGCAGAAGTGTATAAATTATCGCCCTACGTCGGACCCGGCGCGCCGGTCCGGGAAATTCATGAAAATTATCTAATTACGTGTGTGCAGGGAGGAAAGGAGAAAAATCGCGAGTTACTTACGTAACCACCCGGAAAATTACTAGCATAAATCAAGCGGCTCGGGAGGTGGAGGTGTCTGATTTTCCATTCGCTATCTTTTACCTTACTACTTAGAAAAACAGTTTATATATAGAGCTTGAACTTTTTGCTAGAGACCTAATGACCTATCCCATAAGTAATAGTTTATTGATATACCTACCTATTTTTTAATCACTTTTGTTTCAATAGATTTGAAACTAATAATGAACGGAACATAATCCAATTATGTCTAAACAAAAACTATGTCAATTGTTGGAAAACTATTGACTGTAATGGTATTCTTAATAAAATAACTTTGTAGATAACTCTACAATGGTCTCACTAGTTACGCGCGCGCTCTACTACAAAACAAAGGAAAGTAGAACTAACTCAATCGCTCTGTATTTTTTTGATTTATCTCTCTCCGTAATGAAAGCGTACGTCACGTGTTGACGTACAACAAATCCAGGAGCGTAATCATTTTAAAAATCACCTCACCATTTCTACTATAGATAACGTCGTTAACTATGTAGCTGCATAAATCTCTGATATCATAAATTCAGTAATAAGGCAGGATGAGCATTACCACAAATAGGTGTTACTTGCGTGAAAAATAAAACGGCGGACGTTGTGGCCGGTCTCATCTTGGGTACAAAATAAAGCTAGCGCAGAAGCATGACTTTTATTCGATTGATATGACTGTTTGTTTTTTTTTTTTTTTTGATAGCGCATTCAAGAATAATTCGTAGTCGCTTTTCTTTTAAGCAAGCGATTTATTACGCGGAGTCTTAGCTAGGTAATATCGTAATTAGTATTTTTATATATTTAATAGCATCTGTAATAAACTTATATTGCAATAAATATGCACTGTATGACAATACTACTTTATCGCCGACAATCTTCCTTTCTATTTGGTCCAATGTTTGTCTGGTAGAGAATGCCATATAATATAAGTCCACCATTTGTAGACTTAAAATTTCTGCAAATAATTATAAATATTTTAATATGATGCCAAACAAAGTTACATGTTGCCAAAGTAAAATATATAAAATATACTTACATACTTTGTATAAGAAATATTAAAGGATAAATATTAACTATTTTATTTTGACACGTTCTCACCGATTGCTTCTATAATATCGATGTAGCTCACGTTATTTCTGTACTTTCCTTAATTTTCGACTACTGGTGGAAGGCGCGTGATGGGGCGCCCATACATGCTCGTTAACATGGAAAGTGCGACATTCCTCGACACCGCACATTAGGCTGTGGCCACCTGCAATTATTACTCAGCAACTCACAGCTATTTGCAACAGAATCCATGTCGCGAATCCTTAGTAACATTAACATGCACGAATAAAATAGTTTGTTTTTTTTGAGAAATAGTAACACACAAATGCTCTTCCCCATCATCTGACCCTCACTGCTCCTAGACCTTTTGGTAAATAAAGAGTCCTACTTTAGGTCGAAAGCATCAATAATTTTCTTTGTTTTTCAACTGTTAATAGTCCAGTCCAGATTTCCACCCTTGAAAAGGAAGCTTGAGATGACCAGTGCATGCAAATACAGGAAATTTAAATAAATGTAGCAATTTTTAACATACATATGGTCAAACACAAGTCTCCTTTTTGGCTTCACTGGCATCACTAATTATTGCACACTACCTACTAAATTTAGATGTCTGTATGCAAATCTTTGCTTCATTTATTTGACAAATATGACGTCTGCACACATCCAATATGGCAACGTAACGTAATTGAAAAATATTAGTTTTAGTGTCAGCTTCATTATTTTATTAGGACATTATCAATTTGTTCATGAGAACTCCTATAGTCTAATAAATGCTTGCTTCTGACGGGTCGTGCGAAAACTTGCGTAAGCAAAATCATTTGACGTAACAATGTGCATATGACGGCTCGGGAATAAAATCTACGTAATATTAGCATAGCTGCCTATTTTCAGGATTTTTATTGACACATATTTTTCGAATGTTGTCAACAATTTTTTTCTCGGATGGTGTCGTTCTAAAACGAGTAAGTGTAGGCTAACATAATAAACGCATAAAGCTAAAATTATAAGCTCCGTACCAATAAATGCGATTATTAAAATTTTATGATATGTGACTATTAGAGAACAGGACATTTTGTGAAAAGGACATTCTGAGAAAAGACATTCTGCAAAAGGACATTTTGAGAAAAGGACATCATGCGCTGAGACGACTAGAAAATCTACTACTGCTAACTTAACTAAATTAATAACTAACTGGGTATAGTATCACGTAAAAATTACGCTGGCAGAGGCGCTAGTTTCTTCGTCCAGCTCAAATTACTCTTGAAAAATATGTAGTTCCACTAATTGCCGCCGCTCTATTTACATGAAACACATATACATAAAACTATTTTTGGTACGAGTCCCATAAACAGTTCCATGACGTTTAAAAGTGTTATAAAAATATATAAGACAGAATAGATAATAGTAATAGTACTAGTTGTACTTTGTTGCTATTTCTACGACGTTCACCTGGCATGTTATTGTACGGGGCCCCGGAATGTGCGGAATGAGCGGTAATAGCAGCCATTATCGTCGAGCTAAGCAGGCGACAAGACGCGACCACCGCGCTTACACACCAACTACACATACCTTTATGCTGACTGCAGGAATAAATAAAAAAACCGCCCTTTTTACCCTACAGAATGACCAGAATAATCAAGCACTTTTGGAAAATTCATCTTTTCCTAGTGATTAATAAGATTTGGTAATAGTGCTACCAATATCAATGTATTCTTATTTTTTGTTGGTTTACGTTCTTCCCGTGTTTACTGCGTTGCAAATATTTACTAATGAATAAATATATACCCGTAAATAAATATATTTACCTTATCAGCTTTATGATGCGGGCTAAGCAAATAATGCAAGCTCCTTCCACTTAGTTCTATCACTAGCCATTGTTTTTATAACACCTTGCCCACAGATATATTTTGCTTGACACGGTCAAATATACAAATGGTCAAACTTTCGCCATTTGCCAATCACTGTAAATAGCTATCTATATAATACATACTGTGCTTCGGAAGGCACGTTAAGCCATTGTCCCAGTTGCTGTGATCGTTATAGGAACCAAATCAGAGGCGGAAGACGGTTCCGAAAAGGTCGATTGACTGTAATGAATGTAAGCCACTCGATATGAATGAGTGTCGCTATGTACAGAATTAATACTTTAGTAGGTAAGTGTGGGCTTGTATCTTTATTGCGTCCAATTAAAAAGAATTAGATATCTATTGCTCGATTGGAATCAATTAAAGTAATAATCCATCAAGGTTATTATTTGTAAATGTATTCATCGTAGAATTGCTTCATAAGCGTATGATTTTTCCACGAAAACACACTAGTTACTTGGTAAATTAATACAATGGCACAACACATCAATACAGCTATACCGTGATTTGTATTTTACTGTTTATTAAGGGCCCATGACCTGAATACTAATGTTTTTCATTACCATCGTCTATATTTAAAAAAAAATCGATTTTGATTAAAAACATGTTTATTTTATAAAGCTTTTTAAGAACGGCCTATATACAAAGGGATTTTTTTCAGAAAATTTTTATTACATAACTTTTAACTTTATAACTACTGAACTTATTCCATTGACATTTGCTACATAAATAATTATAATATAATACCTATAATAAATATACTTTTTCTTAGAAGCCTGTATTGAATATTTTTAATTATTTAGGAAATCTGCATTGTTTCGTAATCGCGATTATTATTATTCCCTTGTCTATAGTTCGTTCGTAGCGATCTCTATCAAATCATAAATAACTCTCCTTTCAAATATCTTGAACGACGATTAATCAGTCGGGTAAGCCTTATTGTTTTAAACTTATCTTTCTATCAAAATGTTCTAAACTATTAGCACTAACTCAAAAGTCGCGTTCAAATATTCATCATAATCTAAGCGTTGTCCCGGTTACATCCCAACACGATATCACTTTTAACAACTTATAAATTGTGACATTCATAAGATTTTTGCTCTATTGTTTTGTTACTAGCGTCGGACTCTTTTTGTCTTTGGACGGACCGATGGCCGATGTTGCAAAAAGGTTCTTAAATGACAACCACACACCGGCAAATGCAGCGAAAGATTCTGGAAATCTTTGTGGAAGGCCTATGTTCAGCAGTGGACTGACTGCTGCTGAAATGATGATGAACGTTAATTTTTCACGCAAATTTCGACCTTTGATATTTAAGTCGCCCCTACAACTCCTAAGGGAAGAGAAGTGTGTATTCATAAGCGAAAGACCACAAGCCTAGATTTTTGTAAGCGTTCAAATATTCATATGATACAAATACTCGTATTTGTAAAGCTTGTAGAATAGCGCAAGAATTCTGGTTTGCAAGGCAAATGTACAATTTTTTTACGAGCTCTCCCGTAAAGAATGAATGTCCAGTAAGGTCGCTGCCTATGTTGAATTTTGCTAAACTACTTACGTATTACGGCTAAATGCGAGTTACAACTCGCATTAAGTTGTTGAAGGAAATTTAAATATCAGTGAAGAATGTTACTCTTTATACGTACAATTTTCTGAAGAAGATATGACTGTCTCCTTGCTGCTGAACCTCCTCTAGAGCCTGAAGCAAATCGGTTGATTTGTTTCAAGTACTCTTGTTTTAAGCTTTTCCCATAAACTATTATGCTCTACAATCCTTAATTTTCACCACAGTGCACAGTCTTGAGTTATAGCTAAGTATTTCTCTTGCAGGTAGTTATAATAGCCGATCGTGTCTTACCTCTAGAAGAAAAAAAAATTAAGACATAGAGTCGACTCTCCATGATACCCACTCGATATGAAGGAATTAGAGGCATAAACTTGAGTCCAAAATAGAGTAGAATCGAGAAGTTCTATAGTTACATTAAGACTCTACTATTAGTTTTTATTAGTTGGAATGAAGTAAATTAAAAGAATGTCAAAACAATATTGAAAATACCAGGAATATGCTCACAATGCATGCTGTCAATTAATACCGCACCCATAAATATAATGAACTAAATCCCATTCGGAAACCTACTAAATTAAGAACGGCTCGTATAAAACGGGGGCTCTAAGAAAAGGCTAAAAATGTTAACGGCAGCCCGGACATTTCTTAATTAGCCAGTTTTTATTGACCAGCAAATTCGGTTAACTTCAACAAAGGATTCTTTGAAATAAAAATAGAACTGTGTCGTGACGAATCATGAGGTGTTTCGTCTGGTCCCTCGTAACCCTTTTTGTGCCGCTGACTAATCTAGAGATGGGCTCTGGACGTTTTTAATTAAAGATAATGGTGCATTGCTACACGTACTATGTATACAGCGCGTATTGTAACCTGTAGGGTTGTTTACACTTAGAAATAATTGTGACTTTGTGAAACAGGAGTGTTTTAAAATTTTGAGAATACTTTATTAAAATGTACTTTACATATTAACAAATAGAGTTTAAGAGTCTGTTCTGAACTACTAATCGGATTTAATAATTTATATTTGCCTGTGAGAGAACCAAGCTACATTTATTTCACTGGTAGATGAAATATGCGAGTTTGGCTATATTATTTAATTTGATTTTACAGATTTTTGTTTTCCACGATTTCTTTACAATTAACATAATTAATTAAGGTTTGGACAGTAAAATAGATTAAAACAATAAAATATTCAATGAATAAGAACAATTCCCAAAAATTCCAAGGAATTGAAGATTCCGTGGGAATTTTTATACAGCTGTATAAGAAAACAGCTGTAAATTTATTCTCATGAGACTTCTTCTAAAATCACTAATGATCAATTATCAAACCTGTCTGTCACTCATCAGTAGACAACCCTACGAGTGACCAGCGGCCTGTAATTAGTAGGAAGCTCATTCGAGCCGTGTGAATAGCAGCAACAAAGAGTCGGTAGCCGCCGCGTCCCATATTCAATTAATATTACAATGCTTCAAGGACGGCGGTAAATGCCCTACTCATCAATTTGGCCGTTGTATGGACGCTGGAGGTTATTTATGTTTTAGTGTGTACAGATTTAAGATGAAGATAAAAAAATGATTAATTTTTCAATTGGCAATCGCTAGGAGCTGTAAGTTGCGTGAAAAGTCCTGCTTTTAGGTATGAAGGATAAATTTACTAATAAGCAATGTCTCTGGCCTGAAAATGTGAGTCTCAATGACAAACAACTTTATGAAATTCGATGCAGTAGAACTCATTTTTCGATAATCCGCCACATCATACCAACAAATCATACAAAACTCTTAACAAAAAAAGCAAAATCACAGCACGTATGGCAAAATTGATTCTATGAGCTCTTAATCATTTTATTTCGGTATCTAAAGAGGAAAATACAAATTAAAAAAGAATGTCTGGTGCAACAAGCCTCTAATTCTCACTCATTGCCCAAAAAAGTTACGTTAAGAGCGTCTTTAATAGTCGCCTTGATTACTATCTATGTTGAGTGGTGGACGATTACTTCGGTGTCGGCTCTTGATGTGAAAGAAATAAAATACGTATGCGCACGCGTCGCCACCGGGTTACGCTGTCGTTAAGAAATTACCGGGCGCGCCTTCGAGCGGCCGATTTTATCGATGGAAATTAATATCGACACTCGACTTTGCCCTTCCCTATTCGTTTCAACTCCATATAAAAACGGTATAGGGATTACGTCAAAAAACAAGTAAGAAGATTTATCGTCTATTTTATTTAGATCCAATAAAGAGTAACGGCGTAATTTTATGCAACGTCGCACACACGCCATTTGTTCATACGGCCCATTAGAGCCGCGTCCGTGTTGGTATCGTAGCTTCGTGTGTTTTAAGTTATCCATTAATTCTGTGTCAAAACAATTTCTCTCATTTGGTTGTTCGAGAGTTGGTCACGTCTGTGAGCGGGCGGCGCGGGCGCAGCACGGTAGTAACGAGTGTATAATTATTATTGAGCGGCGCCGGTAGCCGAAAGGCCGACTCATCGTAATTTGATGGCGTCGGCCGGCCCGCCCCGCCGCGCCACAAAAAACTAATTAACAGAGATGGAATGCTGGCTGAAGCCTCTGGACCAGTTTACTATGTTGCATTTGCAAGTACGAACAATAAGAGGATAATTATTTTCTAACATGAAAATCAATATTTTTTCGTTCATTCATAATAATATACTAACGGCACGTTAAACCCTTGGGCCCGGCTGCCATCTGGTGGTCATTTAAGGAACCACGTCAGAGACCGAAAGGCGTTTCTGAAAAACTCTGACACTCTGTACAGGGTCGATTGTTATTGTGTAACCCACTCGATATAATGATGACTAAGAAATAACGTCCCGGTTGACTGGAAGAGATCTCTTTATGGGATAAGTCCGCCGTTGCATTTATTTTTAGTTTTGTATTTACTGTAATGTATTTTCTGTGCAATAAAGTTTTACAAACAAACAAACAAATAAATATTCTTCCATTTTTCGGTTGAGGCTATTTTCAGTATAGTTTAGCTATAGAGCAATTTCGTCTCTAAAAGACGAATTTTGAAAACGCGTTGATGTCTTTACTAGGCTATTTTTGGACCAAGTGCACAAAAAAATACATATAGACGCCTCATTGCGTTAAGTCAGAAACTATAAGTATTTTTATTTCTTTCCTATACTTTAGATGTAAATTAAAAAAATGGAGGTAGATTACAAACCTCATTTTCAAATAACGTGGCAGACTGCGGTTTTGGATCTTACTGAATAAAATTACAATGGAGAAGCGGACGTTATCTAAATGGCAAGACACTGACACTTTTCTGGCATTAATTTATGGACGGAAAATATCCGTTCCTGCACTTGGTCAGAATTTACTCTTTTTGGCGATTTTCTTCACAAAGAAAACATACATACATACACATACATACCATCACGCCTTTTTCCCGTAGGGGTAGGCAGTGACTACGGATTTCCATTTGCTACGATCCTAACAGACTTCCCTCGCTTCTACGCTCATCACTCTCGTCATACACTACACGCTCGTCGATTACGGGTTCTCCTGACATCTCCCAAAGAAAACAAATATCAAAATATATATGTTACATTTATTCAAACTGAATCCCTAAACGGCAGACTGTTCGTTCATTATTTTTAAACAAAAAAAACTAAATGAATGAATGAATACTCTATTGCACCATTTACATACACAGAAGAAAAGATACAGCACAGAAACCAATTAACATTAAGAAAAATAATTTCCATTATAATTTAATAAAAAATAAATTGACTTCATATTTTTAATTGCAGTCTAATCGACACGTTATCCTAATTATCACAGAGTCCTAAACTACATATAAGGTCGAAAAGGTTTTTAATGAAGTAAATAGTGCCTATATCATTTCACTACTTATCGTATATTTTACAATATATTCGTTATAGGCATTTAGGCATGATTTATTAAAAAATACAAAAGTTGTACTAGTGGCGCCATCTTGGCTTGTTCCTGTTGGTCCGGTTTCCCTGTAAAAAGGGTTACGGAGGTCAGACGGCAGTCGTTACATTATAATAACTTGTGCCGCCGAATCTAAAATCATGGCTCTAAAGCGTAAACTGAGGACGCAACTAAGAAAAACACGCTTGGACGACGAAGACGAGTGCAGGATATATTTTTTTTATAAAACTCGGTATGTGCATATACACATGAATGTGTAGGACGTAGGCAGCGACTGGCCAGTAGCCCGTGATAGATTGTCGCCTTGTCGCCATGATGGATCGCTAGTGCGGTCTCCGCCGCAAACACCACATGCCTACTTACATATTATTGCTACTATCAGGGCCAGGGAGAGTATGTACAACCTCTAGTAATTTATTAATGTGCTGTGTTATTTGGTAAAGCAATATTAATAATAGGTACAAGGAAATATTAAATTAGAAAGATGTTAAGGTCAAATCGCACTCTTAAGACAGACCATGTTAAAGGGCTCCGAAGTGTAAGCAGAGGATGCAACCAGCACACACAAAGCTTGAAGACGAAATCGGAGATATTTCAAGTATATAGGGCACTTCTATTTCAACTAAACTAAATCAGATAAAAACCCGATAGGTGGATTTTAATCATCCTTCGTTACCAATAAATAAAGTATTAGTCTATGCAGAACGCACTAAACAAGTTAAATATGAGCTTACCACCTGGACAAAGGACATGAAATAAATTGTTAGATCAACTCACATTTATCTTTTTATATTATAAAGCCATATGAACAAGAAATTTTTGCTCATTTACCCAATTTATTATCCTGCTCTTTTGGCCAGAGGTTGCCCCAATGTCGAACTTCAGAGAGTCGTCAACGCCGAATGACCCGTGAAAAATTACTTTTCGGAGGCGAGGACACGGTTGCGATCCTCAAAATCCGATAACCGACCACGACGCCTCAACAAGCCGGAGTTAATCCTTTTAATATGTAGTTATTTAAATGACGGAACCGCAAGTCGCATACACGCACGAGAATCGCCATTGTTTGCCACCATTTTATTGCCCAACTCTACATTGCGCGCCCGTCCGTGGATATGAAAAGTCGGTGGTCGGACAAACAAATTACTAGAATTGAACGCAGTCCGTAATATTGGTTATTTTTTCGCAAACGTAGAAGTCGTTTGCTTGAGGCGCGATGAAGGTGAAGTGATTCGTTGAAAACTATCAATTAGTTTGATTAGTAGAAATAACGTCCTAAATCGCCGGCGCCGAAATCGGACGCTTCATTAACGCAGGAATACGGCGCGACCCAAAGAAATGTCACGTCGGAATCGCTTTCCGAGAAGCGTAGCGCTACCGGAGCCTAAAGGGAATTAATAAATACAAAAGGGTTATAAAAACTGTGACAGAATTAAGAGCGGGCGCGTTAAAAATGGCGGTGTGCGCGCGACTGCGACGCGAACAAGTGAAACATAATGCGCGAAACAAAGCAGCCGGAGCGAATGCATTAAATCATTTTTAATTATGTTATGGCGCGCGTTGCACGGGTCGGGTTACAGAGGCTGCTGGCATCATACCGTGCGGTTGCGCGCACTAATCACGACGAAGCAAGACCCTGTCACATGAAGTCTCATCCGCTCGCTACAGTGTACTTCGCAATTTAATTTGCACTCGACTGCAACGCAACCTGGCGATCTTTTCTAGACAAAGGAAAAAAATACACAGGGTCAGATCAGGACATATTATCAAAGGTTCTCATACCATTTGTTTCCAAGATACATCATCAGTCATCTTCGCTTCAGGGCGCAGGGTACCGTATTATCATGATCCTAATTATGGAACAGTGTGTCACCGGTCCGCAGGTTCGCAATAACAAAATTTTCAGGCCTGGCTATACAAACTTGCTTTAATATGTATTACCTACTAATGATATTTCGACTTTGTCTATCATAATTTCAGCCGCAGTAAGTCCATTGCTGGACATAGGCCTCCCCCAAGGACTACAGAATGACCGGTTGGTTGGTTAACTGCAATCAATACAGGAGCTAACAAACATTTTGATACCTTTAAAACAATGCTGTTTTTACCCTTACCAAACAAGGGCAATCCTTTAACTAAGGCATTAAACATATTTCAACCGTTATCTATTGTGGTTACATCCCAAACTATATGGCTTCCAAGCCTAGAAACGATCATATTACCTAATAGTGCTAAGTTTTGTATTGTATACATTTCTGAAATAATTTCTCCTGTATCTGAATTATGTTATGTACTAACACAGAATTATTAATATTATGGTACTACCCAAAACCCAACCCATGATGAGAGATGTTTCGAAAACATTCTGTAGCTGGCCAAAAAGATACTATTATCTAAAAGACATTCCAATGGCTATCCATAATGTAGTGTTCTTATTTCATGGTTGATTGAATGAATTGATATTTTTTATCCATTTTTAACGTTAAATTAGGATTTTAATGAAAAGTCTTTTTTTACATGCATTACTTTATTTGTAAACACAGTTTCTCATTATTATGACATACCTGTGACGTCATAATATCATATATCGTCACAAACTAGTAGTTCGTGCGCGACAACCAAACATAGCCTTTGTCGTGAGCGCGCCCGCACAATGTTGCTCTAAAATCATGGTGCGATACCTTTAACGATGAATATGATGATAATATTGTCATATAAAAATCCCAAATAGAGTCTTTTTCACTCTAGAGCTTTCCGGGTTGCATAATCGGCTGGTTGCTTCGGAGCCCTAGGGTCCGCTTTCCTACTTTTTGTTCTCCACTGCGCCCGGTCTGTGGCATCTATGGTAGGATGGTCTCACCATTAACGTATTTAAACTACTCTTAATTCGAATATAATCGTAAAAAATCCTTGGCGCTGTAATACCTGAATTATCATGATGACAAAACTAACGTTATACGAGTATACCCATGCAGGTTTCGCATGATATCACAAACATTAATTTTGTGTTAATCATTACGTAATAATTCAGCAATAAGTATTCTAATCTATTCTAAAGCTGGAAAAGGGGGATAATGTGCCTATAGAATAAAGAGACAAATGAGAAATAGTTCCGACTCGCGCTACAGAACTCGAGTCATTCTCCGGGGCAAATCGTGAACAAACTTAACAAGACAAACTATTTCATAAGGTAAATTGGATCCAGACAAAGCTTAAGCAATAGGTTAAATACAATTTGATTAATTCAAAGCGCTATATGTAAGCACAGCATAGAAAAAATATTACTATATACTTTGCGTGCTTTAAACATGACAAATGTTTTGAAAAGATCGATACTGATGCAAATCTGCTTCGGCGAACTGAATGGGATTTTGTAGCTAATGTGAGCCCTGGTGCAGGATCCAAGGAAGTGACCGATGTTCACTGACTAATAGAATGCACACGTCGATCAGATGCCACGCGTGGTTTTCATCGCTGCACAAATTTGCCACATCGAACAGATATCGAGCGCGCGACAGTTTGGCCGAGCGGAATGCATGACCGATCGTAGCAAGAAACAGCGTCGCTTCTCGCCGGTGAATGAAGCGATTAGCGCTGAATGGTCACCGGCACGCGGAACCAAACGCGCGGCACGACGGCTACAGCCACGCCGCGTATTGTCTCAGTCCGCTTACTTGACCCGTGCCCCATGTAAAAAACTTCGAAATCCTCAAAAAACTAATAAAGATCGATAAAAAGAAAGCGACTGGACTTTTTAATTGGATAAAAAATGCTTACGATCAACTTTTTCTCCTTTTGTCAGACCCTTTTATTACTCGTAACTAGATGAAGATGCTCACCATGGTATGCTTTCACTTTGTTTAGATTTAGATCCACGCAAGTTAACCGGTTTTCTATAATAATATCTACGTGTCTTAAAAGCCTACATAAGAAAATCTACAACACTTAATCGTTAGCGCGACATCTCTGGGCGTTCAATACTATTACCACTTGAAATCGTGCTGATGCATATCGAATTAGTCGTTCTTTGTATCTACAGTTTTTAAAGAGTACTTGTTTAAAATACTATTGATTTTTTGTCGGTTTTCGTACTGAAAAGGTGCATAGCATACCACTCTTTATTTATGACATCGATAACTATCCTTGTGATTGCGTATTTATCTTAACTAATCGAATAAAAAAGGAAGCGCAAGAAGTGTTAGCTCAGTAGTCAACCGTATTTATTAATTACATAAAAACTTACAGAGATGAATTCACAGCATTAATCGCTATGACCAGAGATTACCATTCGATAGAGCGTGTCAGCGAGTCCTTACTAAATGCGGGCCATTCAAGACCTTTTCTCGTAACCGTCCATATCGTCACATTATTTCCTCCGCATTTGAAAATCGAATCTCGTTGGAAAATCAGCTCGTTTAGGATAAATCCTTCGGTAACAAGGCGTTTGTTAGGGTCTTGGTGCTCGGCGTCGGCGGCAGGCGTTAATTCAACCCTGCGCCCGCGTCCGCATCTCATTTAACCCTATTAAGGCGCAGTCCCGCAGCCGGCCGCGTCACTCAACGTCACTCGGTAAGCGGACACATAAACACGTCTTTAAGTATTACTAGCCCACCAACTGTACCTTATACTTACAGCTTCTTTACGTTGTCTGCTATCATCGTCGTCTTTCCGTCATTTTCAATAATTATAAGCGCAAACAGGCGTTTTAAAACACATTGGCACTCGCACGCGCTAAGTTTATCCTAGCGTAGAAATATGATATTATTTAATATAAATTTTTAATAATAAATATAAACAATTTCATTAACATCCATACTAAAATTATAAGTGCGAAAAAGTATTTGTATGTCTGACTTCTGTTACGCTTTCACTGCCAAACCGCTGAACAGATTTTGATGAAAGTTGTGAATATAGTTGAAGACCCAGGGTCAAACATAGGGTACTATTTGACGCGGGCAAAGCTGCGGGAAACAGCTAGTACAATATTGTAATCTGCAAGTGGAACGCTCTACTTTTGTTACTTTGAAAATTTCGATATCGTTAATTTGAAATTCTGAAGCGAAAACCGGCTAATGGTCTTATTCAAATTTGGAATAGTGCAACTGCAAGCCGAGGGATAAATCCGGCTACGTAGCCGTGAGCCGATGCAGGCCGAGCGCCGTAATGAGCTAATGCGGCATGCGCCGCCCGCGCCGGACCTGCAAAATACTGAGAGCACAGAGGGGTTAACACCATTTCTTCCAGGATGTCGCCTTATTTATTGCGCTATGTTTTTGGATGTTACAAGTACTTACATAAAACACACAGAAAACGAATAGATCCAATTTCTAAATACATATCATATGTACTACTTGCTTTTTGACATTGAAATTTCGCAATCAGTTGAAAAAATGCGAAAAACCGGTAACGTAAGTCAGGTTAGGTTAGGTAAGTAGAAATACAACTATACTGTGACTATACTTTTTAGATTAGTAGAGAAAAATACATTTGATTACAATTATCTTTATGGTGCTTTTCTTGCGAATTGATGAAGTGTTTTTATTATTTAAATTGCATTACACCAGGGTGTGCATGGTCGATTGAGCCTAGAAAAGTATAATTTGTCATGCTTAGAACTAGTGTTGTCTTGTCTTTCACTACATGGGGAGTCATTATCCAAAACGGAATTGTTTCTTCAAAGATTTGGTTGATTACCTGTTGGTAGATGATAATTGTATTATGTTTGATAGCAATCTCTTCCAGCTCTGTTTCATATGTTCTGGACTTCAACTGTTCCACCTCACTACAATCCACTTCCATATTTCGATTATATCAGTAGTGGCAGCCAGGATCAACATACAGTACAGCAAAAGGATCTTACTTATCAAAATTTTTACAAAAATCAAGAATTAACCGAAATTTTTTAATTGGTACAGATAATTTGTATGGATATAGTATAGTATAGCATTTGCTCCATAGTTTTTAAGTATATACAATACTATAATGTTCATTAAATTTACTGTGATATAGGTAACAAAAATATATTGTATTGTATAGTTAATTGATTATATTGCAAGGATAGTATAAATTAATAAAAAAAAGTTTTTAATGGCAAACTTGAGAGACACCCCACAATTTGGAGATTTTTACACATAATATAAGTAGATAAGGAAGGAAAGTAAAAGTTCTTAAAAAAATTGCACCTTATTATGTCCTTCCCTTACATTGTGTCTGGTCGCATACCTCCCGTAATGCAGCAATGCAGGAAATGCACGAGAAATTTTATTCTAATGGACGTTTTAACTATTCATGCAGATGTGCATGAAAATTTGAATTCTTCTCATGTCGTGTTCGTGTCCTCCGCTAAGTAATTGTTTGCGCTTTCCAAGCTTTAGAATATTTGAAATACTGATCGTTCCATTATCATTCTGAGAATTTCATTTACATAGCTATTACCGCTTCCGTTAGATGATAAGAGGCGAACAACAAAACCCTCCATAGCTTTTCTTAGAAATAGTAAACCAATCAGTTTTTGCCTTGAACATGTTACAGTAATTAAAACTGGTAATGTGAAAACAAAAGACAATGCCTATTGTTCTATGTTAACGCGGAGCGGACCAATCGGCGAGCGTTTTGAAGCGGTTGTAATTAAAAATTCAAATTAGGAAGCGTCCCCTCGCGACGTCGTTGGTGATTACACAGCGTTAATTACGGCGGGCCAATTAAAACGGAGGGCGACAGAGCGGCACGGAGTTTAGCCAATGGGAAGACGGCACTGAAGCGAGGCGTGGTAATTAAGCGAAAGGGTTGATTTTCCGGGCGTTCTCGGGGCGGTTAATCAACGCCCGGCGCCCGCCACTCCCTGATATCACTTGTTTTACGCGTAGCTACCTAGGGATTTTGGAGGGATAAAAATAAGCCATACAATTAATCAATGTTAATTAGGTATTTATTTATTTACTAGGACACAAAACATAGTTTTCAATTTTGTGACAAATTCGCTCTCTATGTTAATTTATTAGTTTTAGGAGTGTTGTTAGATCTCATTTTTATTTAATTTTATATGAAAAATATAAATAAGATCTAATAATGTAATGTTTAACGAGCAGTTGTTATGAATTTTTAAAGCTAGAGTGATTAGACCATAGCGATCTCTACCTTTTGCCCGAATCTGCACTTAACATCAAGAAAGATCGTTTTCAATCGCTGAACATGAATTTCACGAAACAAACGCTCAATTTCGCCCGAATACGGGCACTCCCTCAAAAGTGGAGCGATAAAACTACTTTTCCCCGGTAAGTGTAGTAAATGAAGACGTACTTACGCAACACCCCTTCAAAGAAACAATATCGCGGGTTTATTTGCATGCAGCAATTCATCGGGACGTAAAACAGATGTAGGTGGAGAGAATTGAGTTTACCCGCACTCCGCGCCGCTTCTTTGCGTACGCAGTGTTGCCATGTTTTACGCAATTTGTAATTTTCCACAAAGGAATGCGTAATAACTTGTATGTCGTCACTTTTTTTTACTACGTTGTACCTATATACAACGTAGTAGTTTGGATGGAGGCTGCTGCCAACCAGTCATTTTGGAAATCATTAGGAGTGTCCTATGTCCAACAGTGGACTGACTGCAGCTGAAATGATGCTATGGTCTTACACACTGGAAACTCTACTTATATAAAAAATAGTTGTCGTTTTTGAATTAGATCATTCTCAGATTGTTATTTTTTGTCTAAAATTGTACAACTAATAACGATTAGTTAAAAAATTGACGACTATCAGTAAAATTAAAAAAAAAAAAAAAAAAAAAATCACGCAGTTCCTTAAACATCCATATTTAACAAATATTGTAACAATGTTAGTTTATTAATTTTTCTTGTGAAATATTTATTGCAAAGATTTTTTCCTGCTATCCAACTTCGCCACCCCTGAAGGCGATAAACGGACATCAATGTGAAGTATAGTGAAGTGTATGTCAAGATGAACGACGTAAAATTTTACGTTTCTTCAGTAGTCCAACTCTCTCTAATTTAAGATATCCTAAACTCAATCTACATCTACACTAATCTACAATAATATTATAAAGAGGAAAGATTTGTATTTTTGTGTGTATGTTTGTAATGAATAAACTCAAAAACTGCTGTGCCGATTTCAAAAATTATTTTACCATTGTAAAGCTACATTCACCCTGAGTAACATAGGCTATATACCGCAGGCGGAGCTGCGGGAAACAGCTAGTAAATAATAAATGCGAAAGTATTTCTTTTTTGTATCTTCCTCAAACGCCTACTCATAATAATTAGTGGGCAGCAGTAAGGAGAAGGACACAAAATGCTTTCCATTACCTAACAAAAGTACTGGTTCCACGGGATTTAAGTACGCTTGAAAAACCGAGACTAGTGTATTGATATTTTGGTCAAAATTTTTAGTATATTTTTAATTTATAAAATCTTTCTGTTTTTCCCAATGGTTAACTGGTACAGTATGCTCTTAGCATTAAGTCTACTAATTATTATAATTATTTTTTACTTGTGAAACAGTTTTATTATTAATAAACTTCCCTATGTCAGTTTTTCGAGCATGGCAACCCCACGCACCTCCTTCCTGAAACCGGCACTATTTGCCTAAACGCGGTGTTTTATCCTTCATCCCGTTTGTTTGTGCCAATATATTACGTTTTCAACGACGTAATGACCTACCAACTGTTTTTATTTTACTTTTATAGCTTCGCAAGTTCAATAATGCCGAAATAAGACGAGATTTACTTAGTTCCATGTATGTACATGTAGATAAATAAAAAATGATCATTTTTGTATACTTGAATAATTCTGATGGTTGGATTGCTTGGAAATCTGAATCGAATCCAAACGTTGAAATATTAGTTAACTTTGCATATCTATATATGCAAACTAAAATAGTATGCATACCTAGGTAGATTTGTAGATTCAGTCTTTTGTCATTAAAATAATCTGTCGTAAATAATTAAAAAATAGTTATGAGACGACGTTATAATACTCAGAATTATCATTTGACACGTAAATAATTCAAAACTGAATACATCAGAAAGATTTATCTCCGCAGCTCTTAGACAAAACAATCGAACGTTTCATTAATCTGCCTGGTTTCAGTCGAGTTATTAACAAACCCGATGAAATATAAATGATCCGCGTAGCCATTCCTGAAGGAGAGTTATTCTACCCCCCCCCCCCCCCCTCTCGCCCAGCCGTCACCGGCAGAAGAAAAATGCTAACACGCCCCCGCGAAAACTATTAGTTATTTTGGCACCCCCTCGCTTCGATTACGGAACTCTGCTGATTCTAAACGCTTTCCCTCGCGGCTGATGTGACCCAGTTATGTTTGTATGCTTTTGTTTAGTTTTATGGAACTTATGTGTCCTTTAATGGATGACATTAAAATTTCGTATTAGTACCTACTTCTTTGACGCTAGTATTTCGTACTAGTAATAATTCAACACGATATGTGTATAAGAGACTAACCCCCCTATTCATACTACTAGCCCGCTTTTCGCCCCCGCGAGAAATGAGACGTAATGAGTTGCGAACCGCATCGCCGCCATTTTGATTTTTGTTATTTCCCAAAATCATAGTATTCCCACGAGTGTAAGGGTACACAAACTGTCGCACCCAGCAGAGTAAAAAAAAACAAACAAAAAAATAAAATAAACAAACATTAAATAAGTCCAAATTAACTAATTTATGTTTAGTCCCTTTCCGCCTTCTCTATTTTTGACGTGAAAGAACGAGACGAAACATAAATTAGTTAATATGGTCTTATTGAACGTTTGTTTATTTTTATGAATAAAAGGGTAACTTAAGGTGACATGTAAATCTGAAGAATTGAGTTTCCGATTGTATTTACATTCGTAATACTTGTGAGATTAGAAACAAGCTTATCTCAGCGATTTCATTATTATTGGGTCAAACACATTTTGATGAGTCTTGAATCTACGATTGCGCAATACCATACTCGGATTGTAATTTTTTTTAGTTTAAAACTAACGCAACCACTAACATCTGCTATGTTTTATTGTTTTAATCGTTTACTCAATAACCTTGCGCCCCTCGGTGGAGTTAGGAAAACAATCCAAAATTGAAATCGTACTGATGAAATTCTAAACGAGATAAAGGATATTGCCCATAAAAGTTTCACTGCTGTTAACTTATTTATGAACTCTGTATATTTAAATATTGTTACGAGCTGGGGGTTCCCAATTTGGAGAAAAACACCTGATGACTCGGAAAAGTCGTTTATTTCCACAAGGATGGTCGCCGACGTCACTTAACTTCACTGATCACTCGCAATTGTACGAATCACTTTTCTGATGAATCGCCGAAGTCGTAGGTCTCACTTGTTCTTCGCACTAGTTTCACTACTGGATCGCACAACTCCAGAAAGGTAAGAGGGAGACAGCGATACTCTCGGTCTCGCTCCTTTAGTTTCTCGAACCGGTGATCGAGAACGAACCGAAGTGTGAGAGCGAGACAAAGCGATAAACCAGAGTGAGACAAGCAATGTACTAGATCGTTCGCGCAATTATTCCCGTATGGAAACATCAGCGATTGTACGAGAAATTTCCGCGGGCAGGTCTGCTTAACCTTTTCCAGTGGTTTTCAATTGTGGGGCCGCGATTCGTAACATTATGTAACATTTTTACGACTTGCACAATGATGTTGGTGGAGAAAGAGACTTTTTACCAGATTTTCTATTTGTATTTAATTCATCAACCAATAATCACCGAATGTCCTAGACTACCTTACGTTCATCTAGTTTGTAATCTTAACAAGAGGTTGTAACTAGTTCTCAATAGGAAATAGATGAAAAGACCAAAAACGCTTGATTATTTTCTGCTTGTTACCTGCTGGTTACCTGAAAAAATATGAGATTTCAAGAATCAGACAATTAATTAATAAAAACTTAATTCATTTTGATACCCATAGAAATGACCATATGTCCTCTCAATTTTTTTTTTTTTTTTTACATATTTAAACATACTTAACAGCTGCTAACAGTGTACAAAAACCAAGCACTAGATTTAAACGTACACTGGCATGACATTCATCGTCAAGTATAAAAAAAAAAATTTGTTGGTATCGTACACAACCTACAGCTACATGCTACAACTCTGCATCTGTACCCCAAGCACGAATATTTGCAAGTTTCGTAACGTAAACGTATCGAGTGGTCGACACGATAACGGAACATAACGAAAGGTGGAAGCACGAAGCACTATCGTAGGCATATCGAGACCTCGACACGATAACGTTAGTGACGTCATGCTAATGTAAATAAGGATGGGCAAAATCGAATGAAAGATCTAAAAATTGAATGAACATTTCGTTCAAAAACTATATCCGTATTTAATTAATAAAAAAGATTGTGATTTCAGGGCATATTAAACCTTAAAACTCGTCGAAATTTGATGCAATATGAAGAATTTGCAGTAAAAGTTTATATTCACTTAAAAAAAATGATTTCGTTGTTTAATTTATTATTTGAACTTTGTTTGGTGAGACTGCCGCCGCCGCCGCCGCCGCCGCCGCCGCCGCCGCCGTGCCACGGGCCATGCGTTTCTAAACGACCGAAGCGGAAGTACCTTGCACTTGAGACGATAGCAAAGCTCATTCACTAATCACTTCAAGGACAACCTTTGTTTTGAAATGAATTTGCGTCGTGAAACTTGTGATTTATAAAAAGTTTGGACTTATTTTATTTACTTTAAATGGATTTTCAGTGGATATTTCTGTGGATATTTGGAATATGTTTTTTGTGTAGGTTATAAAAGTGCAGTGTATATTCTGTAGAGGTACTCAATTAAAGAAATTAGGCTGGTCATATTTATTTATTTGTAAACAAAGTGATTTTTAAATAAACTGTGATGACGTAAGTATGTGCCTTATTTTTGTCAAACTCTTCTTCGTATAAGCATATTTTTCCAGTTATATATTCACCTTGCGCTTCAGAGCCTAGGGCACGTTTTAATCATATAACAATGGAGCGACTGCTGTTTGCCCTTCGTAAGCGTTATTAGGAGGCTAGGAGACTGTCTGCGGCTTAAATGATCACGATGATGATGAAGCCTGCATGTCCTAACCAAACTAAAAACAACTAAACAGAGTATGCTTTCCGCGGGAATCGAACCCGCGACCTCGGGGTCCTCGGAAAAACGACTTTATTAACCACTAGACAACAGAAGCAATTTTTGGCAAATTATATGCAAGTATAAAATAAGAAGATAAAATATTTTTCAAATAACCATTTCTACTTTAAGAAGATATTGTGTTTGTACATGTGGAACAATAAAGTATTTTAATAAATAAATAAGATATTAAATAGTACAAAATACGATGTCGAGGGGTACTTCTTGTTTGAATTAATCATTTTATAACAAAATGTATCAATAAAATCACTTTTATTATTATTTTAAGCTTCCAATAAACTCTGACGAATGTTTTCTCACTGCAAAATTTTAAGTGACAAAACTTTCGAGAAACTCGCAAGCCAGCCTTCGACAATTACGATACCATACGTCATTTTAAGCATTCGTGCTCGCTATCTTCATACAAACTGCTTCAATTTACGTTACCTATTCGATACGAAGACAATTCGAAACCTAATGTAAATATTTGTGCTTCGAAAACTAGTTCTAATTACGCACACTAGAGGCGCTGTTCAAGTGCCCATACTAAATGCTCACGTTAACGATACGAAAGTTTTTTCGATAGTGATTCGTGCTTGGGGTACTGCAGTGCCGCGCGCACGCATCCAAGTGATCATGTCCCGGTATATATCACACGGGGTGATTCTTTAATACGGTAATTTAAATGATTTATTCCTTTGCGTCCTTCACTCGTATTATGAAAATTTAAAAAAATCTTAAGTAATTTCACAGTTGACAGTTATTTGACACTAGTTTTTTTTTTTTGTTTTGCGTCTCTATATTATTTCTTCTGCTCAGTTAAATTGACTATTTTATTGAGAGTCGATTTCACCAAAATCGTTCCTATACAAGAGTAACGAATCTAAGCA
Organism: Euzophera pinguis; assembly: GCA_947363495.1. NCBI lineage: Eukaryota > Metazoa > Arthropoda > Insecta > Lepidoptera > Pyralidae > Euzophera > Euzophera pinguis. The sequence goes on from OX376163.1 coordinate 10,575,063, forward strand.
TTAACAATCTATGGCACACATTTTTATTCTACAGAGATAGAGTCTTTGTACCGGAATCATACGTGGATTAACAGTACATTCTCGGGTTAACTTTGTGATGAAATGTAAACTTCATTATACGAGAGTAAATTGCGTCATTATCCTTGGAATAAAACTTATCCGGCTTTGGTGAAATCGGGTTAAATGTGTCTTGTAATAATATGTAGGCACATTTATTACTCTATCGTTTGCCTCCCCCAAATATTAAATCGTGCAAAGACTTGTTTGTCACTCATAAATAAAACATGTTTTAATGAGGAGTTTATTTATAAATCTTAGGTTTTCTTAAATTTTTAGAAACCTTTAACTCTCGTAATGTCCTATCATATACCATTTCACATATAGTTCGTTGTTTAGTTATAGAGAAATCATACCATGGCCTGCAAACAAGGCCACAATGACAGATGCCTGGTCATCTGTCATGGCCGCATCCGACACAATGCTCCCTTTCTAATTGACTTTCCTGTAGTTACTCCCGATGACGTCACCGCTTTTATCCGTCTTCAAACTCAAACTGTATCGATAGTAATGAAATTTGAATGCAACGATTAAAACTGGGGTAGTCGTATGATATTTTGGTTGAATATCCCATTATCGTTATACTCGTAGTTTATCGACTTCGGGCAGCTTTGTGTAAAGCTTCCTGAAAGTAAATCAACATCTACAAAGAGGAAAACTGTTCTAAAATCCTAAGCAACCTTTTTACTGGTGACGCCAACTGTTTATCCCTTACCTATTCTACATTTTATTTAAAAATTGATTCCTGATTTCAAATGATTGCAACGGACGTACTCATATGATTTTCTCATATGTGTTTTGTATTCGTGTGTCTATTTCATTGTCCTCACATTAGACGGACACATAACTCGGGGTTACATAACGAGCACAAAAGGCTGACACTTGCACACATGAACAAACTTAGTTTGCACATACGTAGACAAAGCACACAGTGACGTGAGGTCATCTCCCCTCATTAGGTGGTTAGTTTTCCGGGCGTGTCCGCAGACTCCGGCGGGGGACGCGAGGGGGGTGGGGATGGGGTCAGACGGGAAGTTACTTAATTAATCCAGCCGCGTCCGCCATTGGCCGGGAAAGCGCCGTCTCATCGCCCACGCGTTAATTGGGCGGGCGGAGATGCCAAGCGCTAATGAAACTCCATTCTCTTAGGTATTCGGCTATACAGATGTCGGTGTAGGCTGTGATACCTATCAGTTGGTTTCTTAGCTAATTTGTAAAATAAATGTAGGTATTTTTTCGCATTTTCACTTTTTCATTTAATTAAGTTTTATTCCAAGGATAATGATGCAATTTACTCTACTCTCTTACTTATAAAGTTTACATTTCACTACACAGTGAATATACTGTTAATCTACGTATAATTCCGGTACAAGTTCTCTGTCTCTAGAATAAAGATGTCTGCCATCCATTTTTTATGCTTAGATTAGTTACTCTTGGATAGGAACGACGTTGGTGAAATCGGCCCTTAGTATGTTAATATTACACTAAACTCTAAACTTTATTCAACTTGGAACGATATGTGCGAATATTGTGAATTTACAATAATTTCAACAACATCTTTTACTAGCGCGAAAATCTCATTACGAACATACTCGACATTATTTGGAGGCGGAAGATAGTTTTGCTCGTAATATAGGACGTGGCGTCATAACGTGATTTGCCGCACCTACCCTTAGGCGGCTACATTACAACAGAATGAAATTACGGTATCAGCATTTGCTTTTAAAAGGGGAAATAGAAAAAAATATATGAACCTCGTAGAGCGTTAATAAATATTGTAGTAGGCAAGGAGTTGGCTCGAAACTAATATTGCTCTCGTCGCGTCAAGTGAACGTATAAAGCTCAGATTTAGCGTGAGCCGAGCGGGGGCTGAGCAGGCGCGAAACTCCCAGGTAAAGTACCTACTTACACCTCGATATACGAGCAAACGTAAATTATAATATTGTGTGTGTCGACGCTAACCCTCTCGCGCTCACGTCCTCGCGGGCGGGCGTGTGTGCGCGCCCACTGAAAGAAAAGCAATTTCCTCCAGGCGCGGCGGACGAGGGGGCCGCGGGGGGCTGAGGTCTCGCGCGAATATAATTTTGTTCATTTTTTTCATTCGGGCGAGTTAATTCGACTTCGCGGCGGAGTCGGCTATTGATTAGGGCGCGTCTTACGTTTTAATTTGTTTGCGCGCGCAGCCGATGCACCGCCGAGATGAGCTCGCTTCCTCCCGCCGCCGCCCGCTCTCTAATGAAGCCTCGCTAACTACACGCTAGTAATCATGAGCCTTTTCACAATCACGCTCCAAAGTAAAATGTTTGCTCTCGACTAACTAGCGCCTCGTGAGTCAACAAGATCTCTTTGCTCTTAAAATGAGAATGAAAACTGACATATTTTATGGAAGTTATTCAGGACTCTTGAAAGAGGATAATTTTTACAGTGTATGCAGGATTTTAAGTCACTTTCCGCTTGCTCTATGAGTTCATACTATGTTACATTAACAATTTGATGAAGGTTTGGTTTGGGATTATACTCTAAAACTCTCTAGCTCTTGCACATTTTTTCCTGGTTAATATCAAAGTACACACATAAGATTACGTTCAGGCCGAGGTAATACTTTTCGGACAATTGATTTTTGCCTAGACCTAGACTAATAACCAGGAGAATAGGTTAATTCAATGAAATATTTATGAGCAACTTCACGCAATCAGTTGGGGCAAGTAGTCGTCGTAAATATTGTATGTGCAAACTAGTGGTTTACGTACCCGTGGAACAAACACAGTTAATTAAATTGAAAAACTCCTTATTCTAGATCTAATTTTCATAATTGCATCACTCAGTACATAGCAGGTATCTCGCTGTCATTTTCGTTATATACCCGTCCTAAGGGGGGTGAATTGTAATATCTCGCTCAGATTTCAAGCGACGTCGTAATTAACGGTGCACCGTCCGGGACGGGGGTGCGCGACGCCATTGGTCATCTCTGTCCCCCCACACCCCACTCCTCAAACACTCCTCACTCCGTATACCTCCCAGCTAGAGAAACAACGCCGCCTGCATGTGACACATTAGTAAATGAGACGACATTCGTTACGAGCTGTACGCGGCCAGGAGTTTCCTAGTTGGAAACTTGAGTGGGTTTAGGATACCTACCGTGGACATGTAAGTGTAGATGATGAGACGTGAAATACGGTCGAATATACCAACATATAGCTAAGATTTAACTAAAGGAAACGAAAAAAAACATATCTACAAAATAATACAAATTGGTTTAATAATTTACGTTTCTGATAGTACTTCTAAAGGTTGATGACAACAAGGTAGTAAATATATGGAATTGGGATTGCTGGCTCCTTTTTTTTTATTTAAATACATGAGAAATTAACTACAAGGTGCGAATGTTTAGACTAAGCTCATTCAATAAATCTGTGCACTGCCACCTCCGCTCGGCCATTAAACCTCTCGATAGTGGATCCTCTTCAGTGCTCACTTTGTTTTATTACTTTCATTTTATTGTTTTAATTTGTGTGCGGGTGCGCTATTTGCGTGCGCGCAGTTTGTCGCCCGCCCCGCCCACAGAGAGGCGGCCAATGGCGCACCGCCCGCTAACGAACACGCGTCCGCGCGGCGTGCGCGCGCGCATCTCGCCGGCCGCTCGCCGCCGCCGCCGCTGCGTCTCCGCGACAATGTTCATTGTTTCAAACGCGTCTCATTTTGTTTTAGTTCCGTCCGAGTCTGCTGCGACGCGCGCCTCCCACCTCGCGATAATTTCAATGTCGCTGCGTATATTCTGATATTGACTGAGATTCCACTCGAAGCAAGTTTTGTCGTCGGAGGCGCGTTTCGTCAGAGCTACTCAATAAGCAATAAACCATTCGCCTGAGAGAAGTTATTTAAACTCTGACTGGAACTCGAATTGAGCCCACGCCTTTACACCTTTTAAAGGTTATTGTGTTTCCGAAACGCTAAACATAACCGTCAGCGGTTTATAGACATCACTTACTTACGCATGTAGTAAATACTCGAAGCTCCCTGGAGTACATGCAACAGATTATGTTGAACTCGACATGTTTGTTTAAGTACTTATTACATCGCCGGAATTTAATCGTTGTATCCCGTCACATGCGTATTCATTTCGCATGGTAATGATTTCTACGTTTTTTCTAATGGTTACCGTAATATTCGACAGTAATTTCTTATCTCGTTCCTTAAAATTATAGGAGGTAAAATATTGTGAGGTTTTTGTCCCGTTACTAAAGAACTATTTTTTTTAATTCTTTGATTGCACTTTACACACTGTTTAATTTTTACTAAAACCTTAAAATATTTATTATGACTTAAAAATCTTGTTTTTGTTTGGGTATATTTGTCGTTAGACCAAGAGCTAACCTTCCAAACAACTTATATAATTGATTGCTACGTTTTTTATTCAAATGTTTTCTATTTCTTCGCGTACGAAACCGGAGCGGGCGCGGCGTCGAACGAATAATATTAAAGGGGAAACTAAGCAATTGATAGTAAAAATGGGTGGTGAAATAGAAAAATATCGTCGGACGCATTCGTGGCCTGGTAAAATATTCAATCGGGGCAATTCGGGTCCGCGTATAAATTCGGTCCCGCCATTATTTGTAGCATCCCCGCGACCGAAAATCGGTACCTACACTGATAGTCGTCATTTTTCTTGTAGGTATCGTTAATATTTTACGGGTGCGTGTCAACGGTTTATGGGCTCACTCTTAACACTAAAACGTTTTAGCCGTGCTCTCATTGTTTATACATTTCACTATCGACGTTTTTTATAGTTTATGGCCTCAGAGTGCTCTTTGGGGTTATGCCACGCGCGTACTCGTGTGACGTTTTCGATTATACACCATTCTCTTATATTTTATTGCAGAATATGTTGTCGCCGCGATCTACTTCAGTCTAGGCCGGGCCTGATTTATGACTTTGATCCTCCGATTACCTATTAATCATGGCGCGTTACAATAACACAATATCTTATTATTGAAACCGTGTTGACTTTATGGCAAAATATCTATAGGAATCAAATTGGGTAAGAACAAGTTTCTTTCTTACATTTACTTATTTCTAATATTTTGGTGTCTGTCCGCCATTAAAAAAATTTTGCGTATTCCCAAAGTAGTTACAATTAAATTCCAATATATGGAAGACAAAGGCTGAACCTTTTCGTATCCAAGTGTAATTATCCACCGGAGTTTGCGAGCTTCGAGAAAGAATTGCTCGCCTCGTAGGGCGGTGGAGGGGGGCGTGGAGACGTGGGAGGGGGGAGGTAGGCTCACATGGGACGCGCTCTAATGAGGTGCCTGAAAGCGACAATGTCTTTGAGCAAAGCAAATGTGTAGGTATCTACATATGGGGAGGCGCTTCCTATCCCTACATCCAACGCGCATTTGTGTGTAATGCGTTTATTTTAGTAAATAAATATATATTTGACTGTTTTATTTACTTTTACTGTATTCTTAGGACGGATAATAATTTGGTAATTGGGTGAGCGGTATGTTCCAGTTAAACATACCGCCCACCTACATGCCTTGAACAGTTCAAAGCACCAGGATAATCATTTAGAGAGATTCATGTAGATGATATAAGTTCTACTGTTTATTGAACTATGACTTAGTATAGGTCTTATTTTATCCATGTTTTCTGGTATTTACGTTCTTTTAATGATGTTTTTTGTTTGTCTTGTCACCTCCATGATAACTTTAGGCGAAGCTTGGGATCCATTAATCAACTACAAATCAATTAAACTATTGATCGTATCCTGCGTTTTATGCTAACTGATCGGTGTTCAACATACGACGGATACCGGCTTATAACAAAACTTGTCTTCGATTACGTAGCTCCAACTTATCCGAGTAGCTTTGAAATAGGAAAGCCTGAACGCTTTATAATACGTCTGGTAAAGGCAATAGACAAGAATCCTGCAAACTATTCTGCAGCAAGCCGAAAACTAGACATCAGAATATACTTGCAAAAATTTGCACAAATGAGACGTCATCACGTTTGACATAAATTATTACTGATGCTAATCATAAGTAGATAGTTACCTCCACTTTCTGCTTTGATTTGTAGCCTGAGAGAAAAAATCTGTGTTTTTGGTTTTGTCGTTACAGTAGTAGTTTTAACAGTTCTCAGGAAAGGCATGAGCATCCTTTCTAATTTCATAATCATAATTATTTATTCTTTTGTAAACATGTTGAATTCAAGATGGTACATTGAAAATATTAAGCACATACATGTTTATCCTACCAGGCATACAAAAGTGAAGTCAGTGGTGTCACACATCAACAACAAAATCATGCAAAACAATATAAAACCAGAAAATAAATGCGAGTTAATCTTACAAAAATTAGATATAATATAGTACGAAAGAACCTGAATGGTTCAGCCGCGTACCAAACTAGTCTGCCTTAATAATATCAAGAACCGATCCCACCGAAGGCAAACCATCATTATTGAAGTACACACTTTTCTTCAATTAACATGCTTTCTGACAAATTACTCGAGGAACTTATTAGTTGTATTCTTCCTTAGACACACTTAGTCCGTAATACTGATTTTTTTTTTCTTAAAATTGTCTTCGGGAGAAGGTACAGGACTAAAAGCCGTGATAATGAATACTTATCGTCCGACATGGTTTCAGTTTTTAAGGCAATTAAATATTCTCCGTTCTCGGTGGCTTGGTGTGGCAATATGTTTATGAAGGACGATGGCCAGACAAGCAATAGTAAGCAACATATATTCTTGAAAAAAAATTAAAATACTGCTTTGAATGGCTAAGGAAATAGAACGTTCGTATCAGAGCTAGCTCACAAGTCTTCCGTCCTTATTTAATAATTCATTTAAGTTGGCTGCTTGCAAATGGTTCTACTCGGTTAAAGAATTAATTGAGTTATGAAAACAAACATCATTATAAAGGAGAGTTATCATTGTAGGTATATGTGGGAGGCTGCAGCGCGGCGGCAATACCGGTACCGGTCGCCGGCGGGCGGGCGGAGGGTCGCTCGCGCCTTCCGGTCCGCAGCTGGTTTTAATTTCCCGCGCGAGGCGGCGGCGCGTTAAGTTTAAACGGCCGGAGATGAGCCGCACACGTACTAATATCATGCACGGCCCGGGCCGTCGCCATAGCGACGCACTCAAATGACGTGTGTGCCGCGAGAGTGTGAGGCCGGGGGTAATATGATTTGAGCGGCGGGCCGGCGGGGCGCGACACCCCCACCCGGCGCCCGCTTGTTTGCTCTCCGATGCAATCGCGATACGAGCTCCCCCGCCCGCAGTCCTCTGTCCGGCGACACATCTCTCACCTCCGTCGATAACCGCATCGAATTCCTTGTTGCAAGCCACCGCATTCTATTGAAATAGATACGAGCCCGCTTATCCACCTACAGCTACTCGATTTACACGTCACCCCTTGCCGTACAATATCCAAGCCGTGCGACCGAGCGTGTCCTCCGACCTTCCGTATGGAATCCTTTACATTTGCGCTATGTAACTCGAAACCCACATGCCAATACCACCAACTTCAACGAGAGAATCTAAATTGCAAATAACTTAAAAGTTTCGTTAAATAACCTTTGCTCTACAAAATGAAAACGGAAGAAAATGTGAAGTTTGAACTAGTTTGAACCAGGACGTAATGCTGCCAGTTTCATGTTTGATATTATGACGAGTTCAGAAGATCATGAAGATCATAGTCTAACAAAGGTTTTACACCATTACTAGCGTATACATACAGTCCGCGTAGACACTCTGACGAGAACCGTCAGAATATAAATAATATTCAGTAAAACGTATTAAAAAAGCAATTTAAGTAAATGACGTTTACAAAATCTGCTAAAACCATTCAAACCTTTTTTCGAACTGTCATAAAAAAGGAAGTCATCGCCAACAATGCCAGTTTAAACTCGTTACATTCATAATAAATCCATCATGTTCCTCGAGCAACAGAGTAAACAGCGTCATATTCCCGTTCGCGGTTTTTGCTCAGTGAGTCAATCGCGTTCATGTCCCCTACTCGGAATGCGGCGCAGCGGAATCCCAAGAGTGGGCATTAGTATACGAGTATACGTCGGTGCGGAGAGAAGGCGGCCAACGTGGTGACAATTACGCGGTGCCGGAGCTCATTAGCTGCGGGCTCGCAGCGCTTCATGTATCATGTATCGCGCGTCTTCGCCACTGCCGCTCACAATAAAGCAATCAATCCGCGCCGCGCCGCAAACGAGCTGCCCCGACAAACCGCCACCACCGATATCCTAGCCCGATAATGACACTCCTGTGACAATTATTGCCGTCCGACCGGTCGACTGAGACATTTTGATATAACTTATAGATACACCGTACCGCGACCAAACTTAGCTTGCTCGACCTCGTGTCTATAAGGCTATCCTAATAGGGCATTGTAGTCGAGCGAGTCGTTTGCGCTGCGGTAATTGCGGCGCGGACGCCGGAGGCCGCGGATAATGCAGCACGTGATATATGGTACTACAGCTAATAACAGAGCAGGCCCTCGCGACGATTATCCCTTTACTCGGGGAAGACGAATTCGTATCGATCGCAGCGACGCTGGTCCAGCTAATGAGAGCAGGATTCGCTAGTTATTATCAAGTTCGCCGCTGGCCCGGGGCGCGATGAAGACGTCGCTCGCAGTCGCGGCCGGCGGCCCACAATTTGCCGGATTCTAGCCGTGCTGGTTCGCACTGGCCCGCAGCGCACTTTGTATTATATCTTCCATAATTGCGCCTCTCGCGGTGCGAACCACCTCCAACGACCACCACACGATCAACGGTAGTGGATAATTGCGCTATTGTTGCTCAGCGCCAACGAACGTATACAAACCTAGCTCACAAATCTTTTCAAGGAAGTTTTTGTGCTCGCTAAATTGGAGAAATGTTGTAGGGTATATATCGTTTCTAATGCAATTAAGCTAAAATAAAAAATTTAAGAGATTTAAGAAAATATTTATAATTACTAAGAAAATGCGATTATATAAAAAAATTAAAAAAATCACAGCGCCTGAATGAACTAACTTGCAAGTTTACTAAAAACTGTACTGCACCCATCTTTATGCTAACAATCATTAGAAAAGGTATTAAAAACTGGGTAGGGTATCACACACAAAAATCTAACCATATAAATAAAACTTATCTGTAATTAGGATTTACTTACATCGTAGTTAAAAACTGTAGCCGCCTCGCCACAAGTGATCGACGAGAACACATACGAAATTGAATTGAAATAATAATCTATTTAATTAGGAATATCGGAACACAGGTTTAGTTTAGCAAAGACATGAGATACAGAATATAAATATTTTTCTGTCATTAAGATCAATTACCCGCTTAGTTACAGGCGTTTTTAACCCGAATAGCTTTTCAGTTCTGAAACATGCGGGATGTCGATCAGCAGACCGTTTCCGCCACACAGATAGTCAGCGCATTAAAGGTCTAACCCTTAAATGCGCTGACTATCCGTAACTTCATTTCAAAATCCTTCGTTCCAGCTGGCTGGGCCGCGGCTCTATGTTCGTGCTATCGGAAGCCCAAGCGCGGCTGATGCTGCAAGCCGCCAAGTGGTCTGGCAGCGGGTCTGCCACGGTGGTGGACGTCGGGGCTGGCGATGGCGAAGTCAGCAGACGATTCGCCAATCTTTACTCTGAGAAGTATGCGACGGAAATATCTGGGTGCATGAGAAAAGCGCTGAGCAGTAAGGGTTATACGTAAGTATTTACACTCATGGCCACTACCCTATTACTAAGACTCCGCTACGTCCGTCTGTCACCAGTACCTATATCATGAACCGCAATAGTTAGTAAGTTGCGGCTATTACAGCAAATACAACACAACTAAAAACAGAATCAAATAAATAATATTTATTTACGGGATACAACAGACATGACTTTTTGCTGTTTTTATAGATCGTGATACGAAAACCCTTCGTTCGCGAGCCCGACCGCACTTGACCGGGTATTTATTATTAATAACACAGATTTAACAAACACGGTACGCTACGAGGACTTACATACCATTGCTACCAAATATCTACTCATAAAAACATTCATCATCATCTCAGCTACACCAGCCACAAGACGCCACTGCTGAACATAGGCCCTGATCACAATGTTGTGGGAAGACTATTGCCACAGCGCCAAAAAACTACCAACTGCCATTCAGGCCAATACTTTTCATACATTATTTTAATATTTTTTTCTGAAAGATGCGATTCTTGCGCTAGTTTAATTCAATGTTTTCCCTTTTATTAAGTGTTTAACCAGCTAAAATAAATTTAAATCAGTCGCTGATATGTAGACTTGTCGCTGGAGGACATACAATACAAATACTCTTTATTGCACCAAAACAAAAATTTTACACAACAAATATACAAGAAAATGAAGTACAAAGGCGGACTTATCGCTAGAGCGATCTCTTCCAGTCAAACCTTAGGGTGAAAGGAAAACTGTAGAACAAGGCGATGGCGCAGTATACATAGATCTATACCATATAATATCAATATATTAATAAACAAGTACATACTAAACTACATAAATAATATACATAATTATATTTAACAATATTTAAATATACATATATAAATACAATATATATGTTACGGTAAGAGTGATTAATTGAAAATTATTAATAATTATCTATTAATAATTACCGAAAGTCGAGGTAAAAGTGATAAATTAATCACATTTGTCGGTGTTTATTAATAATATAACCTTAGTACCGATAAATGTAATAACCCTAACAACCTGTACCTTTAATGCTACTTCTAACGTACTAATATAACGCTTTAAAGTTACTATAATATACAACTTGAACTCTGTATCAAATCTCAGAGGTTTGTTGTGCGAAATTTTCTCGCTCTACAAACACCTTAGAATAGAAAAAAAAAACCTAACCTAACCTTGCTCGTGTGATCTCAGACAAGTATAATTGTAAGACTGTGAGTAATATTATAAATAAATACCGCTGGTCAAAAAACTTTAACTTTTACCAATGTGTGTAGTGAATTATTAATAATTTATTAATAATTACTACTAAAAGTAATTAATTTCGATTGTTTAATCACATTTACCAAAACACGAGGTTATTATTAATAATGTTGTAAAATTATTAATAATTTTCAATTAATCAGATTTACCGTAACATATATATATGTGTATATATATATATAAATACAAGCAGTAATCAGAAAATAAAGAAAGTACATAAGATTACAGGTATACAACAGATTAATATTAGGAAAGAGAGGAAAAGTAATGAGAGTTCACAAGACGTTTAAATTGTGCAAGAGACAGCATTCCTGATATCCAAGGGGAGGTCATTCCATAGTCGAACCACGTGGACAGAGACAGATCTGGAGAAGAATTTTCAAAAACATTTAAATTTTGAATTTACAGTCACTCGTTTAATTACTACTCTCTATTTACAGACTATTAGATACAGACGACTGGTGGCGCACACAACAATTTGACTGCGTGTGCATGCTGAACCTTCTAGACCGCTGCAGCAAGCCCAAGACTATGCTGAGTCAAGCGAGGAAAGCGCTGGCACCTAGCGGAGTGTTGTTGTTGGCTTTGGTCCTGCCATACAAACCTTATGTTGAAGGTAACTAACGTGTTTTCCATATTTATTTCAATCCACATGTTATGCATACTGGTTTGCACCCCGCGTGATTTTCCACTGTTTCCTCATTCGACGAAGAAACTCCTTACATGTATGGGAAAAGAACTGTCTTAACCGAAAACCACAGTGCCAAAGCAATCGGCTATTTTCCATCGTCTTTCGTATTTGTTTACACAAAATTGTTATCGCATACCTAATATTTCTTCTTCATTCTCTTGTGGTGTAGTGTAACTAGAGATGGGCGCCTTCCCGGAAAATTTCCCATTTACTCCCAGAATTTTGAAAAACTTCCAATATTAAATGGGAATTTATTACTTTTTCCCTTTTCTTCCCCTTGCATTTCATTTTTTCCCTCTTGTATTTTTTCCCGCTGCCCATCTCTAAGTGTAACCGATGGATGTAGTGAGGGAGGCGCGTAAAAATTTAAAGCAAGCGGAAATATTTCTCTGTCTTTTGCTCAGGAAAACAGGCATTTATGATATTGATGTATGTTTTGTAACCGTTTTTCAGTGACAGCCGACCACAAACCGGAAGAGCGGCTGCCCATCCAAGGCTCCACGTTCGAAGAACAGCTAACTTCGTTCGTATCATTCATGGACGACGCGGGCTTTGCGCTATCTTCATGGTCTCGCGCGCCATACCTCTGCGAAGGAGATTTCGCACAGGCCTACTACTGGCTCGACGATTCTGTCTACGTGTTCACGCCGAAAGATGGCGCTACGTGAGATGTTTTGTGATCTACCCTCAAACGAAAATATTTAATCCATTGTCAATTTGCATCATTGTTTATTGTGTAAGATGTGAGCGTCTACACGATACTATGAAATTCAGATAATTATTCATAACATCGGCCACAACTACAAAAATCAAGTTTTAGAGCGTTTTTAAAAATTAACAAATATGCGAGTTCATGCTGGGTTGTTGATGTCCAACGTAATAGTGATCGTAAGACAAAAAGCAACACTTGATAATGAACATTTTTTTTATTTTAGTTAGTAGGTGAATGGAAACCATGGTTCCAAAATAAATAGGTACTTACTTAAAAACAATTATTTTACAAAGAAATTCTTTACTATTAATTTATTTAATATTTATTGAAGTGTATTGTATTTTCTAATGTAATAATTATTTTCTACAATTCATTAAATGTAAGTTCTCAGTACATAGGCGTAATTATAGCTATTCAATGTGTCGTCATAACTCTAAATATTCCCGTTTTCTCTATGAGTGTAATATCTTGGTACACGTTTTCTAGATACATGTCAATTAAATTAATAGTTATTGTGATCCAGTTAATAAAACCAATGAACAATAAAAGAATTGATGCACTCTGCTACCTCGCCTGGTATTAATTGATAATGGAAATCACGACAATTTTTATTTTTTTATTTTATTAATTTTATGATAATTCCGATGTTATGAAATGTCATCTTTAACTTTAGAAAAGAGACTACGAATTAAAAATACTCCAAAATTACTACAACATTTATTGTAAGGCTGCAACGCGCACACGTTTACATCGAAAACTTTTTGTAACAATATTTTATCAACTTATTGTTGTTACGCTGTAAATAATGTCACCATTTTTCATATTCCGCATTTTATACATTTATATTGTACTCGTAAAATATAACGTAAGTATTAATTGAAACTAATTTTACTGCTATTGTAAGACATAGATAGTTTGAATATCCAAATTGTTTATTTGTGTCAACTATCAAACTATCAACCTATATTAATAGTAGTTGTTTTCTGCCTGGCACCATGCATATCGGTAAGGCTCCAATTGATGTCGTCAAGAAGTCTTTTTTTTTGTCCCATTATTTATTGCACTCTAACCAAATTTGGATATTTGACGATTTTTAGCCGCAATTATTAAATTTCGAATTATTTAATATCTGTTCTATCGGTGTCCTGAAGAATGACCGGTGTATCAGTACAGTTGCTGAAAGAGCATTTTTTTTATTCCTTCAGTCACATGTTGCATGTGGTACAGTATTTTTTTTTAATGGGTCATAGACTAGCATAGTTTTTAAAATGAGCCAACCCATACCCCAATACAACAGATGTCTCAAAACTCATTCCACTAGTGTTTTAAGTTTATTTTTATGAACTAGGTATTCATTCATATTTAAAATAAATATATTTAAATTAAAAAAAGAAACATATGCCAATTCCATGGCTCCAATTATTTAAGATCTAATAAATGTGCCCTTGATTTTGCTATTTCATTTTCTGTCTGTCGATTCGCCGATTGTTAATGGAAATCATTCGAAATCGATCGAAAACCATTCGAGTCACCGATTGAGTCTTAGATTTCACAAACATCTTCCCTAAAAAATTACTGTAATATTATTTTCAGTTTAATTTTTTTTTAGGCCATGTAACAAGCACAAGCAGCTTGTTTTTGTTGGTGATAAGAACAAAGAACACCTGATATTTTGTACTCAGTAGTTATTTCGACTTGCAGTTTCTAGCAGACGCAAAACATATAATTTATATCAGAACATACACAAGACATATCCATAGATACATATGAACGGTGAAAAAAGAAACAAACGAATGAATCAGATTATTTATTTCTAAGCACTTCTTATCAATCCACTTGACGAGTAAATAAATACGATTCCGGCAAAGTAATTGGCAAGGCCAAACAAATAAGTAAATAAAAAATGAGACGTCTATTCTAAATGTATGATACCGAATGGCTTTTTTAAATAACCAATTATCACAGGGTGCCAATTCAATTCATAATTTTGCAATATGAACGAAAACCAATGCTTTTCTAAAAAGTAACCGAATGAGTTCGGTTTTTTACATTAACTCATTCATATGAGTACTTTAACTTATTCCAATCGGTTAGAGCATTTCTAATTTAATATATCAACAAACATTAAGAAAAAAAAAGCTAACAAGTTACAAAATAATATTTTCTAAAGTCTGCCGAAAATAGTTTAAATGTTATTAAACTGACGTAAAAATAATCTAACTACAATAATACATGAACAGTAAAAAATAATAACATGTACTTATTATACAGACAGACAGATAAAAATACACATTTACCATAAGTTATCATTCGAGGCTGGAAACAGAGTGATTTCAAATTTATGTAAATCACTGAGATCATTTTAGACGCAATGTGCCAAATATAAAGTTCAGTATCTAAACACCCTGTACCAAACTGAACCTTCCGCCGTTAGCTGTAAAGTGCTATTATATAGATGACTTTTTAAATACCATGGCGGATAATTAAAAGATAATTATTCACCTGTATAGATGTCTATACAGGTGAATAATTATCTGAGTACTTTTGCAAAGAAACGCTATATGTAATATTATACAGTTTTTTTTAACACTAGACAATTTTTTTCAGTTTGTTGAGTACGTGAAACGTGATGACTTTCAATAAAACAAAATAAGTAAAAACCCAGAAAAATTAAATAAACCTTGTTCATTTGTTTCGGAAGTCGAATGGTTTTCACTTGTATTCTGTATAGATACTATTAGAACGAGCGAACTGTAAGAGTGGTATCCCCTATGTAAGAAATATGAATAGCACTTTAGCTAACGTCAAACAGTTCAATAAGATGAAGAATCCAAAAACGCAATACTATTTAACCAAAATGTCCAATACTTATAATCCAATTAATAAAAAAAGTCATAGCAAATCAATTTTTGACTAGAAAGCTTAATCTAATACAGATAGTTTTCTTTATGATATATAATACTTCACCGAGTAGACATTACGGCCGGTTACATCAACTTAACACTAGGTTATTGTTAGTATTTGATGACGTCGTAATAGCCTCGTATAATTTTTTAGAGAATATACAGATTATATTGACATTATCTTAACAAATATATAATGTTATTTTTAACATTCACATAAAAATAGCTCGAATCATCGTTCCAGCTTGGCGGCGCTATGAGAAGCGGATCAGATCTTAGAAACTACAATGATTACTGCAATATACGTTTAATGTTATAAATCATTTACTATAACCCTATTATAATCGACAACAGTGCCGCCATTTTTAAGTGACAAACAAAACCTTATTAACACACAAAATGTATTAAATATTGCACATAGAATTAAATAACTTAATACGGTTTTATCGCTTTTATTAAAGAAATCGTATAAAGTTTTTTTTAATTCTATATAAATATTGCATCTTAAAATAATATGCCAGGAAAACATAGCTGTGTGGACACGGTTAGAGATTCCAAGTAAAATGAATTTACTTAATTTTTTACGTAAAGTATGTAGGAAATGAAATCATATAATCCATTTAACAACCTTATGCAAATGTCAAAACTAACCCGTCTTACTAAGAAAAAGGTTCACCAGTGTTTAAAAAGAACTGCTATTATTAAACTACGTTTTTCTATAGCCTAAAATTAAACAGTAGTCTAAGAGTACTTTAGTTATAGATAAACGTAATTTTACGATTTCATTTATTTAGACACGTGTTGAACAGATTTCCAACTTTTTGTAGTAAGACTGAGGCTTTAAGAATTAAATGTAAAAGTAGATTCGTAGCTGTGTATCTCTTGTTAGTTACTAAGATTTATAATATGTGATGTTTTCAACAGACCAAACTGGCACAACAAAACTAAGCTTCCTAATACATTATTACAACCTTGCACACCTTGAATGCCACGCGATTATAATTTAAATTTCATTATAATTTAGAATTACAGCACTAGGATACAAAACTTTAATTTTAAAGTAGGCTTTGCCTAATATTATTGCACTATCATACTTATATAGTACTTTCACAGTATTGTGATGTTTTGGAAGTATTAGCTAAATGTTCACGTCTTATTTCATACTTCAAATGATAATATATTGTAAGAACATTCTCTTAAAGAACAGACGATTTACCATGACGGCCTAATTCAGAAATCGTGGTAACCCCCTAGCACTAGGTACTACCATGGTATATTACAATGTACTAATGCCTTCGATATGCCCAGACTAACTTTCTCTTGGTACCGCTAAACTAATGTTCGACATCCCGGTACATACAATTTAACTTCAAAATTGATCAAGTATGCTGCCATTTTTGGCAAACAAATACATACCTTTCTTAGTTAAAAAGCGATTCTATAGCGATCTTGTTGCATTACTCCAGTCAAACTGTGCCTACTCTCAAACATTGTAGCGACACAATGTATTATCATCACTAACATTTACAAGCTATGTACAAAACAATAATGACCAACATTTCCTTTGATCATTTACTACGCACTGAGATTTCCATAAAAAATTTGATTTTACAGAATTTTATTTCATCGTATTAAAATATAACGACACTCTCTAGATCTAGAAAAAAACCTGATTCCTGAAGCAATATTTAAAATTACCCATATAACACATGCCCAATGTTCTCTGTGCGCAGTACACATGACACCTTACCAAACCTTACTAAATACAACCACAGGCAACATTAGCTAAGACAACGTGAAAAATTGCAGTCTTCAATAAGATTCTAACTTCCTATTATTCAATATATTCAAGACAAGACATGGCGACCAAGTTTTTTTTTGAATACGCACATAACGGCATGTTATATCATTGAATACTGAAGAATATACCAGACTTTCATTATATAAGAAAAAGTTTTCATGTGCATGAGAAGTGACGAAAATTACAAATGGGCATGTCCAATAGCAGAGGTATTAAACCATTTGTGCCTATTTTAAACTAGTATATTGTAATTAAACTTAAGACACTAATCTGAATATCGTATTCAATATTAAAACGATATAACTCTGCGCGTCTACTAAGACTCAACATATGTCCATCATTCAGATCTCTAAAATTTGTCACCAAACAAAACTCACGAGAAATAAACTCCTACTAATTGTATTCAATGATATCCCACGCGCAGCAACTATATTACATTCATATCAAGACTTCGCTCCTACACCTATTTATTACACCTCTATCACAGTGTAAATAATGCACTTATGACGATAGCTGAGATTTAACTGAACCCCCTTATTCATAACGAACGTTCGTTAAGCCTACTTGGACTAAAATAAGTTTAGTCCCCTCTCTGTCTCATCTACATTTGACGTGAAAGAACGAGAAGAAATATATACTTTACCTAAAATGGGCTTAACAAACGTTTGTTAGTTATTATGAATAAGGGGGTGAGAAACTAACTGTACATACTAAAAATATTTAAAGGAGGTCAATATGTCATTAGAAAAGTGTATTTTTTTTTTAATTTTAGAATGTAAGTCTAGGATGAGATTGGATGTTTATTCCTAATTTATTTATTGAAATTGTGCTTACACTTACTAGGCGTGTGACGATTTTCCAAACAAACGAGATTTCCTTATTTTGACAGACACCTAGTGAGAAACGACGCTTAGTAAAAGAGTAAACGATGCTACGAGTGCAATATGTTAGATTTTCTAAGGACTTATGGACCCTCTCTAAAGTTCTCTCAGAACGGTCGATACGTAAACAAGGATAAATTGTGATAAGTGTACAAAATACAACAAACGCTAACAAATTATAAAAACTAAATATTGCAACCTATTTTGTGCTGAAAGTAAAAATACTTATTATTATAATATGTATGCATTCATACAGTTTAAAGATACTTATCTAAATTGAATCGCGCATAATATGCGTTACGTATCTAAAACAACAAATGTCAAACTCCTTCAATCCCCCAAACGGTTTCATTTTATAGTAAAATTATACTAACACCTGCAAGAATAATTGTAAAATAAATGTTAATCGTAATGTAAAATTTAGTGGCATGTTATAAAGCCCTATGTTTGAAATATATGAAATACACGTCGAAAGATAATCATGCGATATCGAATAAAAAATATTCGACTCGCGCATTTTGCGTGTGTCACACATTTCAAAAAATAGGCTCCAGATACTAATAAAATTTTATTGTACTAAGTACTGATATACGACGTAATGATACAATAGGTATACCTGGCGATGAATAACGCACATCGTGGTTGGATAAAATTAAGACTTGTCCAACGTCATTTCTTCCACACGAAAATCGTCCTTATGTCATAAATACAGAGAAACTAAAAACAATAACTACCACTGTGTGATTTGCTTTTTAAAACCATCAAAAATGTAAACAAAATTCAAATATAAAGGCTTAGATACCTACTGCATGCCAGATTTAATGTCGATAATAAACTCCCTCTTCAAAATAATTTTCTCCTAAAATCCCACGATACATTTTAAAAATATAATATTGCTAAAAATAAAGCCACAAAAAAAACTACAGATGTGTAATTCGCGGAGTGTTTTTTCAGAGGAAACGTAAATTTTGACGTAAAACACAATAGGATCATTCAAAAACATATAGCCAATCCTTAGTCTTTCGATAAATGTGATGAAATAAATAAATAAATGTGAGATGAAGGCTTCGATCATATATTAGGTCTAATGCACGATCCCATACAAAACCCGAAATACGTCGTTGCGTTGACCGCGTCTTATAAATAATTTTGTTAGTAGTAATTTTGTTGTTTCATTCTTCTCGCCATGATATTTTATTAACGCGGACGCTAGCTGCATTAGAATTTTATGCGGAATTCCGTAGTCATCTTACTATCCGCCAGGGGCGCTTTACATAGTTTGCGTACAAGTTTGTAAGTCGCTGGCAAGTGCGTTGGTAAATCTCATGGTAGAGACTCTCTAGAGACCTTCTTATATGATTAGGAGGGTAGCCATGGTCTCTTAAATCGATCCAAACGCGAGTGAGTGGTGTCGCCTTTATGCGCCAACTAGCTAAAGCATTTGGATTGTTTTAAAGGACTAAAATAAGGCCTCATTTACACCTGCCAAAAATTCCATTGCTGTCTGATAGTCTGTTCGACAGCAAATAGCAAATAAAATCTATGTATTTTCCTTTGCAACTTGCTATCTGACAGATTGTCAGGCATTTCTTGTAGTAGTGTAAATGAAACCTAACCCACTAGATCAAGTGTAAATGAGGCCTAGCCCATCATATAGTTGATAACAAGTTAACACATTTCAAATTTGTTTTGAAATGTGTTAACTTTGAAATGTTTACATATTTGTCAATTGAAAAACGTTCGAATATCGAACAAAAATCATTCGACTCAACGATTTTGTGTGATTCACACTTTTAAAAATAGCACTTCAGGCCGTGTCAACTGTCCAAACACCGGGAGACCGAGAGTGAAACAAACTGACAATTAGTGGCTCCAATTTTCGGGTGGGTATCGTGCATTTGTTAATATATGATGGAAGGATGAAGAGGTTAAAGAAGCATAGGATACGGGTCGTCACAGACCGGTGGTCGCCGCTCAGCCGTCGGCTGTGGAGTCCGGCGGCTAGTTACCGCTCACTATCTTACGACTTTCGAGCTCGTCCATGTTGTTGGAACTGCAAACAACAACCAATCATTCTTGAGCTTTTTCATTATCTCATATTACATTACTACCCTGCCATTTAGTGGTCGTTAACGAACATCCTCATCGGAAGCATCGGAATCGGTTTAACTGGGACCAACTTAAACAGATTCCGATCCAACCACGGGAAAACTAACCATCACCTCTATAAATGGGAATTAAGGGAGTGTCCTCAGTGCGACTGCGGAGAACCTAAACAGACCCTATCCCACGTGGTAAACGAATGTCCACTTCGCTGTTTTCCCATCATCCGCCGCTGAAATCTGGGTAAAAACCCAAGACATAGAGGTTTGATCCATTCAAGATGAATGCCATACGCAATGATGATGATGATGATCCTATTGGTCTGGTGTCTCTATTAAAAAGGGTTACGGAGGTCAGACGGCAATCGCACCAATGTAAATAACCAGTACATTCTAGGACCATGATTAAATGTACCCTGGGCTCCGAAGCGTAAGCTGACGATGCAACTAGGAATACATGCTAGGATGAAGGAAATTATTGCCCGTTCGACTCGAGTTGGCCCCACAGGCACATCATGGTACAAATATTGATTGTATTTTATTTTTGTTATATTTTCGTTATGACTGCATTCAAACCAAGATGGTTTTTAAGTTCGTAGATAAAAAAGATACTAGTAGTGGATGTCTAGGAACGCGGTGCGATGAGTCAAAAAGGGTGGGAGCTCGAAACAAAAGCATCATTCATATTCAGTTCAATCGTTGGTATCACAGTAAACAAAGAAAAAAATAAATTCATATTGTGTGGTCGAATAGTCACGCACAAGAGCGTTTGATTCTATACACATCTGCAAAGTCTTAACCAAACTAAAAACAGCTTAACAAAGAACATACCTCCAAGGCTTCATAATCATATTTTATTTATTTAACCTTCATTACACAAAATGCAATGTATCGCACAATAGACAGACTTAATGCTAAGAGCATTGTCAAACAGTCGACCATTGGAATCTCAGAGCCTTTCACTTAAGAAACTTCATACTGTGCCGACCCCACATAACAAAGTGGGTGGTAAAGGAGAAACTTCATACATTCATTCACGCGTTTGTAAGTTTTTTATTGTATATACCAAAGGACACATAACAAAAAGAACAATTGCAGACTTATCCCTGGGAGGTATCTCTTCCAATCAATGAAAGGTGAATAGTAATTTAACATTTAAGACATAATGAGCATATTTTTAACTAGCTGTTTCCCGCAGCTCCACCTGCGTCAAAAAGTAGCCTATGTTTGATTCCGGATCTTCAACTATATTCATACCAAATTTCATCAAAATCCGGTCAGCTGTTGTGAAAGCGTAACTGACAGATAGATAGACTTATAATACAGTATGGATATACTTTTACTTTGGCATACTTTTTGGCTTTTTCAAGTAAGAAAGTGTAAAAGACTTACCGAAGTTTATCGTCATTCTTCCACGACGTGACCTGGATATGCGGTGGCGGTAGATAGCTGCGGAGCGATTGGACCAGTTGGATCGTGTCCAGCAAAACTGTTTCAATGCAAATACAAATCAGGGAGGGCTCTTTTGAACAAATAAACTAAGCGATTGCTACTTAGAAAAATGCGGCACGATTTTATTTTCCCTCAAGTGTAAAAGAAGCATAATTAAAAATATTGAAAGGTAAAAGTTTAAAAACTGATTTCCGACCACTTTATGTACTTTTTAACACTTTAAAATCACTTGCATACAATATCCTTACTTTTTATGGAAAAATGAGACTATAGTTTTAGCACATTCCGGACACTCCATACAACAGCGGCGACCCCGATACATTTTAAGACTATTACGATTCGGTGACGTAAGTACACGCGTCAATGTTATTTACTGTATCTTCGTCATAGTCGTCACAGCGGCCAGGCCGGTGAAGCGACATCCTTGCATTATATTGCTCTGGATTTTAAATCTAAATCTGCGCGATGAGGTGCGGTATTAGTTTCGGGTGGAAGGGTACCGACTTGACTTAACTATTAACTTGCTTAAATAAACCACTTTGGTTCAATAACTTTTACTGGCTAAATACGTCTAGTAAAAGCCATGTTGAAAAAGAGAAGAAAATAAAGTATGTGTGCGTTACTTTTTTGCAGCTGCTCGCTCTGCTTGCCGTAGGGCTTGCACATGGCG
The DNA here is from genome assembly GCA_947363495.1 of Euzophera pinguis. Taxonomy (NCBI): domain Eukaryota; kingdom Metazoa; phylum Arthropoda; class Insecta; order Lepidoptera; family Pyralidae; genus Euzophera; species Euzophera pinguis. The sequence goes on from OX376163.1 coordinate 10,597,331, forward strand.
GGGCGCACGCACGGCCGCATGCGCTGCAGGTTGCGAGCCAGCTCCGCGAACGCGCGCACCACTCGCTCCTGTCCGCCGCCCGTCGCGCCGCTCGTCGCTCCGCCAGACGCGCCGCCCGCCACGCCGCTCGAGCCGCCGCCGCTCAGCGACTCCAAGCTCTCTAGGTTCGCCCTGATACCAATCAAAATACTATTACAATACGCCACACCCCGGCGTCCCACACACTTCATACAACAGCGCCGAGATAACTACTACTACGATTCGGTCGTCAATTTGTGTGTCACTCGTAAGGTTGGTTATTTACCGTATAGGCGTCATAGTAGTCCGTCGCGGCCGCGCGCCAAATTATCATTCTTGTATTGTTTTGCTTAATTTTTACCCTTAAGAGCCATTTTACATATTCGCGCGAATTTCTATGATTTTGGACTCCTTGATTTCTATTTTAGGTAACACGCAGAAATTATTTAATAACTGGGAAAAATGGATCAATCTTTAGTGTTGACGTTTAATGAAGCACATTTACTAAAACTTATTTCTTTAATTTTTAGTGCCCCATCTCCCACAACCATTTTACTGAGAAATTGCCGCAGGCTTAATTTCAAAGTCCTAATTCTATTAAAAATGCTTATATAATAAGCATAAATAAATTACGTAAAAATCGGTCATATATTTTTGTCGACGTTTAATGTAAAACATTCCTGAATTTCATTACCATTACTGAATAAAAAAATAAACAATTTGGCAATATTTAAAGATTTACGTTTGACTTTCATCGTGATTTATGACTTAGATTACAGTAAAAACAAAATAAAAATTATCCCAAAATAAACAATGTTCTTTGGAGAATTGATTTTTACAAGTATTTTTCAATATTAGCAATAAATTTTGTCATTATTATTTATTACAATATCATATAAATTGCGATGCACAAGCGGGAGCCGATTAGTCTGGCGCGAGCGCTTGTCTGGGCAGGACCTATGCCATTTTTTTAGCGTCCTGAATTTCGCGCGCTCCTATCGTAAAGTGTTGAGATATACTACGATTAAATACTTTTGATCCGCTTTGAGTTTTGTAACGTGAGGTAAGTTTTGAAGAAAATTGAAATAGTTTATTTTATTTGTTTGTATTATTATAACCATATTTTTTATTTGTTTTTTTTTAGCTATGGGTCGCAATGAAAATGTATACCGTTGTGTGAGAAAAAGGAAACCGATAATTCTGCAGCTTTTAAAAAGCAATAGAAGTGAGGTAAATTTATACAATGAAATGGTTACGGCTAATGACCGAAGTGCGGCTACTCTTAACCCGCGAGCACTCGCGCTATGAGCATTTCCCTCACGCTGATCTTAAAATTCGCGGTATTTCGTCAAAATTGTGCGAACGCGCCTCGTTCGCGCTATAGCTGAGTTTTGTTAGTTCCCCGACCCCCTCGTAACAGTTACACCCGCGCAGTGCATCCTAGTCCATCGAGGGAGGTGGTTTGTCCGGCCAGGTCGCGGAATGCGGCATTTTGCTCATCGCGCGATTATCGACGTAAGTACATGTTTATTTATTATTTTTTCACTTGAATGCTGTAAATTAAATATTATAATAGATTTTTTGTTATTATTTTGTTAAATAATCGTCAGTAATGATTGCGGTTAGCCGTTTATTTATAAAATTGAACATTTTTCCAGATGGATAAGCAAGAACAACAAATTATTTCGTGGCTCGAGGAAGACTATTCCGACGACATAGAAGATCCTTCTTTGAGAGCCGACGCCATAGAAAGCGACCAAGAAAGTGAGCATAGCGATCATAATACTGACACGGAACAGTCATCAATAGAAGATGAAGGTGAGATTTCTCCTTTACAAAGTGAGAATGGACTTTATTACTTAGGCAAAGACCAACAAACTATAATATATACTAAAATTAGACCTAAACCTAGCAGTATGTTCTGTTTCAACAAAAATAAGGTTTTGGTGTCTTATGTACCAAACAAGAAAAAAACAAAAAATGTCCTGATGATAAGTACATTACATAATGATGACCGAATTGATCCAGATAGCGGAGATAGCGCAAAACCAGAAATAAACACATTTTATAACAAAACTAAAGGAGGGGTGGATGTGGTTGACAGACTAAAAGAAGAGTATTCCGTGGCTCGGGTGTCTTGCAGATGGTCGCTGAGGTTATTTTTTTCTATATTAAATATTGCTGGCATTAATAGCCAAATTATATATAAAGAAAATACAAATATTTTGATCACCGGAGACAATATCTAAAAAAGCTAGCTCTTGAGCTTACTCAACCCCAAAAACGGGAGATCCACCATGCAGAACCTTTCACATCCTCTTCAGCAAATTATAAACAGATTTACAAAGGAACCTGGGGTTTCAGGGTTACAGAAACCTGATAGAAATTGCGCGATTTGTCCGAGACGAAAAAATCGCAAAACAAAAAAGTCATGTTTAAACTGCAAAAATTTTTTATGTACACAACATGCTATTACTTTGTGCAGTATATGCAAAGCTAGTGCATATGATGAAAATTAATGCCAAGCTATCTTCTATGTTTTTCTTAAAGAAGTTTTTTTTTTTTTAATTTTTTTTCCAGAAGTTCGTTACACTATTAGAAATTTAGTTCCTATGTTTGTTATTAAATATTTAATGTTTAAGAAATGTTGAAAACTTTAAATAAACGTTTTATTTGATTCTATATGATTGTTTTATTATAATATGGTCATTAAATAATACATAACTTATGTCCTATTTACAAATAATCTGTTTAGAAAACGTGAGCGAAATACTCTATGCGCGAGTACTCGTGTAACTTTCAAGGGCGCGTGTTCTCCCGGGTTAAGGTTCGCCGGCTAATCTTAAGTGTAGCCGAAATGCCGGCTAATCTTATCTGAAAGAAATGTTTTTACCATATGTTACTGTTCGGGTTGCCGAAACTATGTTGATGTTAAATGATAAACTTGTTAACTGATAAAATTATATTCAGAACCACACACGACAATTTGCAACAAAAGTAAAAAGATGATTTATGATAATGAGTAACACGGCGGCGCTCTTGATGACCGATCGCGAACTGAGTATGAAATGCAATGAATTTATGCGAATGACGTGAAAATGCTGACTTTGTACGATTGTTAACTCGTACATCTTCCCGGGCGGGAGAGATGAGGTTAGTCGAGGATGAGGCATGTGGTGGCCTTATTTTAACAAGGTGATAAACAATTTTTTCTACGTCTAACATGTATATGAATGACGTGTTATATTTGATGACATTGATTTACAAGTTGATGATAAAACAATATTTAGTTTGATATGTTTAACCTAATTGAATTGTCTGAATGGTTTTATATGTCATTGATTACAAGCTAGGTATAGGTAGTCAGCTGATTTGATAATGCAACCTTGATCTACAGTAAATAAACCGGAGTCGTTCATTGTCACGGCGGTAACTTGATCTCCGCATAGCAACTTCAGTCGGCACCGGTCACAGCATGAATAAAAATATGAATTTATATTATTTAATTCCGTCCATTTGTTGTAACAGGATCTTGTTATTGTTTCGCACTGATTAGAATACGGTAACCGCTTACAAAGGTTCTGATCTTCTTTGAGATGATAAATAGGTGTTCTAAGACGGCATAAGAGTAGGTTGGGATCTCTTCTTAGACAGGAGTCCAATTCTCTTTCCGTCAATGGTACAAATGCATCCTTTTTTAAGTTGATTGCAGTGTAGTCCGCAATAGGTGTTATAAACGTTTCCTGTGTGTTGTTTAATACATAAGGTATAGGTATGAGTTTAAGGACTTCAAACTCATCTCTGCTTGTTAAGGGGATCTTGACTTCAAATATGATGTAGCGTGTTGTTATTCTAGCGCGAACTTCCAGCAAATTGTATATTCCGGGGAACACGTAGTTATCAATTGGTAGTGAAAGATCTTTCGGAAGTTGTCCTGCGATGATATTTAATTCTTGCCTTAATTGTTCCGGAGTTAGTATATGTAGGTTAAATTTACCGTTGTAAATATTCGTGATCGTATTAAGTAAGGTTTGTTATACATTTTGTAAACTACTTAATATATTGTTAGCCATAATAGTAGTGCTTAGAAATTCCGTGCTGATTGATATGTTTTGTAGACTAGCCTTTATCTGTATCACGGCGTCGTCGATGGCTTGTATTTTTTCGTCGATAACTTTATGATGATTGTCCATTATGTGTTCTATCCGTTTTAGAGAGTTGAATTCCGCTTCGATAACAGAAGTTTGATTCTTCCAGAGTGTGGCAAGATGTTGTTGGTTTTTCCTGATAAGCCTGATGTCTTCTTGGTATTTGTCTGCGAAGTGCTGATCCAAGACTCCAAACAGACTATTTGCGAGGTAGCCGACACCATCGATAAGGCCGCGCTTGTGCCGCGGGCGGTTGTCGGATTCCTGGTGCTGTAATATGTTATTATAATATTGTAATTCCGTGAGTTCGTGTCTCATCTGCAATACGATACCATCGCAGTGCGATTTTTCTTTGATGTTCTTGCATAATTTATCTAAATAACCGATGTACTTATTTAATGCGTTAGTTCCTTGTTCGTATGGCAACATATCGTAGTAGACAACGAGGCGCCAGTCATCTCGTATTAAATGCATGTCTGTTATAGTGTCAAAGTATATACTACGGTTGCGTAAAGGGGTTAGGTTGTATGCTCCTTGAATAGTAGGTATGATTGTCATGAAGAAAAATAGTAATGATGTCGCGAGGGAAGTAAGACAATATCCTCTTCTTCTCTTCCTTTTAGGAACTGGTTCCTGTTCACGTGATAGTTCTTGACTATCGGGTGTGTCTTGACTTTGTTGAATTTGATTACTGTCTTGCTCTTGATTGGCAGGTAATATTGAGAGTTTTACTATGGGACGCTGTATAAAGCCATTTTTTGTTTTGAGTGTGACGACTCGGATGTAGCCGTCGCTTCCCGGGTGAAGTTGTACCACGCGGCCTAAGGCCCATTTGCCTGGGGGGAGATTGTCGTCTCTGATGATGACTATGTCATTTATTTGGATCCTCCATTTACTCCTTGCTGCTAGTTGAGTGAGATACTCGTTACGCCACCTATCCCAGATGTCTTTGAATATTTTATGAGTTAGATACCATCTTGTTCTCATGTCCTTTTCCGTTTCGTAGATGTTTAAGGAGGGTCCGCTACCCAAGAAATGAGATGGTGTTATAATGTCCAAATCGTTGGGATCTTCGGTCATTGGGCAAAGGGGTCGTGAATTTAGACACGCTTCAAGTTGACAAAGAAGAGTGGTGTATTCTTCAAAGGTAAGCTTTTGTTCGCCTACCACGCGCTTCAAATGATGTTTTAGGCTTTTTACAGATGACTCCCAAAGGCCTCCAGCTGAGGGCCAGCTTGCAGCGTTGTAATGCCAGGTAATCCCCATAGATGTTACTTCTGACATAAACTCTTGATTGAAAATTTTTTGCAACTCGTTGAACTCTTGCTGTAGTATACGATTTGCTCCTATGAAATTAGTACCCTGGTCACTATAAATGTGACCGGGGACGCCCCTCCTTGCTGCCATCCGCCGTAAGGCAGCTAAGAATGCAGATGTTGTGAGATCAGACACGATTTCCAAGTGGACGGCTTTTGTCGACATGCACACAAAGACAGCCACATATCCTTTGGTGGTCTTGATACCACGGCCCTTATTTGCCTTGACTAGGACGTGCCCGGTGTAGTCAACTCCAACATGAAAGAACGGTCGTGATGCGTTTATTCGTGCCGGCGGAAGATCTCCCATGATTTGATATTGCAGATCGGGGCTATGCCGTCTGCACTTGATACAGAGGCGAAGGCGTTTCTTGGTGGCTCTTATGCCTCCTATTAACCAATATTTACGTCTCATGATAGCGGTAGTTAGCCGGGGTCCGCCATGGTAACAGAGCTCATGGGCTTCGTCTATGATGAGGTCGGCTAACTTCGTATTGTTAGGTATGATAGCGGGATGTTTCATCTCGATATCAATGTTGGCATGTTTTAGTCTGCCGCCGACTCGCAAAATTCCTTGCTCGTCTATGACAGGATTCAAATCGTAGATTTTACTCTTGCTATTAACAATCTTGCTTGATCTTAATGCTTCTATTTCTTCCCAAAAATATTCTTGCTGTACATGCTTAATAATTCTTGCTTTTGCTTCGTTTATTTCTTGAATAGTTAGATAGCTTAGTTTATTTTTTCTGTTTATAAACCGCTTTATCCATGCTAATATTTTTATGATTTTAGGTAACGAACTGTATCTTGCTAGTAGCTCGCTTTCTATGTTGCTTTCACTTGATAATTTTGATGCATGATAACTTTTCTTGGATTTTCTAGTTTCTTGCTCTGTTATGTAATCTGATATTTTACCTACTTCGTTAGTTGTAGTTTCTTCGCGTAACCAAGTAGGACCATCCCACCAAAGTGTATGTTCTTTTAGTTGGGAAGGGGTGAGTCCTCGACTGGCACAGTCTGCTGGGTTGTCCTTAGATTGCACATATCGCCAGCAGATTGATGGCATGTTCTCCGTCACTTGTTTCACCCTATTGGCTACAAATGGCTTCCATCTGTCTGCTTCTCCTTGTAGCCAGCCTAAAACTGCCATTGAGTCTGTCCATCCGAAGACCTTTTTGTCGTATTTATGAAGACATGCGGTAATTTTCGCCATTAACTTGGATAATAACAGCGCTCCGCACAACTCTAAACGTGGTAAAGATATGTTTTTTTTGAGAGGAACTAGTTTTGATTTTGCCGCAACCAGTACGATGGATACTGTTTTGCCGCGAGGTATCTTGCAGTATACGACACAAGCGTATGCTTTTGTGCTTGCGTCGCAGAAACCGTGAAGCTCAATTGTGTCTGTTTCGTTTGTTCCTAACCATCTTGGTATTTTGTAATCGTTTATTAATTTTAAATCCGATTTGATTTTGATCCATTCCTGATATATTTCATCCGGAACGGGCTCGTCCCACTTTAATTGTGTTTTCCAAATATCTTGAAATATTAATTTTAATTTAGTTGAAATAGGAGCTTCCCAGCCTAATGGATCGTAGTTTTTGGCGATATCAGATAATAGTGTTCTTTTGGTTGGACGAGATTGTGATGAATCAAGATTTGATTGAAAAGTGAAGTAATCTAATTGAGGATTCCAGCTTATCCCTAGCATTTTTGCTGATTCTGCATGTTTGAAATTAAAGTTTCCCTGATTACTTGGGTCAACGCTAACATCTTGTAGTAGCTCGGGCGAGTTGGATTTCCATTTACGAAGATTGAAGCCTCCAGACTTCAGTAGATTGATCATGTCTCTTTGTAACTCTTTTCCTGAGTTGATTGAGTGAGCCCCATGAACAAGGTCATCCATATAAAAGGATTCCTCGAGCACTTTAGGAGCCTCACTGTTCTTATAGTTTGATTTTTCGTCTTGTGCTAGTTGTTTAAGCGTTTGCATAGCGAGGAACGGAGCGGCCTTGGTGCCGTAGGTAACCGTCGCCAGCTGATAAACCTGTAAAGCTTCTGATTGATTGTCACGCCATATAATCTGTTGTAGTTTTTGGTCTTCTGAATTAAGCCAAATTTGTCTAAACATCATTTCAATGTCACTTGTAAAAGCATACTTGAATTGTCTCCATTTTATTATAAGACTTTGTAAATCTTGTTGAAGGTTAGGACCCTTACACATCAAATCATTAAGGCTGTAACCACTTGATGTTTTTGTTGATGCATTGTAGACGACCCTTAATTTTGTTGAAGTCGAATTCGGCCTTGTGACTGCATGATGAGGTAGGTAACATTGCGGTGCATTTGATTTTATTGCGGGCGTCATATGTCCGAGTTCTAAGTATTGTGTAAGGAATAGTTTATACTGTTGCAAAATATCCGGATGCTTGTTTAAGTTTTCTTCTGATTTGTAAAATTGTGCAATAGCCTTTCCTTTTGATAATCCTAAATCAGTTTGATAATTTGGTTTCATTGGAAGTCGCACCTCGTAGCGACCATCTTGTTTTCTCTTGGTTGTTTCTTGATAAAATTCGAGGCATCGTTGATCTTCGGATGACATCTCGGATGATTCTGTTATATCTTCTAATTCCCAATACTTAGAGATTTCCTTGATGTTGTGGATGACGACATTACACTGTAGTGTTTGAATATTGCCACTCAATATCCACCCTAATCGTGTTTGTTGTGCGGTGGTTAATGTTGAAGGTTCCCTACATATTCCGTCGAGTAGTATGATAGAGTATACGTCGGCCCCTAGTAACATGTCTATGGGACGACTTATGTTGAAATCGGGATCTGCTAATTTAATTTGACTTAGGTATGGCCAATCTGGCTTAGAAAATGAGTTTGAGGGCAAGTGATTTATCAAATGATCCATGATGAGGGCGTCTGTTACAAAGGAGTAGTCGCTAACGACAGAAAAACATTTTATTGTCATCCTACCTTTCAAATTACATTCGTTGTCACCTATGCCTGCTACTACGCCCTTGCAGCTTCTTCGTGGTAAATTTAAGAGCTGCGCGGCCCGATTTGTTAAGAGCGAAGCCTGCGAACCCTGGTCAAGTAAAATTCTCAAAGAATGGTAAGTCCCGTCGGACCCCTGGACCTTGATGATAGCTGTTGGTAAAAGAACTTCAGTCGGTTCCCTTGGAAGAGACACATGTGAACTACTCTTTACTAATTTGCCTGAGTTTGCATTCGAGTTGCCGGCACCTTCGCTTACTCGCGCGGTATCGGATGACGAGCGACCGGCTTGCGCAAAGGCACCGTGCAGCAAGCTATTATGTTCCTTATTACATTCACGGCAACGTTTTTCAGACATACATTTCCCTTGATGAGGTTTTAAACAATTGAGACACATATTATGTTTCGTAATAAATTTCCGTTTTTCATATGACGACATTTCTAAAAATTTCTGACAATAATATATCCCGTGATCATTTGTTTTACATAAATTACATTTGAATGATTTCGAATTATTTGGATAACTCGATTTTGGCGTGCTTATATTTGAACTTGATGTGTACGAATTTTTGACATAGTTGGGTTTTTGATGCTGCTGATTACTTTGTTGCTTGCTGTTCCATTGATATCTTTGCGAAGAATTATCTTGTTTTCTACGCGCAGTTTCCAATGTTGTGAATTTTGTCTCCAAAAAATCTAAAAATTTTTGTAATATTGGTAACTCCCTTGGTTGTTTTACCGATTCAATATAATCTGTATAAGACTCCATGTCTAATTTTTGAGACAAAATATGTACAATTAAGGGGTCCCATGTACTTATGTCAACCCCGAGGTTTTTGATGGCATTAAGGCTCTCCATAGTAGTATCCAGTATGCGTTTGATGTGAGTTACTGATTGTTGTTGCATAGCTGGTAAATTTAGTAAAAGACTGATATGAGATGTGAAGATTAGTTTCTTGTTATTGTACCGCTGGTTGAGTATGTCCCAGCAGGTACTGTAGTTATCAGAGCTCACGTTTAAATGCTGAATGAGCCGTTCGGCGTCTCCCTTGACCCTGCTCTTGAGGTATTGCATTTTTTGGGCGGGTGACATCGACGGATTGTTGTGTATACTTTCGGTGAAGAGATCTTTGAAGGAGACCCAGTTGTTGTAATTTCCATGAAATGTTGGAATTTCGATTTTTGGTGTCGATTTTTCCATATGTACCATTGACCACATCTTTTTATTGATGGCCTTTTTCATCTTGTTGAATTCCTGTTCATAGTTGAAATATGCCTGATCATATTCCTTGTTACGGCCTTCCAACTCGCTGTCCAGATCCCAGTGTAGTGAGTCGATGGTAGTCCAGCGGGTCTGGAGGGTGCGCAATAAGTCCTCAAATTCCCATTTTTCCGATACTGAATCCAAATCAATTGTTGTTATGGTCCGTTGAAACGCCTTGAAGTTGCTGCATTGTTTTTTAAGCATTTCTTCGGTCTTGCTGGACGTTCCTGAAGACGTCTTGATGATAGAAGATGTAGAAGCTGAGGGTTGTTGGGACTCAGCCTGTTTACTAATGAATGTTGGAGGTTTCAATAACGGAGTACTGGGCCTGTCTGCTGCGGTAGGTTGATAATTTTGAATGTGTGACCTAATCAATTCGTATCTTTCCCTTACTCGGTCATGTTCGTTTGATGTAAAATAACTATGAGATAAATTACCGAACTCCAATAACTTATGATGATTAGTTTCAAATTCAAGCCAATAATTGTCAAGAATGTCTAAACGACGTTGAAGATATTCTGGTGTTTTGCGTTCAGAAGAGTCTTTTTTAAAGTTGCTGTATGCTTGTTCAAAAGCGTTTGATATTTGTTTTTGATTAGTGAGAATGTCTTCCATGGTAGACATAATTGATGAAGAAAAATAAAAGACCTTACTTGATAGATCTGGTAAGTGGTGATGTGAGCAGATATGCCTCGCTCACTGTACCTGATGATGGAGGCCTTGGTGCCCCCTGTAATCCTTGATAACCGGAAACCTTGATATCCCGGTACTTGATGAACACGTAGAACTTGGTATCCACGTGTTAAAGTGCACTGCTTCCAATAGGTTAGTACGCGGAACGACTGACACGTTTTAAAGTCCAAAATGAAACTTGACACGTGAGGTCCCGCTTTTAGCTCGAAGGACCATTGTTCGGGTTGCCGAAACTATGTTGATGTTAAATGATAAACTTGTTAACTGATAAAATTATATTCTGAACCACACACGACAATTTGCAACAAAAGTAAAAAGATGATTTATGATAATGAGTAACACGGCGGCGCTCTTGATGACCGATCGCGAACTGAGTATGAAATGCAATGAATTTATGCGAATGACGTGAAAATGCTGACTTTGTACGATTGTTAACTCGTACAGTTACTATTTTTTTAATATATTTTGTAGGCAACAAGCATACTGCCTGCCAGATGGTAAGAGGTCACAGGAGTTTAGACACCTGCCACATCTGGAATGGCACGTGCGCTTTGCCAAACCTTAAATAGTTTAGTAGGGAACTAAGCATTCGGCCAACCTAATGGTGAGATTTCACAGTAGTTAATAGTCACCTGCAACACCTGGAATGTGACATGCGCATTGCCGAACCTTGAACAATTTGGAAACAAACATGCATACGGACTGCCTGATATTAAGACATCATACTAGTCTATAGACTCCTGCAACAACTGGAATGTCATGTGCGCATTGCCAAGCATTGAACAATTTGAAAACAAACATGCATACGGACTGCCTGATAGTAAGACATCGTACTAGTCTATAGACACCTGCAACAACTGGAATGTCAAGTGCCCATTGCCGAGCATTGAACAATTTGGAAACAAACATGCATACGGACTGCCTGATAGTAAGACATCCTACTAGTCTATAGAGACCTGCAACAACTGGAATGTCATGTGCGCATTGCCGAGCATGGAACAATTTGGAAACAAACATGCATACGGACTGTTTGATAGTAAGACATCGTACTAGTCTATAGACACCTGTAACACCTGGAATGTCACAACAACACTCCAGATGTTGCAGGTGTCTGTATACACTTTGACAATTTTTCGTCAGGAGGGCCGTTTGCGTATTCTCTACTTAATTCTATAATGCAATGCGCAAGTGACATTTCAGTGGAGTGTGTTTTAAATTGGGACTACTACGGAACCCTACATAGTACGTGGCCCGACACGCACTTGACCATTTTTTATGATTATTTTCATTTTAGGGCGAGAAATCCTCTGAACCGCCTAGAAGAGGGTTGCACTTTTAGAACTGACGCAGTGCCCGAAACAAGCCGTACAAGTAATAATTCGAATTCGGTAAAAGAAGTTGTACGTAATATTTTTTACAACTAGATTTAATACAAATTATTTAGTACATAGTTGTAAATCCATACTAATATTATAAATGGGAAAGTCTGTCTGTCTGTCTTTCTGTCTGTTACGCTTTCACGGCCAAACCGCTGAACGGATTTTGATGAGTTTTGGTATGAATAGAGTTTTAGACCCGGGGTCAAACATAGGCTACTTTTTGACGCAGGCGGAGCTGCGGGAAAAAGCGAGTTATTAATTATTTATTTATTTATTCTTATAGGAAGACAAAACAGTTGATGCAAGTGTTGCAACAGATCTAGAAGACACAAACAAATCAACGGCTCTTTCAAACTCGAACGTAAATATTAGGTCCTTACATATGAAATTGGCGTTTTGTATGGGAGGAACAAAATTTCGAATATTTTTTAATTTAATATATTTATTTAATCAAAGTATGAACCATAGTTATCTATGCACTTTCGCCATCTCATAGGTAGTTCATCGATACCTTTACTAAAAAACCATTCGGAAGGGAATCAATAAAATCTTTGAAGGCGTTTTGGACTGCCCCATCGGAGTTGCATTTTTCCCTTGCAAGAGGTTATCCAAATTTCGAAAAAAAATATAATATTGTTGGAGAGTGGGTGTCTTGGATATTCCAACTGAAGCTCTTCTAATTTGGTAGCCGTCTGTTGTGCAGTGTGCGGTCTAGCTTTGTCGTGAAGCATCAGTGGCGTAGAGCGATCGACCAGCCTCGGTTGTTTAGCAGCTAGCTTATCCATCATGATTTGCAATTGCTGACAATAGACGTCTGGCTAGATTTGAGAAAACTGTAATGAACGACACCGGCACTAGTCCACCAAACGCTTACAAATAACTTTTTTTTGGTCAACTTTCGCTTGGGGCAGGATTTGGCTGACTTGTCAGTGTCTAGCCATTGCGATGAGCGCTTCCGATTATCGTAGAGAATCCACTTTTCATCACAGGTAATGATTCGATTAAGTAACCCTTCATTATTGTGCCGGTCAAGTAATTTAACGCAGCAGTCGACGCGCGTTTGCCGGTTTGCTTCACTCAATTCGTGAGGAACTTTTCGAGCTTTTTAATCTCCCAAATTTGCTTCAAGTGGATTAAAACGGTTTTATTACTAAAACCGCAGCCTGCAGCTAACTCGGACGTGGTTTGCGATGGATTCGCTTCCACAATAGCCTTAAATTTTTCATTGTCAACTTGGGTCCCCCGCCGTCCACGGGGATTGTTCTGCAGGTCGAAATTTCCAGAACGAAAACGTTGGAACCAAAAACGCACTGTGTTTTCTTTTGCGACACGACCGCCATACACATCATTAACCTTTCGAGCCGTTTCCGCAGCACTGGTGCCACGGTGGATCTCGTACTCGTAAATAACGCGATATTTCAAGTTTTCCATTTTATAAACTGAGCGCCGCAAACAGAAAAAAAAAAACAAATAAATAACGGTTTACGAAACATAAACATAAATTATAATACATGTGAAAATAGCTGTATAAATTTGAATTTAGAATTCCTAACCAAAGAGAAGAGAATTGTGATAAAAGTGGCCAGTACGATTACATATACAATTTCATATGTAAGGACCTAAAATTATTATATACTCGTGTACTTACTCGTAATTATATTTTTACTTTTTCCATTTTCCTGACGCGAATTCTATATAATAATTATTTGGTTACCTTTGTTTTAGGATGGTTACATAGTGGATGGCAGAAGGATAATTGATTTTCAATTATTTTGGAGGCAGTTAATAAATATAAGCTTGCATAGCAAAAACTTTGATTGCAAATTAAACTTATTTAAAATTGTCAACGCGAAACAGATGGACCTCGTATCTACAATTGACATAAAGTGTGCAATGTGTGGCACTGAATTTGTTCTAAATACTTCGGACTTTAATAGTAATACTGCAGCTGTTCTGGATCTCAATGCAGGAGCGGTATCAGGTTCAATCATTAAGGAATTGGACATTCAGACCTAAATAAAATCACTGCATCGATGTATTTGCCAAACTTGTGTTTTATTATTAATTGAAATGTTGAATCCGCCTCGCTCGGTCAAATAGGGAGAAAATTACTCCCTATTTGACCGAGCGAGGCGGATCAGGTCGAAGGTCATCTTTATCTGTCTCTGATAGTATTAATCCCGAAACACAAACCCCAATTTTTTATTACATTAACATTTTTGCGCCAGGTCTATGTCGCGACGAACAACTAGTAATTAGTAATATTTACTTCGCTGTGTGTGACGACACTTTATTGTACCTATCACAAAAGCAAAATTTAAATGGATACATACCAATAAACTATATTTATTTAAAAATAATATCATTAAAAGTAATAACTTACCACGGCTCAAGATTTCTTGGTCCATCTCGAACGCGCGTTTTACTGTGTTTACGCTGCGTACGTGTGAGGACCTACGCACACATAAACAACAACGCCTCTAATACCTAAACTCGCGCGTAGTATTTTTGTGAAATGGCTCTTAATCTGCGCGGTGAGGTGCGGTATCTGTTTCCGGTAGGAGGGTGAGAGTGTCCGTTCTGTGCATTAGTAGGTACTATTAATAATTCTGTGAATACGCGCTTAATAACTTCGCGTCTCTGAAGATGGCTGCTAATAGTAGTATAGTCCCCGTCACGAGAGGATATATGTAAATTATATCAACAAATGCTCAGGGGTTATCAACATTTGAATGAAAGAAAAAATAATATTTTTGTAACATTTTAATGTTTAGACAGAATTTAAATTTATGAGTGGTTTAAGATGATTCTGTGGATCGCCGCAACCACCCGCGTATATTTCATAATTTTATTAATTGTATCATTTTTCTCTTATTTATTTGTTTCAAAAGTAAAAAGATAACCTGTCATCAAAATTAAATGGCGAACCAAATGTTTACATTCACAGAGCCGGACTCGTTTCTGTACCATTCATCTTTGACTTATCGCAAAATATAACAAAAATACATTTATAAAACTTATTATTTCTGTTTTAGTGAGCTTAATAACAATAAACTGTCACATTTGGTCTTATATTTTTTTAAGAAATCAGGTCTTTGTGACAAATTTATAATTTCAATGTAGTGGGTAGAAAGTCACATGTGTATTTTGTTCAGATTTTGTCTAATTTCAGTCTTAAAATGATTTCTAACCATTTGTACACATGAATAAGCGTAGAACATATAAATTCAGAGTGAAATATTTCATACAAAATCGATTTTTTACAGAATAAGTAATTTTTCAAATAAGACCCAAGAGCCAAGCTTACCCGACACTATACCGAACGCGATTAGGATTGGCCTCAAACAGCTCAAGAACAACAAGGCGCCGGGCGAAGACGAAATTACAGCAGAGCTTCTGAAAGCGGACGGAACGCCGGTACTGAAAGTCCTTCAGAGGCTCTTCAATTCCGTTTTGCTCGAGGGCGTGACGCCAGAGGCGTGGTGGTTTTGTTCCTCAAAAAAGGTGATAATACCCTATTATAAGATAAGAACTATAGATCCATCACGCTCCTGAGCCAGATCTATAAGCTGTTTTCGAGGGTTATCACGAATCGTCTCGTGAACAGGCTCGATGCCTTCCAGCCTTCAGAACAAGCCGGTTTCCGAAAAGGTTTTAGTACCATAGACCACATCCATACGCTGCGGCAGATTATACGGAAGACCAAAGAGAATAACCGGCCTTCGATTCGATTGAAACGTCGGTGCTTCAGTCTCTCCAGCGATTCCGCATTGACCATCGGTACATCGAAGTATTAAAGTGTTTATACAGCAACACCAACATGTCAGTCCGAGTACAGAAACAGAGCACGGGGTCTGTTCCATTGCAGAAAGGAGTAAGACAGGGAGACGTCATCTCTCAGAAACTCCTGGAATGGGAAGGACGTGGCATCAACATCAATGGCGAGTATCTCACTCACCTTCGTTTTGCCGACTATATCGTGGTCATGGCGGAGTCGCTGGAGGACTTAACTACCATGCTCAGCGACCTCAACATGGTCTCCCAGCAGGTGGGTCTAAAAATGAACATGGACAAAACCAAGGTAATGTGTAATGCCCATGTTACGCCATCACTAGTTTCTAGCCACAACCTTGAAGTTGTCTGTATGTCAGTATGTCTACCTGGGTCAGTTGATCAAGGCTAGCAACTCCAGCTTCAGAGACGGTCTATCGTCGAATCCGACTCGGCTGGGCGGCGTTCGGGGAAGCTACGTAGCATCTTCTCGTCCAAAATACCTCAGTCCATTAAAACTAAGGTCTTCGACCAGTGTGTGTTACCAGTAATGACATATGAGTCCGAAACATGGTCCTTGACTATGGGCCTCATAAGAAAGCTCAGGGTCACCCAAAGAGCTATGGAGAGGGCGATGCTCGGTGTTTCCTACGAGATCGAATCAGAAATGAATGAGATTCGTAGGAGAACAAAAGTCACCGACATAGCCCAGCGGATTAGTTCATTGAACTGGCAGTGGGCGAGGCACATAGCGCGGAGAACCGATGGCCGATGGAGCAGAAAGGTTCTCGAATGGCGTCCACGAACCGGCAAGCGCAGCGTTAGACATCCACCGAACAGATGGTCAGATGACCTGAAAAAGCTCGCAGGCAAAATACGGATGCAGGCTGCTGCCAACCGGTCATTTTGGAAGTAATTAGTAGAGGCCTATGTCCAGCAGTGGACTGACTGCGGCTGAAATGATGATGATGAAAAATAACATCACAATGTTAAATGTACATATGGAAAATGTCAATCGCTTCGTATTGGGCCCTAATTCCTATAACCCTATTTACTTTATTAGTGTACACAATGGCATAAAACATGGATTGTACATAAAAAGCTATAATAAAACAAGGCAGCTTATTTCTAAAGAAATCTCTTCTAGCAGATCCAAGACAAGAAACAAGAAAAGGAACTCACCTCAAAAAGTCTGTAAGCTTGTGTTCATCAGTATAATGATGTTTGGACTTGCTTTCAAGGCCGGACTGTGAAGAGCTGGACGAACGCTGCGAGTGACTGTACTTGTCCAACGAAGCTTGGTGGCCGAGCGACCTGTTCTGATGTTGCAGGAGCATTTGTTGGTGCTGCGATAGCTTCTCTTGTGCACGCCGATCCGATTTGTCTGATGTTAGGCTGGCTGCAATTTTTTTTTAAATATTAGCTGCTATTTTTTAAATGTAAGACATATTTATTGGACTTGCCGATTTTGCGTAATTCACACTTTCAAAAATAGCACTCCATTTTGGTTCCATGTGCCCATGTCATGTCATGTGCAAATGTGGTAAGTAGACAATGAATTGGACATTAATGTAATGGTCGTTTCACTCTAGCCCATTAAATGGGCCTAAGGAATAATGTCTTCTGGAAAGATCTCCCAGTGCTTTGGTGTGTGTATTAAGATGCAGAGTGAGAATAACAATAAATTTATTCTCGAGAACCACTCCCCTCATATTATGTCAGTGGGTAGAAAATCACAAACCATAAACATAAAAAAGAAATACCGCCCTAACATAGTCTGAATAGCCTCGCCCTGGTCATTGTCAAGTAAGCTATTATGTGAGAAATAAAAGAATGACGTTTACACAGCAACTCACTGAGTGCGGCGAGATGCGGCGCGAGCGGCAGCTGGTAGTCCTGCGGCAACGCCGAGCCGCGCAGCAGTCGCTCCACTGCACCGCTTTCCGGGACCGTCTCTGCTGAATCGCAGTCATACATATAATTAGAACAGCTTTCAACACTTTTCATTCCCTAACAATCATAAAAGGACATTTTTGCTCATATTGGGATAACGACAAGGTTCAAAAATTGAAAAAGTAATGATATTTCATGATAGCATAAAGTTACACTTTGAAAACTTTAAAATTTACAATTAGAATTTTTGCACAGGAGATTTTTATAACAAGTTAAAAATCGATGGGAAAGTCCATTTTGAAAATATAAAATTAATAAAAAAAATTATTAAAATTGATGAACATATAAAAAATAAAGAAACTTTTATTTGGGAACTAGTTACATAAATCCAATATTTAAAGTAGTTTTCGAACACAATTTACTTTCACCCATGTAAATTACCTAGGCCTGACGTCACAGTTAGGTATCCATTAGTATGGAGCGTTTGGTATCGATCGTCCAAAATGCTCGTGAGTTTAACTTTGTCATATCTCAGTTAGTTTAAGTTTTATCGACGTGTTTTTTTAAACCAATGTGCCAATTAAAGTGAGGTCTTTCATTTAAACATGAAATCGAAAATTATTCGTTCTGACATCCATCCATACTAATATTTAAATGCGAAAGTCTGTCTATCTGTTACGCTTTCACGGCCAAACCACTGAACGGATTTTGATTAAATTTGGTATGAATATAGTGGAAAACCCGGAGTCAAACATTGGCTACTTATTAACGCAGCGGAGCTGCGAAAAACAGCTAGTACTAAATCTTCACCTTAAGTGTGGTATGGGATCCCACTTAAATATTTAGTTTTTTCTGTTCTCTAGTACTTATTTTTTGTTGTATCTGTAACAGAAATACATCATTTGTGACAGTTTCAACTGTCTAACTATCATGGTTCATAAGATACAACCCGGTGACAGAAAGACGGAGGGACAGAGAAGTCTTAGTAATAGCACAGTTTACAGAATATATGCTAAACAAATATTCAACCGTCATACATTGAACATGTACTTAGATTGTACATTATTTCCTAAAAATAAGCAAGATCAGTACTTACTTAATATAAAGATTTTTCTATTTAAAGCGCATAATCGCTTGCAAGACAATAAGAGCCCATGGTAATAGGATCCCGTTTTATACTCTGGTTACGGAACCCTAAATATAATATTTAAAAAATAAGTACAACAACAAAAAAAATTATGCAGGATTTGAACCCAGAACCTTTCTTTGAAGACCGAGCTTCTTACGACCACACCAATTCCATTAGTCTACTTGGCGACATTATTATTGATATAAGGCGACAATGGACTTTTTTCCTCTTAGTAATTAATAAACATTTATTATAAAAATATAAACAAATACATTTGAGACTGCTAAAAATTATATGTATAATATAGTTGAAGACCCCGAGTCAAACATTGGACTGCCAAAAGAAGTAGTGTATTACACGGTAGAGATTAAAATACTTCTTTTTAAAAATTACCACTTTATCCCCCAAAAATGACCCCCTTTCATAGGACGTGCTTTTGATTATTTTTCCTGACAAGTTTAGCACAAGGTCTACTTTCTAAATTTTTTTCAAAATTTTAAGTCCAGTAACTTTGGAGATAGACTAGGGGGAACATTCATTTTTTCCTTCTTTCCTAATTAACTTAAGAACTGATTATTTCACATGTTTGAAAAAAAAACATATTATAGATGGCCACAAGACTCCGTCCGTGTGGTATTTTTAAAAATTTTAATAAAAAATTATCACTTAACCCCCCAAAAATAAGTCCCCTTTTTTTACAAGTGCCTCTGATTATTTTTCCTGTAAAGTTTAGCACAAGGTCTACTTTCTAAATTTTTTTCTAAATATCAGAAAGTATCAGCAACTTCAGAGATATCCTAGGGAGAATGCTCATTTTTTGTCTTCTTTCCTAAATAACTCCAAAAATACCAACCTAAAAGATACTGAAAAAAATAAACGTATATCTTCAAACTGAGCTCTTTCGTTTGATATATGATATATCACAAGTAACAGTTCGAAAAACGTTTTTTAAGTTATATATTTTTTCGTTTAATTGAGGACAACCCCTCAAAACTAGTCTCCATATTTTAAGATAATCTAATTTTTTTACAGATACACATGTGTATACCAAATTACAACATAATCAGTCCAGTAGATTTGGAGAAAATCGACTGTGACAGACGACACAAGTGAGACAGGAACCCCCTTTTTCCTTTTGAGGTAAGGAACCCTAATAAGACCAAAATTTAATCCTAGTCAGAGGTTGAATCACCCAATTGTTTGACAATAAAGATGATTCCGTGATATGGAAAGCACGTTAGGCTGTTAGAACCATGTCAGAGGTTGAGAGGCGATTCCGAACAACTCTGACACCAGGGTGTAGATGGTCAATAGACAATGTAACCTACATAAAATGATGATGATTGGAGTAACATGTTTACCAGGAATATATGTGGGCTGTTGTGACAAGTGTTGCTGGATGGTCTTCTGTGTCATCTCCAACTGGTTCTTGTAATAGCGGCAGGCAGGGTTGGGGCAGTTCTGCACCACCTCCACTATGAACTCCTTCTCCATACCAAACTGTTCCCTACCTATGGTGTATGATTCTACAACCTGAAAGAAAAATAAAATGTAAAAGTACAGATGTGATCATATTCTAGAAGGTTGGTTATATATAATCAATGGTTTTGATTTTCGAATTTGGTACATTTTGCTATCGATTTATACTATATATAACTGTTTCCCACAACTCTGCCTATGATAGCCTATACCAAACAGTGTGGGTGAAACCACCAAGATCTATCTAGTTTACATATTTTTCATAAACTTGCCTTTACAATCAATTTAAAATTCAAAAATACAAAAATTACTACAAACTTAAATAAATAACCATTACTTACAACACAATTTAAGTAATATTCAATATCTAATCTTATAGGATTCTTATAGGAATATCTGAAATATAATAAGTCACAGTACTTAGCAACATCACAGTTTGCCAAAGTCTCGAAGGAATTACAACAGCATTCTAAAGATACTTACTGCCCTAACTGTGGCCTCCAATCCTAGATGGAGGCCATGTGGACCATTCATGTGTTTTAGCATTACTGCATTGGCAAAGTGCTCATATGGTAAGATAATTTTGCCATTCTCACGCAAAATAAGTCTGCCTTGTGTGTCTAACCCCACTCTGGACGCCATCATTCTGGAGATGAAATATAATCAGATTAGATCACTTGCAATTTTTTATAAAATATATATTGAATTATATATTTAAAAATCACAAATAATTTGATCCATTATTATTGCTCATGCAGAAATATTAAACACTAAGGTTCTTCTAAGTAGAAGTCCATGAACACATACAACATGTACTTACTGCAAATATGCCGCACTAGGAAGCATGGAAGACTCTTTTAAATCACTAAAACACTGTAACAGCTCTATACTTGGACTCCAGCCCTTGTTTTGCAGATAGAGCTGCAGTAACATGTACAGTTTTTCAGTTACATAGCCTTCGGCGCCGTGCGGAGTAGCCGTACTAGAACTCGCCGCCGTGCTGCTCGAACCTCCTGTACTCTTTGCCAAAACACTCTTCATTGTTTCCGCCAAATCCATCTTGTAGATGTCCAAATAAGTCCTCTTTTGGGAATCCTATCAAAAATGACAAAACAAGTAATAAAATATGAAGAACAAAATAATATAGATCGATAGAAATTGACGACGCTTGAAACTCGATGTTTAATTTTATGTAAATTATACTTACCAGAATGATTATTATGTTTGGCCAAACTATTAGAAAATATTATTTTCTTTCCTAAATTCTATGTAGTTATCCATCCAACAATCTATAAAAAATATTTTATTTATTTTCCAAGACAAATGGAAGCTTGAGTTTTCAGATTTGACATGAACTGAACGTGACGTAAAAACTTGCTGTCAATGTCAATGACTGTGGTGTGCCATGGTGGTGTCTATATCTTTTTTTTTCAATATGGCTTTTACTAGACATATTTAGCCAGTAACAAGTTTTAATCGAACGAAAATATAGGCTATCTATACTCTATACATCCGTAATTTTTTTCGACAAATCTCGAATTTGACTTATTCTCTTGAGAATCGGCTTCCAATACGTCAACCCACTATGTTTCGTCAACCATGACATTTAATTTACGACGGTCCCTCGGGGAAGACAAGGAAACTTTACTAGTGGCCTTGGCTACATTAGACAAGCAAGACTAACGGCTGAACGTAATACTCCAAGTGTTGTGCACTCCAATTTAAGTCGCACCTGCTGTTGCTTAACTCGCATAATCGTCACAAACAACCACGTCCCTCTAAGCTATCTACATATGTGCAGTATTTACGAAGTTTAAAATAGTTTGTCTGGTTGTCCCAATTAAAAACATTATCATGGTTTCCGTATTAAAAAGAGACAGATTCCTCCACTATTTCTCATAACTCACTGGCATTTAGATGGAATTAATATGTGATAGCAAGCCCCCAGCTCGCAACCTTGATCTTCTATGCTTGTTCGTAACCACAATGTCCGCAACGTAATTACTGTATGGCAGTAATAATTGCCTGCCAGTTTTTTTTAATTTGAAGGACTTGGGAAAGACTTTTGCCCAGCAGTGGGACAATATAGGTTAAATAAAAAAAAAAGTGCATAATAATGGTGGATTATTGTTCGCAGTGTCCTTAAAGCGTGAGCGCGGATTATTGTTCGCAAAGTGTTTTTGAAGCGTTAGTCTTGGGAAGTGTTACAGTGTTCGATTTACGAATTTTTATTGCTAGTTGCAGTGTTTCAGATTCTTTTGACTCGACTTGAATTTAGTTAGAATTGCTTTACTGAACAACTTTGTTCAATAATATTTTTTTACTTATTACTGGCTAAATACAAAAGTAAAAGCCACGTTGAAAAAAATACCTTGTCACTTAAGTCGTTATTTTTAATTTAGAATATAATTTCACGTAATGACCAATGTTATGTATACCTATTATTGGTGTTTATATTAGAACTAAGTCTGTAGTGTAGTTGTTAATGTTGTATTTAAGCACTGTTGGTGTACTTCAATAATAAATAAATAAATAAATAAGTCAGTGTCACTGTCATTCAGGCTATCTATTCTCAACTGACGAAACGACGACAGCTACGACGAAAACGTCTTTGTTTTGTATTCTAAGCATGGATAGCCTATAAATTTTACACTGTTGAGATTTATTCGCCAGTATGGATGAATTAATCGTCGGTACATACGAAGGATTTCTTCTAGGATATTCGGTACACACCGAAGATTCGGTAAGTACCAAGAAACCATAATTTATATATTAATTTATTGCTTAGCCTATTGACATTGTAGTTTAAATAAAATTTTTGGTCAGTGTCGGAAAGGGTGCGCAAATAAAAATTTCACTAAAGTCGAACGCTCGCTCGCTTCGCTTATTTTGGTGGTCTGAAGATAACCTATAACCTAACCCAATGACTCTTTCTATAAAGTCAGTTCCGTGACTAGGCTTTCAGAAAAGTGACTCTTCACTCGGAAAATATCAGGAACAATGGTCACATGACCTCAAATGATGCATAATAGTGATCCCCAAACCCTGACATCATAAAAATAACAGGTGTTACTAGGACATAAAAAAAATCTAAGTCTCGTACCGCTGCACACCCTTTCGTACACTCTAACCAAATACTTTTACTTTTTCAGGTATCTAGATTAAAGCAGTCCTTTGCTACACAGTCTCACACAGCATCCGTACGATGTGTTACTGCTGGAGGAAAGTTTTTAGCATCAGGTGGCACAGACGACAAAGTAGTGGTGATAGATTTAAAGTCTCGTAAAGAACATACAGTCTTGATGAACCACGACGGTACAGTTAATACTGCATCGTTCACACATAGCGGTACTCACCTACTAACTGGTGCGGATGATGGATGCATCATAGTCACAAGAACTGGAAATTGGCAAGTTGAAAAAATATGGAAGAAAGCTCATGGAGGTAATTGGTAAATTATAAAAATTATGTAATTTTGTTAATTGGCTGTTCCTTATGAATTTACATTAAAGAAGAGATAATATGTATACTCACCCCTGTATTCTTAAACATAACCTTATGCACGTCCTTCACTCATACTCATTCGAGGGCGCCTTAAGGAAGTCCTCGAACTCTCCTTGAAAACAACATTCTTATTATATATATTTCGTATCTTCTTATTATATATATCTTATCGTATATATTTCGTTGGTTGCTTGAGCAAACTCCAATAAGGTTATAATAACAATTTTAAATTACAAAAGAATAGAATAAAAAATAAAATAAAATAAGTAAATACCTAGGCCAAAAGTGGCAAAAACCCGTTTCTTATCCACTTTATTTCATTTTAAGGACGCCTCATGGCACCTCTCGACCAACCTTATATTTAACAGTTCGATACTCATCTCCAATGAGAAATCCATCTCAAGTCAAGGAAGCTTGTGACAACTAATCATACCAATGAGGTGGAGTAAGGTTGAGTCAAGTTTGAGTGAAGGTTTAAGAATACGGGTGTCAGTTTCTGATTATATGATAAAATTAATTCATAAGTTATCGGTGATAATGTATCTAGGTAACTGAGAGTCCTCACATTTGGAAGTTGTCACAAACCGAGTTCATATATTAAAAAGCATGGTTCTGTCAAAACTTTGTCCGTAAGGATTGAGGAGCCACAAAAGATTTTTAATTGAAACATATTATATATAGCGTTATTTGGTAGGTGAAATAATTATGTAGCCATAATTTTGGAATTTGTAGTAAAATATATAAAAAGTTATGGTACTATTTACCATCTTATTATGTACCTATGTTTAACAAATAAATGATTGATTGATTAAGGTAGCTCCACAAACCTCATCAGAACTGAAGAGCCACTCTGGAAACATATGAAGGGGTCAATGGATGGTTTAGATTTTTTTTGTATCATTTAGTAGTACTTTTTTTTAGGAACCTACAAAATAATCTAAATCTCTACTTGCCAAAATAAAAAAAGGTACAAAGGTTTGATTGTGGCTCCTCAATCCTGACGGTCCACAAATAATTAATCGACCATACTAAAATGAGATTGTGACGTAATTGCATCTTTAATACACCAACATTTAGTAGAAATTTTGTCTCCTCAGTTCTGACGTCAGGTCTGAGGAGCCACCTTTAAATGGCCATAACTATTATATATTGTAAGATTTACAGTAGTAGTATGTGTGAGGCACACATGTTGTCAGGATTTTATTAATATTTTTAAAAGATATATATATTATTTATTTATTTATATATATTAGTAGGTATATTTATTGTATTTATTATTTAGTTTATTACTTTTGTATTATTATTTTTTTCTTCTTTTCTTGTACGCCGCTTTGCCTCTTTCTTTCGTAGTTCCCGCGACAGGGTCTGCTGGAAGAAATTTCTTTAGAAATAAGTAGAACCCTTGTACACAATTTTCCTAATGTTAAGTTTCCAATGTATATTTACAGCGTGTACATGAAATAGATAAATAAATAAATGTTCTTCAATTAGTTAAAATATTTTGTATTTTAATTAGGTCAACCTGTGACTGCTATAGCTGTTCATCCATCAGACAAGCTTGCTCTGAGCATTGGAGGGGACAATACTTTAAGGACTTGGAATCTGATCAAAGGAAGGCCTGCATTCACTATCAATTTATCCAGCAAAGGAATAACAATGCCAACAGAAATCAAGTTCTCTCCTGGAGGAGACAGGTTCTCATTAGTCTACCAGCAGAGCGTAGATGTTTGGACTATCAGCAAAGCAGGAGTAGAAAAACATATCACTTGCAATTCTAAGCCAACTTCTGTTCAGTGGGTAACTGATGAAAAAATGTTTGTTGGCTTAGAAAATGGAAATATCATTCAGTTGACAGTTTCTGATACGAAAGCTCAGACTTTTCAAGGACACAAACACAGAGTGAAATGTCTGCATTATGAGAATGCAATGCTATATTCAGCATCAAGTGCAGGGGAGCTAAAGGTGTGGTCAGATTCTGATGACACCATCACAGAAATATGTTCTAACAATGCTGGCTGCCGGCTTACTTGTATCACACTAA
This sequence comes from Euzophera pinguis, assembly GCA_947363495.1. Taxonomy (NCBI): domain Eukaryota; kingdom Metazoa; phylum Arthropoda; class Insecta; order Lepidoptera; family Pyralidae; genus Euzophera; species Euzophera pinguis. Next base: position 10,622,972 of record OX376163.1, read on the forward strand.
ATAGACAAAATCATATAATTAAAAAGGAGGAAAATTCTGATGAAGAGCCTGAGAAGGAACAAAGTATTACAAACAGGAAAAGTGATGATTCTGAAGATGAGCCAGCTGAAAAAGTAATGATACCACAGAAGAGAAAGCCCGGTGCCTTTGTGAAAATAAGCTATGGTAGTGATGAGGAAGTTAACAAGGAAGAAACATCTCCATCAAAGAAGAAGTTCAAAAAAAGGAAGAGGAACAAAAAGCATAAAAATAAGATAAATGAATAAATTAAGTTTTACTGACACACTGACTTTTAGTTTAGCTTTAGCTAACACCGTCCTATAATTAACATTTTACGTTTATAAAGTACATATCACTATAGTATTGTCAAAGTTTAGTAAGCCAGCTAACATACTCAGACTAAGACTTGCCCAAACCTGTATACTTTTTTTAGTTGTTTTCAATTTGGTTAGTTTAGTACATTGCAATGACTGTCTAATAACAAATTCGTGCTACAAAAGGGATGTTAAGCAGTTGTTCACCGGCCAAACAGGTTTAATGGTTTATAAAAGAACTATGTCACAGGCTAAAGAAAGGCAGTTCCATAAAACTCTGGCACCAGGTTGTACAGGGTTGATTGCCCATGTACACACTCGATATGCTTGACATGATCTAACTGGGCATTAAACCTAGCATAGGCATAACTCAAAATAGCAAATGGCTAAACAGATCTTATAATTTAGTACCGGTCGGTTCAAGTCCAATTAGCTTGATTTTAATAAGAAAAGTCGAATCTACACGGCAGATTATATTTTGTCATCATATCTCACATCATATACAACATACTTAACACAGAAAACAACAGTAAAAAACAATGTGATGCTTGACTTTGGTTTGTTTATTAAAATATAAATAAAAAAATCTTTCTTATACACTCACCAAATACATAAAAATAAGCAAGTTCATAACAAATTAAATTTGGTCCCAAAATAAATATAAAATAATTTAAAGAAAATGTAAATTAAACAAAAATCAACAATATTTATATTTTAAATAAAAGTACTGTTCAATTTTGGCAATGGTTAATGGATTCTACTTACATTAAATGTTATTCTTAATCAAAATAAATATCGTAAATGTACAGCGTACACCAGTCATACGATTTCGAGCACTCTCATAGTTCCGACCGACATTTGAGACTATATTTACATGGTGCAGGGCAACCAAGAACAAGACGTACTTGCATGCGTATCAGAACACTTAGTTATTCAACCATATTTACGTGTCGCCTAAAAAAACTATAAAGCATCTATAAATCATAGAAAATACACACAGAAACAAACAAGAATCTAGTTACTGGAATGTATAACATCAAATAGTGTACACAATAATGTAGATTGCATTTCATAAGACAACAGCTGCGATAGTTGCGGAGTGAATACTGAGACATGGCGAAGATATAAGTTCTATACTCATACGTGAAATGAGATCACATGCTTCATCGAACTTTAAACAGGTTTATTTTGAAACCATTGGACAAAATTTTACAGCGACTTAAGTACACGAAAATAGATTACTTTCAATAAAAAAAAATGTTCGACGTCCTATAAAAATCAATTTATCAGCTGATAGGATTTAGTATGAGCGACCTATTTTTTTCAGTTTTCACCTGTTTGTTTTTTTTTAAATAGTGCTCTAATGTACCTACATAACAATACTGTACAATTTTGACCGATGGTTTCAAAATAACCCTGTATTATTTTAAAGAACTAACTGACTGGCGATGCATAATCGGCCACACATTACACTAAGTACATTTTGTGCAATAATCATCATAATTAAATGCCAAAGTAACCAAAAACAATTTTCATTGTATCATGATTACTCATCTAAAATAAATTATCGTATTACATTCATGTCGTTTAATATATAGTTCATAATAGATACATGAAAGTTTTATCCTATCTTAATAATTACGAATTTTTCTAAGAAAAATGTTAGGTGTTCACATCTCAAACGGCATACAATTCATCTTATTGACTAGATTGAGCCAGTGTTTTTCCCGCAGTCCATCACTTCAAATAGAACTTGAAGAAAAACTGACACAATTAATACAAAATGTAGGAACAATCAAGAATTACAAAATTTTAACGAAATATCAGTTAAGAATTACATACGGAATAAATAGGATTAGATTAGACAGTCTAGACAAACGAGTTCTACTTGACCTGTTCCATATTCACTTACGTCTAATTTTCGATTAATATTATTCGTTTCTTCGTTCGAAGCAGCACTAACGTCACTATTCCCTAAGGTCAGATGGCACTATGTTCTTACCGGACACAGCTCGCGCTCATCCCAACGTCCATGGCCACACAAGTGGATCGCAGTTTAGAGACAATCTTAGGACGTAACTACATTCTTTTAACAAGGTATTAAGAGAAAAGGGCAGAAATCATAGATATCAGTCTTAAGTGTGTTTCTTATTGGAAACAAGATGAGCGGATCGTTATAAACAAATGAGAAAAAGAAGTATCTGTACAATGTAGTTACTAGCGTGCGTCGATTTACTCCACTTACCGAAAACTGGACTTTTTTTATCACTGGATTCAGAATTCAAATATCAACGCCGCGTGGCCCTAAGATAACTTGCTAATGTGGCTAAACTAGAGCGGATCCACAGAGAAATATCAAAGAAATTTTCCTAAGTAGGTTCGCTAGCCAACTAGAGAGATTTTTTCATGAAATCTATATCTCCTTAACAGACGAAGTGTTTAATTCTCACTTTGGATCCGCGGACGAGAGAAGAGCATTGGAATTACTTCTTCTTGGCCTTTTTCTCGGCTTTCTTGAGCGCTTTGAGGTGTTTTTCGTGAGCGGCTCGTAGTTCCTTGAGGCGGCGTTTCATCCGCCGGCGGTCGTCGCTGCCCAGCCCCAGTAGCTTGAGGTCGGCTGAGCTGAGCGACAGCAGCAGGGCGCCCTCTATGTTGCGCGTCGCAAACGTGCTCGCGTGTTTCTCCAGGCCCTCGCCCAAGCTGGACACCCACTGCCACACCTGTAGTAGATATAAGGTGATTCGTCGCTTAGATACCTAATATTAATTAAACTTTGTTAGTGATTTCTGAAATATAATTCAAATAACTCTATTTCGTTCATTATTCTATACTAGCTGAGCGTAAACACTTGTGGTGCCGAAACTTGCGTCGTGCTGGTCCTGTTGCGCTAACAGCGGCACTCAAATCCCGCCGGAGTGAATTTGGATGAAATTGGCACAAGATATAAGTAGATTCTGATCCTCCCTACAAGTTGTTACAGAGTAACCTTATTAACAGTATTTTTTTCGTCTCTTTCATCTGCCATCGGCTTTGAGCAATAATCAGATATTTTCTGGTAACCTTAACCACACCCCTGACACTCCATACAACAGCGGCGAGCATATGCACACGCGTCAATGGGCCCGTTTTCGTAGAGTTGGTTATTAACCGTATCGTGGCTGAGGCCGGGCGGCTAAAGCGACATCCTTGCATTGATTTGCTCTCGATTTTTACCCTAAATCTGCGCAGTGAGGTGCGGTATCTGTTCCGGTGGGAGGGTGTGAGTGTCCGTTCTGTACATTAGTACTATTAATAATTCTGTGCCTTAGGGCCGATTTCATCAACATCTTTCCTATCCAAGAGTACCTAAATAAAAAATGGTTGGCAGACATGTCTTCTAGAGAAAAGAGTCCTATAAACGTGGATTAACAGTATGTTCTCGGGTTAACTGTGTAGTGAAATGTAACTTTCATTATACGAGATTAAATTTCGTCATAATCCTTGGAATATAACTAATTCGACTTTGGTGAAATCGGCCCTTAAAGGTCCATTCAAACTGCGCGAATCCCGCGCGACTGGCGGGACGCCCACGGAAATAAGAATATATTGAAGTGTCATTAGCAGGCCAGTTAATTTTGGCACACGCTATGGCACTTCTACCGATACTTATTACAATGGGCGTTCCCGCCAGTCGCGCGGGATTCGTGTCAGTTTGATTGGACGTTAACAGTATAAATAGAATGCAGTAACCTGTTGCTTGGTCCACTGGTCGACGCGCTGCTCCTGCTGCGGCGGCGGCGACAGGCTGGCGTCGCTGACGGCCGCCGACAGCGGCTGCCACGGCACCTCGCCGCCGACTACGCAAGCCGGAGCTTTCTTCACTACAACCACATGTTCACATGCGACACGACTCACGATAGTGATGTGCCGTTCCCGGAAATTTACGGAAACATTGGGAATATTCCCCGGGAACTTTGAAAATTTACGAAAATATTAGGAATATTCCCGCAAATATACAAGTCAACGGAATATTCCGGGAATTGGGAATATTCCCAGCGGCACATCACTAGCCACGAGGGACCCGGTTCATATGACAAGCGTTAGCGCGTGTTTACAAAACGTAGGTAATACCCGGCGGTAAATATTCTCATATACAGCTGATTTTAACACCAGTCATATTTTAGCAGTGTATTCGGTATTTCTAGAAAAATTAAGTGAAACATGAAACCAAAATGTTTGACGTCCCATAAATCTGATTAGCTGACAGGAGACAGATTTTGCTTTTTCAATTTTCACTTAATTTAAATAATGTGCGAAAAAGACGTTCTAAATAGTAGAAAGGTAAATGTGCAATATTTGTCGCAGGGTTACCTGTACGTATATTTATTATAGGTGTGCTTACACAGTTTAAAGCGCCTGCTGAACAAATGAATTTTCATTGCATTTTTTTATTGCAATTTCACAATATGGTGTTTCGCGTGTTAGCAGTACACCTAGATTAGTTTGTAAACACCTGTCACGTGAACTGGCTCTAGAGTTCGCAAGCAAGCGCTCATGCGCGAATGTCAACGCAAAAGTGGGTTCAGGACTGTAATGCTATCTTTGAAATCCATGACTTACCGAATGAAAACCATTTCATTTGCCGATTATGTCGAATGACAACCATTCGAAATCGCGCGATTTTCATTCTATCCTCCTTATCTTTATATTCTACCTTGTTTAGATGTGTTTTAGAGATAGATCTCAAAAATAGCACTTCAAATCCGGTAAATGTAGCTTTTTCCTAATAATCGTACCAAGAAGTCTATCCTGTATAACTAATTCACTATAAAGACGTATCTATCTTTGCATGATCGTAAAAAAGAGAAATACGATTAAGATACAGCTGTAGAAAATATTAGATAAAAATCAAGCCACCGCCATTACACGCACATAAAGCTGTTAATTAGTATGTTATCCAATGAACATTGATCAACAGACAAAAAAAAAAAGAATTGCTATGAAATTATTAGCTGAAGGTAATTTAATTTGATATATAAAAACTGTAAGGCCGACGAGACTACACAGATATGTAATCGAACTTAAAAGAGCGACACTGATTAATGTCGGGGAAAGTCTTTTGTCAATCCGTACTAATTTAAGGACCTGCATCCAATGCATGTTTAAATTAGAATGGAGATGGAGCGACTTTTTATAATAGGTTCAGTAGAATGAATTAAAAAAATATTTCCCTTTAATTTTCAATCGCATCTAAATCTTCATATTTCACTCTAAATGTATTTTTTTTTAAAACCATGCGATATAAATCCATGCTAGGAGTGGAGTAATGCAGGTATTTAGGTTTAGGTGGTGCAATAGCATTGATATTTAGATTGCCTGTCTCGCCGGCCTATGTCCAATTCCTCTTGTCTATAACATAAAGCGTTGTCGAGGTATTGGCAGATAGAAAGATATGCCGATTATTTTTTATATATACAGTCAAATCAAATATTATTTAACTGTTAACATAAAGAAATATCAACTGACAGCAAGACCTTCGGTCCTAGCCAGCGATTTGATAAAACAATGAACGCTAAAGATAATAGTCTCAGTTACAGAAGATAGAGAGAAGAAGAATGAAGTGGTTAGAAATTGAAGATTTTATGCAAGTACTACGCGGACGGTAAGTAACGCCCGGTACATAAGTAGTAATGTTTCCAACAGTATCAGTATGTCCTGCTCACACTTAGGTACATATAATTGGTTTGTCGGTATTTATTGGGCTGTCCACATTCTGTCGAACTTCTCGGTGAGATCTTGCCCAGAACCGCAGTCTTCGCAACCTTTCTCAGAATAATACTCACGCTTGACAAAGATGGACGCAAAGCTAATTTTACATTTAGTTTTTCCTCCGAAATACTCATCTAAAAATTATGAAAATATTAGGGGCAAATCTCAACATGTTATTTTTATTTTGACAATTATTTTTGCCCAGTTGTCCATTGCATAAGCCTTTGCACCGGGCTCGTGAATTTTTTCGTCCGAGAAAAGTGAAAGTGTGGATCGCTTTCTCGCGAGAATGTGGACAGCCCATATAATCGGTATATCTATCATCCCCTCCAGTGGCCATCACCGACCTCTAGCGTTGGCCTCGCTGACGGCCTGGCGGATCTCGTCGACAAGCTCGTTGGTCATTTGCACGGCGTCCGGCGTCGAGGCCAGTCGTCTCTCGCGCTCCGCCAGCACCTGCTTCAGTTGCTCCGCCAGAGACGCCGGCGGACCTAGTCCCACGCCACATCACATTAATGTCCTAGCTAAGCGACGGTTTATGACATGGTGTGCAATGGTTGATGGAAACTTATTGACTTTGTATTTGAGTTCCTTACGCACGGGAACAAGAGTGTCATATTTACACTTTTAGACAAATATAAAACATTTTAATAGGTATAAACCTTTAAAATAATATTGAGGTACTATTTGTTTATTACACCTTTTTTCAAATTTAAAAAGTACCGTAAAATAGGATTGCGTAGAATTTGTCGCCTATTTAGGCTAGGACGATCCCGTATTGAACACGGCCAATTCAAAATCTTACTGAATGTATGTCTCACTCATATTACTGGTATGTCATTATAATATATTTAATGGTTTTCTTTGTAACTTTTTCCCGTTTACTCACAGGCACACTGGGACAATTCTATGATAATTCTCACCGACTTTTTAAATCAACTAATCACAAGATAATTTTTATGGTTATAAGCTACCCTTTCCATACTGTGGCGTGTAAGTGAGGATGTGTAAGGTTGTTGATAGTCAGCATTTGAGTTTCGTTATTCAAAATATACTCGTAATACAGTGCGAAACAAACAAATTGCCAATAACATAACATCTAGACTTAATAGGTATATAAAAGATATTCAAAAGAGTATCTTTTGTTTATATATTACAACACTTTTATTTAAATATAAAACAAAATACAATTTGTTCGATATCTAACTTCTTGCCTTTTTCTTGAAATCGGACTTAATGCTAAAAGCACTATCCAACAGTCATCGCTTCAGTAAGGCAGAATAAGGTAGTTTTCAAAGTCCAAAAATTGTAAAAATAATTTGATATCACGATAGAATACACAGTTTTAATAAAATATATATTCTACCAGAAAATTATTTGTATTGTATCCAATCAATAGACAAACATATAAAATTAACTTTCGCCATGTTTGTGTCGCATCGTACCTACGATTGTGGATTAAGCTAAGTGTTGTGAGGTTGCGGACACGTGTTAACACAATGCATGATAGTGAGGTCACATCAGCAAGCTCTATGCCTCACCTGAGAGAGGATGGTGTCTATGGTCTCTCGAGTAAATGCCGTCATCCGTTCCGCTGCCGACAGAGCTGCCGCAACTTTGACGAGTTTCCCGCTGTTAAACAAGTGCCGAGTTAGAACAACAAACATGCACTTAGTAGGAAATACGTTGAAAGATTTAAAACACAATTTTAATCTAGTTACACTTAAAAAGTAAGTTTGTCAGCTCAACTCGTATACATGCGAGTGAAAATTGTCTAAAAACAATAAGTAATCTTATTGTAGGAAATCTAAAAGTACCCGTCATGTATAATTTGAGCGGACGTATCTCTGAAAGTTGATTAAATGTAGTAAGCTCTACTTAGAATTTACGAGGTTAGAGATAAAATGTCAGTATTCAGAGCTAAAACTGTTTATTATATTATTTTACGATGTGGCGAAACTAGCCTAGATTTCGTAGATAAAGTCGAGTATCTGATTTATAAAAAAGGATTATACTTGTAAGGTGCACAACTTCATGGAGCAAAAGACATCTAAAGGCTAAATATGCGAGGTAAGCTCGTACAAGACATCTTAACCAAGGCCTTCTTAACCAAGCCCAAGTTTACTTTAATCTGTTTCCGTCATACTTTGACTATTTAAGTTTTCCCTGATAAAGCTGAAACACAAATAGAATAAGCCCGAATTTCATTATAGGTTATTTATTTCCAAAATTTAAATGACATTTCCGCATAGCTGTAAAAGATTTAACTTTTTTATACTTACTGTGCCATGACCGGTGTGGGGAGGTGCGCCTGAAGTAGACTCGCTAAGTGATTCGTCCGCTGAATCATTGTAGGAATCGTCGAGTCCGTCATACTGAAAGTAGAGACCTCTTGTCAGTAGGTATAATAATATCTGGTGTAGCGGTGTGAACGTGACTTTGCAAGTGAAACTTTAATGTAAATATTTGGATAATCATTCAACAGTCATATGGCAGTGAACACTAAAACAGAATAGTAAGGGGTGTTATTTCCATGCATCTGGCCGTTGGCTTTGGTACATAGTACACGGGTACGTGAGCCTGCCTTACTGCTGCTACTGAGTCAACCCATGCCCATCCAAGTCAGTAGCATCCTTACCCCCAACTCAACTGTATTCTACCCTTCCCTAGCTTAAGAATATTTCAGTTGGGCAGCAGCGTCGGAAGTACGATAAGCCGCTGAAATTGCGTTCGCCACAATCTCTCAATTTGGGCGCGCCAGTCCAGCACTGGCTGCAGCTGAAATGTGGACGACAAATATTGACCAATTACTTTGATGACTATGGGATGTCTTTCGGTGACTGCTGGCTCATTATAGCAGTGGCGGGCGAGGTCGGTGCGCGGTACATGTTATACTGACCGAGCTAGCATTGCTGAGCGAGTGCGGAGAGTGCGGGGAGTGCGGGGCGTGGTGGCGGTGGCGGGCGAGGTCGGTGCGCGGTACATGTTATACTGACCGAGCTAGCATTGCTGAGCGAGTGCGGAGAGTGCGGGGAGTGCGGGGCGTGGTGGCGGTGGCGGGCGAGGTCGGTGCGCGGTACATGTTATACTGACCGAGCTAGCATTGCTGAGCGAGTGCGGAGAGTGCGGGGAGTGCGGGGCGTGGTGGCGGTGGCGGGCGAGGTCGGTGCGCGGTACATGTTATACTGACCGAGCTAGCATTGCTGAGCGAGTGCGGAGAGTGCGGGGAGTGCGGGGCGTGGTGGCGGTGGCGGGCGAGGTCGGTGCGCGGTACATGTTATACTGACCGAGCTAGCATTGCTGAGCGAGTGCGGAGAGTGCGGGGAGTGCGGGGCGTGGTGGCGGTGGCGGGCGAGGTCGGTGCGCGGTACATGTTATACTGACCGAGCTAGCATTGCTGAGCGAGTGCGGAGAGTGCGGGGAGTGCGGGGCGTGGTGGCGGTGGCGGGCGAGGTCGGTGCGCGGTACATGTTATACTGACCGAGCTAGCATTGCTGAGCGAGTGCGGAGAGTGCGGGGAGTGCGGGGCGTGGTGGCGGTGGCGGGCGAGGTCGGTGCGCGGTACATGTTATACTGACCGAGCTAGCATTGCTGAGCGAGTGCGGAGAGTGCGGGGAGTGCGGGGCGTGGTGGCGGTGGCGGGCGAGGTCGGTGCGCGGTACATGTTATACTGACCGAGCTAGCATTGCTGAGCGAGTGCGGAGAGTGCGGGGAGTGCGGGGCGTGGTGGCGGTGGCGGGCGAGGTCGGTGCGCGGTACATGTTATACTGACCGAGCTAGCATTGCTGAGCGAGTGCGGAGAGTGCGGGGAGTGCGGGGCGTGGTGGCGGTGGCGGGCGAGGTCGGTGCGCGGTACATGTTATACTGACCGAGCTAGCATTGCTGAGCGAGTGCGGAGAGTGCGGGGAGTGCGGGGCGTGGTGGCGGTGGCGGGCGAGGTCGGTGCGCGGTACATGTTATACTGACCGAGCTAGCATTGCTGAGCGAGTGCGGAGAGTGCGGGGAGTGCGGGGCGTGGTAGCGGTGGCGGGCGAGGTCGGTGCGCGGTACATGTTATACTGACCGAGCTAGCATTGCTGAGCGAGTGCGGAGAGTGCGGGGAGTGCGGGGCGTGGTGGCGGTGGCGGGCGAGGTCGGTGCGCGGTACATGTTATACTGACCGAGCTAGCATTGCTGAGCGAGTGCGGAGAGTGCGGGGAGTGCGGGGCGTGGTGGCGGTGGCGGGCGAGGTCGGTGCGCGGTACATGTTATACTGACCGAGCTAGCATTGCTGAGCGAGTGCGGAGAGTGCGGGGAGTGCGGGGCGTGGTGGCGGTGGCGGGCGAGGTCGGTGCGCGGTACATGTTATACTGACCGAGCTAGCATTGCTGAGCGAGTGCGGAGAGTGCGGGGAGTGCGGGGCGTGGTGGCGGTGGCGGGCGAGGTCGGTGCGCGGTACATGTTATACTGACCGAGCTAGCATTGCTGAGCGAGTGCGGAGAGTGCGGGGAGTGCGGGGCGTGGTGGCGGTGGCGGGCGAGGTCGGTGCGCGGTACATGTTATACTGACCGAGCTAGCATTGCTGAGCGAGTGCGGAGAGTGCGGGGAGTGCGGGGCGTGGTGGCGGTGGCGGGCGAGGTCGGTGCGCGGTACATGTTATACTGACCGAGCTAGCATTGCTGAGCGAGTGCGGAGAGTGCGGGGAGTGCGGGGCGTGGTGGCGGTGGCGGGCGAGGTCGGTGCGCGGTACATGTTATACTGACCGAGCTAGCATTGCTGAGCGAGTGCGGAGAGTGCGGGGAGTGCGGGGCGTGGTGGCGGTGGCGGGCGAGGTCGGTGCGCGGTACATGTTATACTGACCGAGCTAGCATTGCTGAGCGAGTGCGGAGAGTGCGGGGAGTGCGGGGCGTGGTGGCGGTGGCGGGCGAGGTCGGTGCGCGGTACATGTTATACTGACCGAGCTAGCATTGCTGAGCGAGTGCGGAGAGTGCGGGGAGTGCGGGGCGTGGTGGCGGTGGCGGGCGAGGTCGGTGCGCGGTACATGTTATACTGACCGAGCTAGCATTGCTGAGCGAGTGCGGAGAGTGCGGGGAGTGCGGGGCGTGGTGGCGGTGGCGGGCGAGGTCGGTGCGCGGTACATGTTATACTGACCGAGCTAGCATTGCTGAGCGAGTGCGGAGAGTGCGGGGAGTGCGGGGCGTGGTGGCGGTGGCGGGCGAGGTCGGTGCGCGGTACATGTTATACTGACCGAGCTAGCATTGCTGAGCGAGTGCGGAGAGTGCGGGGAGTGCGGGGCGTGGTGGCGGTGGCGGGCGAGGTCGGTGCGCGGTACATGTTATACTGACCGAGCTAGCATTGCTGAGCGAGTGCGGAGAGTGCGGGGAGTGCGGGGCGTGGTGGCGGTGGCGGGCGAGGTCGGTGCGCGGTACATGTTATACTGACCGAGCTAGCATTGCTGAGCGAGTGCGGAGAGTGCGGGGAGTGCGGGGCGTGGTGGCGGTGGCGGGCGAGGTCGGTGCGCGGTACATGTTATACTGACCGAGCTAGCATTGCTGAGCGAGTGCGGAGAGTGCGGGGAGTGCGGGGCGTGGTGGCGGTGGCGGGCGAGGTCGGTGCGCGCGCGGTGCGCGGAGGTGTCGAGCAGCGCGCCGCGCGGGACGGCCGCGTCCAGCTCACGCGACGCCACGGTCGACACTGACTCGCGCGACGCCGCCAGCGCAGAATCCGCCACGCTCGATGCGGAACCGCTGGGAAAACAATTTTGAGCATTAACCCTTTGAACGTCTATTTCTATGTGCCTACTACGCCGCAACTTGTAGAATGTGATAGTAGGACACACCCGGACATTCCACACAACAGCGACGATCGCGATACCTATTACTGTCGCATTTGCAACGCACACGAGTTAATGTGTATGTTATTAGGCTGCAATCACATATTTTAAGGACCGTTCAAACTGATGCGAATCCCGCGCGACTGGCGGGACGCCCATAGAAATAAGAATCGGTAGAAGTGCCGTAACGTATGAAAAAGTTAACTGGCCTGCTAATGACACTTCTATATATTCTTATTTCTGTGGGCGTCCCGGCAGCCGAGCGTGATTCGCCTCAGTGTGATCGGTCCTTTAAGCTATATACGTCGTCCGACTTCAGCGCAAACGATCGGGACGATCGATGTCTGTACGCCGCGCACAGCGTCAGTGTTCAATACATCTCATAACTCGAACGACAGATCTCTACGTCAATACATATTCTTTCGAGTGTTAAAATTCTATATTTGTTCAGACGTCAACTGTGACGATGTCGCTGCAATGGTTCGACATAGCTAGAAACTGTTTGACTGCAGGCTACGATGTCAATATGTCAACGTCAGCGTGTAAAGGAGACCGCGAGACAGTACATTTCTATACTAAGCATTGTGACGCGGCATACGGCGTGATAACGTAACGCTGTACGCCGCCGCCGGCATTTAAAAGAGACCACAGCCTAAGGCGTGGCGTTGGTTATTTACCGAATCTACGTTATATCAACGCAACGGAGCCGATCGAAGCGACATCGTTGCATTGTTTTGCTCTTGATTTTTACCCTAAATCTGTGTGTGAGGTGCGGTATCTGTCTTGGGTGGGAGGGTGTGAGTGTCCGTTCTGTACGTTAGTATTAATAATTGGCTAGTAAACTATTTCATGAAAATGTCTAATTCGTAAACCATTCCGAGGAATAGGCTTAGGGAACAGATTACATTAATCAGATCTTTAGATAAGCAAGTATTTTTTAAGAAAATCGGAGAAAACCCAATGACTTTCATTTTTTTGCAAGGTTAACGTATGACGTAGATAACTTCCGGCTATTCACATTTAATTTTTTAGGTTGGTAGCACAGGGTAGTGAATAAATATTTTTTTGTTTGGTAGCGCTAATTAGGCGCTTCACGTACTTGTCACCCCCATGTCAAATGTCATCTCTGTTCAAGTAAACATAACCCCTAGATAACCTAACTACATCTTCATTACATTCATTCATACTTTATAATGAAGAATCGGTGTCCAATTATTACAAAATCTGATGTCAACGGATGAAGAGACGGCAGGAAAGTCCAATAAACGGGCCATATATACGAGAAATGGGGTAGATATTTGGCGATTGTAAACAAACAAGAAACCAACTCGCGGCCAAGTCCATCCTGACTTTGACATTTGACACTGACATACATATTTTTTTATACCTTAGTAATTTTTGCTTACGTGCAGTTCGAGATGGCCATTATAGCTACGTGACGTCATCACTACGTAATCTTTAAAATTAAATAACAAAATAAATATATTTTTTTGAATTTTTACGTTCAAATTGTATCTCCGAAATAGTCTATTCTATCAATAAAATACATAAAATACACAATTTCTTTTTTTGTTGACTAGCCAATTCTGTGACTTGAACTTAAAAAAATCGTTGGCCTTGTTCACACAAATCTGTAGTCGCAACACGATCAGTACCCCAAGCACGAATCACTATCGAAAAAACTTTCGTATCGTTAACGTGAGTATGGGCACTTGAACAGCGCCTCTAGTGTGCGTAATTAGAACTAGTTTTCGAAGCACAAATATTTACATTAGGTTTCGAATCGTCTTCGTATAGAATAGGTAACGTAACTTGAAGCCGTTTGTATGAAGATAGCGAGCACGAATGCTTAAAATGACGTATGGTATCGTAATTGTCGAAGGCTGGCTTGCGAGTTTCTCGAAAGTTTTGTCACTTACAATTTTGCAGTGAGAAAACATTCGTCAGATTGTCGTCGTCTAATTCAAACAAGAAGTACCCCGTAAGTATTTTGTACTATTTAATATCTTATTTATTTATTAAAATACTTTATTGTTCCACATGTACAAACACAATATCTTCTTAAAGTAGAAATGGTTATTTGAAAAATATTTTATCTTCTTATTTTATACTTGCATATAATTTGCCAAAAATTGCTTCTGTTGTCTAGTGGTTAATAAAGTCGTTTTTCCGAGGACCCCGAGGTCGCAGGTTCGATTCCCGCGGGAAGCATACTCTGTTTAGTTGTTTTTAGTTTGGTTAGGACATGCAGGCTTTATCATCATCGTGATCATTTAACCCAGATAGACCGACCAACCCATACATGGGATTTGTAAAATAAAAAATTCTACCTCCATTACTTGATGATTTAAATATATGTAACATACATTTTTAGAAACGTTATTAATTGACAGTTGATGTAATGTACAAATAACTTTGTAGATCGTATAGCTTTTCTTCTTTTTTGTCAAGTGAATAAATTTGAATTGTCAATTGTAAAACATGTCTTCAAATAGGTCGGCTTAGGTAAGATGCTAACTAATATTTTTAAAATCTTATACTCAAAATAAAAACTACAAAACATAACCAATTAATATTGCGAACAAAGTTTTAATAATTTTGTTTTCTGCATCTTTTATATCATCATTAATTTTATAAACCCATATATGGGTCCGTCGGTACAAGATGGTACAACCTTAGTAGTACTTCAAATTAAAAAAAAATAAGTAGTTGATGTAATTTCAACAAATATCATTACATTGCATACCCTTTTAATTAAAACATAGTATATTGTAATGAATATGATCCAATATTTAACATTTAGTCCACTAAATTAGCGTCCCTAGCGTCTTACTGTTGAAGGTTCTGGAGAAGAGCGTAATATTTCCAAAATTTGATTACCTACCAGGTTCTAACTTACAGAGGCTACATTGTCATACAATAAACTGCAATAAAAAGTTACTGAAATTAAAAAAAATCATGATATTTTTGTTTATTTTTCCCATGATGTGTATCATGGACTCTCATACTAAAAATATTTTTAAGTTACTAAAAGACATTTTTTTTAAATTAATGTCAACAATTTTGCTTTAAAACGTAGATTAAACCTATTTTTATTGATAACAAATGTTGTACTAATATTTTGTTGATTAATTCAAAATGTTTTATATAAAAAGTAGAACGGAGCGCTAGTGCCGACCGACCCATATATAGGATGTCATTTTCCAGCTTTTCCAGAAGAGTTATTTTTTTTTACTATTTTTCATAAGGTAGTAGGGTCATAATAAAACAAATATAAAAAAAATTGCATCTTTCTGCAAAGAAAAAAGTTTCAGGCTTATGTGGGTGCCGCAGACAGTCTCCTAGCCTCCTAATAACGCTTACGAAGGGCAAACAGCAGTCGCTCCATTGTTATAAGATTGAAACGTGCCCTAGGCTCTGAAGCGCAAGGTGAATATATAACTGGGAAAATATGCTTGGACAAAGAAGAGTTTGACAAAAATAAGGCACATACTTACGCCATCACAGTTTATTTAAAAAACACGTTGTTTACAAATAAATAAATAAAACAGCCTAATTTCTTATATTGAGTACCTCTACAGAATATACACTTTAGCACTTTTATAACCTACACAAAAAACATATTCCAAGTATCCACAGAAATATCCACTGAAAATCCTTTTAAAGTAAATAAAATAAGTCCAAACTTTTTATAAATCACAAGTTTCACGACACAAGTTCATTTCAAAACAAAGGTTGTCCTTGAAGTGATTAGTGAATGAGCTTTGCTAACGTCTCAAGTGCTACGTACCTCCGCGTCGATCGTTTAGAAACGCACGGCCCGTGGCACGGGGGCAGTCTCACCAAACAAAGTTCAAATAATAAATTAAACAACGAACTCATTTTTTTTTTAAGTGAATATAAACTTTTACTGCAAATTCTTCATATTGCATCAAATTTCGACGAGTTTTAAGGTTTAATATGCCCTGAAATCACAATCTTTTTTATTAATTAAATACGGATACCGTAATTGCGGGTTATTTTAGCCCTGGAGGGCATCTTTGACCCAAATCAAAAATTTTTTTAAAATTGCCGCCACGTTTCCGCCGCGCGGCCAGCCGTTATAGTTCCAACAATAATTGATAGATGGCAGTGTTATGTTCATGATTCGCACTGCTTTATCGACTTTGCGTGCAATGTCAACATGCCAGTGTCACTCGAAGTTTTGCATACGTTTCGGCTCGTAAATTACCTGTGCAAACTTTCATCATTAGCTTTGATAAGTTGGTAAGTTTACTATAATATCTTTATTTGTTGTTATTATACATGTATTTAGGAGTATTTTAATGTTAAATTCAAATGGTTTTATACATATTTAGTTTATTGTATTTTAGAAATGGTTTATAGGTATACTTTAACCCATGTTTTCGGGTAAATTTAACCCATGGGCCAAAGTAACCCGACGATGTTAAAACAAGTATTAATCAAAGAAATAGATTATCTATCTAACTGTGATTTTATATTTTTAGGTGATACTTAAGCGAGTGAATGATCCTAGTATATGACGATGCCGACAAATTACCACAGAAAGCCCGGCAGCCGCCGTTATGTTGATTACTCGAAGGACAAATTAGAAGAATGTTTGGCAGCAGTGAGATCCAAAGTGCTTACACAACGAGCTGCATCTGAACAATACCAGATACCTCGTAGTACTATAAAAAATAAATTACGTCAAAAACATACAAACAATCCTGGCAGACAAACTGTATTCACAGATCAGGAAGAAGCTTCGTTTGCTGCGCATATAACAGCTCTTTCTGAATATGGATTCCCCATTACTGATTTTGATCTCAAAATGATAATCAGAGATTACCTTGGATCACAAGGCAGAATTGTTAAACAATTTCGTAATAACGTTCCAGGTAAGGACTGGGTAAAGAGTTTCCTTCAGAGACATAAGTCTTTATCGCGGCGACTAGCAAATAACATTAAGAGAGTAAGAGCTCAAGTATCGGAACAGATTATTATAGAATTTATCGAAAACATTGCTAAAGAAACGGAAAATGTACCTGCAGAAAACATCTATAACTATGACGAGACTAACCTCTGTGATGACCCAGGAAGAAAGACTGTTATTTGCAGACGAGGAACCAAATATCCAGAAAACATAGTCAATGCGACAAAGGTGAGTTTTAGTGTTATGTTCTGTGGCAATGCGGCTGGCGAAGCAATTCCTCCTTTTATAATTTATAAATCGGAAAACCTCTGGACCACTTGGATGGAAAATGGTCCAGCAGATGCTCGCTATAATAGGACAAAAAGTGGGTGGATTGACGCTGTAACTTTCGAAGACTGGTTCATAAGACACTTGCTGCCTATTCTGAAGAAAAAAAATGGCCGTAAAGTCGTTATTGGAGACAACCTTTCGTCACATATAAGCAATACAGTCTTAGCAGAGTGTGAGAAGCACAACATTAGTTTCGTGTGTTTACCTCCAAACTCAACGCATATTCTTCAGCCGTTGGACGTCGCGTATTTCCGACCTTTAAAATGTAAATGGAGGCAAACTTTATTGAAG
Source organism: Euzophera pinguis (assembly GCA_947363495.1). NCBI lineage: Eukaryota > Metazoa > Arthropoda > Insecta > Lepidoptera > Pyralidae > Euzophera > Euzophera pinguis. The sequence continues at coordinate 10,640,403 of OX376163.1, forward strand.
TGGAAATGCACTCAAACTGGAAGAAAGCTATGTACAACGCCAAAGTAAAAGTTTCTTGCTTTGTTGAAAGAAACTTTGGATAATTTGACACAAACTAAAGAAAATTTGATATCTGGCTTTAAAAAAACTGGAATATATCCCATTAATAAACAAGAACCCTTGGACAGATTGCCAAGACAGGACCGCATTGTAAACATCGAACTTATCACAGAATCTTTTATACAAAAGTTACAACAATCGCGGACTGACACGTGCTCGGAAAAAAATGTAGCTAAGAAAAGAAAACTGAATGTACCTGCTGGTCAGTCAATTTGCGTTGCTGATGTTGTGGAGGCAGGAACATCCAGCACACAAAAAATAGAGACAGCAAAAGCGAAGACAGTAGCGAAAAAGCGAACAAAGCGTAAAATTTCATCATCAACAAGCTGTAGTGATACAAATATAAGCATTGCCTCTTCGACAGAAGACCACATAGTATCAAATGACTCACACGATGAGTATGATGACAATATACCACTAGCAACATTAGCTCAGACTGGTCTCGCTAAGAATCCCAACTTGCGTGAATCACCTGTTCTTCAATTTAAGGATCTACCGCAAACTAACTGTCAATCCATGCAAAACGACAACGAAATCTTGCCCATTGTTCAAATTGATAAGACTGTAAATGAACCTTTAAAAATAAAAAATATTAGAAAAGACCGAATCTTAACTGATCTTCAAATTGAAAAGCTGCTAATAGATGAAGCTGTAGCTGAACTTTTAGATCGAAACCTACCTAATCTTCAAACTGAAGAGCTGTTCCAAACCGTGCATAAAAGTAGCGCTAAACAAGCCTTTATTTGTGATAAATTTTCACAATCTGACCAGGATTTACTTGCTTCTCAAAAAGAGAATCTAACAATCGCACCTAGGCTTCCAAGTAGTCGTAAGGAGAAGGAAATGTCACAAAATTACGACGCTGCGATGTGTGAAAAAAATCATAACACCTCTGGTTCTCGATGTGTTCCTTCAGTTATTAGTCAGAGTAATTTTCTGATTGAGATTGTTGTTAATGATTATGTTCTGGTGACGTGGAATGCTTGCAACTACCCAGGTCAAGTTGTTTCAATAACTGAAGAAGCGGTGCTAGTATCCTGCTTGAAAAAAGGTAAAAAGTTCTGGCGCTGGCCAGTGATCAAAGATGAGCAGCTTTTCGGTTGGGAAAAGATAGTTGGGAAAATTGGAAGCCCTAAGTTAATAAAGAAAGGTTGTTTTTCTATCCCAGAATTGGATGGTTAGACTATCGATGTACGACTACTACCTATTAAACAAACGTTGATTCTCAAATAAGACTTAAATAATTATAAAGTTCCTTTAATTGCCAAATTAGAGATTAATGTTGTTTTGAAAGAAGTTTTACTATGTTTTTAGTTAGAATTATATTAAGAAATACAGACTTTATATTACATTTGTTAACATATTGTCTGTTTTTTTAAGAAATAAAGCTTTGTTTCCATTAAAATTCAATGTTTTATTGCATAAAAATCCTTCCTCTTATTTAAAGTAGCCTACTATTGTGGCAAAATTAACCCAAAAGGGCTTAAAATATAATTTTATCAAGTAAAGAATCTGACAGGCAAAGTAACCCTCCTCTAAGGACAACATTGGCCCAAGTTTAAAAAAAAAATAAAGTGTTAATGTACTCATATATTTTCTTTTATACATGATAAAATGTTAAATAAACCCCTTGAGATTGTCTAAGAAATATTTTAACCATTAAATGTAAATCACAAAGGAAACCATACTTTGATTCGTAAAAATAGTGTTTAAATTTAGACAAAGTAACCCGCAATTACGGTATAGTTTTTGAACGAAATGTTCATTCCATTTTTAGATTTTCATTCGATTTTGCTCATCCTTATTTACATTAGCATGACGTCACTAACGTTATCGTGTCGAGGTCTCGATATGCCTACGATAGTGCTTCGTGCTTCCAACTTTCGTTGTGTTCCGTTATCGTGTCGACTACTCGATACGTTTACGTTACGAAACTTACAAATATTCGTGCTTGGGGTACCGAACAATCCTCTACTAGGAATGTCAATTGCTTCACACACACCCAGCCAATTCACAAAGATGCCATAAAACCACCAAAGCTATCCAAGTACCCAAATCATTTAACGACAGCAAGATACATTTGGATAAAATAAAAATAACTTGAACATCACTATACATAATAAGAAAATATTTTTTGTATATATTTTTTATAATTGGGTCCAAATTGTAAATGTTAACAAAGAGATAAAAAAATTCAGTAGTAAAGATAAAGTTGAACACGAGTCTTAATATTAACGAACTTACAGTCGTTCAGAGGGCGTTGTTGTAGCCACCGGCGCGGTAGCCACGTGTGACGTCACAGTGGGCGCTGACGTCACCGCCGGCGATGACGTCACGGATGCTGTGTGCGTCGGCACTGCGTACGTCACGTGTGCATTGCTAGCACTCACCACTGCCTGCAACAAACGTTTTACATTTCGCATTTTTAGCGCATTGATTGATAATTCTTATAATTACATATTGGCATATACATGTAACTTTAATGACAGTCTTTATACACAAAGTTTCGAAGCAAAAAAATAATAATCTATAACTTTTTTCCTATTTTGACACAACTTCAGCTGGTACAAAGGTACCTAAATATCTAAATAATCTGTGGACTCGGCGCAACATGCATGCGCGATACACAAATGGAGTTCCTTCATATTAAAATTAGTTTTTATCTTTATCTATTTTAAACAATAAGATAAAATAGTATATGAAACAGCACATATTTGGTTTTAAAATACTCGTATTTTAATAACCCTTATTTTGCAACAGTTTCACAAACTATTATTTGTTTCAATTACCTTGACACTATTATTGGCAGTAGTGACCACATTAGTAGCCTTAGCCTCGGCGGCAGTGGCCGTGACGTCACCAATATCAGGCGCCTCTCGACGGCGATCCGATTTGTCCACCTTCGCGTATTCGTCCTCCACGGGAGATAAATCGGAGAGATCGCTGTCGGAGCTCCATGGGTCTAAAACACAACATGGATTTGCGTATTTGGACATCCAAAACTTGCTAAGTAAAGAACATTCGTCAACTCTTACAAGTTATGAACGAAATGACAGTCAATTTTTACGCGTAGCTCTCAGTCTATATAGAAGGATTTTTCCTTTGTGACAACAAACCCGACGTGTTGAGTGCAGTGGCCAACCTACTTTAATTTTAGCAAAAATCTACCCCCTACCGAAAATACGACTTTAAATTTGGGATATCAAAATACTTTTAAATACCCCACAAATATTTTTGGAATAACCCTTTATTTTGATATCCCAATAGATAGATTTAAATAAATAAAAAAATTAAGGATGTATTCATACTCTTGAATTATTCCTAACATGACCCGAATTCCTCTCTAAATTTTCGGCGTCAAAAATCAGCCATTTTAACCTAACCAGTGAGCAAGTTTAAATGTAATGTTATTGTAAACAGTAACTAACCGTTGATAAGCAGAGGGTCGGGGTCGGGTCTCCGAGGTAACGGCGGCGTTTCCCGTCGCGCAGACGGCTCGTGAGGCAGCATCACTGGCAAACCGGCTTTCTTCTGCGTTTCCTGACAAACATGCAGCACTTTCAATTAAACTATTTTAATACGGCTCGAATCGCCATAATACTTATTTATTTACCTGCGTAGTAGGTGGACTAAGTTAACATTTGTAATCACATGCGTTCACATTAAATTACAAAACTACCGCCTATAAACGCGTGTCTCCTGCGGCAAAAAATAAAAAAAAAAACTAACAAACATGTTAAAACATTTCCCGACTGAAGACCCACAAGACAACTTGACTGTTTAAATCTGCGATGATATTATTGTGTGCCCTTCCCCCCTCGCAGGCGAACGCGGGAATGTTATCCGGTATCTAAGGAAAGTGCTTCATCTTATAAGTTTCACTTACAAAACAAAACTTCAAGCTGTTTAACGAAAGTGCTACGACATACTAACAACAGCATTTTGCTGGCTCTGACAATACTAGAAACTAAGATAAGAAATAAACCTTTATAATAGTGGCTTACCAACAAGAGCACCTCCAGCCTCGTCACGTGGTCGTGCAAAGCAGACAATGAGCTGGCGTATTATCTGTAAGCGTCCTCTATTGTTCCGCTCCACCATTACATAGATCGTTTTCGGGGTTTTTTTACGGCTTCTTCCGAAACACTTATGGTTTTTAACAACAGCCTCATATCCTACCGAAACGCTGGTAGTTTGTAGTCATGGAAAATACTAGAAACTGAAGTAGTAAGATAAGAAATAAACCTTTTTAATAGTGACTTACCAACAGGAGCACCTCCAGCCTGGCCACGCGGTCGTGCATAGCAGACAATGCACTGGCGTACTCCTTATGAGCTTCGCGTAACGTCATACTCCACCACTCTTCGCGGGCCTGCACCATTTCGCGGGTTCTACGCCACGAGCGGAGCGCTCGACGTGCCTGTATTCAAACAAGGATTGTTTACTTGTGGAATTAACGGGAATGGGATGAATGTAAACGTTACAACTGTGGTGGCACTATTGTACAACAAATAACTATAATACGACGCAATAGTTGGCGCTAAACAACCTTTTAAAGTCCCCACAGAACGTCGTTGGAGCCGCAGTTCCCATATTTCCTTTGCGGCGGTTGAGCTTATAGCTTTCGCTCTCATCGTATCTCCGAAACTTCTTTGAGTGCTTTGCCTTTTTCTTCAAATTTGACTAGACTTATCTACAGTAAGTGACATCCAAAATTACTCTGCACGTCGATACGTTTCGGACTTCAAAGGAACTAAATAAAAGTATGTCGGCTGTCGGACGCTCGCGTCGAGTACCATCCGCATTTTGAATATTTTTTCACAATAATGTTGGAACTCTATTCAAACAGACGCGAATCCCGTGCCACTTGCGGGATGCCCACAGAATTATGAATATATAGAAGTCCCATTAGCAGGCCTTTTGGCATCCGATCTACTGATTCTTATTTTTGTCGTCCCGCCAGTCGCGCGGGATTTGCGTCAGTTTGAATGGACCATAAATTTAATATTTAATTTTCGCTGTGCCCAGTGTCGGATATTTTATTTATATATTTTTTTTTAACTCAGTTGCTCGTCGGGCGCTCGGGACGAACACCACTCGCTCGCTGCCTACAGACTGACACCCACCTTGTCGTACTTCCGCTGCGCCCGGTGCGTGCTATCGGCGGCAGCGTCGATCGCTCGCCTCAGTTGCTCGTCGGGCGCTTGGGACGAACACCACTCGCTCGCTGCCTACAGACTGACACCCACCTTGTCGTACTTCCGCTGCGCCCGGTGCGTGCTATCGGCGGCAGCGTCGATCGCTCGCCTCAGTTGCTCGTCGGGCGCTCGGGACGAACACCACTCGCTCGCTGCCTACAGACTGACACCCACCTTGTCGTACTTCCGCTGCGCCCGGTGCGTGCTATCGGCGGCAGCGTCGATCGCTCGCCTCAGTTGCTCGTCGGGCGCTTGGGACGAACACCACTCGCTCGCTGCCTACAGACTGACACCCACCTTGTCGTACTTCCGCTGCGCCCGGTGCGTGCTATCGGCGGCAGCGTCGATCGCTCGCCTCAGTTGCTCGTCGGGCGCTTGGGACGAACACCACTCGCTCGCTGCCTACAGACTGACACTCACCTTGTCGTACTTCCGCTGCGCCCGGTGCGTGCTATCGGCGGCAGCGTCGATCGCTCGCCTCAGTTGCTCGTCGGGCGCTTGGGACGAACACCACTCGCTCGCTGCCTACAGACTGACACTCACCTTGTCGTACTTCCGCTGCGCCCGGTGCGTGCTATCGGCGGCAGCGTCGATCGCTCGCCTCAGTTGCTCGTCGGGCGCTTGGGACGAACACCACTCGCTCGCTGCCTACAGACTGACACCCACCTTGTCGTACTTCCGCTGCGCCCGGTGCGTGCTATCGGCGGCAGCGTCGATCGCTCGCCTCAGTTGCTCGTCGGGCGCTCGGGACGAACACCACTCGCTCGCTGCCTACAGACTGACACCCACCTTGTCGTACTTCCGCTGCGCCCGGTGCGTGCTATCGGCGGCAGCGTCGATCGCTCGCCTCAGTTGCTCGTCGGGCGCTTGGGACGAACACCACTCGCTCGCTGCCTACAGACTGACACCCACCTTGTCGTACTTCCGCTGCGCCCGGTGCGTGCTATCGGCGGCAGCGTCGATCGCTCGCCTCAGTTGCTCGTCGGGCGCTTGGGACGAACACCACTCGCTCGCTGCCTACAGACTGACACCCACCTTGTCGTACTTCCGCTGCGCCCGGTGCGTGCTATCGGCGGCAGCGTCGATCGCTCGCCTCAGTTGCTCGTCGGGCGCTCGGGACGAACACCACTCGCTCGCTGCCTACAGACTGACACCCACCTTGTCGTACTTCCGCTGCGCCCGGTGCGTGCTATCGGCGGCAGCGTCGATCGCTCGCCTCAGTTGCTCGTCGGGCGCTTGGGACGAACACCACTCGCTCGCTGCCTACAGACTGACACTCACCTTGTCGTACTTCCGCTGCGCCCGGTGCGTGCTATCGGCGGCAGCGTCGATCGCTCGCCTCAGTTGCTCGTCGGGCGCTCGGGACGAACACCACTCGCTCACTCGTCCGCTTATTTCTGCCGTGCTTCCGCCACCGGACTCCATGCCGATGAGCTGAAAATATAATAAGAACTTTTTAAGTGTTTCTTCCCTTTTTCATGTCAAAACGTAGTGACGTCACGGATTGATGTGATTTTTTAATGGCATTTGTTGGAGTTTTTACAAACGTGAGTTGATGCAGACTTTAATTAACTAAGTACGTATAACTATACCTTAGACTACTTATCTGAAAATAGAAACAATTAGTTTCTTATTGCCCAGACGGGACCGAGTAAACCAGCAGACGTTGAAGTATCAAGTAAAAGAAAGGCTAAAAAGAAAATTATATAAGTTCTTTAGTTGTCGTTGTTTAGACATTCCTAATGCTACGGCCACACTTGATTGTGAAGATTTTGTTCGCGTTGTCGCGATAGTGATAATGTGGCCGGAGCGCGAAGATAATATCCCAAACGTGGGCAATAAAGTAATATCGTATTGTAGGATGTACCTCGTGCAGCAAGGCCCGCAGCTCGTGGATGTCGGGATGTCGCGATGCGGATGCGGATGCAGGCTCGGCTCCGACGGCAGCCGGCGCGCTCTCCTCGTCCGCCGCGTGCTGCTGACGTCGCGCACGCTCTCGACCCGCGCTGCAACACACACGACGCTCTAGCTAGCTCGAGCGTGCGACTCGGTCGTGTACGCACACGCGTCAATGTACGTGTTAGTCGTAAACTTGGTTATATATCATCCCGCATTGTTTTGCTCTCGATTTTTACCCTAAATCTGCGCAGTGAGGTGCGGTATCCGTTTCGAATGGATGTCAGTGTCCATTCTGTGGGTTAGTGCTATTAATAATTCTGTGACAAAACGCCAAATTTAAACCATGCTATTACTTATACAGCGCGCACCAAATATGTTGGCTGCGAGTAGCGCCGCAGTGAAAATTTATAAGGTACCTATAACAGAATGTTAGCGAGAATCTGAAAAAAGTTACGCGATTATGGTTGTTAGCTAACTTCTAACTGACGCGTTTTGTAAATTGTAACTGAATATTTAAAACCAAATTTGGTCTAGCTAACAAGTTACATCAGGGAATTAAGTGTTTTTTTTAAGGTCGCCGTCCTCGAAGTCGATGAGGAATAAATATTGATATAACACACTATTACAAATAGGTTGGCTGCAGAATCACCCACACCAACTGCGTTTGTGACCCAGTGATTCAACCGTATGCCTTCCCAAGGTTAACCCTCACTTCCCACCGGCCTTGTCCTTATTCCTGTAATTTTATATTTTAATTTAAATATGCAGTATCGTTGTGTAAACTTACCGTTCTTCCCTCTCCTTGTCGGCTATGAGCGACTGTCTGATCAGATGAGCCACTTCGCTATTCTCGGGGTCCTTTTCCCTTCCAATGAGGAACTTCACAGGTCCCGATGTATTGCGAAGGACTGACGCCGCATATGCTTGAGTTACGCCAACCTGGTGACATACACATTTATGTTTATTTATTTGGAAAGCTAGGACTAATTACAAGAAACATATTAGAACTAATAATAAAAAACAAGAAGCCACTTAGCACTGCGATCACTATAAAGATTTTATATTTTCGGCATCATAGAGCGATATACTCACTCGCTAACTCTTTTAGAAATTAAATGAAATAATGTTATTGAGTAAGAAATATAACAGCATAAAAAGCAAGAAAAAAATGATCGAATTTATTCTCGGTCTAAATTGTATTTTTATTTAAAGTGGTCTCGGTTCACATACTAAATACACTAAAACACTCACCAGACTTTTGCCATCGACCTCTATTATCTGGTCGTTGACCTGTATCCGACCATCTCGTGCGGCGGCGCCACTCTCAGTGATGGTTTTCACAAAAATGCCCAATTTTTCCAGACCAGCGTCCGCTCCTACACCCATCCCTGTCGAATCATATTTAACAAATTTAACACAATTCTTTACAAACTTTTTAGACAATTAGCAGAATAAAACCAGAAAGAAAATGCCAGTGGTATTCTAAAAGTCCGGACATTGCGGTTTCGACTCCCACGGAAGCATATTTGGTAAGGGTGTCGGAAATTAGTATCTACATCTTCTCCAGCTCGTACTCAGCAGACGAAACACGCTATTGTATGGGAGATCCCTAAACCACAAAATTATTAATAGTATATACTAACGTATAGAACGGACACTAACGCCCTCCCACCCGAAACAGATACCGCACCTCACCGCGCAGATTAAGGGTAAAAATCGAGGTAAAACAACTTCGGCAACATACGTCTTCGACACGGCAGCGACGGACAATTATGACGCAAATACGGTAAATAACCAACCCTACGAGTGACACACAAATAAGACGCGCGTGCGTTCGCGACCGAATCGTAGTAGTAGTAATCTCGGCGTTGTTGTATGAAGTGTCCGGTGTGCCCAAAGGTCCTAGCGAGTCCCAGACCATCGGCGCCCTTGAAGAGGTCTACGTCAACGTGCATCATCTCCACTCTCTTCTCCAGCTCGTACTCGGCAGAAGCAGGTCAACGTCGTACTCATTAGACCAAACACGCTATAGTACGAGAGACCTCTAAATGCTTAATAACAGGCACTCACCGATAATGGAGAGTCCCAGGCCATCAGATCCTTTGACAAGATCTACGTTGAAGACATGCATCTTCTCCACTCTCTTCTCCAGCTCATACTCGGCAGAAGCAGCCACCGGGTCGACGTCTTCGTTGCGGCGGTCGTACTCGCTGATTGAATGTGTAGAGAACACGCGCATCGGACCCGTGCTGCAAACAATTTTAGCTCGAGATTGGAGCAAACCTTATGTCAAAATCAAAAACTACAAGACAGACTGAAATTAGACACAGGTAGGCTTACATCATCATATAATATCATCACATAATGCAGTTTCGGAATAATTTCGCAAAACACGCGAGCGTAAAGCTTTCAGCAAAATATTAAATTCTTTTCACACCTTCATATTTGTAAAATATTTAAAAAAGTATATTTTTGTGTAATATTTTCATTTTTTTTTCAAATCTAACCTCTAAACATTATACAGTATAAACATGTAATACATACCTAAATTTAACTTTGGTATTTTTCTTAACAAATACTGTTGGGTAATAGTCGTCGTCTTCGTCTTCTTCGATCGGCGGTAGACCCGCCATCTGAAAATAAATCATTTCTATGAGGCCCCAGGTTCACTATGTTGGTTTTTACAAATGTTGATAAACCAAAATTAAATAAGTTTTGGATAAAATAAAGGATAACTTAGTTCGATAATAGATTCTTATACGATTATAATTACGCGAGCGTAGCAAGCCTAAAATTCACGTTCTAATAGAGTAGTATTTATTTATTCATTTATAAATCTTTATTGTACTACAAGTTTACAATTGGCGGACTTAATGCTAAAAGCATTCTCTCCCAGTCAACCATTACGAAAAACTGAAAAGTTATGTGCGGCGCGAATTATTTTAAAAATACAATGAGAGACACTTAACTGCTAAATAAACATACATAGATTTACATACAGTATTCATGACTATACATAAACATACATAAAAGAAGACATGAAATCGGAAAAAGATGACGATTTAGTAGTAGTTGTAGTCACATTTGTCGTGTAAATTACTAAACGCAAAATGTCTTGTGCAATGTGTCCCGCAAGTCGCGCGGAACGCCCACAGAAATAAGATTCAGTAGAAGTGTCATAGCGTGTGCCAAAGTTAATTGTCCTGTTTAAGGCACTTCTACGTGTTCTTATTTCTGTCATGTCAGCGTCCCGCGCGGGATTCGCGTCAATTTGAATGGAGCTCCATGCCCAACAGTGGAGTATAGAAAGATGATGAACGTCAAAACTAACCTCAGTATAAAAGTGTCCATCCTCAAAGTAGTGTATCCCGTTCTCCTCGGCCAGTTCTCTAAGCTGCCGCGGCGGGTAGTAGTCGAACACTGTGTCGGGCTCGGCGTGCTCGGCGTGCTCGGCGTGCTCGGCGTGCTCGGCGTGCTCGGCGTGCTCGGCGGGCTGCTCGTGAGGCAGGCGTCGGTCGCCGCCCGCCAGCCCGCCGTCCGTCTCCAGCGACACGAACTCGTAGCTCTCGTCCACTGACTGCATACTGGAATGTTTGGAACGAATGCTTGTAGGAGGTGCGGTTTCAATTCGATTTAAGTAAAGATGAATTACAGGTCATTTACACCTCATTAAAAGAAAGTGTGTGGTAATCAGCAAAAACTTAATTGGCTGATATTTTGCAAAATAATATATAATATAGTAACACAATACAAAGAACAATGTAGTGAACAAAGTCAGATACATTGCGTTTTCTAAAAAAAAACATAAGATAGGTAAATTTTCCGAAAAATAAAGCATTAAATGTGCCAGTAAGTTTAATAATCTAAGAACTATAATCTTGCTATGCAACTTATTTCAAATATAAAATACTTTAAACTGTGAGGAGCAGTGCCTCTACTGTGAGATTTTATTAATTAATGCAGACGCTAGCGACCTAGATAAGATTTTATGTGAAATTTCTCAGTTACTATCCGTCAGAGGCGCTGTACGGGCTTGCCGTACAAAATTGTTCACGCAGTCGCTAGCCTCAGCGTCTATAAAATTTCATGGTAGAGGCACAGAGCGGATTGTGAATCTCTGAAGTAAGCCAACAGCCATGCTCGCGCAGGTACAGATAAGCGTCAAGCAACTTCCTCCCGACTCACGCCCCTAATTTGTTGACACCTAAAAATGTTTACTGTGGCGCTACTCGCGGCCAACTTCAGCCACGCAAAGTTATTTGGAGCGTAATGTAAAAATGAAATCCTACCTCTCGTACGAGAGTACGGACTGGTAGCTGTCGTTGAGCGACACTCCATTATCGTTGGGGAGCGCGTGCGGCGACAGCATCGCCACTATCTCCTGAGCTTGCTCATCCGACAGCAGAGCTTCTTGTCTACAAATACAAAAATTATATCAACACACTCTTCATTATTTATTTAATGGCAAGCAAGAAAGGTAGTGAAATTTGTGAACATGCCTAATTTGCTAACAATGTTTCAAATTACGCAAAAATAGAGAAATACAAAACCAGCGAGAACCCAGTTCCTTTGTTGAATTTACATCTGTCATTCTGTCTGTATGTGCACTAATTAATATCGCTCTGGCGATCCTACAGTAAATATTATGGTCCAGTCATTAGAATACCAATAGTCTTGATAAATAGGCTACAAACATTATTGAGTAGTAGAATAAAAAAGATAATCAAAAACAAAATCGACAGCAACAGCGCTATAGGGATAGTAGAAATAGCGTAGGACAGAATAACATTACAAATGCGGCGAGCTTACCTAAGTTTTTTCTCCAGTATACTGCAAATATGATCAGATCGTCAAGAATGAAGCGTGGTGCGGACAGGCAGCATGCAAATGATAAAAAATTAACATTTAAACATAATATCAAGCTCTAAATGTCTCAACATACAGAAGAATAGATAATGATTTGTTCTTAAAAAATATTTGATTTAATATCTTCTTAATCTACTAAATGCGGAGAGTGCAATAATGATTCAAAGTATAAAATTTATTTTGTGAAATTCATGCATGTGGCTAAAACACTAAAATAAATAAAACAGTTGAAGCCAATAGAAAATAAACTTTGCCTACATTTTTCTAAGAAATTAGAAATATAGTTTTGACATAACAGTTCGAAAATGAGTCAAAGATAACGTATGTAAAAGGTAGTGCAATAAAATGAAATAATGATATTTGTGAGCCGAGCAAAGTAAGACTAGAAGTGTATGTCTAAAAGCGATTGATACGGACTGTCGATAGTAAATAGTGCTTGCATTGTTGAGTTTCGATTTTAAAAGTGAGAAAATAGCAGGTGTTCTTGGAACTCAAAAAGTGTAAGTCAAAATTACTATTTGGAAACTAAGGCATGAAATTTGAAATAGCGCAAAAATAAAATTAATCAATAATTTAGAAATTCGTACACATTCTCGAAAAATAAAAAAAATAAACATTTGTTCAATTAACTAATTTTAAGATTGTATTGTACTTTTTTTTGGAATAAATTGGGTTTATATGGTATTGTAAGTTCCCATCGGTCGTACCTGGAACTGAGCAGGATCTCGGCCTCGTCCGGCGTCATACTGTCGGGCTGTTTGTTGTCCTCGTCCTGCTCGCCCATAGCGGCCTCCGCTTCCGACACGCTCCATTGGCTCGTGGTGGACTTGTCCAGCACCTCGATGGAGCCTTGACTGGCCTCGCTCACTACTACTCCGGAATCCTGAAGATACAAGTATTATAGTGAATAATGACGGATGAATACGATACATTACAGTACGTCTACCATGAAATTTTATGGACGCAGGACGCAGACACTAGCGACTGGGTTAACAATTGAGTATGGCAAACCTGTACAACGCCTCTGGCGGATAATAAAGGTAACTAAGAAGTTCCATATCAAATCTCAGCGCGGTCAATTGCGTCTGCGTTACTAAAATCTCGCGGTAGAGGTACAGATAGCGGCTACTTTTACACGAAAGTTCTCGTGATCGCTTACATGTCATCTGCAGGAAGCTCTTTTGCGCCTTATTTAGAGAGCCTAAATTCTTTCCTTATTGCACAATCAATATTATAATCATGGTTCCTGTTCATAAATCGTATATATGTATGAATTCCACAATACTTGAAGATCCTTGGTCCAATTAAGATCTTAAAATAAAGGAGCTAGTGAAGGAGCCAAATGTATTGGGCGCATTTAAATCGCAACGACAGTGCTGGTTTGGACACCTGGAAAGAATGGGAGAGGATTATACATACATATTATCACGCCTGTTTCCCGCAGGGGCCGACAGAGACTAAAGAGGATCGTTGCGTTAAATCAGCACATGCACTGCACTGTGAAAAGTTTATAAGGCAGGCGGCTACTTGCACCAGTAAGGGCTTTTAGACGGATCCAGTGCTGGCAATCCAGTAGCAAATTTGTCTACGTAGACGCGCTCATAGTTTTTGTGAATGGGTAAATTTCGTGTCCATAAAAGCTACTGGGATTGCCAGCACTTGATCAGATATCGATAAATTATAATCGATAATAATATTTGATCGATAAACCCCCTTAGATCTATTAAAGGGCCTAGGTAATTCTAGGATATAAGGTACAGCCTTCAGAGCTTGCTTAAGTAAATCTCGCACAGGACTGTAACCTACCTAGAAAACCAGGAAACCCAAGTATGAGGAGCTCGTTAATCCAACGCGACCCGCGTAACCGTAGCGAATGCGCGTGTCAATCGACGGCGTGACGTGACCACTATTGGATTGGTCGCCATTTAGTGGCATTTTCTATCTTGAGCTCCTCCATGCTTTACACGATGTGCACGTTAAGGCGTTGGTCCCGGTTGTTAGCGATAGATAGCAGTCGTGAGTCTGTGTCTGTGTGAATACCTTAGGGCAGCCTGAAAAATTCTGACAGTGTTAGCTACCAACACACATCAAGTTCTTGTTGGTCTGGTTTCCCTGTAAAAAGGGTTACGGAGATCAGACGGCAGTCGCTCCATTGTAATAACCAGTTCCGCCAAATCTAGGACCATGAGTTACAGCGTACCTTAGGCTCCGAAGCGTAAGCTGACGACGCAACAAGGTATACACGCTAGGATGATGATGATGATGATCGGATGTCGTCCTCGGCCTACATACTCGAGGTATGAACACTGACCTGCTGCAGCACAGACAGCGTGTCGGGGTCGGAGCGCGCGCGCTCGGCATCGCGGATGTCGTCCGTGAGCGGCGCGGGCGGCGAGCGGTAGTCGGCCGGCCGCAGACGCGCCACCACCTCCGGCGACGGCTCGTTGAACCCGCCCTCGTCCGACACGCTCGACGCTTGAGAGCCCGCACGTCGCGATGTTTCCTCTGTCTCGGACGACTTGCGACCTCCGCCCACTATTTTGAAAACAGTCAACATTCGTTTTTTTTTCACACTTTACACTACAATAGCTTTATTATTTTAAATTCGAATAATCAATATTAGTTTGGGATTAAAAATTTCTTTAAGACACATCTAGTAGTACTAAAAAGGCAAAAGCAGTTTCCAAATAACCTTCTAGTAGTGTCACGCAATTGTCGCAATAATTAATTCTGGGCTTAGCTTTGCAATATACGCAATATTAAATAGAAACTAGTCAATTACGTCTATATCAAAGGATGTGCAACATTTTTGCTGCATACTGGAGTAATATTTGTGACACAAAAACCTGACCTGGTTTTAAACTCTTGTTTCGTTTCAGTCAAACAAACTGGTATTTATGCGTCAAAAGACGAATACGATAAATTATTTCTAATTCAAATATTCATACAAATGACAAAAATAAAATAGTATAGTAGACAACAAAGCACAGGCAATTTCGTATATAATTATAGAGCCTGTTTAAATAATATTATTACAATCGACAGAAGATCAATTCATGATATGTCACCGGCATTAAAATGATATTCCATGCACATCAGCATTAACATTAAAGGCTGCATAAAATAATAAATACCATGTAAAACAAAGCATTATTCATAATCATACAACATCGCGTGCAAGTTGTCATGCAGAAAGAAAACGTCGTGAATAAAATACATTATTAATGTAACACAAATTCAATCGATACAATCTAGAACGGTATTTATCATTTCATATTGAACCCTAACTAATTAGGTCAGCATTGTAAACATGTAACTAAAATATGGCGCTGAAACTCATTAAATTAACGTAGGAACGAGTTGGGACTATTTTTATGTGGCACACTACACAGCCGGTGGAGGTGGGGAATACACAGGTGAGCAGCTAACATTAATAAAATTAGTACGCACTACACTCGCCGCTAACGAGTATACGTTAATTAATATCATTAATATTAACCTCTTTCGTTTAAGCAAATAATGCAAATATTTAGTCCAGTACTCTGAACTTCAGTTCGTATCATCATTTTGCTAAGTGATTTAAAAATAAACTCGCATTCGAATTTCAAGCTTTCAATCACATCATGCGTGCATCCTTTCATCCAACATTTTTAATTTCACAGGACGGTTATCCTGAAAAACGATCAAACAGAAAGCTTTAATATTACGACTTCCATACCAGAAAAAGTATAATATTGAAATGCTCAATGTGGAATGGTCATCGTAGCATTCAACATTTAGAATAATATGCAATGCAAAGTATAAATTAGCAAGAAACCGCGCTGCAACAATCACGCGATCCCGAGCAAGCGAGAGCGACTCATCCAATTTACTAATTAACACTAAGCCATACAAGACAAGTGAAACGTTATTAGAAATTAAGGTCCCTGCCGAGTCTACAGACTTTGTAAGACTATAAACTTCATTCTCTCCCAGGATAAGTATCTCTAAGTTATGTAATTGTACCAATTAACCTGAAAAATTGTTTTCCGAACAAGTTTCCAGTTCACAATTTTCATTGAAAGTTCATGTAACTATTGATCATGTTTCTTCCTATTTTGCTAGATATTTACTAAAAGTTTACTAAAATTTGTGAACTAGCGGAAGGACGCCCGATGGTTGTTAATGGATGTCAATCCACGCGCCCACGCCCAGCAAGGGGGACCCCAAAAATAATTGGACAAGGTCAAGACGAGTGAAATACGCCAAGAAACTTGTAAACATGTGGAACTACTTAAAATATTTGGTACAAAACAATAGCACGTGTTGCTAAAAAATATTTGTAGGTGAACATAAACATAATATCTGTGATGAACTGTTCAAATGGTTTATTTCCGGGTTGACAGAATAGTGCCGTCGACTCGAAAAGAAGAAGAACAAATTGCTATACCTTGTCGTCCTCTCGAAGGATATAATCTGTCTGACAATCATTGACTTTGGTCACTATTCTTTGTGTCTGGCATTTAATGTAGACAGGAAAAGTGAAAATAAGTTTAAACTTAACTTTTAACACTTACACAATAAATATCAGAGGCAACTCTTGGTTCAATAAATTAGAATAAAAATTTCTAAAACATAATGCTTAAACTTTTCGAAAAAAAATCATAATTAATTGCCCTATCAAAACAACTCTGTGAGTTAAAGATCCACGACTTTTGAAATAAAGCCAAGCAAAATGAGTCAATTTAACTAAAACGACTTTCCTAAATAGGTGAGGGCCATTTGGACAAATGTTGATAATATATTTAGTGGATCTTCCCACTCAAAATAAAAATGTGCTACCTAAAGGACGATAAATGGAGCCTCTACATGTTTACAAACCATATGAACATAACATCTATCACAGCATATTGCACCTTTTGTGGTGAGTTAAGAGTTCAAGCAAATTTAGCTAAATACATAAGTTTAAACATGTATCCAATATAAGCTCTAAAGTCTGAATTATTAGTTAATGTGAGTTTGTTGTAGTATGAGAAGGACCTAGGATTATGGAATACAACAAGCAATTCAATGTAATTAATGTATGCCTAAAGTATTGTTCACATAAAAAAATAAAAAACGGGCTTTGACATGACCCTGTACTATTTCTAATCTATCGAAAACGACAGTCTTAAATTACCATACATTCTGTCGTAACTCGTAAAAGCACTGTCGCCTATATATATATAGTCGATTTAATCGACATTAGTTTAGATAGTATTCATGGTAATACAATACTTATTACCATAATGAGGTATAGTATAGAGGACGTGCCTAAGATTCGGTATACTATTTACGTCGAAACAGTTCAGTGGGGTCATATTACTTAGTGTGAGGTAAACTCATCATTATGTATCGATTATCCGGCAACACTATCGTATGGAAAAAAGGCCGTGATAATATATATGTATGTTTATGTCTATTTATTTATTTGTATTTAAACCCGGGTCACAACTAAAAAGGGGTCAGCTTGGAGCTAAGTAGACAAAAATTAACTATTACCTATATAACCTACCTTAGCTCTGAAACTATAGATTCCAAAATTTCGATGCATAAATTACAGTAAAACCTATGAGATAATTTTAAATTTCTATAGAATGTTCAAATGGAGAAAAATAAAAAATCGTACAGAACCGTCCCCACGCGAGCCGACTCATACTTGGCCAGTTTTATTTTAATTTCATATCAAAAGATTTTCTGAGCTACATTTTATAATCCGCAACAAGACCACAGCAATTAATAATTTTCCCATTGGTCGGGCCCCAGTCAAGTAGCTGGCAAAATACTGTCATAATAAGTTGCCGCTTTCTGGAAACTGTTTTTTTTCATATCGCCGTATGTAGTCGTAGCGTCGCGAGACCAATTATTAATTTAAGGTATGTATGGAAGTAAGGATTGACCGAGCGAGCAAAGCAGCGTCTCTATTAAGGGACCGGCCTATTTTGCTTTTGTTCCGGAAAATATAGATTCCGGGCAAAGGTTGCGCACATCTGTCCGTCCAGACAGAGTGGGTTTGACGTCAAAAAAAATAAAATAAAATACATTAAAATAAAAAAAAATCTTTCTCAGCGTAGATCGATTACCGGTACCACGATTTCGCAATACAGTTTGCGATTCCAATGTATAGAAACGATTCATTATCGGAAAAGAAAATATTATTTTTTTGGTAGAGGGGCACTGACCGTTTATTTTTTCTTACGTGAATAATACTCATAGTAGTGAATATTTATTAGGAAATATACACCTACTAACATCAAAATTCATGATGAAATTGCCGCAATCTAACGACAGCTTTAAACAATATTCAAACAATTGCATTAAATCTGTATGGTAATGAGAAACCAGAAGACGCAGATAAATCTTATTCCGATATCGTTACTGGGTTAATAAGTAGCACAACGGCCATGTGTTAAAATGCGTTTGAAACATGCAATAAAAGTAAGGCCGAAGGTATCAGTGAGGCACTAACCGAGGCAGCACCCGCAGAGGCGCATGTTGGGCGTGCGCATGCGGGGTGAGCACGAGGCGGCAGCGACGCGCTCATCGCCGCACCATTGTCGATTGTCTGCTGGCCTCACACCTTGTACACTAATCCGCACGTTAAACTCGTAACGCCGTATTTTGCTTGTTTACTATAAGGACAGGAGACGACGATTTCGACACAGGAGACGATTAACACTATCCTTCCTTCGGAACATTGATTTCATAAACCAGACTTATAATAAGACACAGGGTAAACGTTATCGAGTTCAGTTTGAAGACGCAAAAGATTGCGACGATGAACTTCGCTATGCCTGGAGGTACCAGTAAAGCAGCGTGTAAATAAACAGCGAATCGTAGAATTTATGTTTCTTCTGATTCACCAAACAAATAATCGCCATGTCAATAAAGTGAATCGAGAGTATTGAGACAAAGCCGCGAGCCTTATTTCAATGAGTAACACTATGGAAACAAGGCGGCACGAATGCCAATGCATAGATGAATGATAGTATTGAGAACTTACAACTGAATCTACAATCAAAAAGGAGCTGCAAATCGTAAATAATTTCTATCCAACACAAATCAACACGAAATTCAACGTATTTTCACAGTAATTAAACAGTGTATATAAAAATAAAAATTAGGTACGAGAAAATTTCGATGTTTTGCTAACATACCAAGAAAACTATGAGCACGTTAGTCAAGTGCACTTGTATAGATATAAATGTAAACATAGTCACTGTGGAGTCGACACAAAAGACATAAAGCTTTGAGTGAACAATGCAGTTGTTAAAACGGATATCCCATTTGAGCATGCGAAATGTAAAGGAACGGTTAAAGGGAGCGCGCAGGACGACGTCGCTCGGGTTACTGCGTCGCGACGGCGCGGAGGCGGCGCCGGAGCAGCTAAATCGGGAGCGACTCGCAACTCTCGCAACGACTCAAATACCTTGACTTCCTCAATATTACATTGAACCCGCCGACTACGAGACCGCCAAACGAACGTCAATCGACGCCCACTGATTCAGACTCCTTTAAGATAATTTACTTCTCACGAGAACGGCTTGGAACTTAACTCAAAGTTCAAGTTAGAGTCAAGTCAAAAAACAATGCCAAAATATGCACTTATCTAATTGGAGACATTCCAAACATCCCTAAAGCTTAAGTTTAATAATATCTACAAATATATCTGTGTTTATGTGATTTGGGATATTAGTAATATCACAGAGGATAATAATAACTACATAAGTTTTATCATGTAATATTACGTATTAAAAATAGATAATAAGGGTAATAAGCACGTTAATATTTTTTACTTTAGCATAAATTTATTTATTCTTTCGTAAATAAACTCGTACTTAAGTCGAAAATACAAAAGAAAAATATGTATTTGGAGATAAGACATAATATTTTAAAAGTAGTGTCCGACCGAAAGTTCGGTTTCGGTTTAAAAATCAAGTTTCGGCGGCCGTTTCGGTTTCGGCCAAAATTGACCGAAACTTTTGCCGAAACCGACACTGATTTCGGTAGTTGTCGTGCACGCTCGCCTAACTTAGTTTCTCGCGGCAACGCTTTGGCGGATGCTGGCGGCCCTGTTCGGGAACTGTCGTGCGACTTTTCAAGTATGAATATTAATAATACGAAAAACTAATAAAGTAACCCTAAATATAAGATATTTGGAAGTTTTTTTTTTATTTGATTTTATAACTGTTTCAATTTAAATGTTTATAGTAAGTACAAATACAAACCAAAGTATTAATTAGTCAGATTTAAAAATACCAATACTTAGTATTTAATGAAACAGTAACAATAAGTGATTTGATTATTGTTAACTGATAAACATTTTGCTATGAGAACTTAATTTGAAAAAATATTATTAATATTTTTTTATATAATCCATATTAATATTATAAATGCGAAAGTCTGTCTGTCTTTATGTATGTCTGTCTGTCTGTTACGGAGTAAGCGAGTTACGCTTTCACGGCCAAACTGCTGAACGGATTTTGACGAAATTTGGTATGAATATAGTTGAAGACCCGGGGTCAAACATAGGCTTTTTGACGCAGGCGGAGCTGCAGGAAAAAGCTAGTATTAAATAAATGATTACAACAAACTTAATATACTGTGTTTCCATTTTATGCCCTAATTAATGCAGAATAATGTGTAAAATGCACCAAATTTCAGTATTTTAAGGAATTTTATACTTGACCACGTGAGTTTCGGTTTCGGTTTCAGTTTCGACGGAAAACCAGTTTCGGTCCGACTCTATTTAAAAGTAATCTAATATCCATTGTTATATTTTATACTTTTTATTATTCTTTTTCTATTTTGACCATAGCAATGTTGCGACTAATGTTTTGTTAGATCTCATACTTGTTATGTAGTTGTCTCACAATTGTGACGTGTGTGTGATTACTATTCAACTTTTTTAAGCTATTTTGGATCTATCTGTATGGACCTGTAGTGGCTCACTTGCTTTATATAATTTTTACCTTACTACTTTTATACAAAAGAAGCTGTTGGTCTTCCTAATAAATAATTAAATTAATTAAATAAATAAATATTCGTACGTGATTCAGAGGCATTCAACTCCAAAAATTTCTTACTAAATTAAATACTTGTACTGGTTATGGCAACTGCCAGCATGCAACATTCACTATCTTACTAAGTAAATAATAATCGTAACATATACTCAAACAATAAATACCTGGTGATGTTGAAGTATTGTCCGATGGTGGTAGTGAAGAATAAACCTGATTGCGCACAGGAGACGCCAGCGGAGAAGCAAGGGGCGACCGTGACTCCACGGCGTTAGTCTCCACTGCCCCAGCCGGAGACTCGGGCGTTGAAGTCCGCCTTTTAGCCTTCTCCTCCCACTGCTCATCGTATGTTACTGCTTCGTAGCCATCATCTTCCAAACTCGTTGTGTCATGTGGCCTTGGTGAAATTTTTACGTCGTCATAAGGCTCAGGACTTTGTAAAATAGGTGAACCGTGCGTACTTGTATTTTTTTTATCAATTTCATCAATAATTCTTGGGGAAGTTGGTGATTTCGGTCGTTTAGATAGAGAATACGCATTAGCTGCATGATCAGGTTCGTCAGGTAATTTCTGATCATCTTTGGGTAAAGGTGATAATGACTGTTCACGATCTGAGTCGACCGAATCGTCTTCCTGGTGAGGTATAGTTTGTTGTAAAGGTGACTTTGGTGATCTAGGTGGTGGTGATGGCGGAGACTTTCTAGGTGCAGAGTCAAAAGGAGTTTGTGGAGTGCCTGCCGATCTCTTAGAAGATACGTGTTCACTCGGCTTTGATACAGATTGCAAATGTTCAGGTTTTAATGGTATAGAAATGTCTTCTTTTTCATCTGGCACATCCTCATAGTCATTTTGCGGCGATATTGATGATCTGGTTTTAGGTATTATTCTTTCAACTTTTTCTACTAAAGGAGCTTCTGTATCAGTGATTGGGGCAAAGGAGCACGAACTTTCTCTTCGTACAGCAGGCGAAGGAGTCACGGTGGGTGATACTGTACTTATCGATCTAGACGAAGGTGACACTGAAGGTATTGTTTTTACAGGACTAGCAGATTTCGGACCCGTTGTAGCTCGATTGACTAAACTAGAAGGAAGAGTAGTTGGGCGTTCTATTTGTGAATCACCGGCACCAGGAGACAGGGGCGGTGAATACACTCGAGATGGAACCGCATATCTCTCAGTTGCTTCTGGAGATTTCCTATCCTGATAACCACTGGCATATTTAGATTCCGATCTCGGTTCGTGTTCCGTGCGTGCCGGACGAGTTCTATTAAAATGAGCAGTCCAGTTTCTTTGTTTCTCTATTAATTCTTTGTTAAATCGTCTATCGGGCTTATCAGGTTTGGGCAAAACGCTCGGCTTAGCAGGTTTCGGTGGTGGCTGAGCTCCATTGGAGATGCGGTCGCCATTTACGGCAGCCGCACCTAATGGAGTCGGCGTGACGATACGCCGCGGCGGGCTCACGGAGCCAGCCGAGCTGGACCGCGAGCGAGCTGTCGCCGGCGGCGTCACGCCGCGTGTGCCGGCGAAACTAGCCGCCGCCGAGGGCGACTTTTCAATCCGAAAGCCTCGATTCTCTTCACCCAGCTTCTCAAATAGAGCTCTCGCATTGTTAAACCGCGCCAGGTGGCTCTCTGTTCGCACGACTGTCACATCACTTCCACGCATCTCTTCTTCTTCTCTTGATGGCATTCCTTGAAAAATATTCGCAATTTTTGATACTTTTGTCCCTGTATTTCTCTTCTTACAATCCTCCATGCTAGCCGGGTACGCCCGTTTTAATCCAATCTGGAACAGAGATGTCTAATGTAAATACATGTTGTGGTAAATAATAATTGTAATGTGTGTGTAAGAAATTGATAAATGGAGATAAACAGCGCAAAGTACGTGGCGCACGCGGTATGAGCGCAGGATTATGGCGCTCGAGGCGAGCACTGGCGCGCGCGGGTGGCGGGCGACGACAATCGCTGCAAGCGCCCGTACTTGATTGTTCTCCGCGTAATTTGACTTTAGATAGCGATAGCGCGCTGATAATAACTAAAACACGTATTCTTATGCCCTATATCAATATTTATTATAGCCTATAGCCTAACATAATAAGTTGAATGTATTTTAAGTGCCAATAATGCTAATCACAAACAACAATAATTCTATTCTAAAGCCAAATATTTGTCAATATAGCAAATAATTTTAAATACCCTATTGATTAATAGTTGAGAACTAGGACAGTATCTTAGTATAATGTATATCTTAAGATAAGATTTTGTTGATAAAATTAATAACCAATTAAATCGCTAATGACTATTATTTTAGTTTCACCGTTATATTCGTTCGTTTCGTCGCACGTCAGTTAGAACATAAAATGGCGAGATTTAATATAAACAGTGTAGTAGCAATAGCATTAAGTTTTCTAGTGAGAAGTGCCGTGTCCGATTGTCCCATAGCTCAGGAATGTGTAACCGATCTAACGCCAGCGGACTGTGAAGCAGATCTTATGACCTATGTACCAAATTCCGTGGTAGAAGGATGCTGTCCCGGTTGCCAGTTCAATCCAGGTAATGTTGGAATATATTCTACATGTAGAATAGAATAAAACTTTATTGATAGATCCATCACTTACAGAAAAGGTCTTACAAGCAAACTACAATGTACTTATTTGTATTGTAATATTTGGTTGATGTCTCCTTTCGATATGCACTATCGATGTATTTTTACACAATTTCCAGGACGCAACGTTTTGCCTTGTACTTTTCCGGCAATGGCAGAAATATGTATATCAAGACAATGTTTCATCAGGACGACATTTACTGTTAAAAAATTGCATTGACTCGTTGATTTCCCCGAAAAATTGAAGGATTTTTTGATGAAATGAAAATTTCTGACTTCAAGGAATTTGGGTTCTTCAACACTGTATTAAACCAAAATGGTAGAATACCCAAAAAAAAAACAATCGTATTATAATATAAGAAAACTTTTTCATACTTTAAATTATTTTATACAAAGAACTATAATTTTCTAGGCTAGGCTCAAACTCGCTACAAAATATTAATAAAATGCATGGAAAATGTTTGGATAGTTTTCTACCTATCATGGATAATTTGCCATGAAAGCATACAAGAATATGACTCAATTTTTATTATCATAGCATTTCTACATATACTAAATACTGCATATACAAGAATGTGTGATGCGAAATATTTCTGATAAATGAAAAAAGAGAAAGGTCCTGTTATCAGACAAAGAATACCTATTAATTATAATATTTTTCAGGTCAGAGGTCAAAAGACTGAACCAAAAAGCTCTGACTCAGGGTATATATGTTAGATTTGATCAGATTCCATAAAAATATGTTTATCTAAGCGAAAATGATTAAGTAGACAATTTATACAACTGCCTCTAAAAAAACTAAAGCTGGGTTTGTAGGTCAATTTATCTCATGGCTGATGATGATAATAACCAAGAGGGTGATTTAATAAGGCTTCGCTAACATCTAAACCTTACCAACAGATTCGAAGAAAGAAAGAAATTTCGAGAATCGTGTTATGGGATAATGGGATACTAACTCAATGATACTGCATTTTATAACCATTACGTAGGTATAAGAAAAATAATAAACATCCGAAATCCATGGTCAATCAGAAATAGATAATTTTCCTTGACCTGAGAGAAGATTGAACATAAACGGCTGAAATGAGTAATGGAGGAAGATAACTCAATGACAATTAATTTTAAAGGTGTAATCCCATCGCCGCCCGTTAAAGGCTGTCAAGCGCCAGCGAGCTGTCTGCCGGATGGGCAGTATGCCCCAGTTCAATGCAAGGGAGACTTGTTCACCGGAAGGTAAACTATAAACAAATCTTATCTATTTGCAACTAAATATCAGATAGATGGAGATATGTTTCTACCAATCGTCATATCTATTACCCACAAATAAGAGAGTATAAAATATAGTTTCTATTTAACTTTAAGGGGAATATGTTTAAGGTGTATCAACTTACTTAGTAATGAAATGTGTTTAAGAATGTATCCCTTTCTCTTTTAGTCGAAAAAGATGGCAAAAAATTAAAACACGATTTAGTTAAGACAGGTTCCTTTGCTCTAACAGTAATAGAATTCGTAACTAAGAATGCTTGCCTTATACTTAACTGAGAACTAGAAGTTAGTAAGATTGAAACCGATCATTCATCACATCATACATTAAAATTGATATACCTGTTTCTATGTTAGAGATATCCTTAGTGCATTTAACACAATCTAGTATTTATTAATCGCAGGTGCTTCTGTGCTGACGGAAATGGAAATAGAATATTTGGACAAATGTGGAGGAACGAAGCGCAAGAAATGACTTGTGGTAAGAATATTGCCCTACTTTTCCCTCACGTAGTCATACAAGATATTGTACAAGATAAAGATAACACTTTTTTCTGTGTATTCGTGCACATTATACTACATTACTACAATCGTTATTTACCTGAGTCGACATCACGGATGTGCTTTGTACTTTAGATTTATACTGCTGGTGATGCATTTCGAATTATACTGGCTATTATAATATACACCATAACTTTACACAAAACGCTTTAGTTAGATAGTCGGCTGAGAGCGTTAGTAATTAAATTACTCCTTTAGCCGACTCTCGCAAATCCGATATTACTAAAATTTGTTAATCATATTCTTCTTAATTTAGGAATAAATACAACAGAATTTATATCACTACGTTTGTAGATTTATATAAGATAACTTGATACGCCCTATAAAATAATTTACAAACAAAATGACATTCCAAAAACTCAAAGACAAGAGAGCACCGTCAAAGTAGTTTACATTATTTTTTTATGGAATTTGAATGCTTGAAAATCTTGACTGTATTTGACGAAAAAAGGGGTTTGAATTTGAATTATAGGATAACTTTTCTCATCGAATTTGTTATAAACCCTAAAATAAAAATCGTTTAGTAGTTACGAACAAAATCAACAACAGACAGAGAGTCACGATTTTGAAACAAGGATCTAATAAATAATTCTGTAATCCCTGTAGATATTGTATAAAATTTACGAAAGCAATTCAAAAATACAGATTTAGATTTTTTCGCTAATTTGGAATAACTTATCGCCGTTCTGGATATAATACATCCATACTTATATTAGTCTGTCTGTCTGTAACGCTTTCACGGCCAAACCGCTGAAAGGAATTTAATGAAATTTGGTATGACTACCTATAGTTGAAGAGGATCAAACATAGGCTACTTTTTGACGCAGGCGGAGCTGCGGGAAACAGTTAGTACTTTATAAATTCGTCTGCCAGTTCCAGACTTTAACTTTCTAACAAACTTTAACTCTAAGGCTTTCGAACAAACTTTAGCTTTATTATGGTTTTAGTTTAGCATTAAGTCTACTTATTGCCTAAAAGTACAATAAAGTTTGAATCTTAGATTAACGCCACGGAGACCAATTATTAATCTAAAGTTTGAATAAATAAAAAAATAAAGTTTAGATGAGATTGTGTATGGTTGATGTTTTAGCTTGCAGCCGTAGGAGGGCGGAACTGGAAGCAGCTGGGAACAGGGGTGTGACGCTTCACTGCACTCCGTCTGGGGATTACGAGCCGCTGCAGTGCGACTACGGCATGTGTTGGTGCGCGGTGTCCAAGACTGGCCAGCCCAATACCATACCCGTGCCAGAATCGGAGATGACTCACCTCCCTTGTTGTATGTACTTTATACTACAAATAATCTACAACGCTTGATTATTTTTTCTCGTGGTAGGGGAAAAATATAAGATTTTTAGAATTAGGGTAAGGAACAGATGATGAACAGTCAAAATAGCTGGATTATTTTTCTCAGATAATGCTAATTATTTAATATTTACATTATTATTAATTTTAAAAATAAACACAATCAATACCTCTGAAAAATCCGTAAATATGGATTTTTCAGAATAATCAAGCTATTTTGTCTGCATGTTCATCATTAATATGTTCCCCGTTGTTCTTTCATAAATTCATGTGACTTGTGCATTCAGAAAGGAACATTTATGTGATGCTCTTTGGACTGGCAGGATTAGTTTCATCCTCTTTCGAATCTATCGAAAAGATTAATAGTTATGGAAGAAGTACTTAGTCCCTTTACCGTTTGCCTACCAATTTTTGGAGGGACTAAGGATTTTACACGGCTAAGACTAGATACTGCATTACTGACATTACTTTTTACACTTTTAATTTATATTTAATTTAATGACCTAATTGGTGTCAAGTGTTTTTAGTCGTCATCATAGTTAATTCGTTACATATTTATAAAGGTCCATTCAAACTGACGCGAATCCAGCGCGACTAGCGGGACGCCTATGCCAAAGTTAACTAACTGGCCTGCTAATGACACTTCTATATGTTCTTACTAGCTGTTTCCCGCAGCCCCGCCTGCGTCCAAAAGTAGCCTATGTTTGACCCCGGATCTTTAACTATATTCATACCAAATTTCATGAAAATCCGTTCAGCGGTTTGGCCGTGAAAGCGTAACTACTATAAAATTTGACCTAGTTTCAACAATCCCACGGGTTCATATGGACACAAAATTGCATCAGGTGTGAGTGCGACCGGCTTACGGGTCGGTCTGTTATGACGTCAGAGGAGAGGGCAGCCACCTTTAGCAAAGGGCATACTCTTCCTTTATCGATCCTCGATTGTTACGACTTCACATTCATTGCAAAATAATATTTTCATCGAATTTGTATTATATGAATTTGTTGTTATTTTAGACAATCCAGCAATCCACGGCGAACAGTACTTAAGGAGATGTGAAAGCATTATTCATGCCTTAGCCACGATTAACAAGGAACAGTCTGACCATGGTACGAATTTCCTTGGTCTTCCGACTACTTACTGTGACTATGACGGCAGCTACGGACCTTATCAAATACAAAATGGAATGTGAGTAATGTAGCTATTTCTAGTAATTACGAGAAATCCAATTAATTCACCCATCGACATGTATCGTCAAAATATTTTATTAGGTTTTTTTAAAAATATTATTGTTTATTCACAGTGCCTACTGCACAGGACGTGATGGTGAAATCCTAGGATCTTGGCAGGCTATGTCTAGTGAGATGGCCGGAATGAGATGTAGTAAGTACAATAATTATTATTTAACTAGCAGCCCGTCTCGAATTCGTCCGTCGCCTATAGCCTTCCTCGTTAAATAGGCTATCCAACACTAAAATATTTTTTCAAATCAGACCAGTAGTAACTGAGATTAGCGCGTTCAAACAAACAAACAAACAAACAAACAAACTCTTCAGCTTTATATTAATATACTAGCTGTGCCCGCGACTTCGTCCGCGTAACATTTGATTGAATACCTACTTTCCTTACATAATATCAGTCATTGCAGAGTTTGGACAGAATCTTTGCTATAAATATTTAAAAGGGAATACTGTTTGGCATAAAAGAAAAAGTCAAACAATCGTGATTTGTATATGAATATTATCCTCCCATAAACTCTTTCCAAACCTTTAAAATCATGATTCAGGTGTGAAAAGTTCATTGACAACCACCAGTTGGTAGCAGGAATGCTAATCTTGAAATGTACCATTTTTTAAGAAGTATTCATTTGATTCACCGGCCTTTGACTACAATGTAGACTACATAACGCCTTGAAATATACCATAAATAGGTATATTTCTAGGTGTTTTCGAAAAAACTCTAACAGCAGGGTGTGCAGGGTTGATTGACCATGTAACCCACTCGATAAGAATTACTAAAAAGTCATAATGTAGAACCTACGTCAGAGGCCGAAAGGAGTTTCAGAAAAAAAAAAACTCTGACACCAGGGTGTGCAGGGTTGATTGACCATGTAACCCACTCGATAAGAATGACTGAAGAGGCATCCCATGTCAAGGCGTTTTCTAAAAATTCTGGCACCAGGATGTGTGTGTGACCATTAAATTATTCTATAAGAATGACTGAAAAGTATTAATCAAGAACCTACGTTAGAGGCCGAAAGGATTTTCCGAGAAAACCCTGTCACCAGGGTGTGCAGGGTTGATTGACCATGTAACACCACTCGATAAGAATGACTGAAGAGTCATTCCACGCCAGAGGCCGAAAGGCGTCTTCGGAAAAAATTCGGACACCAGCTTGTGCAGGGTCGATTAACTATTTAACCCCACTCTATAAGAATTACTTAAAAGTTTTAATATAGAACCCACGTCAGAGTTTTTCTATTTAGCGGGATTGCCCATTAGTATTTAATGGCCAAATTCTGCAATACGTGCTAATCCAAAAGACATAATGATTCCGTGCTTCGATCGAATGTGCACGGTCGATTGAACATGTAACCCACTCGATGTAAATGAATGAAAAAACATAGACATAGAATAAGTTTACCTAATCACAAACAATATTTTACCATTACTAAATAGTATAATGACCAGTAGTATTTTAATAAAGCTATGATTCACGTTTATTATAGCAGAATTAAATTTGGAAACTAGTTTAATAAATATTTATAAGGGTCGACTCATATTATGTATATTTAAACATTTTTATTTCAATATAAAACGAACGGCATTTTTTAAAATCTTCTTTAATTTATATTGTATGGACACCGACGATTTTTTTTTCTAAGTTACTTTCTAATTACTTTAAAAGTAACTTAGTTAATACTATTCAAGTGCCGATTTATTTTCGCTAACCTTTCAAGTTCAACTAGCTTGTTTATTTTGAAATCGTAGTATTTTAGGTTGTACATACAGTAAGTATGTTAAAACTCATTTATTGCAAAATATGAAATACAGGAATAAAATGTTGTTTGTGACAAGATGTACAATAGATTTACAATACCAATTATTTTAAACAAAATGATTGTATGTCATTCGGTAACTATATCCTTCAAATGAGTGTAATGTAACCAGAAATATCGGAGTCTTTTTAGTTCCTATCCCATTATTTGATTGGTATTTAATATTTATGAGATAGGGAGAGCAAACGACACTGGCACGATCGGACCGTTAGTACGGAGCATTGTGTCATGGTAACCGGTTGGCCATGACACTGTTCCCGATTCACTCCCACCCATCCACAGATCTGCTGGACACCGCAAAACTTGACCGTTCGATACATTGAATTTCATTTTATTGCACAAGCGCCAATTTCTCTCAAGGTTGCATTTGATACATGAACCATTGTATAGTGATAACCATGAGAAATATTTTACGCTGCAGACTATCACTTGAACACACCACTACAGTCGACTAAGCAAGATACGAAATATCGCAGTCAATGTATATCAAATTTCAATACGCGTACGTAATTCGTGACGCGTTATCAGCTAAGAAAATCCGAACAATTTCGTATTCTTCTTGTTTGTCATCTTTTTCACTTCATTTAAATTGTGGGATTAGTATTCATTGTGGTGTTAGTATTTAATGTCAAGATTCAAGATCATTGCCGAGCTGGCGCCTGCACTCGTCATTTCCATAAAATACCTAGTTCAAGTAAATCAAAAACATTGCTTCAGAATTCCGACTAATCAATTGTACAAAACAAAAATCGTGTTTGTTATCAAAGTTTACGATTGCGTCTATTTCTGATGGTAATGATGATAAGGATGCACACGGCGGAAAAGGATTGCCCTAATAGACAATTCAAATTCGAAAATATTATACAGTATCATTGAGTATATTTTAGGGCTTCAGACCTTCAGTTTAGCTAATATAAATTTAAAATTTGTTGCAGATTGCGCTCGTGATTCAGCGGTATACTTCCCGGAGGTCGGGACGACGCTGACGGAGGTGTGCCAAGCGAACGGGAACTACCAGCCGAATCAGAATGTTGGAGATGTCTACTACTGCGTGGACACTGATGGCTACATAACGACTGAAGGATTCATGGACGAATGGCCAGCTGACAGATGTGCCAGTCACGCGGCTAGTGCCTAGACTGACTAGATATCTTTATTCTGAGATTTCATACAATTAAAATTAAATGTATTTGAATAATATATTTTAACCCAAATCAATTAACTGTTATTTACTAAATAGTAAAGGAAGTATAAAAGGCAAAACACCAAGATTATAAAAGAGTACAGTTTGTATGTTGTTTCTTAGTGGAACATCCATCTATGGTTTTAAGATGAATACAGGAAAAAAAATCTAAATCTATGGATTAATCTACGTCTGTGTATCCGAATGAATATGTTATAAACTGCTTTTAGCTAGCTGGTCACTGAAAGAGTATTGATGGTTTATTTGTACTGGCCAGGGATTTGTTCAGTACGCACCGGACCAATTGGTACTCGTTGGATGTGTGTCGCTCGGCGCGCATGTCACCCGACGCCGCCAGCGCGCCGCCCGCTCGCCGCGCGCGCTCGCCCATCTGGAACAAGCGGATTGAGTTACCACCACAGAGACACTACAATCCGACCGCACCCCACTTGGCAGCGGGTTAGACAAGGTCGGTCGCGTATTGTTCAAACTGTTGAAAGAAAATAAATAAAGAAGCATTTATATACTAATGAACATGCCCCTCCGGATTTGTTTGCCGCTGCAATGATACCTCTTAGTGGGTACAGAACAGAAGATAATATTTAACACATGTCAATAACTATTAGGCTTTTCAGTTTTTATTATTTGTTACTAGTTACAGCGCAGCAGAATGAAATGGCACATATCCACAGGCAAATAGTACTATAGCGCTCGAACCGGTAAAAGGTGTTTTCTTCTTGTGTATGATTTTGGTTGGTCAATACTTAACTTATGAAATGAAAAAAAAAAATCAAAATATTTGTTGTGCTTCTCGATTAGGTATGTAGAGCTAGTAGATCGTAAATAGCATTATAGGAGAAAGTTAGTAACGATATTGTAAGAGCTAGACTAGAAAGCTAACATCACTTCATCGTTCAGCACTTTCGTGACGCACTTGATGCACCAACGAGAGATAAAATACCTCAGCTAATATTCTTATGAAGACGATAAATGATTTATCACTGGCTTTTCATACGGGAAAAACCCACATTGCAGGGTGTTTTTGTTTGCATTTCCAGGGTGTGTTGAATCAATTTATCTCGATCTTATCACAATTTCAACGACTCGTGTTAAATAAAAAAATCCTGTGTCGGTCACTCAAATTAAATTGAAAAGACAAACTTTCACTTTCGTAATAATAATGTCAATCAGTATTGAAAAGGCAAAGCATTGATGTTTTTTAATAGTAAGCAATTTCTCCTGATGACATTACGATGCATGTATACTAAACTTGTTTTGGTCTAACTTTAACCTGTCATGTACATACTTTAGAATAACTATTGCAGTTTCCCGGAAACTCAATAAAAAAAAGTGTAAAAATCATCAAAAAATGAGCTTAACAATAGTGTTAATTTTCAAAAAGGTGACAACAAAAACCACTAAGAAATTTTGTAAAGACAGCATTCAATGTGCGAGTCTGCGATCGCTAACGAGCGGAGTCATTGTAAATCAAGTCAAGGGGCTTTAGGGCTGTTGATAGAGGGCCGGCTGAGGGATCTCACCCCGCCACTTGGACACGTCACACAACCCCTCTCGATAGCACCGCACGCGATCTTTGAACAACACATGTCTACCACGTCATGATATTTATAGACTAGACATGACGCCGCCGCCGGATTTCCTCGACGTTGATACGATTTGTGTACACACTTCGCATTTTTGTTAACTCATGTCTTAAGTAATATTGAGTGGAGTCCCTTCCTCTTCGTACATTTGCGCCAAAGGTGTCTACTTTTTATTTTAACACAAATGTTGACTGTTAGTTAATGCTTTTATCATTAAATTAATAAATACAAATAGTTACAATAAAAAAAATCATTAAGTTCACCAAACTATTTTGCTGTACAATCTTGTATCTCGCACAATAAAGTTTAACTGCCACGTTCGTTAACCTAGTTTAGCTAAAATATCATCATCATTTCAGCCGCAGTCAGTCCACTGCTGGACATAGGCCTCTCCTAATACAATATAACTTTATTGCCCACATCTGGGAAATCACAAAACTGAAATTATAACATTGTTAACAATATGGAGCAAAGGCGGACTTATTGCTAAGCAATCTCTTCCAGCCAACCTTTGTACAATAAGAGAACATGATGTAAGGGTGGGCCCAGTAGAATTAAAAATAATGTATACGGTAAAGATAAATCAACAAAGACATAGATATAATTTGGGTATAAGAGACAGTCACTAATAAGAAATACGAGTACATATAATATTTAATCTACACACCTTGAAGGGACAGATAATAGTGCTCCTTAACTTGGATCTTAAAAGTAGTAATAGTTTGAGCCATGCGTACATTAACAGGCAAAGCATTCCACAAGCGAACAGCCCGTACCGCAAACGACTTGGAGTAAGATGCAGAAGAGTAGGTTTGGTTTTGAGAAGTAGGTCATCAACACTGCGCGAAGGACGGTTTTGATTTGATTTCAGAAAAGTGAAACGCTCTTATATATAATTAGGGGTACAAGGAATAAAGAGAACTGAGAACAGGAGTACAAGGATGTGATAGTGTCGACGAAGCCTAATCGGAAGCCACTTGAGTTGTGCGCGGAAAGTAGAGACGTGATCATATTTGCGGAGTCCAAATATAAATCGAATGCAGAAGGCGCTCAAGTTTATTCAATTGTTCCTCAGTCAAGTCAAGATAACATGAGTCGGAATAATTAAAAATAGGGAGAAGTAAAGATTGTGCAAGCGAAATTTTCGTTTCTATAGGTAAAAAGTTTTTTAGCCTAGTAAGTGATCTTGCCGAAGCAAAAATCTTCCTACTTACTTCCGCAATTTGTGGAGACCATGTTAGTTGTATGTCGAAAATGACACCTAGGTTCTTAACTCTGTCACTGTAGTCTATTTTAACCCCATCAAACATTATAGACGGAAGGGAGGACCAGTCTAGTCTAGAAATATGCCATGCATTACCTATGCTGATGGCTTGTGTTTTTGGCCTGGGTTTACAATAAGTCCATGAGATTTACTCCATCTGGAAATTCGAGAAAGATCGTCATTAATCACCATCATCATCATTTCGTGTAGGTTATATTGTCTATTCGACCATGTACAGGTACACCCTGATGTCAGAGTTGTTCGGAATAGCCTCTCGGCCTCTGACGTGGTTCCTTTAACGACTACCAAATGGCAGCCGGGACCAACGGCTTAACGTGCCTTCAGAAGCACGGAATCATCTTTATATCAGACAATCAGGTGATTCAAGTCTGTAAAGCCCTAACCTGTGGCCCTAAACAAACTGGAAACCACTAAACAAAGTATGCTTCCGGTGGGAAGCGAACCCACCATCCGGTCGAAGGCAAACGCCTTAACAACTGGACCACGGAGGTCTCTTCTAATGATTTCCAAAATGACCGGTTGTAAGCGGCCTGAGTTCATCGTTTGCCTGCGAAATTTTTCAGGTCACCATTCTGTTCGTGGTCGCCATTCGAGAACCTTTCTGCTCCATCGGCCATCGGTTCAGCGCGCTATGTGCCCCTCCCACTGCCACTTCAAAGAACTAATCCGCTAGGCTATGTTGGTGACTTTCGTTCTACTATGGATCTCGAGGTCTCGGATTCTCTCTTAGTTATCGACAATTTAGGATGAAAGAACGAGACAGAACATATTTATTTAAAATGGAAAAGACGTATGGATTTTTTTATGAATAAGAGTAAGGGGGTAAGTAATTAATAAAGAGATTAAGAGAGGGTAAGTAATTACTTTCTTTGTGAGATCTCTTAAAGCTCTATCCCCACACATCAGGGCAGTGTCACTTCAGGGGCTCCCTGTTCACACACATTAGTAGCAGGACCGCCTTGGACAGACGTGTCCTTTTTCCATATATCAATAGTTATGCCTTTTTGTAACTTCATTCTGTTTGCATGTGTAGTGAAATAGATTATACTAAACTTTGAATTTCCAAATCTTTCGGTGTGTTCCAAGATTTTCATGGTTGGAGTTGGCTTTGGATAGAGATACGTGGAGGGAGATCATTGCCCAGCAGTGGGACGTAAAGAGTTAAAAAAAGTAAACAATGAAATTAAATTAACAATACCTACAAATGATGTTAAAGTATGAAAGGCAATAAAAATCAGAAGAAAAATACATAAATGGTTGGAAAATAGTTTGGAAAGCATTTTGAAAAACATAATAACTGCCCTTTGTAATAACGAATGTGTAACAATTTTAATTGATCAGGCCTTTATATATGTTTTAAGAATTTTTTTTCAAACACAATTTGTTCATCGCTTCATTCCTCACAACCTACCTCGAAATAACGAATGTGTAACAATTTTAATTAATCAGTGTATTAACTATGTCAAACATTTTGAGGAATTAAAGCAAGTAGAAAAAATAATTTTGTTGTTATTGTACTTGTTATCTATTTGTTTATTTATTCAATACAAACACTGAGGGAACTTACACTTTCCCAATGTGTGCTGTGAGTTAAGTTTTTTTCTGTATGTATGTAAGCAATAAAGATATTTTGTATTTGTAAAGCCTATTCTTCTATAATGTTGTGTTTTTTAACATTTAACAAAAAATGTGCCTGGCATAGCTGGCTACTCACATCGCAGCCTCAAGAGCAATTCAGAGTGAAAGAGTGGAGATGACCCTGAATTGCCTGCTCCTGCACAATCTAGAGATCACCATCAATCACTTTCTAGATTGTGACGAAGGGCTTGCAGAGGCAATAGGTGGCCAACAGTTTTGTCAAGCAAAATATTATCTGTGGAGGACGGATGACATGTTTGTTATTTTATGGTGCAGGAGACAAGGCTTTAGTTATAAATAGTTTAGTTAACTTGTAAGTAATATGTTGTGACTGGTACATATTTTTCTCAAAAATACCCTAACAATTTTCATGCTACTTTCGAATTTTTTTTGTAAATTTTGAATAAGATTGTCCACTCAGATAATTTCAAGGAATAATATTTTCAATAATGCTTAGATTGAATCCTTAGCTGCATCACATAGTTATTTAATTAATATCAATCACAAAATCAAATCTACAGTAACAATGTTAATAAAAACATATTTAAATCAAGCAGTGTTAGGTAGTATCGAGTTTTAAGTAACTAGGACATAAAAGGAGTCCTCTTAAAAACTTACAGTTTTTGAGCTTGGTTTCTGTCACTCGTATTTGGGATGGTGATACTGTTTCCACACAAGGAGCATCACACACAATTGGCTTTCTGTTCCTCCATGAAAAGACAAGTCTCAAGCAGGTACCAGTGCACAGTTGCACAGGGGTTTTTGAGATATGTGACCAGACCGACATACAAGTAATCCTTTATAATGGTTTAGTTTTTATTATTATCAATCAATCAATATTTTTATTCGCTTTAAACATAGTGTCAACATTGGTGATATGATTTTAAAAAGCGCATGTTTAGCTATTATTGCCCAATATGAAGCCGATGACATATCCCATACATTTAACATATGCAATATTACAAGGTTTTTGTAATGAAAAAGATTTATTTTTATAAACATATACTTTAACGGAAATTGAAGAAAGCCTTCAGGAAGAACTTTCGGATTAGTTTTACCTACAAATATTTTTTCCCAAATTTATATTCACAGAGATATGGACGAAAATCATTTTTATATATCAGTTTTAACATGTTTTTAATGGTTATAGTTATTAATTCAAAAATTTTAAGGTGGTGAATAAACCAAGCAAACTTACAAAACATGTTTTGAAGCTTAGAATTACTTCAGGTCAAAGTTCTAGTGAACAGAAATAGATAATGAAATTTTACTAGTTTTCTTTGTATTGGGCCTTAAACAAAAGGGAATGCAACATTATAAAGATCTTAAATAAATAATAATAGAACTGTGGCAGGGCTGAATTTGTACAATAAATATTTTTTGAAAATTCTTAATTAATAAATAAAAATAAGTTTATTGCACACCATATGGTACACACACAGCAACTAAAAATATAATTTTATAGAAAAGGTATGTACAGAATATGTTCAAATATTCTATGCTATACTCATATGGTGGATTGACATCTGAACTAGGATTACTCCTGTATCTTAGGTTATCAACCCTCCACCCTAAGAAAGTGTTATAAATAAAACTAATAAAAGAGGCAAGTACCGAATTAAGTAGATAAAAAAATAAAATTCACAAAACATAGTCTACACTAATATTAT
The DNA here is from genome assembly GCA_947363495.1 of Euzophera pinguis. Classification (NCBI taxonomy): domain Eukaryota; kingdom Metazoa; phylum Arthropoda; class Insecta; order Lepidoptera; family Pyralidae; genus Euzophera; species Euzophera pinguis. Next base: position 10,677,674 of record OX376163.1, read on the forward strand.
AAAGAGGAAAGATTTGTATTTTTGTGTGTATGTTTGTAATGATTAAACTCAAAAACTACTGTGCCGATTTTAAAAATTCTTTCACCATTGGAATGCTACATTCACCCTGAGTAACATAGGCTATATACCGCAGGCGGAGCTGCGGGAAACAGCTAGTCTTAAATAAATTGATTAGGTACTTAATTAGATTACAATAGGCTAGTTTCCAGGGTCAAAAGACTAACATAAAATTAGTCCGTCATTTAGGGAATCAAAATATATTAGTGACGTATTTTTTCTTTTGTCAATTGAGCAATAAATTATAAAGATATAACGCATCAAAGTTAAGGAGTGGTCACCATATCTTTACCATTCCTTGTTTAATTTTCATATGAAAACATACGTCCCCAATCATATAAGCATCATTTGAGGTCATGTGACCATTTTTCCTGTGGGAAATATTTTTCGAGTCACTTGTCTGAAAGATCACCTTAGTCACGAAACTGACTTTATGGAAGAGTCATTAGGTTAAGTCAGACCACCAAAATAAGTGTGCGAGCGAAGTAAGTGAGCGTTCGACTTCATCACAAAAAGGTGACATTTTGTGAAATTTTTATTTGTGCATAGTTTCACACACTCTGACCATATTTTCTAACACTTTACCTAGTTACAATTTGATACTCACACACCATTAACTTTGTGGTTTATTTTCCCAATCATAAGCAAAAAACTTCTTTAATGTGTTAACTGTCCTGTGTAGTACTGAGGCTATGAACACCCAGTATGCCATTACTTCATTTTTCAGTAAATTATCATTTCTTCACACATAAACAGGAAAAACTAAAGACATTGTTGTCAAATTTTTCATAATGTTTGAGAAAAGCTAACAAAAATTAAAAAAATTGTAGGTACCATGTCTGCTGTTATTATTGTGATATTTTTATTGCTTTAAAGTACTCTGTGGGAGGCATGTTGTACTAGTACATACGCATAGATTTTGATTTTTGCTTACATAAAATAAAAAGAAAAACTGCAATAGGTAATTGTACTCACGCAAAAATACCTAGTAATATTTCGGCATGATTATGTACCTAACTACCTACCTATAAAAAGAGAATATAATATTTTTCATTTCGGTGCCTACAACAGTACCTGTGGCATTTTGCTATAAGACAATGTCACAATAGGATATGTAGGTAAAAGTAATTATGAGTGAAATTTTACAATACTAACTGACCTTATAACAGCATCACGTTTTCTCCAGCTCGGTGCAATCCGGTTTGCCACATCAATGCCAATTTGTACCACATATTAAGTAACTTATCTACTTATCACAAGCACACTTGACTAATATTCAATGGGATTCAAAATTTTCAACACGCACGGACCCACAATATTAAAGTAACTATTTGTACAAACAGCACAGGAAAGGTAGGTAAATTCACTCACTATGCCTACTACAATAACGTCAATAACCAGGACGAAGTGCTCGGTATCAAACTACGAGACAAGAAAATGTGTGTACCTTTTACACTGATAACAAAAACCTTTTCAATTGCCTTATTTATTCAATAAAACATCGTATGTATGAGAGTCTACATTCTTTTCGTAGGCATTAAAAAAATCACTAATTCTCTCGACTACTAATCACCTCGTATACTCCCGTCCGTTCCGTTCCTTTCCGTCGAACGACCGACCGTGTTCCTTCGTTCACGTTCACTCCTCACTTCACCCTCCTCATCGTTTCGCTTGCCCACTATTTGTGCAATGCATTGAGAAAGGAACGTTTTTCGATCCTCTCTGGTGCGATACAAGCATGGAACTAAAGATAAAGATGGAAGCCAAGCTGGCGTACAACAGGCTGAGCCCAGGAAATTTGACTTGGAGACTAATGGCTGGTTTACACACGATCCAGTGCTTTCACGGACACACACATGCAAACAATTATTTGAATGTGTGAGTAAATTGTTTGCGTGTGTGGGGTGGATTTCGTGACCACAAAAGCACTGGATCGCCACACTGGATCGTGTGTAAACCAGCCTTTATGGCTAGCCAACAATTTACTTACACATTCAAATAATTGTTTGCATGTGTGTGTCCGTGAAAGCACTGGATCGTGTGTAAACCAGCCTTAACCCCTGTTTTCTTCAAAGTATTACCAACTTCAAAAATGTTAATAAAAATGTCAGTGCGCTTAATATAATTTATATTCCTATGTAATAAACAAGTTTGATTATTTTTCATTTTTTAATAAAAATCTATCTCAAAATAAAGATTTAATTGCTACGTAATTGTTTATAATTTTTTCCAACTTTGGAGGTTGTTATCTAGTGCTGTGTACGGCGGTGTGTATGTGTCAAATATATAACAGCCCAAAATTTCGGATTTTTTCCTATCACCTAAAAGAATTCAAGCAATATTTTTATAATTTATCGTAATAATTTTAAAGAAATGGTGGTCAGGGTATTGTTGATGATTGCAAGAGTGAGTGGCATCAAGGATGTTATATCATATTTTACAAGTTGAAGTTGTTCAATAAACTGATTTATTTTGCAGTATTTTTTTATCCTCTAATTTATCGATTCAACCTTGAATTTTATACTGGGGAAGACAAGGAAACTTTACTAGTGTCCTTGGCTTCACTAGACAAGCAGTACTAAAGGCTGAACGTAATACGCCAAGTGTTGTCCACTCCAAGTTAGGTCGCACCTGCTGTTGCCTAACTCGCGTAATCGTCACCAACAATCACTTCCTGCTAAGCTATCCACTTACGTGCAGTATTTACGAAGTTTAAAATTGTTTCTTGGATTGTCCCAATTAAGAACATTATCATGGTTACCCTATTAAAAAGAGACAGATTCCTCCACTATTTCCATCTTTTTCTGCTTGGGTTTTAGGTCAAAGAGCTCAGTCCTGATAAATATATTAAGTCCATGGTTTACATCTTTACCTTTAGTTACCGTCGCACGAGTAGCGTCGCGTCGTCTGCGGACATAGTTATTTTGTATGAAAGATACTCTCGTGCAACTGGTAGTATCGGGTAGTATACTCAAGTTTTTTATTTTAAGTATTTTATGTATCGAAACTGGTTCACTGCGCTGTATGTATAAATAATTCAAATAAATTAAACGAGAAATAGTATTTTGCTTATCCAAGAGAGTAAATTAATAATTTAGTACTTTCAATATTTTAGATAGATTAAGATGTTGTTTTGTAGGTTTTATGTTATTTTATAAACAAAAGGTATTCTTAACCTGTTTTAAAATATTATCCATACTAATATTATAAAGCTGAAGAGTTTGTTTGTTTGAACGCGCTTATCTCAGGAACTACTGGTCCGATTTGAAAAAATCTTTCAGTGTTGGATAGCTTATTTATCGAGGAATTGAACGAAGTCAGGACGGGCTGCTAGTAATGTTATATTTGGATGATATCATGATTGTTTCCATATATTCTTCTGCATATAAATCCTTCTAGACTAACAATCGCACACAAGATAAAAACGCCGTCATCTGAATTTATTAAGCCGCAATATAGTGTACAAACAAGATTTGGTATTATTATGATAGCTGTACCCGCCCGCGACTTCATCTGCGTAACGTTCGATTAAATACTTTTCTTTCTATAGTAAAAGGTGGGCACTAGATGGCAGTCGGGACTAAAGGCTTTACGTGCCTTTCGAAGCACGGAATCATATTTATTATACGACAATCAGGTGATTCATGCCTGCAATGTCCTAACCAAACTAGAAACAACTAAACAGAGTATGCTTCCCGTGGGAATGGGTCAAATGCAGACACCTAATTCACTGGATCACAAAGGCAGTTAACAGCAAATAATTTCGACGCTGCGGTCGAGTAATTTTTCGCATTTTCACGATTTCGCATTTTGTATTATCAAAATTAAACTCGATTTCCACAATCGATAGGAGAAAAAAAACTGTGCTTTGTTTGTAAAAATAAATGTAAAAATCAAGTAAAAATATTATTCATAAAAAAATCAAAATTGAAATTATATTAAAATATTCCATTGGAATTTATAAAAAAAAAATTGATTCATTTATACTCTCCTGTGACGACAACCCTATAAGAATAGGCATAATTTTTTTACGCACTTCGGACCTCTCTCTCTGTTCCTCCCTGTGGTTCCTCCTTACTTACTTTGTGGTTCAATACTCACCTCCAATGAGAAATCATCTCAAGTCAAAGAAGCTAGTGTTCAATCATACCAATGAGTTGGAATGAGTTTGCAAGGAAAGTCCGAGGAGTTCCTTGAGGCTTCCTCCAATGAGTTTGAGTGAAGGTAGTCCTTAAGGTTATGTAAGAATACGGGTGTAAGTGGAGTGAGGAAACTTTTGAGAATATGGGTTTAAGAATACCGGTGTTAATAAATTAAACAGGACTGAGCTATTTGACCTAAAACCCCAGCAGAAAAAGATAGCTATAGTGGATGATTCTAGCTCTTTTTAATGGGGTAACCATGATAATATTTTTAATTGGGACAAAATATTTTAAACTTCGTAAATACTGCACATAAGTAGCTAGCTATATAGATAGCTTAGCGGGACGTGATTGTTGGTGTTGAATTTATTAAGCCCATGTAGAAAACCATGGACTTATAATATTAATAAGTCCATCAACCATGGATTTATAATATTAATAAGTCCATCTATGGAGAGAACGAGACAACACGTGATATGTTATTTATGTTTACCATGGATCTAAAGTAAAATATTTATCTTTAGTTCCTTGGTTATTTACACTAAACTGACATTTCTAATGGGCTGTCCAGATTCACGCGAAAATCTCGGCGATAATTCTCTGCTTACTTTCTTCTGTCCTAATATTAATTAAAAGAGACAATGAAATGATTTTGCGCGAACTTCATGTCAATGAAGAATGGCAAAATCTTACTCCAGAGGTGAACTCACTATAACAACAGATTAAAAAATTGTGCGTATCGGGCTACGCGAAATGTTTCTTAAACTATTTAGTAGGCACCTGATGGGAAGCGGTTACCGTAGCCTATAGACGCCTGTAGGGTTCCGTAGTAGTTCAAAACACACATATAGCATTCCTATATTTGTGAAAAGTGTGACTCAAGCGAAATCGGCGAGTCGCATAATTTTTGTTCGATATTAAAAGATTTTCGTTCATACGAACAATTTTCATGCGACATATATACCATACATTTCAAAAATAGGGCTCCCGTGTGTCCTTCAGCAGGAACGCTACTTTGGCTAACACCAAGTGTATGGAAACCCCAAAACGAACTAAAACTAGATGCGCGGTTATGTAAGTGAGCAACGGGATTCTAGAATACGGCCGTTTGTTCCGATTGTTATCGATAGATGACAGTCTTTAGGCTGAGTAAGAGCCTTTAGGCACCCTCAAAAATTGACAGTGTTGGCCACTAACACACTTCGGGTGATCACTGTTGGTTTGCTTTTCCTGTAAAAAGGGTTACGGTGAGATCAGACGGCAGTCGCTTCAGTGTAATAACCAGCACCGCCAAACCCAAACCTAGGGCAATAACAGCTTACCCTATTCGCTGAAACGCGAGCTGAGGACGAGTCTGGAAAACACGCAGGGACAGAAGAATTCTATAATTAAAAACTATATTATTTTTTTAGTCTGATAATTACAGAATGTTAGTATTGAGAAACCTCGTCTCCTTTCGATGAGCAGAGACAGGCGGTTTGCCACTGTTATAGGATCATCGCGGGATCAATTAGAAAAACTCCTGTAAACTACTTTGCATATTAAACCAGTCTAAAACGAAACCATGGCGCGTATCTAGTTTAGATAGTGCCATCAATAGGCATATGTATAATTTTTTGTGTTTTTCCAGGACCAAATTTTGCACTTTGTAATTATATGTTTCGTTAACGAAATCGTTAATCGAATAATGCTTTATGAGTACTGAAAATGTTTTTTAATACCTATCGAATATACGATACCCCACACAATAGGATTGTAAAAAAAATTAGATCCTTGGGGATCCTACACTCAATTTTTTTTTACAGTTCGCTCCGCGTACGTGGATATGCATAGGCATACCAAATTTTAGCTTTTTAGGTCTAATAGTCTCTGAGAAAAACGTAGGACAGACAGACGGACGACGAAACTATAAAGCCTGGTGTCCTTTAATGTCTCTTTTCTTTCCGGTCCGTCATGGGTGCGTCCATTTGAGCGAAGTACTATATAGTATCGAAATTCCATTATCATCGCAACTCGTCGTCAAGACACACGTACCCGGAGCATAAATGTGAGCGGGACGACGCCATACCAATATCAGTTTGTCTCGCTCACGATTCCGCCGGAATCATCCCGCCACCCTGCGTCCATTGTGCCGCGCCGAACAAGTCGGCCGAAGAAAGTCGCTTCACGACCGACTCGCCAAGTTTTCACTCTGGTTTGATCGACGCGGTTTCATACAAAATATATGAGAGTAACAGGTCCAAACTATGGGAGAGAGATCATGCTGTACCCAATTTTGTCATCCCGCGAGAGGACCTACCCCCTGATCGTGCCCTCTTTGGGGGATGCTCAATAGGTTGCAGACTAAAATTGGCAGGTGTAAGGATAGCCTAGCCAAGTGGGGGTTCATACTTTCCCCACAAAATGTGTGTGTGGTGTCTCTCCCCAAACGATGAAGCACTTGTTGTCCTGCCTTCTGTGCCCTAACACCTGCACTCAGGTGACATCTGTCACGTCATGTTAAAATTGAAATGAAGTATCGTTAGAAATGTCTTAGGTATCCGCTAGTTCTAGGCTATGTGACGTCATATTTGAAAAAGCGTCATCTAGCGGCCATAAAGTTAAAAAAATCTTTTTTGATGCCGTGTGGGATATCAAATGAAAGGGCTCTCACTTCGTAGTGCGGTAGTGCGGATTCTAGAGCAATATGAAGCACTCAAGTTGTTTTTTATTGATGCTGTGACGACAGATCGTTTAAACTCAGCGGATTCTATTTTACATATGCTGAACAACCCGTACAACAAAATGTACTTGCAGTTTCTTGAATTTTCTTTGGATTTTTTTACTAAATTTAATCAAGCTATGCAGTCCGAAAAGCCACAAATTCAATCGATTCATGAGCATTTGTGCCGCATATTTAAATCATTCCTGGATTGCTATATGAATAGCTCATATTTATTTGAGACTGAGCTCCACAATGTCCAGCATGATAACCCACGACACTACAAACCAATTGATGATCTTTATCTTGGCGCGAATGTTGCTGTATCGTTGTCTACTGCTCCTAATTTGAATCCAAAGGATGTACATGTATTTAAACTACGATGTCTAGATTTTTATGTAGAAGGAGCTAAACAAATAAAATCCCGCTACAATTTTGGAAATAACACCACAAAACGTTTAAACTTTCCCAATCCCATTATTGTTAAACGGCGCAGTATACCATCATTGACTCACATTGCACACGCTTTTCCTAATATAATCGGACAAGAACATTTACAAACATTGGACAATGAGTGGCGACAATTGAGAATGAATGACGAACTTCTAGAATCAAGCTCAGAAAATACAGAATTGTTTTGGCATCAAGTCAGTTGTGCACAAGACTTAGATGGACAATCTTTATATCCAACTCTTCTGCAATTTGTTACTGCTTTACAAGTCTCCCTCATTCTAGTGCCGCAGTGGAAAGAATATTTTCGGCAGTAAATTTAATTAAAACAAAAACAAGAAACCATTTAGGCACTGAAACGATTGAGGGACTTCTTTTAACGAAACAACTTCTTAGTGATGAACCCTGTTATAAACTCCAAGTTGATAAAAAAATGATTGTTAAAATGAATAAAAATATGTACAAAAAATAATAAATATTGTTTTCTTAAACAGATTTTGTACAGATTTTATACAGATTTTAGCGTTTTGTGTTCATACAGATTTTGTACAGATTTTTCGACCGTTCTATCCAGATTACTTGATCTGGCGTGTGGCAACACTGAACCTGACTTTGTTGCTCTCTGCGCTCCGTACATACGTAGTATAGGCCGCGCCAAACGTTATTGCGATTCTGAAGTTAGCTGCGAGTGCTTACATGCGCCGGTACAGTGGCCTACACGTTAGTAGCGGGCGTTATTTAACATAATCGTTGCGGCAACCTTACCGTTTTTCTTTACTTTATTATTACCCGACTGGCAGCCCGACCGCCTATATTCAAAGCGATGACAATAGCCAGCCAAATTTCCAAGCGATACTAAAGTTAACGTCTTGAAAAAAACCTACCGCCGAAAATCTACTAAAGCCAGCCCTCGCTTTGGCTTTCGCAGATGTACCACAGATAAAACAAAAAGTGAACGAAATGAACTGAAAAGGTCGCGTTTTGATCATTCAAATTGTATCTCAAAATTCTTCCGTTTTTTGATGAATTCCATGTAAATTTATAAAAATAATACATTGATATTATGAAAAATCTTATTTTCATGATAATTCTCCTTAGTTTTTAAAGAATAAATTTATTTAGCTGAGTTGGTATATTTATTAATTCAGACCTCACAAGGCAAAACCAAAACGCCATTTAAGAAAACAGTATTTTGTAAAAAAATGTCAATGTCAAAGTTTGACGTACAGTTTTTTTAATATGGCCTTTACTAGACATATTTAGCCAATTCAAAGTAAAAAATGAACAAAGTAGTTTAGCGATAGTTTTAGTGTTACAACGTTTACTATCATCTCTAAAAGTAGGGTAGAAACCAAAGAAGTGCCATAACGCGGCCAAAGTTAAGCGTCACTATACTAAGTTAAGACTCGAGAGCTATCGACGCGACTTTCTTCAAATAACTTGCTACTGGCAAAATACGTCTTGTAAAAGCCACACTGAAATTTAAAATGTCTGTTTTCTCTCGCGATTGTAAATAACCATGTAAATAACAACATTCAACATAGAAGTTAAATTATGTAGGAAATGAGTTATATACCGTATTAAATAGTATAATTCAAATCTGAGGATGTTTAAGCGATTAAAAGTAGTAGGTACCTTATGCTTTTATAATAGTTAGGTATCCTGTGTTGATACTATACTAACTAACACAGATTTATAATAATATTTGGATGAGTTTGATTAAGTACTTGTAGCAAGCTACAACTACAACGTATGGTATCTTATTTTCAGTTTTATCTATCCTATTATTGACCATATATAATTATGTTTTACATAATTACCTATTGATTTTTCAGAACGCCCGCTTCTCACGTAGAAGAAGCCTGCAGCACTAATAACTTGCTGAGCAAAGTGTGTTCGATTACTAAAGGAACCTTCTTGCTGTGGAATATGCCTCAGGTTTGGATTTGTACGAGAAATACTTCCAAGAGAGTTCACAAGTGAGTATTTTGTTTGTATGTTTATGTGTTAGAGAATAGGTAGGTAATTACACAAATATTTTGCACTAGGTTTTGCAAATCTGTTAAATTTAGTGTAGTAATAAAATGCACTTCATCAATCATCAATGGCCAGAATGGAAGTTATGTAATTGCCTATTCCCGTCATGGATGTTTTGTGACTTTTTATATTATTTTTGATAATGTTATGATAATCTTCATTGTTTTAGTGTAAGCGCTTTGGGATCTCAATTTAGAAGAGAGTGCGAGGAAGTGTGGGGATAAGGTCAACTGGAAGCAAATTATGCAAGCGGCCTGTGTACAACCCTTCAAACTTTCAATGTAAAATTCTAAATATTGTACCTACAGTACTATAAATGCAAGTGTATCAGATCTTAAACTGGAACATAAACTTTCTTAAATATTTGTGAATGTTTCCCAATAAACAGTAATTCTATAAATTAATTGTTTTTATTTTTCTTTATTATTTGGGTGAAGTTGAAGTTTTCTGGATATGATGCAAAAAGTGTATTATTTCACATTAATGCTGTTGCATTTATCTTCAGTTTCTGTAATGCTATTTTCTGTGCAATACAGTTATAACAGGCAAACAATATTGTATCAAGTAAAATATAAATACGTAATTGTATAAATAAGACCAAGACAGCTTGCAAAAAGAAATATATTTGGATCACACTTAATATCACAATTTTTTTCAGCTTTCTTAGGTATTTCCATTAATTATTTGCATCCCATTCATTGTTTGTTAGGTTAGTGCCCATCTATTTGTATAATTCGCTTTAATTCATGAATGCAGTATGGATGTCATCTTTCATGGTCTTTGCGGATCGTCGACCTAACACCTGAAAATTTATAAATATTAATTTAGCATTTTCATAATATTTATCCAGATTGGACTTCTTGCTGAGTCGAAATGGCTGATTTCAGTAGACCAATAATATCACAGGATAGATTTATGTAAACAAGCATTGGATTTATAAATAATTAAATTTTTACCTTCTTGGGACAGCATTACAATCAGTTGCCGATATTAGGAACATGATTAAACTTTCTCAAGATATGTGGTTCATTTAATGCATTAGTCAACTCAGCAAGACAATCGGACATGGATGTCTGCAAGAGGCCTAGGCTGAAATTATTGTCTACACATTTTTGGTAGGATCCATTTCCATAGCAAACAAAGCAGCCAAGATCTGTAACATTGCCAATAACAAACCTATTAATAATATAATAAATTACTTAAGAATTACGTTTTGCATAGTATCCATACTAATAGTATTAAGTGTGAAAGTCGGTCTATTTACACTTTCACGGCCAAACTGCTGAACGGATTTTGATGAAATTTGGTATAAATATATCTGAAGACGTGTCAGGGTTGTGAAAAGCACTGTGTATCACTTTTTTTAATTCGGAATTTCGGATGCAGCGGGCCGCGCGGAAACTTACACAACATTTCACAAATCGAGAAAAAACTAATGAAAGCAAGTAGCAATAAGACTAAAATGGTCGGAAATCTTAATAAATGGAATAATTGGACAAAATCTAAGTATTTAATATATAAATTACATAATATTTATTCTGAATGGAGTCGAAAGCAGTATCCCGGCACATCAAGTTTTCGATGACAGATTGAAAGCGATAAGAAATGTCTTCGGCGCCATCTTGTTTGAAAGCCAGGGCTTACGCGGTACGAATTAAACGTCACTTTCTTAAGATTTTCATTCGATATTCAAAGCCACTGGCAATCAAAAAATGAAAACATTTTGTTTTGCTAACTTGGCTTAGGCGGTGCAAAATAGGGCCGATGACGTCATAAACTATAAACTTTTTTATGGAAACCACATAGGCGGTCGAGCTATGGGTATTGGTTTAACAGTCTATGTATGTGGGTTTGTACCAACGAAACAACCAAGAAAACGATAACAGGAAACGATGTTTTTGCAGCCCAATGTACATCAAGAGTACTTAACACGCGCGTGTGTTCGTATACGATATACGAATGCAACACTCACACTGAAACCGACAAGCGCGGGGATGTGGTGTGGTGCGCGAGCGGCGGTGAATCCTCCTCTCTCCGCATTACGTCCCGCTGCTTCCCGCTGACACCCAAAATTCGCTACTGCGACGCGTCTTGCGATCAACTTCGGACTCGCAATAAAGTTTGGCGCTGCCTATATCCCTATGTAGTTTGTGGCTTCGTACTTACGTTTGTTTTTCGTGATTGTTTCTATTTTTGACTGCTTATTATTACTGGACCTTCGATAACGCTTGCGACTGACTACGCTTTGCATCCTGGACTTGAGATTGATTGCCATCTACGACGACCTACGCAAAACACATTGGATTTGGATACTGTTTTTCATAAGCTGCCATGGATTCTTCTGACGAACTCGAGCTAAAACAATGGAGAGTACCTAACAAATCTTGTTTCGTGCCTTCATGCCCAAAAAATTACATCAAAAACTCTGATAAATCATTCTTTCCAATCAGAAAAGAGTTAAAAGACAATTGGTGCCAACTGGTTAAACGAAATATTCCAAAACGCGTTCTTTTCTGCTGCGAAGACCATTAAGTTTACTTTTAAAATGATAGTATGTGTATGTTACAGCAATATGATCAAATATCTTTTTTTGTTATTTTGTACTATTTAGTCAAGTAAAATACATTTATCTTACAGGTCGAAGAAGATTTAGAGAACTATGTACAGTTTGTAGCTGGTGCTAAACCAAAACTAAAACTTAATGCGACTCTTAAAAATATTCCAAACAAATTAATTAAGCAACCTAAAAGTAAAACGGTAAGTATTTATTTTGTTTTAATAATTTTACTCTTTCTTTATAAAGTGTGGTACATATATTGTAACCAGCCTCGCCGCCTTGGTATTCCCCATAATGTTCCTGCACTAGATCCTCATTTTCTTTTTCTTCTGCAATCTCCATCCACCATCAGGAGATTTGGTTAGCTGTTTTTAATATGATGCTTTTTGTACAGGCTAAACAGATTCCCAATAAACCAACCAGCAATGTTTGGGATGTTGCTTCTCCATCAACTTCTACTGCTGTGGCCTTTCAAGCCCCATTAAAGGTAAAGAAAAAAGATTTTAAAATTATATAGATATTGAAATTGTTCGTACGTAATCATCTGTGTTCATTGTTTCAGGTTGATGCTGCCGTGCAGTATGAAAGTATACTCTTTAAGAGTAAAACTGTCACAGTCAAACCTAAAACTGCAGACAAGGGTACTAACTTTCGGGCCCGTCAAACAAAACATAAAATAAAGCCATCCCAAACTTCGCATTTTCCTTATAGTGAGGAAAGCCCCAGCCTATCAGCGTCATTATATGGGTCTTCAAATGTTGAGTCATCTACATCTACTGGATTGAAACAAGACATTGAAAAGTATGGAAGACAACATTTGTTAAATATTATTAATAATAAACCAAAAATGTATTTAGGTGTTCCAAAACACTTTTGGTGGGTCATTGATTTTATAAGTAAAGAATATTCTTGCCCATCCCTGCACATAATAGTAACTTTGTTCAAAATTAAAAATAACGACTCATTTATTAGAATGAGCGAAGAATTTGAAATGGCAACATCAACAATAAGATTAATATTTGAAAAAAATGTCTACATTTTGGCTACGTATTTTCAGAATTTTGTTTATTTGCCAAACCCTATTGGTATTAAGAAAAATTTACCTCTAGTATTTAAAATAAGATACTCAAATGTACAATGCATAATAGATTGCTTTGAAATTCAAATAGAAAAGCCAAGCAATCCAGTTCGACAGGCACAAACTTGGTCTCAATACAAATCGTGCAATACAATTAAGTATTTAATTGGATGTACACCAACTGGATTAGTGTCATTTGTATCAAAAGGTTTTGGTGGAAGAATATCAGACAAAGCTATTACTGAAAAGAGTGGGTTTGTAGATATTCTTCCACTAAATGCTGTTATTATGGCTGACAGAGGTTTCAAAGAAATAGAGTCATTATTAAGCACAAAAAATGTTAAACTTTTGAGACCCCCCAGTGTATTTCAAAATACAAAATTAAGCAAGCATGAAGCTATTGAGACCAAAGTTATAGCAAGCTTGCGAATACATGTCGAGAGAGTTATCAGAAGAGTAAGGGAATTTCATATGTTGAAACCCCACTCCGTTGTTAATAATAAACTTATAAAATATTTAGACAAAATTGTAATAATTGCGTGTGGTTTAATTAACCTACAGGATCCAATAATAAAAGAATATTAGTTAATAATAGTTTTATTTGTACAAATAAAATCCTATTTAAGGGCACTTTTCAATATCAATGGAAATATATTTTGTTTCCAAAAAGATTCTGCAGCATTCATAACATTTTTTATATAGTTTTCATCAAAGTTTATTGTAATTTTTTCTATTTGACCATTTTGCTCAAAGCTTGGGTCTGCTACACAAAACAAACATTTATTTTTTTTAGCAGCTAACATTTGCAGTTGGACTTGACCCATACATTTATTGGATATTTTTCCATTATTAATATAATTTTTTCTCGTTTTTTCTGAAGCAGGGCATTTTATTTCAATAATGGATTCATTGCTGATACCATCAGGAGATGCTCCAAAGAGTCCATTGATTAAAATGAATCCACATTCTGACACTTCTTCATTCAGATCTTGCTGGAGTTTCTTTATTACACTTTTTTCCAGAAGTTTTCCTCTTTTCATTGCCTTGGTTTCTGGCACTTTATGTCCCCCTAATATCTCCTGAACAAGACTGCCATCTGGTGTTTTGCAATGGGCAATTTCATGTATTTTGGAGCCAGTTATTCGTCCTTGCCGAAGGCAATGCCAAAGTTTACAACTTACTCGAGTCTTTGTTTCACTACATATTTTATCTTTTTGGGCTTCAGTGATGCTGTCACTGAAGCTCCTGAATTTTTCATAACTATGGTCACTTTCTTTATTTACAAAGTCCAGCATTATGTCAAATTAACAGTAATCTAGTAAAGATTTAGATTTATTTGTACTGTCATATGTAATTATAAGACTTCTCGTGCAAGCACACTTTCCAGCTTCACTGCGAAATTTTTCTAGCACATTTGTGTCTTTTGGACCCAAAACGTTTTTTGTTTTGAATAATTTTTTACATTCCAGAATTTCTTCCTGCACACGTTTTAAGTTTGGCTTTACCCAATAGCACTGGACACTTGTGGATGACGGTTGTGAGCTTCGCTTTTCTAACCAATAAAGCAGCACTAGTGTATGTTTACACCCACCTGTAAAACGAATGTATTTTAAATATGTGACTGGTACTTAAATCATTCTCTACTATATTATATTTATGATTTGAACTACTCGACTAGTTATTTATTGATTACAAAAATCTTACCAGCGGCAGCTGCACAACCATCACATGTTGTATTAATAACAGTATTATCTGTTTCATTTATATGGATATACACAGTGTAATATTTGTTGGATAATTTGTGTTCAGGTACAACTTTAGCCTTTACGTCGCATAATCCTCCAGCTCGTTTTACTTCCACATATCCAACTGTACTTTCCACATATGATTGTCGTGAAGACCTATAAAATATAGAAAACATTAGATCCTGTGCCGTTGCTGGTGAAATTCGGCGTAACACACATATTGAAGTATTTTTTAGCTTATACTCACATCAAAGCTTTAACGCATCTTATTTCAGCGATGTTGTGCTTGTCACTATTTTTCATGAACTCCATCAGCATAATGGTATCTACTTTTGGTAGGTTTGATGAGTCTGCTCGAACGAAAACAGCGATATCCATGTCAGAAGCTTCCGAATTCCAGTATGTACTTTTTAAGTCGTCAAGGAGGCAATCAATCTCAAGTCCAGGGTTCAAAGCGCAGTCAGTCGTAGAAGCAAGCGTTATCGGAGGTCCAGTAATTATAAGCAGTCAACAATATAAACAATCTCGAAAAACAAACGTAATTAAGTTCGGAGCGCAGAGAGCAACAAAGTGAGGTTATTTTTTTTAAACGAATTTAGAGTCGCCTGGAGACCGATATCTCCATACAAACGGGGAAAGCGAATTACGACAATAATAGATAATCTTGGATAAAAAATTTCATTTTAATCAATTAATCCCATCATAAACTACGCTCGTTGCTATATAACTTGGTTAAAAAATTATTGGTTTGAAAAATATAAGCCTCGAAACATTCACGTTTTAGCATAATTTTGAACCCAACTTGGAACGTAAAAAAGTACCATTATGAACAAGAAGATTCTAATATTTTTGGGCAACAGTCATAGTTTTATTATTCATAAGTTGAAATAACCAAATTTTTCGTAAGAATATCTTATATTTTTTTCAAAATTCCTTTTTTCCTAGAGGAAAGTTCACAACGATTTACGCGGCCGTATTAATTTTTAAAACTCTGTGCATCTCAGCCATACCGGAGAGGCCCGCGGGTGGCGCGCGGTTAGCGGGACGGGGGGTGCGCTAGCGCCGCCCCGAACCTTGGGAATTAGGAATTTTCTACTAAGTACTAATCAGTGACGTCTCGCTTGTCGTGTTCGTAACTACTGTTGTGTTTTGTGCGTGATCTGCTTTCAACTTCCTCGTTTTGGCTATTCTTTTGGACTCTGTTTTTTGCATTTAGATTGGACTTGTTAACACAGTGATTTTATTAAATTGACCCCTGGCATCGACATCGGATTAGAGTTTTCATTACGGACTGGACTACTATTAGTGGATTTGTGTTTTTTCATGGGTAAGTTATACTTTCATACTTGTTTTTCTTGTTAAAGTATTAGAAGTAGTTTTACCTTGCCACCAATTTTTTTTTTTTTAGATAAGTTTAAGTATAAATAGGCACGTCAGCAGATAGGAGGTCTGTAAGATAATTATAGGTACTTACCTACTAAATGCACTGAAGAAGTAGGTAAATTGAGACGCAAAGGGCCTAACATAAAACTTTTCATTTCTAAAGTAGACTTCTTAGTGTAATGTAATGTAATGATGACTAATGAGAGTAATAAGGGAGTCAGCCTATATTCCCCGAAACATATCTTGGTACTTATATATATTATGTCGCACATAATAATATGTATAGATAACCTACCTACTTACTTACAAATAAGTATAGAATATTTACCTAATACACTCATTTCGTTTTAGGTAATTACGCATTATTAAAATATTATATACCCCTAAAAAAAGATTAACTTATTTGGCACTTTTATAAATCAAATGTGATAGGCATGTATGTATAGTGTAAAGTTTGGTCGTGTAATTCCACTACTTTTCGGCAGTCTTACGTATATAATATAATAAGTGAAATAGGTAAATTGCACCAGACATTAGATACCTATTAATAATAAGGGCCGTTTCACGATAATCATGTTAATAGGTAGGCATAGTTACCTAGCGTAGTAAGTACCTATATAGGTAGTAAGTAAAGATATTTAAAAATTGATTGTACCTTGTTTTTTTCCCGTGCGATCGTAAAAGCTGATCGATGGAATGATGTTAGGTGATGCGACTAGCAATTCCGGTTTCATTTCAATATTTTAATTCCGTTTCCACCTTTTTATGCTTCCTTTTTAGGATTTAAAGACCTGGGCTTTGTCCACCCCTCTTTGTATGACCATAAGTTTATGTAGTTATCCACATCGCATATTGACATAATTCCAAGATCGCCCATTCCCTCGACCGGCTTCAACGGTCTTCGTGGGAAGAAAAGCAGGTGGTGCATTCTACGTTTTTTCTTCTCTTCCACGCCAGATTTGAAAGTATCAAATAAGTAAATTCATGAGAAAAACTACGTAACCTTCCTTACATAGGTAGTCATTATAATAATTGTTCATGTTTACCTATCGTAGGTATACCGCGCGGCACGAAAGTCTAGCGCTGAACGGTGTTATATATATACCTAAAATGTTTAGGACAATCCGTTTTTATGTTGTCTGTACATATACACATGCGAGTTGTCGATAAAAAAATATAATAAAATCGGAAGGTGCCAAGACGCGCGCAGTCGCGAGTTTCACACGCACTAGTTCACGAATGACTCTCTATACTATCATAAACATATAATATAGAATAGATGTTTTTGACTGATTTTTGAGTGGCAAAATGCACAAATATATACATATATTAAAAATCATAATATGCATTAAAATGTTAAATAATAATTACATTTAAAGTTTTTTTTTACAGAAAATAATGGACTATCGCAAGGGGAGAAAATCTCGTTTGAGGCTAAACACTCATCGCAAAAATAAATCAAAATTGGCGAAGAATCGGTTCAAAAACAATAAAGATACTATTTCTACTGCACTGGCTAAGTCCGATTGGTAAGTTATTCAAATTTTTAATTTGGCTTTGCTACTTTTGTTTTTTACTTTTTATATTATAAAAGTGATTGTTTTAGTAATAATTTTCTTATAACATTTATTTTATCTCTGCTTATAATATATTTATTTTTCAGTTGTACAGAAGATTTGTTTCTGCAAGGAGGCAAGGAGAATGACGTGAATTATTTAAATACAGTTTCTAAAGTGGATGATGCAATAACAATGTACAGAAGTGAAAATTCCGTAACTTCTATGTAAGTTATAACAATTGATTTTGCTTTGTCAGGTTCCTACCTCTTTTTTAATTTTGTGGTATTAAATGCGCACTTACCCTTCATTGAGAAAAGAAAGTAAATTATCCTGATTCCTGACTTGCTACTGAAGTCTCAGATTTTTTATATCCGTGCTTTCAAACAAAACACAGAAAAAGTTAACCGATCGAATTATAGGTACCTATTTTGTGCTAAAATACTGACTCCATGGCATGTGAGGAATTTCTTCAGATTAAAATTATAGTGATGGATAAGTGAATAAAAATGTTGTATGCAAAAATATTATCTATATATATATTTTAGGCCTACACAAGAATATCCACAAATGGAAAGTGATTCTGACGACAGCTTCACTGTTAAGCTTGTTACTGTGCAGGCGCAAGTGCATAGTGAACCTGGCCCCAAAAAGCAGCATCTCGTATCATTGTTGTAAGTATTTCTTTTATTAACAGCTATATATGCTTAGTTGTTTGATCTTACAAGCTTGAATGTTACGATTAGTTACGTCAGGGATGGTTGAGTATTTAGTATTTTAGCACGACAATCAGCCTAAACGACTCTATGGATGAGAGATATCATTATAATCTTAGCTGTTTATGTCTGAGTGACACGGTCTTTATGAAAATACGAGTTATTAGATCGAAGAAAATAAATTACTCATACGTCACAGCAGTATAGCAATAATATTATATTTTTATTAGGACCATACCTACGACAAGACTTTGATATTATTATTTCTTGCTTTAGATCCGAGACGATGATGCCTGAATTCAATACCATAGATTCAGAACCGACGCCTTTGAACTTCAGCGGGTAAGCATCTTACATATTTTTATATGTTACAAACACAATTTGAGCTTGCATTAGAATTAGAATTTGATTTGTAAGATGACAAAACATTAACTCAATTATCATTTCTTTCAGAAATTCTACACCAAGCACTTCATCGGAGTTATCATTACAAGTTGAATATAGCAACGAAACCATCACCGATGAAACCACTGAAATGTCTGGTCGGAGACTATTCGATGCTCAATACGTTTTTGATCAAATAGCGTCAATAGACCACGGAGTCTTTAATTGTTCGTTTAAAGATTTAATTTTCTTAAAAGAAAAACGATCTGGCTTTCAATCTACGTTTATTTTCAAATGTAAAATGTGCAATAAAATAGAAGCAATATTAAATGACCGTATTACCTCCAACATCAACACGAAAGTCGTGCAAGCAGTAGTTTTTTCTGGGAGTAGTTTTTCGCAACTTGACGAAATGTCTGCTCACTTAAACATGCCTTGTATGTCAGAAAAAACATTTATAAAAGAAAACATGCTATTAGGCGATACCATTAAAGACGTAGCTTTGAAAAGCATGTATGAGGCTGGAGTAGAAGAAAAAAAAATTGCAATAGAAAAAGGAAACATAGACTCCGATGGTCTGCCTTTTATTACGGTCGTTGCCGATGCTGCTTGGGGAAAACGTTCGTATCGCACAAGCAATTATAATTCTTTATCGGGGGTAGCTTGTATCATGGGCTATGAAACAAAAAAAGTATTGTTTTTAGGTATTCGAAATTCATATTGTTGCATATGCGCCGTTGCGAAAAATAAAAATGTGCAACCTAAAGAACATAAATGCTTCAAAAACTGGTCAGTTACCTCAACGGCTATGGAAGCAGACGGGATTGTAGAAGGGTTTAAGTGCAGCATTGCTATGCATGGATTAAAATTTACCAGCCTTATAGGGGATGGTGATAGTAGCGTGATGAGTGCACTGAATGAAGCATTGCCCTACGGGCACACAACATTTATAAAAAAAATTGAGTGCAGTAATCATTTACTAAGAAATTATTGCACAAAATTAAGAAATCTTGCGAAAAAAATCGAAAACAAGTATGGATCCCTATTTTATTGAGGAAATGTTTAGGCAATAACATATTGCGTTTAAGAAAAGCTATCAAAGGAGCGGTAGATCATACCTCAAAAGTAAATAAACCTTTAAATGAAAAAATTAATCTTTTAAAAGAAGATATTCTCAATGGTCCATGTCACGTTTTTGGAGATCATCAAAAATGCAAATCGTATTATTGCAAAGGGGCAAAGGTTGGAGAAGAAAATTTAGTGGGTAAATTAAAAGAATGTGGCTTATGGTACGATATTTATTTATCGTTAAACTCAGTTACGAATCACATCGAAAGTCTTTTGATGGGACAAACAAATAACATTGTAGAGCAATTTAATTCACTTATCGCAAAATTTATTGGGGGAAAAAGAATAAACTATTCGCTTCGTGGCTCTTATGAGTCAAGATGTTATGCAGCTGCTACAAAAAAAAATGTTGGTAGTATAATAAAGTCGTTGCATAACGTTTCTGGGACAACAGATGAATTGGGGAGTTTCTCGATTAAATACGATAATAAAATGCAACGCACATTAAAAAGAAAAAGATTAGCTGGCTACAAAAAAATAACAAAAAAATCTAGAAGGTCAGGGCCCGATGAATATTATGGTGATTTGGAAAAAGAAGACGATATGAGTCCAGAAGAATTCGAAATTTGTAAAAAAAAAATGTTAGATGATTTAGAAAGTAGTGCAAAAGAATCTAATGAAATAGAAAAAAATACTGTTGGGCAGTCCTCAAATCCCGAATGGGTGAGGCAACGCAAGCTGCGGATCACAGCTTCAATGTTTGGCCAAATTTGTAAAATGAGGCCATCAACATCGTGTAAAAATACAGTTAAAACTATTTTATACAGTACATTTAAAGGGAGTGATGCCACTCGTTATGGTGCTCAAAATGAACCAATTGCTATCAAAGAGTTTGAAAATTTATTAGGTGTAACAGTAATACCATGTGGTTTATTTATAGATCATAAACACCCGTATTTGGGTGCCAGTCCAGATGGTCTTATTGGAGACGACACTCTTTTAGAAATAAAATGTCCTGCATTGGCTGCAAATATTACACCAGCAGAAGCTATAGCGAAGAAAAAAATTAATTTCTGCGTCATGGATAAAAATAACTCAACAAGAATAATATTAAAACGAAATCATAATTACTATTACCAAATTCAAGGACAGTTAAATATAGCTAAAAGGCTATACTGTTATTTTGTTGTTTGGAGTCCCGGAGGAATTCTATATGAAAAAATCGAAAAAGATGTAACATTTTGGGAATCTGATGTTATAAATAAATTAAAAGATTTTTATTTTCAATGCTTGTTACCCGAAATTATAGATCCACGATTACCTCGAAAGCTAGCAATCAGAGACAGGATAGAAAAATAACTATATATGTATATGACATCAGATTCCCGCAGATATATAAATGTACTAGCCATCGCGTGCGGCCTTGCCCGCGTTTACCACGCGACTGAAGCCGCGGGCGGGATGTAATATAGCCTATGGCCTTCCTCGATAAATAAGCTATTTAACACTGAAAGAATTTTTCAAATCTGACCAGTAGTTACTGAGATTAGAGCGTTCAAACAAACAAACAAACAAATTCTTCAGCTTTATAATATTAGTATACAGGATGTAACATATAAGTGTAGTCATATTTAAGCAATCATATGTGTAGTCGATATATATTCCGTATACAATGTCAAAAAGACATTATTAATGACTTTAATTTAATATGCAAATTTAATAAAATATTATTTTTGGTGACGTCATATTCAAAACAAACGAGTCCCATCACTAATGGGGTCACAAGTTCATGACCTATTGCTGCTATTGTAAATAAACTTACGTGAGTGTCGAACTCTTCCTTTCTCATGCGCTCCTGGTATCAACGAGCCACGTCGCGCGTCGGCGCGGCGGCGGCGGCGCGGTCCTTTGGCGGCGAGTACAAAGGGATTTCGCCGCCTTTCGGCATCGCTTATGATCGCTTCGGTCGCCCGTTATCAAACCACAAACACGTGTCCTTCGCACTTTACTACATTGTATTCTTCACTACTTCACATTTTAAATCACACACCACACTAAAAATCTTTTTAATATCACTTCGGCGTCCCACGTATGTAGTTACGAATATCATGTTAATTCATATTAGCTTTACCTACAAAAATGGTTCAAAGTGCCGTCCCTGCTGCTGAATACATATCTCCGTCCGTCTCAGTAACGACACAGAAACATTCTTTAGCATGACTGGTGTTACAGTCCGGAAGGCGGCAACAATTCGCTCTCGCATTTCCTCTTCTGTGTCGCACTCCACAGCGTAAACTAAATTTTTGATATAACCCCATAAAGTCCAGGGGAGTCAGGTCTAGAGAGCGAGGTGGCCATGCGACAGATGGGCTTCCGCGTCCAATCCACTGATCGAAACGGATGTCGAGGTACTCGCGCACGTTCCGGGCGTAGTGTGCTGGTGCTCCGTCATGCTGGAACATCATGTCCACATACGTCGAAATGGGCAGGTCTTCCAGAGCGTCCTCGACGTAATGACGTAGGTGCTCTAAATAATTTTCACCATTTAAATGTGGGGGCAAGAAGCAGGGTCCGATCAGCACGTCACCAATAATACCGGCCCAGACATTAATGCGCCACTGATGTTGGAAGCTGGAGACTGTTGACGCGTGGAGATTGGTGCGCGACCAGACGTGCTCGTTATGTATGTTGTTGATACCCGCTCTCGTGAATGACGCTTCGTCCGTCCAAAGCACTTTGGAAGCGAAATTAGGCGAAGCGAGTACCTGGTCTCGGTACCAATTGCAAAATGTCATCCTAGGCTGGAAGTCAGCAGGTATCAGTTCTTGGGTACGCTGGTAGTGGTACGGCTACGGATGTTGGCCGTCATCTCGGAGTACCCGGTGCACTTGCATATGACTAGCCGCACCCAAGACTGCAGCAGCTCGACGTGTGCTATCATGAGGGTTTTCTTCGAAGTGATCCAGTATAGCTTCTTCGAAGTATGGGTTGACGGTGCTCGCGCGGTCACGCGAAGTAGACCCACGAAATGAGCCGGTTTCTTGTAACCGGAGCACCATCCTTCGAAAACACTCCAGAGACGGAAGGTGCCGACCGTTCAGCGTCCGGGCACCCTTCGATGAACCTTTCGCGATACAATTCGCGAGCTCCACGGAGGCTTCCATCGGCAGCCCCCACGCAAAGAATCATCTCATAATATTCACGATTACTTAAAAACGACATTTTCGAAATGCGGAAGTCAAACGCGAGTGATGCAAAACAAAATAGTAACACTACCGACAGACAATACCAAACGACTGAAGGAAGAAAAAAATCATCGGCGGCTTTTGATTGACATGTACATAATAATTAAATCACATAAAATAATTGTGTGTTATTGGTCGGTCTTTACATAAAGAACTATCCGAAGACCCCGCCCCCTTAGAGTTCCCTATCAATTTACTTGAAAACTCCCGTGTGACTATCTAATGCCTATGTCGTCCTAGTCAAAAATAAGAAGTTTTGGTAAAAAAGTTTTATCAAACTATGTTCGGTCAAAGGTACCACCTAATTCAATTAATCATTGACTGAGCTGAGCTGAGCGTAAGCGAAGTTTCCATTTCGAGACTAGCCAATTTTGCTTTTGTAAGTACGGCAAAATGTATGTTCCGGGCTAGAGGTTGCATTTCTGAACGGATCCTTATGAAACTTGACACACAAGATCCTTGATTTATTTAAATTTTTTTGATTGAGAGAAAACAAAGGGTAAAAAGGGGGAAAGTTTGCTGATATTGAGGAGCTCGCTAGTCAAGCGTGAAAAATTCTGACAGTGTTGGCCACTAACAACCCTCGGGCCATTAGTTTCCCTGCAAAAGGGGTTACGGAGGTCAGACGGCAGTCGCTCTATTGTAATAACTAACCAGTTCCGCCATATCTAGGGCCACGACTTACAGCGTACCCTAAGCTCCGAAGCGTAAGCTGACGACGCAATTAGGAATACACGCTAGGATGATAATGATTTATTTCTAAATGGATCCTTACAAAACTTGGCACACATGTTCCTTGATTTATTAATAACAAACTTTGTCGAGAGCGAGTAAATTGGGGGAGTTCATAGCAGCGTTTTATGAACTAATCTCGTTTTTGGAGGTAGTTCGCGAAGCCTACTGTTCACAGCTAGCTAGTTAATATTAATTAACTGACGGAACCCTTACATAATTATTTACAAAAAATAGCAATGCAACAATGAGAACTGGGCGTGACTCTAATTAGGATTCGTTAAGATAGGGTTTCATACAAATTATGTGTTTATCTCCAATATCTTATGCTATCCTAGTACTACTAAGACTTTCTCTTTGAATTATGCAACCGCGTGGTGATTAGTCTAGTCTAGCTTAGGAATAGACCACTCCCTTTCTCTCCATATGCCGTACTGGATCCCTATTTTTTAAAGAACGACTCACCCAAAATCGGCGAGTCGAATAAAAATCGTTCGACTCACCGATTACGACGTATGAAAATCGTTAAATATCCAAAGAAAATTAATTATTCGACTCTCCGATTTTGTGTGAATCATATTTTTCAAAAATAGGGCTCCTCCTTAGAAACTACCTCTCTTTTGGTGGATGTCATAAAGAGCGACTAAGGGAAAAACAGTGGTTTAAATTTCCTTGTACTTTACATCCTCCTCATCTCATGGAGTTAATTATGGTGTTGTAAAATTTTTAATTTTTCTACAAAATAAAACCTTGAAATTTGTACAGAACCTACAGTAAAAATAAATAAATGAAAAAGAGAGAAAGACTTACTTTCATTTCCTACTCGCACAATTAAATAGGCGTGGCCTAGGTTGGTAAGTAAATTTAGGGTTCATTTATCGAATTGGAAAATATTTTTGATGTCATATGAGTACCAGCCGGCGCGGCGCTACAGATAAGAGACAATGTACTAATGTGCCCACTAGATGTACTTACTTTCCGTTGGATTTACAATACAATACTCTATTGCACAACAAGGAAACATTGTCAAATACAACTAAACATAAAAAAATCTTGCGCATAAGGCGTCCATACGCCTTTTGGATTTGTCAATTTTATCGGGTCGCTGGGAGGCGGCAAAGCTCCCAAAATTTATTCCGTGGTTTGTTATAGCAACAAGCAAGAAGTCATCAAAATTTAAACAAAAAAATACTACACGGAACCCTGTTGACTTTTTTAATTTTACTTTTCGTAAATTTAGATATTTGTTTTACCAGGAGAGTATGAGTGTTGGACGAGAGGTAGTAGGTGCATAGGTAAACAAGGTTATTCACATTATCAGCTGATGTCAGAACCAGTCAACAGTGATGTTTGTTGATAGTTATCGATATCGAAAAAAGATGAAAATTTCGATAAAAAAATTATCGTATGATTATTAACTTTCCCAATAAATACCAAGCAAATATAATTTCCAAGGACGGACCCTATCGATCTTGTAAATATGACTACACTTATATGTTACACGCTGTAGATTATAAGATTATCTTTTTATATTTTAACTTGTGTTTTATCTGAAATAAATGTTTTTTTTTACATTAGATTTTCAAACACTATCTTTGCTGTATACACCACCTCCCCCCCTCCCCCCTCCCACATTTTTCGGAACTATTCAGTAACACTGCGGCACTCACGCGCTTGTCATGTTTTGAAGTTTAAATTACAGCCATGCTAAAAAAAACACCAATACTCGTAGAGCGTCAAAATAAGCACTTTTACTTTTCATCACAAAAATTAATATTAGAAAGTACAGATAGCAAATTATATGTATTTACTAGAACATCTTGATAAATCTAAATTTCCTAGCTATCTATTACATTGTATCGTTGATAAGAAGTCTCTCCTAGAATGCAGGGCGTTCTAGGAATCGTTATAGCAACTAGAAATGTAAGTATAATATCTAAAAGTATTACTGAGATGGAAATCAATTAATAAACATGATGTAGTAAAAGCTACCTACCTATTAGTCACTAGGTACTTTTCCAATTAGTCGCGCAAGTACAAAATGCGCATGGTACGATGCGACGAAGCAAGCTGTAACTCGTAACTATATTCGAAACCCAATTATATTATACGCAAACATGAAAGAATTACCCATATACATGTGCCTATGTGGTAATGCCTACTAAAACTCGTCGTTTACGCACCCTACGTATATGAATGAATTGCGCGTTCGAGTTAGTTCGTGCCATTCCGCTACCCGTCGGCGACCCGATCGTCGGTCTCGCTTGTTTAGCGCCCCCTTTCATGCAGGTGAAATAGCACTACAAAATCCGCGTACGGGCGTGAGTCGGCCGCGGAGTTCGCCTCGCTTTACAGGCGGCTCTTAATCTAAAAATCTGATATTTTTTTCTGCTAATCTGGAACCTTATTCCTACCAGCAGAAATAAATTCAAGTGTTTTTGAAACTTTCATTTGTTCCCTATTAGCACATGCCAAAAATATATATAGATTGTTAGCTTTTGCTCGCGGGTTTGCTTGCTTTATTCCGATATTTGAGAATAATATATATAACAAATTCTTTTCTCAAAATTTATTCTACACTACTAATAATAATCAAACAAATGGAGTATCGTTGAAAAGCTAAGTGGGACTATGTGACATCAGTTTAATTTGAAACAGCGCCCTCTATAGGACAAAGGAGTTATGGCAAAAAAATGTGTTACTGTCGTTTGGGTTAACTAATGAAATACCATAATTAGCACATTTAAAAAATATATACAGGATGTAACATATAAGTGTAGTCATATTTAAGCAATCATATGTGTAGTCGATATATATTCCGTATACAATGTCAAAAAGACATTATTAATGACTTTAATTTAATATGCAAATTTAATAAAATATTATTTTTGGTGACGTCATATTCAAAACAAACGAGTCCCATCACTAATGGGGTCACAAGTTCATGACCTATTGCTGCTATTGTAAATAAACTTACGTGAGTGTCGAACTCTTCCTTTCTCATGCGCTCCTGGTATCAACGAGCCACGTCGCGCGTCGGCGCGGCGGCGCGGTCTCTTTGGCGGCGAGTACAAAGGGATTTCGCCGCCTTTCGGCATCGCTTATGATCGCTTCGGTCGCCCGCTATCAAACCACAAACACGTGTCCGTCGCACTTTACTACATTGTATTTTTCACTACTTCACATTTTAAATCACACACCACACTAAAAATCTTTTTAATATCACTTCGGCGTCCCACGTATGTAGTTACGAATGTCATGTTAATTCATATTAGCTTTATCTACAAAAATGGTTCAAAGTGCCGTCCCTGCTGCTGAATACATATCTCCGTCCGTCTCAGTAACGACACAGAAACATTCTTTAGCATGACTGGTGTTACAGTCCGGAAGGCGGCAACAATTCGCTCTCGCATTTCCTCTTCTGTGTCGCACTCCACAGCGTAAACTAAATTTTTGATATAATCCCATAAAAAAAAGTCCAGGGGAGTCAGGTCTGGAGAGCGAGGTGGCCACGCGACAGATGGGCTTCCGCGTCCAATCCACTGATCGAAACGGATGTCGAGGTACTCGCGCACGTTCCGGGCGTAGTGTGCTGGTGCTCCGTCATGCTGGAACATCATGTCCACATACGTCGAAATGGGCAGGTCTTCCAGAGCGTCCTCGACGTAATGACGTAGGTGCTCTAAATAATTTTCACCATTTAAATGTGGGGGCAAGAAGCAGGGTCCGATCAGCACGTCACCAATAATACCGGCCCAGACATTAATGCGCCACTGATGTTAGAAGCTGGAGACTGTTGACGCGTGGAGATTGGTGCGCGACCAGACGTGCTCGTTATGTATGTTGTTGATACCCGCTCTCGTGAATGACGCTTCGTCCGTCCAAAGCACTTTGGAAGCGAAATTAGGCGAAGCGAGCACCTGGTCTCGGTACCAATTGCAAAATGTCATCCTAGGCTGGAAGTCAGCAGGTATCAGTTCTTGGGTACGCTGGTAGTGGTACGGATGTTGGCCGTCATCTCGGAGTACCCGGTGCACTTGCATATGACTAGCCGCACCCAAGACTGCAGCAGCTCGACGTGTGCTATCATGAGGGTTTTCTTCGAAGTGATCCAGTATAGCTTCTTCGAAGTATGGGTTGACGGTGCTCGCGCGGTCACGCGAAGTAGACCCACGAAATGAGCCGGTTTCTTGTAACCGGAGCACCATCCTTCGAAAACACTCCAGAGACGGAAGGTGCCGACGTTCAGCTTCCGGGCGCCCTTCGATGAACCTTTCGCGATACAATTCGCGAGCTCCACGGAGGCTTCCATCGGCAGCCCCCACGCAAAGAATCATCTCATAATATTCACGATTACTTAAAAACGACATTTTCGAAATGCGGAAGTCAAACGCGAGTGATGCAAAACAAAATAGTAACACCACCGACAGACAATACCGAACGACTGAAGGAAGAAAAAAATCATCGACGGCTTTTGATTGACATGTACATAATAATTAAATCACATAAAATAATTGTGTGTTATTGGTCGGTCTTTACATAAAGAACTATTCGAAGACCCCGCCCCCTTAGAGTTCCCTATCAAATTTACTTGAAAACTCCCGTGTAACTATCTAATGCCTATGTTGTCCTAGTCAAAAATAAGAAGTTTTGGTAAAAAATCGTTTTATTTGCAAACTATGTTCGGTCAAAGGTACCACCTGATTCAATTAATCATTGACTGAGCTGAGCTGAGCGTAAGCGAAGTTTCCATTTCGAGACTAGCCAATTTTGCTTTTGTAAGTACGGCAAAATGTATGTTCCGGGCTAGAGATTGCATTTCTGAACGGATCCTTATGAAACTTGACACACAAGATCCTTAATTTATTTAAATTTTTTTGATTGAGAGAAAACAAAGGGTAAAAAGGGGGAAAGTTTGCTGATATTGAGGAGCTCGCTAGTCAAGCGTGAAAAATTCTGACAGTGTTGGCCACTAACAACCCTCGGGCCATTAGTTTCCCTGCAAAAGGGGTTACGGAGGTCAGACGGCAGTCGCTCTATTGTAATAATTAACCAGTTCCGCCATATCTAGGACCACGACTTACAGCGTACCCTAAGCTCCGAAGCGTAAGCTGACGACGCAATTAGGAATACACGCTAGGATGATAATGATTTATTTCTAAATGGATCTTTACAAAACTTGGCACACATGTTCCTTGATTTATTAATAACAAACTTTGTCGAGAGCGAGTAAATTGGGGGAGTTCATAGCAGCGTTTTATGAACTAATCTCGTTTTTGGAGGTAGTTCGCGAAGCCTTCTGTTCACAGCTAGCTATTTAATATTAATTAACTGACGGAACCCTTACATAATTATTTACAAAAAATAGCAATGCAACAATGAGAACTGGGCGTGACTCTAATTAGGATTCGTTAAGATAGGGTTTCATACAAATTATGTGTTTATCTCCAATATCTTATGCTACCCTAGTACTACTAAGACTTTCTCTTTGAATTATGCAACCGCGTGGTGATTAGTCTAGTCTAGCTTAGGAATAGACCACTCCCTTTCTCTCCATATGCCGTACTGGATCCCTATTTTTTAAAGAACGACTCACCCAAAATCGGTGAGTCGAATAAAAATCGTTCGACTCACCGATTACGACGTATGAAAATCGTTAAATATCCAAAGAAAATTAATTATTCGACCCTCCGATTTTGTGTGAATCATATTTTTCAAAAATAGGGCTCCTCCTTAGAAACTACCTCTCTTTTGGTGGATGTCGTAAAGAGCGACTAAGGGAAAAACAGTGGTTTAAATTTCCTTGTACTTTACATCCTCCTCATCTCATGGAGTTAATTATGGTGTTGTAAAATTTTTAATTTTTTCTACAAAATAAAACCTTGAAATATGTACAGAACCTACAGTAAAAATAAATAAATGAAAAAGAGAGAAAGACTTATTTTAATTTCCTACTCGCACAATTAAATAGGCGTGGCCTAGGTTGGTAAATAAATTTAGGGTTCATTTATCGAATTGGAAAATATTTTGCATGTCATATGAGTACCAGCCGGCGCGGCGCTACAGATAAGAGACAATGTACTAATGTGCCCACTAGATGTACTTACTTTCCGTTGGATTTACAATACAATACTCTATTGCACAACAAGGAAACATTGTCAAATACAACTAAACATAAAAAAATCTTGCGCATAAGGCGTCCATACGCCTTTTGGATTTGTCAATTTTATCGGGTCGCTGGGAGGCGGCAAAGCTCCCAAAATTTATTCCGTGGTTTGTTATAGCAACAAGCAAGAAGTCATCAAAATTTAAACAAAAAAATACTACACGGAACCCTGTTGACTTTTTTAATTTTCCTTTTCGTAAATTTAGATATTTGTTTTACCAGGAGAGTATGAGTGTTGGACGAGAGGTAGTAGGTGCATAGGTAAACAAGGTTATTCACATTATCAGCTGATGTCAGAACCAGTCAACAGTGATGTTTGTTGATAGTTATCGATATCGAAAAAAGATGGAAATTTCGATAAAAAAATTATCGTATGATTATTAACTTTCCCAATAAATACCAAGCAAATATAATTTCCAAGGACGGACCCTATCGATCTTGTAAATATGACTACACTTATATGTTACACGCTGTATAGTTAGCTTTTGCTGATGGTTTTACTTGCTTTCATTCGATAATTAGAAATATTTGTCTTCAAATCGATCAATGTGTATATTTGAAATGTGCTAGGCCTTTCATTTGATACCCCAAACGACGTTACAAATATATATATTTTTCAGCCATAGCTCTATTCTCTAGAGGGCGCTATTTTAAGTTTAACATGACGTCACATAGCCTAACTTAGCTTTCCAACGATACTTCATTTGTTTGATTATCACACTAGTTTAGAATAAATTTCGCGAACAGACGAACTTATTCCATTTGTATGAAATTATTTCTTAAATATCGAATGCATAACAAGCAAGCAAACCCTAACGAAGGTAAAGTAAATAAGGAAACTAAAAAGTTGATATTAAGTTATTATTGAAAAGTAGAAATATTATTCCGATAAAGTATTAAAGGGTAATTGGGCTACATTAAATATACTAGGTAGCTAGTTTACAATATGTTACAGCATTTCCTGCGTCTGCGCCATCGCGAGATGTCTGAATTCGTACTATAAGCTTTACGAATGCGCTTTTTGTGTGTCATACAGCAACCTAAGTTTCTCCTTTTCCTGGTACCTTTAGACTGTCTTGCGGCACATTCACACTCCGTTCCCTCGCGAGATACTGTTTCCATTGCACTGGGACATTTTCGCTTCCGTTTGATACATTTTTGGTAACATTTGTCTGGCCTTGGGCAGGGCGCAGGTCTTGGTCTGTGCCTATGAGCACTACATGTCGGAGCTGATACACACGGCTTTAAACTCTTGTTGGAATAAGTAGCTAAAACATATAAGGGTTAAGATAGGTTAATGATACAGTGATAAGTATACTATAATATACTTACACACACAATATACGATTCCTACTGAAGTTGTGTAGTGTAATTTATTTAAAAATGCCTTTAGGTTTGACTGACAAACGCCTTGAGTAATAATTAAGCATAACTATTTGAATCGGGCGACATCGAAAGAATATAGCTAACCGAGGGATATCCAACAGCAAAAAAATGCACTAAGTAAATGTAAAAAAATCCATGCGGTTTGATGATATTTTTTATTGTTTCAATATATAAGTGATTTCGGATAGTAAGGCATTGAATGGGCATATCAACTTTACAAAAGAACGCAGCATTTGCAACATCTCCTGCAACACGTCCTTCTAAGACGCCCTCTGTGACCCTTTCCGGCACAGCACTGTGTCTTCGCTCTCGGACTGCCTTTTCTTCTTAGATAAGTTTCATAAGTGTGCTTTCCATATAAACGATCCTTTCTCTTCATTCTACCTTCTCTTCTTTTTTGCTTAAGATATTTTTGGACACTTCGAACGCGTCTTGGATTACTTTCCCCTTGGTATTTTCCGCAACCTGAACCACAACTTGAACCACATTGTGCCTTTGATTTCGTTGCCATTATAGAGGCTGCGCTCGGGCATGGCCGCCTGCCTTTGGAGATGGTTTTTCTCAGACATTCTTCCGGACGTTGACATATAGGTGGAGTGGGATGACAACGGATCGGCTGACAGGACGCCGAAGGCGTGCATGGAGGGTGCATAGAAGGTGCCATTGCAATCAGTATTTTTTACTCTGAAAACACAAATAAATTTTAATAAACTTACAATTTAAAATCAAATCAAATCATTTATTTGCTAAAACACAGTATAGAAAGTTCTTTAAAACAGTTATGTCGCTAAATAAAAAAAGAGAATAAAACAAAGCCAAGAACTTAAAAATAGCCAGCTATAACTAAAATATTTAATAACTGCCACTCACCCTAAAAATTGTTTCAAAAGAGAGCTCACACCTTGTTGATAAAAACAAATAAAATATAATTTGTAGGTATTACATC
Source organism: Euzophera pinguis (assembly GCA_947363495.1). NCBI lineage: Eukaryota > Metazoa > Arthropoda > Insecta > Lepidoptera > Pyralidae > Euzophera > Euzophera pinguis. The sequence goes on from OX376163.1 coordinate 10,710,023, forward strand.
GGTTTGTGGAGTGTAGTGTATGTATATCGCACACAAAGTTCTACTCACTAAACTTGCTGGGGATTTTGTTGCAACACGATGACATTGTACGCCCTGATTTTGCTCCTTACACTAAATTTAAAAGAAAAATCAATTTTAATGTAAGATTGTCTATTACAATCTCATACGATCTCGTGCAACTTTGTACAAAAGTTCAATGCCTGTTGTAAATTCCAAGGCAATAAAATAGCAATGTGAGATTTATACCTTACAATGAACACTTCTCAGCAATACGAGTAAGAAATGCGATTGAACTTTTGTATTGGACCTATTCCAGGAATGAGTGAGTGGCAGTTCAGTTTCTACAGCAGGCTTCTTTGTACAAAGCTGTCACTATAGTTGGTGTCTCCAAACTACTGTTTATGTGCTCATAAACTCACCCATACTATGTAGGATATGAATTAAAATGTGTATTTTGTCTGCTAGTTGCGGTTCATTTCGGTGTCTTGTTTTATTTATTTTTAAAGTACAGAAATTTACACATCCATTTTTCTAACATTTTTGATCTTCTATTTTTCAATAGTGACAGTTATCGTTTTATCTTCTATCAGTGTCAATATCTTTTTCTGGATGGACAGTACTTTGGAACTATAGAGTTGAGTAAGCGATCCACAGGCTTACACCTACGTACCGGTAGGTACTTATTGCTTTCATGCTCCCATAGATTTAGAATTTTTTGATGCGCCAATCAAAATAAATCATGGAAGTAGTCGGAGGCCATTGCAGTAGGTAAGTAATAAGTAGAGGTACAGGGTGGCGCAATAGAACGTGCACATTTCGTTATCTTTTTTTGCGGGGCTGACTGTTGCACATTTTACCGAGAACGGGGCGTTTATACATCGTAACTGGACTGTATTGTTCTGAATATGGATTATTTATTTTTTATTTATTTATTTGGGTAAACAAACGATTACACAATCATCTTAACTTAAATTATTACAAAATGATAGGGCATATGTGTAACCAGCAACGTTAGCCACGAGTAAATGACAGACGTGTGTTAATGTGTGTTTTAATGCAGTGATTGCACTGCTGAACGGCTTCAAGTGCTCTTATTATTACGGCGAATTAGTGAAGCTCCAAGTGTTAATTTAATTAAAAAATGGGTAAAGCGTTTTAAAGAGACTGGTTCAACCTTTAAACCTCAAGCAAAAGTTCGCCAAAGTACTTTAGGACCGAAGATAACATTGAGTTAGTTATGCAGTCTGTACGAGAAGATCCACTAGCGTTTACTCGGAAGAGATCATCGGTCTTACACTTGTCGCAACGAAGTTTGCAATGAATTTCAAACTTGGATTTAAAATTACATCCATACAAGCTGCAATTAACACAGGAATTGAAAGGGTGACTTCAGAGCAAGGCTTGAATTTGCAGATGAAATCCTTGATCGCTTTACCTTTTTCTCTAATGAGGCCCATTTCCATGTCAGTTGGTTCGTCAACCGTCAAAATTGTTGTTACTGGAACAGTGTGAGTCCTAAACTTTAACACCAGAACCCACTACATAGTCCTAAAGTGACGGTGTGGGCGACTTAGGTCATGGAGAATTTCCGCGGTGAAATGGCAGCAATCACACCATCGTTACATAAAATAATTTTTGATAAATTCCGTTCGCGGTTAGAGGAGTGCCGTCGTAGAGAGTGTCATCATTTAGACGATGTTATTTTTAAAAAATAAATGTCATTTATGCCTTAATAATTCCCTAGTTTTATATTTACCATATCCTTTGAAATAGATTTTTAATATTTTTTAAAATTTTCACGTTCTATTGCGCCACCTGTACTTCCGATACAACATAAATGGCGTCGATTTAATTTGTTTGTGGTTATGAAGTACAGATGTTCAGAAAGGAAATTTTCGACGGGTCCGTTTTGTCTACGCTTTACTAGATCCACGATCTACTAGCTGCTAAGTGAAACAAACCAGCTTTATAGCCAGAGCTTTAGAGCCAGTTACACACATCCTGGGTGCCCTATTTTTGAAATTTATGACTCACACAAAATCGGTAAGTCGAATTATTTTCGCTCGATATCGAATAATTTTCTCTCTGTTCTCAGCAGTTCCTTTAGTAGTTCCTCTGAAGCAACTACTGAGACTTTTTGTCTTAGTAGTTCCTTGAATTCCTTTAGAGGAACTACTGAGACTTCGTTGTTCCGTTCCCCTGAAGGAACTACAGAAAACTCAGTATTCTCAGCAGTTCCTTTGATTGAGTACCTATAGAATAGTCATCTTAGGGCCTAAAGGTTATATCCTCAGCTAATTGCCTTGGAGCCCAGGGTCCGCTTCACTTTTTCTCCTCTATTCCCCCTTTTTATATATATATATATATTTATTTATTTCTATCCTTGGTTCTAACTCCATTAGCACCGTTGCGACGTAGAGCCAACATTTTTTGGGTGCGCCCCTTAGGACATAATTAGCTTGGTTTCCGTAAGACATATTTTTATTGACATTTTACTTGTAAATAAATCAAACAATAAAGGCTTTTTATTTTTATCTCTAAGCCGTGGCCGTACCATCTTAAGTGGCTCTCTTGAAGTTTGTCCGCTATATCACGAACATACGGCTGCCCCGGATACGGGAGTTTCTTATGCGATATTTCCGCGACACTCCACACATCCATCGCAGCATCTTCATCTCCGTGACACGCAACATATGCTTATGCCGCTCGAGCACCGGCCACGCCTCGCTGCCATGTAGAAGGGCAAGGCTTAATCATGGTTTTATAGACCTGTCCTTTAAGCCTGACGGGAATTTTTGGGTCACCGATGACACCAGTCACCTCACACCACTTACGAGTCATACATTTCTAAAATAGCGCTCCTGAAGTCTGAAAGGCTAAAAAAAACGTTAGTGATTATTATTCTCTGTGAGACTAAAGACGACGCAGCTCTGGCGGGTCACATCCAACCGTAGGTATGTTCAGTTTAAAGAAATAAAAGTTCCTTCCTCAATGCTCTTACTAAGCAGATGAATTTATCGAAGCCAAATGTTTTAAACCAGAGACAACATGTTCTAAGAATCTGGGTCTGACAGTCCGACTCATTCAGCAATGGCCTTATAAGAACTTCATATTTCCATGGCCGCCATCTCTCCCTCGCTATTAAGAAAGGAACTTTCGACACGCACCGTTTACTTCAACGATGTACTAACCATTGAAGTAACCACTAACTACACCATCCTTATATTCTACATATCTAGTTTCACCATATTTACAAAAGTTTTATTTTCTCCACTTTCATTTCTGCTTCTGACCCGTGGTGACACTGTTTCTGTACCGAAAACACTTAATATAATATGTAATAAATAACCTTATTTATATCTAGCCTCTGACCGCACACGTCCTGGAGCCCCATCTTTGAAATGTATGACATATATTTCGAACAAGCATCGTTCGATATCAAATAAAAATTATCCGACTCGACGATTTTCACTTTTCAAAAATAGGGCTGGGGCATTTCCAGCGGATCTTAAATAGTTACTACAAGGTACCATAATCTGTTCTTGGCGAGTGAAATAGCGACCACGACTTCCCTCGCCAAGTTTTTTGTATCATAAATTATTATTTGTATATCAACTTGTTTTGAATTTATTCACTTTAACTTTCTAAGAGTCCCGGTGGTGCGTCTCAAAGATTTGCATGAATACTGGACACTTTTCCCACAGAAAACATTACTTTATGAATACAAGAACTAGTTGATCCAATCGCAACTTTAATAATAACTCGTAATTTTTATTAGGCGATTTATTTATAACGATCACATAAAATATAATGACTCTAAATTCTGAAAGTAGGTACAACTGTGTAATTTCACAGTCTTTTTGTAATTAAAAACCATAACATTATACACTTTATACAGCAGTGTGTATATTTTCATGGGCGTAGAGGGTAATGGATGGGTATTTACTTGCTAATTGTAAGGATGAGAATAAGTTTAAAAAAATAATAGCATTAAGTCTGTGATATGCAATAGTATAATTTGTACGAGAAAGTTTAAATAAATAAAAATATTTACTAGTTTTCTTAGATGGACGCCATTATTATGTCACCCAGATCCGAAATTTCTAGATGATAGAGCTTTTTCCGGCTCGTTTTATAAGAATACATCACTAGCAGCCGCAATCAGAGCTGTTAATGGCTATTTAAAGCGAATTCTTCAAACTCAAAATACATTAAAAACAGAATTTAGAAACAACAAACAATAATTTTTAAAGAAACAAGAAGAGAACTCTATAGTTCATCTATATGAAACTGCCCTTCAAATACCCGCCCGCCCATGTGCTTATAATCGAACACTTAATATCTTTACTTTTATATATTTCTTTATATAATTAATTAATGCACATAATACATAACACCTTTTCTGCCTCAGCACAATTATGTGAATTTGACTTCGTCAATCAGTTCCTTTTATTTGCAATCACAGATATACAATTTATATATAAAGCACTTAATTCTTTACAAAAGCGAAGTGAGTAAAATAATTCAATTCGAAATAGTATGTAAGGAATGTGACATAATTTAAACAAAGATAAAAAAGCACTTTTATAAGATAAACTTGCCGTATAGTCAAAGCTCTATGCTGTGTCTGACATCAAGTGAAAATGCGGGCAATGTTTTAGTTTTCTTTCTTTGATGTAGATTCTTGATACGTCGGGGGCTGGTCCTGGAATTTTAAAAACATTATGTTAATTTTGGTATTACAAAAATCGGTTAGTTGTATGGTCAGTTGTATAAATTCCACATAGTCATTCTATATATATTCTTTCTATCTAGAATTATTCATCAATAACCTCGCATTCGCACTAAAAGCGGTAATTATATGAAGTAGTAGGTAGTATTTTGATATTAATAGTTATGACCAATAAATTGAAGCACTAATTGATAGAAACATAAGACATCATCATGAAAGGAATTGTTAAATTATCAAGGAAATAGAAGACTAAAATAATGGAAAAACTTTAAAATAACTATGTGGGTGTCACTGCCACTCGGGCATCAGTTTGGGACTTCATTACAATAAATTCATAATTCCGAAAACCACAAAAAGCAGCAATCTAGTGAAAAATATGTCATCATCTAAAACTAACTAGGTAAGAATCTAGTATTACTAAAACTTTTAGCTCATGATGTTTAGTGTATATTACGTTACAATACATTTTGACGTTTTAGCTTGACTGAACATGAAACACCGATTTAAAACTATCCGAATCATGGAATCATTCATCTTTATTATCTGACAATTTGGTGATTCAAGTCTGCGCCTGCTATGTTCCAACCAAACTAGAAACAACTATGCATAAACAAAAAGTTGGTATGTTTCCTGTGTGAATCGAACCAAAGACCCAGTGGTGGACTTGAAAGTTTAAAAACTGTTAAAAAAAAAGGAGAAAGCGCTAGATTGGCATTCCTCTAACAGTGAGTGAGAGTGAGATATTAATATACATACTTAACAATTTTTACGTTTTTTTTTTAAATTTACGGAGTATGTGTGGAGTACATCTGAGCGATAAAATTAGAAATAGTGATATAAGGAAAAGGTGTGGTGTGAATGAGGATATAGTGACAAAAATAGAAAAAGGCATATTAAGATGGATGATGAAGAAAGGATGGATGAAAGGAGACTTACGAAAGGTATTTACAAATCAAAGGTGAAAAACAAACAAACAAATCGCAGACATATTAAAAAAGGGAGATGTCAGGAGTACCCGTAATCGACGAGGGTGTATGACGAGAGTGATGAGCGTAGAAGAAGCGAGGGTAGTCTGTAAGGATCGTAGCAAATGGAAATCCGTAGTCTCTGCCTACCCCTACGGGAAAAAGGCGTGATGGTATGTATGTATGTATTTAAATTTATAGTTGCAATCAGTCAATTGGACTATAAGCAGATGTGTTGCGTGCCTCTTGGCTTGTCTGTTTTTATGTAATATATATATTAAAACATAGACTTACATAAGGCGGCGGCACATACGCGGTCTGAGGTCTGTTGGGGTCGTAGTATGCGCTTTGCGCTGCCTCCGCTGCTTTAGCGTCTGAAAATATTAATTAATCTACTGCAACAAATTACTCAATCTACAATAATTTACAATACACAATACAAAGCCCTTTGTTGCATATAAATAACATATTAGGTTGCATACGATCTTACGATACGATTTACTACAATGATTACTCTACCCCTAGGTCTTCTGAATACCTGTAAACTAAATATATGTAAGCAACAACATATCTACTGAACAAAACAAAACTAAAATAATAATTTAACTCACTTAGGAGCTCTGGCATGCATGCATAGCATGTTTAGTTTGTTTATATTAATGTTTTTTTCGATATGTTTAATAAAAAATTTAATTGACAATCAAAATGGGTTTGAATAATGTTTGTATTTTTTTATAAATAAAGCTAAAGTTCGACACATTACCCCCTTCTTCAAAAACGTTACTCACGTTCGTTAAACCTAATTTTGCTAAAATATGTTGAATCCCTTTCTCTCTTATCTGTATTGGTCGTGAAAAAAATAGACCGAGACAAAGCATATTTTAGTTAATGTTTTGGCTTAGAGAATGTTCGTTAATTTTTATGATTAAGGGGGTTAACGTGTAAGTAAACCATCCCAAAGTTGAAAAATTCCATTAAGTTCCAAATTAAAGTCTTTATAAATTTAGTTCAGCCTCACCCCTAGATGACATGCCAGCCGGGGCTCCCGGTGCTGCGAACCCGCCCGGGTACCCCGGGGGCATGGCCTGGCCAGCGTTGTGCGGATATCCAGGGGCACTAGCGTTCCCCGGGTACCCGGGCGGGGGGCCCGTGCCATTAGAAGCGAAGCCGCCAGACTGACCCGTCGGAGCGCCAGAGAAGCCCGCGCCCGGGGGGTACGACACCCCGGTAACGCCGGGGTAAGGCGGAGGGTTGTCCGACACGAAGACAGAATTTGGCGGGGGCTGGTCCGGGAATGCCTATAATCGAAATAATAAATTAGTGAATTGTAATAATAAGCTGATCAATAACAAAATTTGAGTGGCTCAGAGATAAGGTGAAACATAACAATTATCAAAAATTTACAATAATTTTGGGATAAAATAAAACAATTTTTAATAGTGCTATAAAAACATCACAAATGAGTAGATTGACGTGACACACAGACAATCAGAATGGTTATAAAAGTTTTTGAAAGCAATATGTAACTTACATAATTTAAGAATCCATCCAGAAAGGAAGATTTTTTTCAAAATTTGTATAAATTTGGTTATATTGTTAAATAAATTTGATTTTATTTTAAAACAAAACATTCGTCTTACATAAGCTTAAGAATAAACCACTTTCTAAATATGATTATGGTCTAAATTCCCTAAATACTGACATCAGGCAGACGATCAGTCATAGACAAAAAGGTCATAGAAATACATAATCTTAATTATTTCTGCTACAAGTTCCTCAGGAGAAACAATGTTACATTGTCTTATTATGCTACCAGGAAAACGATAGCATATTCTATTTTTACTTAATCTTAAGCCTGCATCGTAAATGTTTACTTCTTACATAGTCCTCATATTGACTAAAACCACAAATATATAATAGTACTAGTCTAAACCAAAAAATAAAATTAGTAAGTATACAATAAAATTTAAAAATTTATGTACTTAGTTAAAAGTTAAATTATCATGCAATGAGGTAGTTACTTAAAATAATGGTTACTCTGCTGTTACCCGCGCAAAGCGTAGCTTAGCCATCCAATTATCTCATTTCAAAAAATCTTATCAATTCATCGCTCCATGTTGATTTGAAATAAGAACAAACAATCACACTCTCGCACATACATTAGTAAGGATTAGTATACTAACTGTGTAGGGCGGCACCCATCCATAGTATCCCTGCGCGGGCGGCTGGTAGGCGGGTGGCGGCGCAGCGTACCACGGGCCCGCGGGGGGAGTGTACGGCGGGGGAGAGCCGCCGGGGCTGTGGCGGGACGCTGCCGACAACCAGGTACCTTACTATCATCTCTAATGGATGGTTTATACGGATCCAGCGCTGACTTTCACGCACACGAAATTCACTCACACACAAACCATTGTTTAAATGTGTGAATAAATTGCTTGTATGTGTAGGTAAATTTGGTGTCCGTATACCTTGTATTGCGCCATCTCGTTTACTAACTCGTTTCTGCCCTGCTTTTAGAGGCGATAGTTAAGCCTCAAGGCCATGTAGTGCCGCCGAGGCTTTAGCCACTATTCTCAGATTGGTGTTTACAGTATTAACAATAATTCGTGATTACTTTAGTTAGTATGCACTTCATAAATACCACATTTATGAAATAATTTTCCTTTCAATCCAGTGTTTGTGCAAATAAGCGAGTTGTCGCCTAACATCCCGTATTGCGCCATCTCGCTCACTCACTCGTATTTGCATGGTATTAAGATACCATAGTAAGTGTCCTGGTTGATGGATAGAGATAAGTTTCATTTTAGGCAATTTTGTATAATATGTTTTCTGTTTTAACTCTTAATGTAATTGTGTATTCCTTTTGTACAATAATGTTATGAACAAACTTATTTATCTACACTAATATTATAAAGAGGAAAGATTTGTATTTTTATGTGTATGTTTGTTATGAATAAACTCAAAAACTTTTGTGCCGATTTCAAAAATTCTTTCACCATTGGAAAGCTACATTCACCCTGAGTAACATAGGCTATATACCGCAGGCGGAGCTGCGGGAAACAGCTAATCACTAATATAATCAAAGAAAATATACATTCATAATATACTTACTTTTCACATGTAATTGGCTGTTAGGGGTCAATAAAACCAGTGCTTAAAGCCATATAAATTACTCTTGTTGTTAATTAAAATTGCTAAAATGATCTATTTTTATTAGTAGTCATGAAAATACTTAAAGAAATAGTTAAATAAAGAATCTTACCCAAATGGGCAGCCTTCAACATGGCCGTGCCAAATTCAATGGCTCCTCCAGACTTGAATGTGAGTTTGAACTTTACTTCACCAATAAAATTGCCATTGGGTTGTGCTCGGACTTTTCCTTTAATAAAATTTGCTGAAAACATTGGTTGTTCCACAGTGACCTAAAACAAATCAAGTAAGCTGTGTCAATACTATTAACAACTAATGCCTAAACTATGCCAATGAGATGGAATTGTTAAGTGGCCAGCTTATTCGATTTTATTGCATTTTTCATCTAAGCATATTAAATAGTAAATTTTGTACCAATTAGGGTATCTAGCTTAGCTTAACATAATATATGTAATCGGCATCAAAATCAAGATCAAACATAAGAGCCGCTAATTGTTTGTAACAGATTGCCATGGAGCAGAATATACAAATAAAAAAATTTGATCTCTAAAACAAAATTAGTTGAAAATGTTGAAATACACTTGTAATACTAAGTCTTTACATTAAACTAATGACAACATAGGTCAAGTGGTTACTTACATCCTGCAAAGCAATGAACGGGAAACTGAATGATCTCATAGGATCAGAATTAGACTTGGAGTTATAGATCAAACGGTGAGTAGTCAGGTACATGCGCCCAGTTTTAGAGCCTTTGAATTCTGCCGTTTCATTTCCATAGAACTCAACATTCACATTATCAGAAAACAAAATGATACTGTAACAAAAAAATATATAAATACATACAGTATAATCATTGTACATAATTATCTAGCTTTTACTTTGACTTCACATGCACTTTAATGTCATGGGAACTGTATTTTTTGCAGTATCCTATGTCCTTTTCAGTACTTCCAGCTACAAGTAGGCAACATTTAAAGTAGGGGTAAAGAGGTAATTAAATAATTTACAAACTTACTTTCGCTTTTATTATATTCGTTAGGAATAAATTTAATTAAAAATAAATTACATTGTTTGCAGAATATGTCTATTATTACTTCTTCATTTAAATATTTTATACTGTGAGTGAAGTTAAATTTTAAATTGTATTACCTATCTCTTATTGAGGCAAGAAAATGTTTACATCATTTAGAACTAAGCAAGTGTTTCACATAAAAAAATGAAGAGGATACCTACTGTTGTAGGTAAGTGGTCTTTATTAATGTAGCTGGATAGCAGTTTGTTAGTTTTAATATTTGTAAATAGAAATACCAAGTAAACAAATAGGTATATTCATAGGAGATTGTACAGTCAAACTAGAGTCGAACTATAAACAATGACGCAATATCAAATGATAGCTCAAACGAAGTGGCTTGGAACTATTAAAAATTGTTTGCAGCGAAGTTACTAAGGATCTTTATTAAATATTTCGATATAATATGCATTTAACTTATAAACAGACTAATAAGAAAATAATTCTATAGAATGTTCTATCTTTTTCCAAGGGAAATTTGTAAATGACTCACCATTCTCCGGCATGTATCAATACCCCGTGATCTGCATGAGCAGTGTTAAGCGACATTATACAATATAAGTTACCTTAAAACGTGTTTAAATTATTATATCTAACAGAAATCAAACTTTGAAAATGTCAATGTGTTTTTAATACTATTATTTTCCAAATCGCTTCGCATTCGCACAAAAACAGAAGCAAAACCAAACTGCCCACCCCACTTTGATGTCAGCATTGTCTCAGCTTCTGCTGTCAATGTCTACCTATGCCAATTGTCACTGGTAGACATTGACATTTCATTTGTAATGTTTTTTGTGCTTTGCGTTTCTTTTTAGCCCTTTGTTAGCTTTAGAAGTGCCAGCTATGTGTCGGTCAATTAAGCCTTTTGAGTTTATAGTTAATATGCCGAGGCTTAATATTGGCACACAGGAAACGCCCACTTTTATTTCTGTGACAAAAATGGGACCCGAAGAACTCGTATTTATAGCCGTACAACATGTCACCAAATAATTTGACAATAGTGATTTTAGCATTTGGCGCAAGCGCATTGCATAATTTTTTTTTTCAATCAAACTATCAAATCAACAAAAAAATATTTTGTATTTTTTTAGTGGTTTTATTTACATAGGTTTTGTTTGTTAATTATTTGCAAGCAAAGAGTAGAGTAATTTAAGGAAATTTGCAAGACATCATAAAGTTGTTTGTGTTGATTTGTGTAATGAATGAAGATGTTGGCGGTTTTACAAATAAATTGACTAACAATCAAACCATTCTAAAATTGTACTTCCTACCGAAATAATGGATACTCACGTTAACTTTGATGTGAATTCAATAAAACGTATAAACACAGACTCTGTACACAAGATATGCTCTGGACAGGTACCTTAAGCTCATCATTTACACACGACTTTATTAAGAATACCGTTGAAAGTCTACTTACTACACATGAATTTGCCGTATAAAATAAAAACTCCCATTAACTTCTACAGGTAGTTCTAAGTCTAGCAGTAGCAATAAAAGAGCTGGTGGAGAATTCCTTGGATGCTAAGGCCACAAACATAGATATCAGACTCAAGAACTATGGCACTGAATTGATAGAAGTCTCTGACAATGGAACAGGAGTTACAGAGGAAAATTTTGAGGCTTTGAGTAAGTGCACTTAATTTTTCATCTTGCAACAACAAATTTTTCTGATTAACCAAGTCTTAAATGTTTACTCTTTGCTTACAATGTTCCATCTTTCTTCATGTAGATACCATATTTCTCTTAATTTTTACATCTTAACTGAATTTATAAGAAAGTTGATATAGTTGAAATAGATTTAGGTCATAAACTACTTCTGAAACTTAAAGCAGAGCATGACCATTTCATGATTATCATATTTGGGTTGAGTGGTTGACAAAAGCTAAGATAATAGTTGAACCTGAAAAACAACTTCTTCTTAGCGAGTTGACTTTGGCTAAGTTAAATTTGGGAAGATCAAAATTCTGCCACCTACAAGGCATTGCCAGTGACTGGGCACTCAGGGCAAGATAAAAGATGCGCCATAGTCTGGAAAGAGGCACCACAACGGCAGGAATCCTCCGAACTGCAACCCCACCTGAACATGTTTTCCCTGCACCAGCCAAGCTGGGTAAACAACTTAAATTAATCGAATATTTTGCATTTTCTCTAGCACTCAAATATCATACCTCCAAGCTTTGCGATTACTCAGACCTACTGGGAGTCACAAGTTTTGGCTTCCGAGGTGAGGCTTTGAGTTCACTGTGTGCTCTCTCTGACCTTACAATAACCACTAGACATCAGAGTTCCAGCTATGGTAAATATTTTTTTTTTAATCATCTGAGATTTGCTTAGACTTATAAAACTCAAAATGTACATGGTAATCCTGACTGAAGAAAAGAAAGTAATAAAAATCTTTACATGGATATTTTTCAGAATCTTATTATGCAGAATCCCTATACCCAGAAATAATATTGTTTCATTGGAAACAAAACTTCAATTTGCTTAGAAACCATCTGAAAGAGTACTGTAAAGAGTAAAGAGTTTGACTGTAAGAAGTAATGGTCTACCATAATTTGAAATGCAATTTTTTATTTATAATCTTTACTGTACAAGCATTTCATTTGAATATTCTAATAAAACTATTTAATTTAAGCATATGTATCTTCAGCAGTTTGTATGATTGATGTGAACTTTATTACAGCTACAAAAATAGAGTATGATAACAAAGGCAATATAACTAAAAAGACACCTTGCTCTCGTCAAGTTGGAACTACAGTCACATTGACTAATTTGTTCTCATCATTACCTGTCAGAAGAAAAGAATTTCATAAAAATGCTAAGAGAGAATTTAACAAAATGACGCAGTTGCTGTATGCATATTGTTTGATATCACTAGGAGTCAAGTAAGTTATACAATTATTACAATTATTCGTTCCACTGCTCAGTAAAAATCTAGTCTCTTCTCCTTATTACTACTAAAAAAGTAAAGTACCTATATATTTTAAATTATTAATCTGTTATTTCAGAATAACTTGCAGTAACCAAACTAGTGCAAACTCAAAGTCACTGGTGGTAGCAACACAAGGATCCACATCTTACAAAGACAACATAGCATGTATATTTGGAATCAAACAACTTCAAAATATTCTAGAATTGAGACCAATAGAGCAAGTAGCAAATATAAAAGATAATATTTTTAAAGGTTTGTCTGGAGATGTTAAAGAATCGGAAGAAAGTGTTAATGTAGAAGATGTTGACATTGATTTATCAGAAGATTCAAATGAAGCTGATGAAATTAAGAGCTCTCAGGAAATCTCCTGCAACTCTCAGAAATCGCAAGGATATAAGAATGTAAATCCAGTGGAATTCACTGGATTTATTTCTTCTTGTGCTCATGGTAGCGGCAGGTCATCTACTGACAGACAATTTTTCTATGTCAATTCTAGGCCTTGTGAACCTACGAAAGTAATCAAACTTATTAACGAAGTATACAGACAATACAATCCTAATCAGTATCCATTTGTATTTTTAAATGTAAATATGGAAAGGACTTGTGTTGATGTCAATGTCACTCCAGATAAAAGAAAAGTATTTTTGATTAAAGAAAAATTGGTTTTAGACACATTAAAACATTCTATACAGAAGTTGTTTGAGAATATTCCTAGAACTCTTAAAGTAGATACAACAGGAATCCTCTATAGTGGGAGAGACACAGGTAGTGAAGTTAAGCCAGATGTGGATCAACCAAGGATATTCCACTCATTTTTACAATCATTTAGTAATAAGTCAAAAAATGTACAAGACACCTCTGTAAACGACACTGTAGAGAAGAAGCCAGAATTGAAGAGAAAATCTACATCAGTGTTGCAATATGTTTCATTTAAGACAATCAAAAGGGAAGATTATTGCAGTGCTAAATATTCAGATGGAAAGGAAGAAACGGGACTGGCAACTGCCAGTGATAATACCCATTCAGAATCTGATGAGAAAATTGTAGATAATAAAAATATAGTATCAGAAACAAATTTGTTAGAAGATGATCAGAAAAATAAAACAATTGACTTTGAGAAAATTAGTTATGATAAAAATAATATTATTTATTTAGAAAATGCTGAATCTCTACCCGATACGCAAATAAGAAAAGTTAGTGATGTTATCATAGAAAAAGAACATACTATCAGCTGTAAAACTAATCATCTACCTACTAAACCTAAAATTTCTAAAGCACCCAAAGAGAAGTCTCCAAATAAACCAGAAAAGAAAGTTGTTACAGATAAAGAAGACCTTGGAAAATATAATAGAAAATCGGTTAAAATGAAGATATCATTAGATGATATTAAAAGAATGACAAATATTTATAATCAAAGACATGAAATAACTGCTCCTGAAACTGTGAAGTTTAGAACTGAAATAAATCCTGTTCATAACAAAAAGTGTGAAGAAGAATTAAGTAGAGAAATATCTAAAGATTCTTTCAAGCAAATGAAAGTAATAGGTCAATTTAATTTGGGATTCATCATAACATGTTTGGGTGATGACTTGTTTATAATTGATCAGCATGCTACTGATGAGATTTATAATTTCGAGACTTTACAAAGAACTACAGAATTAACCAATCAGAAATTAGTAATGTAAGTAAACATTTAAGTAATAAAAATAATTGAAACTTATTATTTATCGACATGATGATTAAAAATATTTTTTTAGTCCACAGCAATTAGATTTATCAGGTGTAAATGAACAGATACTTATGGATAATCTAGATGTATTTAAGAAAAACGGATTCACTTTCGAAGTGACTGAAGATGCATTACCTACGAAAAGAGTCAAACTTCTAACAATACCCATGTCTAAAAATTGGATATTTGGTAAAGAAGATATCGAGGAACTATTATTTATGTTAAGAGTAAGTTGAAATTGTGATACTGCCTATTTCAGTTTTTAAAAACAATCTGGAATCAGTAGCATATCAACACAGCCCATGTCAGAATAATATGTTTTGCGATAAGCACATTGACACACTACTTATTAGGTAGTTCCATTTATTCTCCCTCACCATAAATCGAAATCGTTCACCTCGCCGGTTTTGCGTACGTCACACTTTTCAAAAATAGAGCTCCAGGATGAAATTAATAGTAGTATATCAATGATGTCCTTTGTGTGTAGTGTCTTTAGAACTAAGTTAGTATTTGACACACTCATAAAGGTGTTGCCAAATTGCTCACTTAATAGTAAAATAGTAATGTTTCCTGAATAAACAGGAATCTCCATCAGAATACTGCCGGCCGAGCAGAGTAAGGGCGATGTTTGCTTCGAGAGCTTGTCGAAAGTCGGTCATGATCGGGACGGCGCTCAGCAAGTCTGTCATGAAGGTCTTGGTAGATCACATGGCCGAAATAGAGAAACCATGGGTAAGAATAATCTTATACATTATGAACTTTTCATTCCTAAAATAATTATAAAGGTTTATAATATTTTAGATACCTTGATTGAAAAAATAATTGGTTTCCTTGCTGTAAATTGAATATGGGACTCTATTTGTTTATTTATTTAAACTTTATTGCACAAAATACAATGTGTACAGTACAAAAGGCGAACTTAATGCTAGGCTAGGAGCATTGGCTAACAGTTAACCTTTGGGTTATGCAGAAAACAGTTTGTGGGTGTAGTGTGTAAATTCTAAGTAACACTAATAATAATAATAATAAATAGTCGATATATGTAAAATAATAAATACATGCTTACAAAATAATAAATGTATAACAATACATATAAATACATGTATATACATACTACATAAATATACTATAAACATATGCAGCATTAAAATAATTTTTTTCTAACTCGTCAAGGTAAAATTTGTGGATCTGGGATTTAAAGCTAGCTCGGCTAGGGGCTAGTCTTATCGATTCAGGGAGTGCTTTCCAAAGTTTGACAGCCGTAACGGCGAAAGAATTTGCGTAAGAAGTTGAGCGGTCGGTGAGAGGGTGTTGTAAGAATCAAACTATTGAAAGAACACAGGACTTTCTTTCATGAGTGGAACTTAAAAGATGTAAATCTTTTTTAAGATATTCGGGGGCAAGGGGTTTATTAAGGATATGTATATTTTACTTAGAATATGCAGGTTCCTGTGTTGACGGATGGGCAGCCATTTAAGCTGAGAACGGTATTGGGAGATTTGATCATATTTGCGGAGACAGAAAATGAAACTAATACAGTTGTTCAGAAGTCGCTCAAGTTTATTAAGTTGCTCCTTGGTCATATCCAGACTACACACATCAGCATAGTCAATAAGAAGGGATAATATAAGTGCTTGGGCAAGCATGGTTTTGGTTTTGATGGGCAGGAAGTTCTTCAGACGCTGCAGATGGTGCAAGGTTCCGTACACTTTTCGGCAGACATCGACAATATGAGTATTCCAAGAAATGGTGTTATCAATGTAAATACCTAGGAGTATCTATATATAGTATATCTTTAACTATAATAGTGGAATAATAGTACTGTCGAAGAGGAGAGCTTGCATGGAATTTAAATCAAGGTTTCTGATTTGATATGAACTTCCCACCAGTTTTGCCTGACACTTTTTAGGGTTTACGCGAATCCGAAACTTATTGGACCAATCCAAGATACTCTGTAAGTTCTCGTTTAGTAAGGGACGTTTAGTCTGTGTATAGAGCTGCAAGTCATCAGCATAGAAGTGATAAGAGCAAGTAATGTGCGACGATAGATTTGTAAATATCGAAAATAAAACAGGAGAAAGTATGCCGCCCTGCGGAACGCCTGCCTTTAAATCACTCCAGTCCGATGAATCGGTACCATAACGTATTTGTTGCCGGCGACCGTGAAGAACTAGAGAACCAGTCAATTACAGCGGATGAGACGTTTCAACGGGAAAGGGTGGCTAGCATCAAGTCTATATCGACTGTGTTATAAGCGTTACTGAAATCTATAAGCACTAGTACTATGACCATCTGATTCTCTATTCCCATTCTCATATCATCAGTAACACGAAGCATTGCTGTGCTGGTGAAAAACGCGTTATTTACTAAGTTAGAAAAGATGAGATTAAAGATTCTTACGAGCTGCTGTTAAAAACCAAGACAGCGCAAGTTGTGAGAAGTTTAATAACAATGCTTTATTGTATGAAAAAATGACTATATGATTGGATACTTTCTTCCGTAGAATGACCCCACTCCACCCCACTCGAAAATCTATTGTAACCGAATCGTAGGGTCGTTTTTTGTTTTATTTCTGAAGAGAAAGAGAATATGGCTGATCCAACTGTCCGCCGAAGTACTAGGATTGCAGAAATACTCAGGAGATTCCCTGAACTTTTCACCTCAAAAAACAGCTGCCCATACATTGTTTTTTTTTTTCTGTGTACCTACTCGTAGTTTCTGTTACCTTGGTACTTTATAATAATACATGATTACTTAAATAAAGACACTTTAGTTTTTTGTTTGAGAGAACGTTTCCAAAAAAAGGTTTTTATTCATTATTTTCGAACAGATACATTTACTACTTTCATTAGGTACATCCTTCGCAGTCACAAGCTTTAGCAACAGCGGTTTTCGCGACCACGGCTTTCGCAGTCGTAAGCTTTCGAAACATTTTCGCAGCCGCGTGCTTCGCGGCAGAGGATTTCGCACGTACTTAGGTAACCCGCATTAATGTCTCCATTAAGGTTTTTTAGGTTAGTCATGGACTTAATAAATTAAACAGGAGTTAACAGGACTGAGCTCTTTAACCTAAAACCCGAGCAGAAAAAGATAGCAATAGTGGAGGAATTTATCTCTTTTTAACAGGGTAGCTAATGTTTTTGATTGGGACAAAATATTTTAAGTTTCGTAAAAACTGCACTTATGTTGGTAGCTAGATAGCTTAGCGGACCGCGAGTTAAGCAGGTGCGTACTAATTGGAGTAGGCAACACTTGGCGTATTACGTTAAGCCGTTGGTCCTGCTTGACTAGTGGAGCCAAAGCCGCTAGTAAAGTTTTCTTGTCTTCCCCGAGGAAGCCAATAACATGGGAGACATATTAACGAAACGTTATTTTCGACTACACTCAAAACTTCCTTAAAGTCTGCACAGAATTATTTGAGAGGAGATTAGCATCTCCACACGCGGAACATTTGATTGCGTCTAAATAAAAATCTGCATAAAGTATGTACCACCACCTTTTCACTTTTTTTCCAACGGAGCATGGTCACCCTATTTTGCACAAATACCAACGTGATAAAGCTGGTATTTGCTGGAAAGACAGAATCCTCCACTATTTCTATCTCTCTTAGCTCGGCCTTACCTCCATGCAAATTTGCACAGTACTTGTCCTGTTTAATTTAATGTGTTTAGTTGTATGGATAAAAATAACAGGTGCTAAACTAGTTTTGTTTTTGTTTCAGAATTGTCCTCATGGGAGACCTACTATAAGACATTTAGTCAATCTTGCCATGGTTCATGTAAACGAGACATGATAGATTTTATATTTTAGGTTTTGAAATATTTTTCTCCCGCCTCTGTTGTTAAATCAAGGTTATTATAGAATTAAAAGAAAATTGATTTTCTAAGTTTGTTTTATTCTATACACTGATAGTCTTGAAAATATTAAACCCTGTGTGTGCCGTAGTAACGATAACACCTGGCATCTGCTTGTGCCAGTGGAGTTCTTTGATGTCGCTTTGTCCTTGATGGATGAACAGCAGCTGGGGAGGCAGGTTCTGAAAAATAAAGCTATATTTTAGCAAAAAGCTCTAGTCTCGTTAAAAATACAGTAATTATAGAAATATAACTATTTTTATCGTCATTCGTGTCAAGCAATGATGAGAGGTAACAATTATTATTAATAAATAAATAATAGTAGTTTTTATAGCATTATACAAGCACTGTAAGACCAAATTATGTGCAGTTTTAAATACTAATCTCATAAAATTAGATCATTAATAAAAAACCGGTCAAGTGCGAGTCGGATTTGCGCACTATAAGTTCGGTATCAAAATGGAAAAAAGTTAATATTGTAATATGAGAAAACTCACTTTCGCATTTATAATATTAGTTTAGAATGCAAGATTACGCCCGCGAAGCGTCGACTCAGCTTCATCATGTTGGTTTTAAAATCAAAGTTATTAGCAAGAATATTACCTTCAATTCTTCATCCACGACTTCATCATCGTCCCTCTCGACTGCCAAGTCCCACAGAGCCACCTGGTGGTCCTCCCCGGCAGAAGCCAACACGCTGGGTTCCGTCCAGTGCCACTCCACAGATGTTAGCGGCGCTGTGTGATGTTTGAATGTGCCAACTGGGGTACTGTTTGTGAATTGCCTCAAGTCCCATATGTGTAGAAAGCCGTCATCACCACCTATAAAAAAAAAGTTACATCGGTGCCGTCGCTTATGGCTATGGAGGCGTGCGTAAATCTCGAAATAACTTGGAGCAGCGCACGTATCAATCCATTGGTCATTATTTGTATAATTTGCAGAAGACACATTATTAGGGTTTTGGTCGCGTGATAGATCTGAGAAATACATAAGACTGTTATGAGAATATAAAGCAATTCTTGTTATGGTCAGCACAAGCAAGCGGTCCTTCCACGACACTCCGCACATCCAGCGCAGCATCTTCGTCTCCGTGACATAACTTCAAGAAAATCGTCTGCGATGGTATGGTCACGTCTTACGAAAACCGGCAACATACATTGAGAACGAGCGTTTGGCCATGCCGCCTCCGCCAGGGCCTGGTAGAAGGGGCGCGGCCAAGAAGAGCTGGCTTGACGTCGCAAAGCAGGATATGCGTGCTAACGGACTCTTTACCAAGGATGCCGAAGACCGGGCGAAATGGAGACGTAAAAGTAGGAAAGCGGACCCTGGGCTATGAAGCAAACAGCTGAGGATGCAACCGGGAAGACGCTAAGATGATGATGTTATAGTCAGGTAAGTTTCGCTAGCCTGAAAAATCTGAGTGTTGGCCACTAACATTCAGTCATGTTCGTGTTGGAATGGTTTCCTTGTAAAAAGATGAAGATGATTGTGCAATATAAGCATAACTTACCACTGGCAATAAATGGTTCTTTACTATTCCAAGATATAACATTAACATCACTTTCATGGGCATTTTCTGCTGTCAGCATACACGCTTTATGTGGTGCGGCCCGTGTGTCCCATATTCTGATGGTTTTGTCTACTGAACATGTTGCCAACACATTCCTGAAAATTCAATAAAAACATATTTATTTTTGTTAACCATAATCTCACTCTTCTTTTCGTTGAGTCAAAATGGCTGACTGTACTATGACAAATTTGCCACCCTGTTGCCTGTTAATTTGCCAAATTTAAGTCTTCCTCAGTGCAAGAGATAATGGTATTACTATTGACTATTGGGGCGCGAGTTGCGCGACAGGTAAACCATTGATTGCACAGCTCCACAAGAACACTGGTTGTTGATGGAAAAACAGTGGGGCTTCTGACATCTTCCAACACTAGTCTGGAGTCTGCTGAAGGAGGTCCAAACTGCCTAGGGAAGGGCAATAAATAAACTATGTAAGCCCTAAGATATTTTATTTATTTATTTATTATAAGGAAGACCAACAGCTTATATCTATACAATAGGTAAAAAAACTTGAGCAATTTAGAAGCCAATTATAGGTCCTCACAGATAGACCTAGAATAGTACAACTAAAGTTATGATCCCGAAATCAAAAGACAGTCTGCTCAGTGGGTGTTTCCTTCCGAGGAGTTGCCAACTAAAGTGAAGAGAGGTCGAAGCGTGGGAAAAAAGATGGTGGCCTCGTTCTTCGGAAGGACTACATTACGCGACAACTGTTTTAGAGGATCGAAAAACAGTTACTGCGGAGTGATATACTAACAATTGTTTGCCACTTGTCTTAGAAAAAGTTCGGGAGAAACGACCTCGCAGTAGTATCCTCCTTCACCACGACAACGTCTCGTCGCACACCGCCAGGCGAACGATCGACTATTTGGCGACATCAAACGTGGAATTACTAGGTCACCCGCCATATAGCCCCGACCTCGCACCTTGCGATTTTAATTTATTCCCGAAAATAAAAGAAAAACTTCGAGGAAAACGTTTAATGGACGCCGAGGAAGCAGTGGCTGCGTTTCAAAACGCCGTCGAAGAGACCCCTAAAGACGAGTGGGCAAAGTGCTTTTCTCAGTGGTTCCATCGGACGCAGAGATGTATTGACGTGAAAGGACACTATTTTGAAAAGATGTAATAAAAGGAATAACTTGCTAGTGTGCTCAGTTTTTGATTTTCTAAGAACTTTCAGTTTGACCCTCGTAGAAGTAACTTAGCCCTCGGTATGCTTGTAGTAAACAAATCAATATCCACCGTTCGAGAAATAATATTGAAATTCTTACCTGCGCGCAAAATAAACAAATTCTGTCGATAATTAGTCGATGTGTTTGGTATAAAAATGGGGGGGTTAAATCTTAATATTCTAGGCGGTGCATTAAGCATTAATTTTGATAAAAGTTCAGGCGAGTCAACAACACCAGAAGCTATTTTTATCATGTAAACTATATCAGCGACATCACGACGCACCCGCAGTGGAACTAAGTGATGCACCCTACAAAGGTCTAAGTAGTTTTGAGAACTATAATTTATTTTAAGAAGATAACATAGGTACCTCACAAACTTCTTCTGGATACTCTCAATGCGATCCATATACACATTGTACATGGGATTCCACACCTGGGAAGCATATTCGAGGTGGGCACGCACATATGTGTGTAATGTTTTGATATCATTAAAAGACGAGGAGCATCTCAACACAAAGCCGAGCACTCTGTAGGCCTTTGACACAATGTTATCGACATGGCTGTCAAATAGAAATTTAGCATCATGCCGAATTCCTAGATCACGCACTGTTGTGGAGCGCTGGAGGGTTTGATGTTTGAGTGTATATGTCTAGGAATTATATTACTTTTTCTGGTAAAAGTGACTACACAGCACTTAGCCGGATTGAGATCGAGACCATTACGAGAGCAGTACTGCTCCAAGCGAGAGACGTCAGCCTGTAATGCAGATGCGTCATTTTGAGAAGATATAATGGGGGAAATTTTCATGTCATCTGCAAAACATAGCAATCGAGACGTGAGTAAGCAGTTTTCGATATTGTTAACCATAACATTGAGTAAGGGCCCAAGCAAGGAACCCTGAGGTACACCACTGGGTATGTCTATCCAGCTGGAGATATAGTTTTTAACAACAACAGCCTGAGACTGATGATCTATATAAGATGAGAACCACCTCAAGAGATCCCCGCATATTCCTATGGCCGCAAGCCTCAGCATTAGCGTTTTATGATCAATCCAGTCAAAACATTTGGAATAGTCAGTGCATATCATTCAGAAGCATACTTTTTTGTATCCAGTTTGGTAATGGTAAATTAAGAACATGCAATCATCTGTTAAAAAAAAATATATCGCCTACCGTTCATTAGGTGACCATTGAATATCCTCAATGGAACTAGTGTGACCAACAAGCGGTCTCTGATCCACGTCCCAAGTGCCTGCTTGGTTTGGTTTCCAAATGTGAATGTCTCTTCTGCAATCACCAGTTGCTAACACCTATAAAAGTATTTATTTAAAAATCTTTATTGTACCCAAAGTAAAATACTTAGACAATTTATTTATTAAAACTTATTGTTCCGCAAAGTACACATATAACAATACACAATTACAATTGGTAGAGTTAAAGGAAAAACAAGAAGTCTGCTTTGACCTTAGGTTTAGAAACAGATTCATATTGACTGTGAGAGTAAAGCTGCCGGATTTTTTCGGGTCTTTTCAATTATGAATTAGACAGAAACAAATGCAGTTTTAAAATTACCGTTATTACATTTTTCGCTCCTCAGCAATATTCCTTAACCGTGGAGTGTTTTATGGACTTTCCTTAAGTGGTCATGCTTGTTTGCTCACTAAGAAAATATATTAAAAAAAGCTTTAGGGTTGGTTTATACGGATCAAGTGATTGCAATTCATTAGCATTCATGGACACGAAATTCTTTAGCGCGTCTACATAGAGACATTCGCTACTGGATTCCCTCACTGGATATGTACAAACCAGCCATTAACTTATGCCTGATGCCACCACTCACATCCAAAGGCTATTCACACAGTAAATAAATTTGAATGAAACTATTGTATTAGGTTTAAATAAAATAAAAACTCACGCCTGGCTCAGTGGGGCACCAGTCGATACCAAAGCCCTCTTGTTGGTGGCCACTAAAAGAATAAATGGGCTTCACAGGATTCGTCACTGTGTCCAAATTGTACCGTTCCAGCAGAACGGGATCATCAACAGCTTGCAACTGCTGTGTCACATTCCAAATATCCACTCTTCCCAGTTCCGACCAACTTGCAGCTAGTACTGAATTTTTAAAATTTGCTGTCTGAAAATTGTTTTATTAATATTAGTTGCTGTTACAGGTTTAGATGTAGTTTTGCTAGATTTATGGACATAATATTAATATTTTTTGGTAACTGTAATTTATAAACTCCCTAGAAATATACTTTTGACTTCAGTTTTAAAATAATGTTATTAAGTTAAAGTGCTTTCTGCTTAAAGAACACATGCAAACAAGCAACAAATGGACAGGTATTAAATATACAAGGTGACTGGTAAGAGGTATATAAAGCGAAAAGTGGTAGGTAAGGTATCATATCGACATGCTAGATAAAATAACATCTTGTAAGAAAAGCGTCACAATACCGAGTTAATTAAACATTTCATACATAGATTAATAATTGGTCTCCGCTGCGCTACGACTAGATACCGTCGGCATACTACATAAATTCGCAACTAAAACCATGCCGAAACCGGCATGGTTGCGGCATACCCGCGTCAGTCATGCCGCGACTGATGAGTGAGTTGGATGTCTAGATAAATATAAAATTTAATGTAAAAGTAGACGCAAAATGTGCAGTTTGCGTAGTCAAACTGTGTAAGAATAATACTAAAAGAAATAAGAAAGATACTGGTATTACATACCATCAATAAGTATTGTATTATTTCAAAATATGGGCATAAATTACTCACGAAAATAATATAACCCTTAAATATGGCGCGAAGTACTGCTCGGTGCTCAATGTTGCCGTGTATTAAATAATCCCAAATTCCCCGAGGTTTCGATTTTTATTATTTAGATATTTTGTTTTTTAACTCCCGACTCCAAAAGAGAGATGTTGTAATTTTGACTTTTTCTGACAATTTTGTCTGTCTTTAACATAAAGCGGGGTGCGTGCGTAATGTGTATGATAAGTGTTAGGCTATTGTGCTATGAGGCGGGATAATTCAATAAAGTCAATATGTAATTTAACACTATAATTAAAAGTTCAGCACAATTAAATAGAACAAATACAATACAAGCACACCGACAACTTAAAGATTAACAGAAGGTTATGATAAGCACAAAATACAGGTGAGAAAAGTGAAGGAACGGATCAAGCGGGAAATGAGTTTACGTAAGCGCGCGAATGCGAGCGCAAGCAACGTGCGTTCAGTCTCAAGATGGTATTCGGACTGGCGAGCCGGCGAGACGAGAAGCACGGATCGCCGTGGCGTGGGCTGCGCGCGCATCGTCCGAGCCGATCGCAGCGGCTGGCATGCATGCGCGCGCATCGCATTCGCTATCTATATAAAACAACAACACTTGTCCGCTTGTTCGTTGACATTAAAAATATACAAATTTTTAAGTAATTAACAAGTTTTAGTATTGCAGTTTATTTACAATATTTACAAGTAATTATCAAAATAAAAAACTTATAATACTAATACTATACAACTTAATAAAACTATAGCTTCCTTTTTAATTAAAAGACGTGGACGCACGCCACAAACATCTTATTTCTTTAATGCTGATCTGGGCCGGCCGAGGAAGTGGGCGAAAATCGAAGAACCATACCTATCAGTAGGCGATGCGACTAGCAACCTATCACTATTTTGATTCCATTTCCACTTTACGCCCACCAACATTCTAAATATGGCCTTTAGGTAGTTGGTACCCCGTAGGGTATTGTTGCCGGATAATTGATTAATCGAATTTGGTTTTTTTTTAAATAATCTATGATATCGAAAGTATTGATATAATTAATTTAATCGAATTTTGACAATTAATCGATTATTAACTGCAATATCAAACAATTAGTCGATTATTGAAATGGGTTGAAATAAATTATATCGATTTAATCAACAAAGGTAATCGTTCATATCAATGGTTATTAATCGATTATGTATCTGTAGTATCGATATAATCTAATCTGTAGTATTGATTGATGCATGCGCGCGCATCGCATTCGCTATCTATATAAAACAACAACACTTGTCCGCTTGTTCGTTGACATTAAAAATATACAAATTTTTAAGTAATTAACAAGTTTTAGTATTGCAGTTTATTTACAATATTTACAAGTAATTATCAAAATAAAAAACTTATAATACTAATACTATACAACTTAATAAAACTATAGCTTCCTTTTTAATTAAAAGACGTGGACGCACGCCACAAACATCTTATTTCTTTAATGCTGATCTGGGCCGGCCGAGGAAGTGGGCGAAAATCGAAGAACCATACCTATCAGTAGGCGATGCGACTAGCAACCTATCACTATTTTGATTCCATTTCCACTTTACGCCCACCAACATTCTAAATATGGCCTTTAGGTAGTTGGTACCCCGTAGGGTATTGTTGCCGGATAATTGATTAATCGAATTTGGTTTTTTTTTAAATAATCTATGATATCGAAAGTATTGATATAATTAATTTAATCGAATTTTGACAATTAATCGATTATTAACTGCAATATCAAACAATTAGTCGATTATTGAAATGGGTTGAAATAAATTATATCGATTTAATCAACAAAGGTAATCGTTCATATCAATGGTTATTAATCGATTATGTATCTGTAGTATCGATATAATCTAATCTGTAGTATTGATTTTTGAGAATTTATGAAAAATAATCGATTAATGGATTAACAACAATACCAAGCATTTCAGGCACCGATACTATACAGATATACCGGAACTCGGCGGCGGGATGTACAGCGGGCATAACGCAAATCATCGTCATTCAACACATACAGAAAAAAATTACAGAAATATATTATCAATAGTATCAATATCGATACTATTGATTTATGATCACTATCGATACCTTAGATTATATTTTCAACTATCAAAGAATCGATTATTATTCGATGTGTAATGTATTTTCCGGCAACACTACTGTATGGAAAAAGGCCATGATAATATCTACTCGTATGTACAAGATGTTTACCGCAGCTCCGCCTGCGTCAAAAGGTAGCCTATGTTTGACTCCGGGTCTTGAACTATATCCGTACCAAATTTCATGAAAATCAATTCAGCGGTTTAGTTGTGAAAGAGTAACAAACATCCATTAATACTTACAAACTTTCGCGTTTATAATATTAATAGGATGTGTATGTCTATTTATTTATCTGTATTTAAACCCGGGTTACAACTAAAAAGAGGTCAGTAATCAATTAGCTCCAAGCTAAATAGAAAATTAAAGTAACGTTTAACATACTGTACTGTGTAATAATAAATCAAAAGAAAGTTTTTCTGCAATTTTTGGATTCAATATTAGAATTATAAAATAAAGTAGACAAAAACTAACCATTTCCCCTACCTTATCTCCGAAACTATCGATTCCAGAATTTCGATTCATAAATTACAGGAAAACCTATGAGATAATTTTAAATTTGTTTAGGAGGTCCAAATAGAGAAAAATAAAAAATAGTACAGAACCCTCTACACGCGAGCCGACTCACACTTGGCCAGTTTTATTTTAATATCATTTTAAAGATTTTTCTGAGCTACTTTTTATAATACGTAACAAGACCGCAGCAATTAATAATTTTCCCATTGGTCGGGCACCAGTCAAGTAGCTGGCAACACCATAATCGACGCTAGTGTGCGTCTTTGCACATTGTTTTACACACACTTTCCTATTAAGTGGCCGCATTCTGGAAACTGATTTTTCTTCACAGCGCGGTATCTAGTCGAGCGCGCGAGACCAATAATTAATCTATGATTTCATAATTAGACAAAAATCTTAAGGTACCAACCCTGCATCAGCTGTTGTCATTCATCATTACGAAAATCTACAATTTTTACTATCATTTGACCAATGACCTAGAATACCAGGAGCTAAGAAATTACAATTACAAAGACTAAACAACGACCATAACAAATAATCATTGCCCAAGATCCTTGTGTCTCTGAGAGACGGATTTTTAATTTAAGTGGTAGTTCAATCACTTAAATTTAAAATCTGTCAATTAGTGATTATCACTAAATGAAATAATTTACTTACGTAAAACATAATCAGCAAACTGCATCGTAATTTTTAAAAATAATTTAACGGCGAATCAAACAATTGGATTTAATTATGCGTGGATTTCTGACAAACTTGCTAGTTGGTTTTGATTTTTATTACATATCAATAACAATAATAATTAAAAAAATCCTCATAATGTCACTGGTATTACGGGTAAAGTTAAATCTTCTTACAGAGTAGAAGCCCATCATTTAAAGTAAAAACAGCTGATATCAAATCGTAGGTATGTAAAATCTTGACATAAATTAATGCTTGAATTAACAATAAACAATTAAATTTCAAAAGACAAAAAAACATTCATGTAATTTCCAAAGTAGAAACAATTGGCTAGTAAACTTTTTCATGAAAATGTCTAATTCGTAAACCATTTCGAGGAATAGGCTTAGGGAACAGATTACATTAATCAGATCTTTAGATAAGCAAGTATTTTTTAAGAAAATCGCAGAAAGCCCAATGACTTTCATTTTTTAGCAAGGTTGACGTATGACGTAGCCGGATAACTTCCGGCTATTCACATTTAATCTTTTAGGTTGGCAGCACAGCGTAGTGAATAAATATTTTTTGTTTGGTAGCGCTAACTAAGCGCTTCACGTACTTGTCACCCATGTAAAATGTCATCTCTGTTCAAGTAAACATAACCTAATTACATTCATTCATACATTATAATGTAGAAGCGGTGTCCAATTATTGAAAAATCAGATGTAAACGGATGAAGAGACTGCAGTAAAGTCCAATAAACAGGCCAATATGCAATAGATACGAGAAATGGGGTACCTAAATATTTGGCGATTGTAAACAAACAAGAAACCAACTCGCGGCTCGCGGTCCATCTTTGACTTTGACATTTGACACTGACATATATATTTTTTAATACCTTAGTAATTTTTGCTTTCTTGCAGTTCGAAATGGCCATTATAGCTGCGTGACGTCATAACTATAAAATCTTTAAAATTAAATAACAAAATAAATATAATTTTAAGAATTTTTTCGTTTAAATTGTATCTCCGAAATAGTCTATTCTATCAATAAAATATATAATATACACAATTTATTTTTTTGTTGACTAGCCAATTTACCTAGATGCAATGCATTATCTCTTCTGCGATTATTCATGCACGTAATTTTCTGTCTCGCTCTCTCATTATTCGCTTTATTTTTTCATATTTTAGGCTTGGTTCCGTATTAAATTTTTTTAATTCCGTTTTTTGCTATCAGATAAATAAGTTTTCTTTAACTGTTACTGGAACGATGAACTAAATGTTAACTTAGCTTTGTAAAACATTATTCGTACATGAATTGAATTAATTAAGATCCTTGAAGTGGCAGTGGGCGAGGCACTAACGCGCAAGACTGACAGCCATTGGGGTAATAAAGTTCTCTCATAACGACCACGTACCGCCAAGGGCAATGTTGGAATCCCACTGACCAGAAAAAGCAGTCATCACGAATTATTATTTTTAGTTTTTCGCTCTTCACATAAAAACAATTTTTTTTTAATAGGATTTGTTTTGCCCTAAAGAGAATACCGATTCATAAATTACACCAGATACCTCAGATACAAAAAAATGCGTACAGAAGTTGTAAGATTTTTCACATCTTCAAAAGATTTTTGATATCGCAGCTGCTGTCCATAAACTTCAGTAAACACGACGGTCAGTTAGACTGGAAGTCTTTTGTCTAATTAAATAAATTACTTAATCCACGTCAAATGCACTTGTGGCGGTTTAGAAACTCTGACACCAGGGTATGTGGGGTCGTAAGACCTTACCTAACTTACCTACACGAGATGAAGAAAAAATACTTTAAAAAAGATTTCTCCTTATTGCATTGCGGAACCATAATTAAGTACTAGGCATACAGGATAGATGAAAGAGGTCACTTTGATGTCGCCGCTTGCGCTTGTATCGGAAGGAAGTCAGTCGATCGGTAACATTCTTAGCGAAAAGAGTGATTATCTCACGCGTTCGTGTCATCATTACTATCGACTTTTTCGAACATGAACTACTCAAATTCGGAGTATTATGATATGGTTATGTGTGTGGGGTCATGCGACGGCAACCTGGCGGCTGCTCGTCGTTTGTATGAGGAGCGCTACGTTTTGGGTAGGCCCAACGCCCGTCAGCTTCCTTCCTACGCGTGCTTCAGGAACCTCGTGAACCGGCTGCACACCACCGGCAGGCTACAACCGAGCCCTGGCGAGGGCCCACCGCGCGGGCGAAGTGACTTGGAAGACCAGATCCTGGACCATTTTTCGGCGGACCCCACGACCAGCACACGTCGCTGTGGAGCAGTATTAGGAGTGTTACAGTGGAAAGTGTGGAAAACACTGAACACTGATGGGCAACACCCTTACCACTACCGGAAGACCCAGGATCTCCTGACTCGGGATTTTGCCTCTCGTGTTCAGTTCTGCACGTGGTACAATCACGAAGTCACGAGGGACCCGACGGTGGCCATGAACATTCTGTGGACAGACGAGGCGTCTTTCACAAGAAGGGGCCTCTTTAACTGCCACAATGAGCACGTCTGGGCGCACGAGAACCCGAAGACTTCCCGCGTGGCAAGTTTCCAGCATAGGTGGCGGATCAATGTGTGGGCAGGCATTATTGGAGACAGGCTCATTGGTCCAATTTTTTTGCCAGAATCCCTTAATGCCGAAAATTATTTATTATTTTTAAGAACTGAGCTGGAAGAGATGTTGGAAGATCTTCCGGTAGCAGCCTACAGGAGAATGATTTTCCAACATGACGGCGCTCCCGCTCACTTCGCCCGCGAGTGCCGTGCGTACCTGGACCGGCGCCGGCGGTTCGACGTGTGGATAGGGCGGCGCGGTCCCGTGGCGTGGCCGCCACGATCACCTGATTTAACCCCACTCGATTTCTTCTTGTGGGGTTACATAAAAACAAAAGTGTATGCCGTGGAATGTGAGAGCCCGGAAGAAATGCGTGGGCTGATACTTGCGGCGTTTCAATCTGTCCCGGCGGATATGCTTTTGAACGTCGTAAGCTCAATCCAAAAGAGGACGCAATTGTGCAGAGATCGTGGTGGAGGACACTTTGAGCCGGAAATTAACTGAATTGTGTACCTAAATCTAAGTGGTGATATGTGTCGTGTATGATTCTTAAATTTTCATTTAATCCAGTTCAAAACTCGAAATCAGTGTTTTTTTTTTTAACGCAACAGATTTTCAACCTTCGACAGAAGGACATAAGTGTCAAATTTGTGAAACAATGTTGTTGCTAAGTTCCGCAAAGCGATTTGCCGCAAAGGGAAGGCGGCTTCTTTGAAAGAGCGGCGCGGCGGCCGGCGCGGTGTCAACAAAGAGGTAGGTGTCTGAATTGTACTAGGCTGGCAGAACATAGCAAGAGTTCGAAATGCTCTCAGCTGTGCATGGAGTAATTATAAAGGGGAGATGCCGTTTGAAATGGCGCAGTAATATAATCATTGGCGCCTCGCCGACACAAAAGTGGGCGGAGCTTGTCATTGCTCGTTCAAAAGCGTACCGAGAAACAGATCGCGAGCTTCTAAGTTTATCACGATTTTCCACGACTTTTTTAGGAATTTAGCATTGAATAATTTTGTTTCATATAAATATAAAGGATGAAGTGTTGTATGCTTCCGTGTAAAAACTTTTCTGACAAAAAATTGGAACATAATCGACAAATATCTTTCCACAGGTAAGTTGTACTTAGTTACGTTTTTTATATGTATTAATTAGAAATAATTTTCTTTGGTTTCTGTTAATTAAGATATATTTAAGCGCTCTAAAAGTTATACCTAATATTAAAAACAACAGTAAGAAAACAGTAGTGACATCTAGTGTCGGGTGTCTGAAGTACTTGATAATTTATAAATAACGTAGTACTGCTACTTTCCGTAAGATGGATATTATTAAGTATGGAGCCACGGCCGAAACCAAGCACCCCGCACGTCTGCCTTCCGCCCCGTGTAGCCTCACAAATGGTTTCTTACAAAACGCTTAGTACGGCATCTCCCCTTTGTAATTACTCCATGCAGCTGTGTTTGTGTTTAGAAATAAATTGCTATTATTAGGATGTGTCTACAAAAGTACTAGGAACATATGACATACAAGGGCTTTGCCGCGAGTAACGAAATTTATCAATGAGTCTTTCTTTTCTTTCTAATATTATGCATAATTAGGGGTGTGACCAAAACAAAAAAAATATTGTTTTTCTACTTTTGTATGGAAAATATCTTAACAAGATATTCGTGTCTTTCCACCGCCATATGATTTTCATAACCCTCGGGGTATGGCCTTGTCACGGCTTAATATACCTTTTACCAGTCGCCTTGTATAATAAGAAAAAAAATGTATTATTATAATAATATTGTATTTAACCAAAACTATTTATACTAATAAGTGCAAAAGTCTGATGAAATTTGGTTCGAATATAATCTCGAAGATCCAGGGTCAAACATAGGCTACATTTTGATACAGGTGGAGCTGCAGGAAAAAGTGAAATATATAAATATCTATATATATAAAAATCCATGCCACTTTTCATTGTAATTTTATAACTCGAGAACAAGCTCACCTATCCCAACCAAATGTTTAGGCTTTGTTCGGACTATTTAGTAGATGGTTTATGTAAAGTTTGCACAAAATCAGTCGAGCGGTTCTTCATTTATCACTTTATACGTAGTGAAGCACGTACCGAGCCGCTAGTATTTGTATAAAATACATAAACAGGCATAGGTATTTTTCATCAATATTTTATTCCACTTACCCGTATCCTGTTAACACATCCTTGGTGTTTGATGAAGGAAAATGTCATCTGTGGTTTCTTTTCCTCATCTTCCTCAACATCTTCATCATCATCATCCTCATCCGATTCTCCATCATCCTCAGGTTTTGATGTTGGATGTAAATTTGACATTTTGATAACTAACAAACTGAAATATTAAAAGGGGTAAAAATTGTATGTGGTTTTATTATATTATTTAAGGGGTTTGGTTTGCCTGTAGTGTGTATGTACTAATAACCTTTCTAAAAAGTTAGGCTATCATATCAGAAATATTTTTTGAAATTGGTTAAGTATTTCCAAAGATTACCCCATACAATTCCTCTATTTAATACTAGCTGTGCCCGCGACTTCGTCCGCGTGGAATAGTTATTTTGGGAATCATGGGCGAGAACTCATCATGCGGCGCGTGTGAATTTTGTTTCAGAGTTATTTTAAAATTGTATTATCTTATAAGATGTTTATTGAAATAAGGTGATGTCAAAGACAATTTTGTTCACAGTTAAATACTCTTAATCAATAACACATTTATTTGGATAAAGATTAATATTCTTGTGTTGATACAACTCTGACAAATAATGTGTAATAATGCATTAATTTCGACCAAATTTGATTATCATAAAAACGGTTATTGTGAGTTAATCTTAAAAGATAGATATATACTCTCGCGGACATTTTTTTAGATAATTTAAAGAGGAATAATTCTTTCATAAATATTTTCTGGGTATCTCGAACGGTATTTGCAGCGCACGCAACGGAAGCCCTCAAAGATCAATAATTTTCCCCGTTTTTTCCACATTTTCGGCTGTTTTTTCGCTCCTGTTAGTCGCAACGTGATGTTATATAACCTAAAGCCTTCCTCGATAAATGATCTATCCAACACAAAAAGAATTTTCCAATTCGAACCAGTAGGTCCTGAGATTAGCGCGTTTTAAACAAACAAACAAACTCTTCAGCTTTATAATATTAGTATAGATTAATTTAGGTACTAGTAGATAGTACATTTTCTGTAGTGACAAGTACTATCATTGCAATTCATAATAAAGATATAATAACCCTCTTTTTGGATAGTCACAGTTAGGTAAAAGTGGATTGTGTACAAAAACTACTTACATTGGATCACTGTTGTTTATTTAAGTTCAGTAAATTGATGTGTATTGCTGTCTCTAAAATGTTTTATTTGTGATTTTTTTTTCTGCCCACATATAGTGTAATCTCGTAAAACCATAAACAATAAGTACTTACTTGTTTAAATGTGCGCTAGATGCTTGAGTGCCGGCGACTAAGTAGGCAGTCATAGGAAACTGGTCTCTATCACTTCCAAGGTTATCAGTTATGATGTCGAAGCTAAGGCACGGGGCACCAGTTTGAGCTTGGTGCAACATCACATATGCTGACTGGTCACAAACTAATTGTTCATCCTCCTTCAGCGGTTGACCAGGTAGATATGTCTGGGGTGTATCGTCTTCTGCTGCACTTCCTTCTTCCTCCATATCATCATCTTCACTACCACTGTCGCTAGCATCCATCTGATCTTCAATATCGTTAGACATTTTAGTGAATTTCTGATTTACTACCTACAAAAATAACAAGTTGGTTCTCAACTTCCGTCCACTATCAAATCAACACGTGAATTTTTGACAAATGAAATAAAATCGTTGGTATCATTGACATTGACATTAGCTAATGCCAAATTAAAAATAAAACTTCGGAATGGCCCTGAATAAGAATGTTTTGAGCACAGACATATAAGACGTACACAGACGGAACATAAGTTAATAGTTATACTTATGTAGCAAGTAATTGTTGTTATCCTTTTCTCACGTATTCGGATCTATATGGCGATATCTCTTTTTTACACCTGTAGCAACATTCACTCACACATAGATATTAAGCTACGCGTGGCAATTTTTGGCCGTGACGCCATTTTGTAATCTACGTTGTTGGATCGGTAAACATTAAAAATAATAGAGTAGAATACCGTATAAATGATCTCAGATCATGCATTCCACACAACATTCATACATTCCTTGAAATCATGGGGGGCATTATCGTAAACATCTTACCCTAGACTAGATACAGCCCAGGCTGCATAGTTTTGCATGTGTGTGTTTGTGCTACGCTAAGTAATAGCATACCTTCCGTCTGTTTACGTCTTATATGTCTGTGGTTTTGAGGTATTCTCCGAATACGGCGCAGAGCCAAAAGGAAGGGTTATGTTTGTAGCAGTCCACAGAACTACTAGTTTAGGTATAAAGTCAAGCCCACAGAAATAAGATTAGGTAGGTAGTGAAAGTGCCAAAACATTGATAAGAGAAGTAATATTTTGAGGTTTGTATACTCTTTGTTGTGTACTATGGTTTTGACTATGGTTTAGTTGTCTCCTAGCAACTTGCTTGTTAATATAGAAATGATATAATAATGTCTTTTGTAAAAGATCTAATATAAACCTATCTTGCTTGCTGATCACATATCTAATTTATTCTACGCATTTAAAAACCTCTTGAGTAAAAGTAATAACATAAAATATAGTAAAACCCTTCAAACATGCCACAGATAAACTTCGTCATATTAAATTCCAGACTCGAGAGGCTGGCCCGTAGACTTTAAGTTTTTTACGTACGATACGTGTACATGACCCGCCTATTTTCTGTGATAAAGCTTCGGCCGATCGCAAAGAAAAACAAAAAAAATTAAGATTACATCATAGGATTACATAGAAGTGCCAATAACTGCCATGTGAGTGTGACGACGACGGTCTCTCAAGTCTAGCTTTAAATCGGAAACGGTCCCCTGATACATTAAATCTCTATCTAATATTATTTCTGTGGTTGTTCGGCATTCATAATAATGTTCTAATCACAGACCTACAACCCTGTTATGTGTTGACATCATAGATTTAGAATTTTTTTGACTTGGATCCATAGTCTAAGGTTGACATATATGTCGAAGGAAAATGATTCGATATCGAACAAAAATTAATAGACTCACCGTTTTCACACAAAACGGTTAAAACGTTAACGGTATTTAATATTTTTAAGTATCCCATACATACAAACCATAAGTGAACGCCTTAAAAACATTTATCCAGAGCCGTAAACAAACACATGTTACGAAAAAATTTATGTCAAAACAAAACGCCAAAAATGACAGCTGTAGTAAAGGTTGTTTTTAGAATGGATTAGACAGTTTTTAGCTAGATTTTTAGGTTACAAGAAGTTATTTCTTTTTGTTTCTGTTCTACTATATTTACCCTATCCTATTGAAACTCGATAATGATACACTGTGAGTGTAAATAAAACTTTGGAATACCCTATAATGGCATCAAGGTGTTTAAAGTTGTTAACATTAATTAAACATACTGGTATCATTCATCGCGGTTATGTATCTTCTATTACTTTATACGATGCAAATATTAAGTTTTCTAAAGCAAAGGAAAACAAAATTGAAAATAATCTGAACTACTTTGGAGATCCAGATACATTTGGTACCTTGTCCAGAAGTATCATTTCTGAAGAACTTACAGATGAAGGGGACATTGCTGAACAACAATATCTTCAAAACGCACCTTTGCCATCTCAAAAGCTTACGACGAGGCAGTATGCTGATTTAATTAAGCAATATTTACGCCACAAGAGACTCAAAGAAGCTATTGATGTCCTAGAAGTCAAAATGCTATCAGAGGACCGTGTCAAACCTGAGAACTACATCTACAACATTTTGATTGGAGCTTGTGCAGATGTGGGCTATACTAAAAAAGCTTTTAAATTGTTCAATGATATGAAACGACGAGCTCTTATACCAACTGGGGACACATACACATGTTTGTTTGAAGCTTGTGCAAATAGTCCGTTTCCTTCTTATGGTTTGAAACTTGCTCAAAATTTGAGATCGCTTATGATTGAGAAAAGAATTGAACCTAATGTGACAAATTATAACACTATGATAAAAGCATTTGGTCGTTGTGGAGATTTATCTACTGCATTTCAAATAGTAGATGAAATGAAGTCTAAGAAGATAAAAGTCAGGGTTCATACATTAAATCATCTCTTGCAGGCCTGTATAGCAGACCAGGGCAGCGGTCTCAGGCATGCTCTGATTGTGTGGAGGAAGTTATTGAAGTTAAGAGAAAAACCTAATATTTATTCATTTAATTTAATGTTGAAATGTGTGAAAGAGTGTGATATAGGCAGTAAAGATGATATTGAACAACTATTAGGAGTTATTCAAGAACATCTGATGTTAGAGTCTGTTAAATTTAAATTAAAAAAGCAAGAGCAAATGAAACAGAAAGAGAATGGGCAAGTCAATTTGATATTTGGACCACAAGAAAACATTTTGGAAATTGAAGAAAATAAACCAGAAGAATTACCTAAATTATCCACAGTTGATGAGAGTGAGGAAACTGTGAGTTCTTTAACATTTGTAGATGCTGCATCTAAACCTGTACCAATAACACAAATAAGAACAGTGCCTAATTTGTTATCTAGAAATGTGAACATGGATCAAGTATTGGCATTACAAGAAGTTCACACGCCTCAAGACAAATTTGCTGTTTTGGGCGGGCAAGACGACTTTTTAAAAGAAATGGAGGTATATTCAGTGAAGCCCAACATCAAAACATTTACACAAATGCTGCCTTTGATTGAAGACACACGGGAAGCTGAAATGAGGCTGCTAGATACTATGAAGTCTTTAGATATTAAAACGGATATAGACTTTTACAACATGCTGATTAAGAAAAGATGTTTAAGATCGGACTATGATGGTGCTTTTGTAAGTATGATTTATAAAATTTTATGTATTATATAAATACTTATAACACCCTAAAATGTTTCAATTACATCCAAGTTGTGTCACTTCTGGATCTGCTGAATAGTTGTCTTGATCTTTTCCCAGCATGGGGTATATTTTTATGAAATATTCTTGTTATCAATCATGTTATGTTGGTGAAATTTGCCGCCAGTCAGGCTCTGAGAGCAAAAATTGTTAGGTACTTTTTACAACAACTATGAAGTACTACATTGACTTCTATGAGAAGAAGAAATCAAAGCTGTAACATTAATGAAATCCTATTAAGACATTGCCTAACTTTTATTATAAAAGATTACTTCTATCATAACTTAATTCTGGTTAATTTAAAATTAGTGTTGTCTAGGTTTATATCACACAAAATAATGATGATGATGACCTTCACAACTGGATCTGATTTTGTTAAATTTCAGGATGTAAAAAGCATCATCCAAGAAGAACAAAAATTCCGCAAGAAAAAGTATAGGTTGAAGAAGAGATTTAAGTTAAATATGAATGTAATGAGTTATGGAACTCTTGCACTAGCTTGCCAAACCAAGGAGAAGGCGATTGAATTACTTGATGAGATGAAAGAACAACAGTTAAAGTAAGTATCCCATGAACACAAAGTGTTACCAGTTTACTTATGTGTTTCTAGAATTTGTATGTCTGTCTGCATGTGTATGCATATTTTTTTTCTTCCAAACCTCTCTCTGTTTCGCCACCTCTGACCACCTAACCTGGAATCTTCACAAGTCGTCGCTCCAGAGCATCCTCGGTCTTCCTCTCTTTCGCCACACTCTCAGGACGCCATTTAGTCGATATTTAAACCCAATGATTGTTTACCCAAGCCCAATCTCATTTTAGATTGGCAGCTTTGCATCCCGCAACTGCAATCATCATGCATCATATTCAATATTATTTATTCATTTACTATCTACTAATATCTATTGAAACTGTGAAGAGTCCACTTATTCAGGGATTACCAGAATAAATTTTGAACAAATTATTGTAACTTTTCAGAGTAAACATAGTTATACTGGGAACATTGCTGAGACAGGGCACAACAAGCAGCAACTTTGGTTACATACTGTATGTGATGAATGTTGTAAAGGAAGAAAATATCAAAGTCAACAACATTTTTCTTAAACATTTGGAAGACTTCAATGACAAATGTGCCTCAATTATTCAGGTATTATTATTTATTTTTTTCCTTTAGCAACATGACCTTTTAAATTCCTGTGAGTTGTTTCAACTACCCAATAATTATTCAACCCAAACACAGTATCTTATACAGAAAGAAATTGAAAACTTAAACACTTATGTTATTCAATGGTTGAATAGACATTATCTTTCTATTATTCAATCGGTGACAAAGTAACTTTGATATTGCTTACAGCTGCACAAGTGATGGATTGTTCTTTGAAACAAAAAAAGTTCTAATAATGCATTAGTGTTTGATTCATCTGAATAATTTAAATATTATAATAATTAAAAATTTCTTATGTTTTGTTATTAGACAATAAGAATTGACTGAAAATCTATATTTTTTAGAACCAGCCATCTGGTATATTTGCCAAAGCTTATAGTAATTTTTCAAGAAAATATACAGAATGGCTAAGAGAAGTGGATATTAAAGAAGCATTGAAACTGGAGCATCCATGGTCACAATTTCAAGAGTCATATCCAGAAACAGTGCAAAGAACAAACATAAAAATCGAGGAACCAAAAAGATTCTTTAGAAAAAATAGAAAGAAGTATGTTAAATATAAAACTTTGTAATTAAACCAATAATATGTTATAAACAGGATTTTATTTTGCAATCTACAGTTCATTTATAACAGTAAAATGCCGTACCACAAGACAATAAATTTTCAAATTATTTTTATTGGTTACTTTATTACTATTTATAATGATTTCTATTGGTTACTTTGTCTCATGTAAAGAAATTGATTGGTGGTGTGATCAACACACGAAACTACACAATTTACATTTTCTTGTGGCACCGGCTTTTTAATGTTTTACATGGTCTGTCGTAATTCGCGACATTATATCTTAAAGTGATGAAGTTTCCTGTTGAGTTCTTCGAATTTGAGCAGCTTTCGAATAAAGAAGTCGCCGTAGCGATGTGCCACCTTGGTATCGGCGATGTGGATCATGTCATTGTCGATGTAGAAATCCAGCTGCAAAAAATTTAAGGGTGATAAATAAATGTGTCGATGAACACATACAGACTAGTGAAATATTAATGAAAGTTCAAGAGTCCAAAATCGACATGACCTGTATCATTAAATGAATTAACACCCAAGTAAAGTCTATGATCAATTGAAAGTTAAAGTAGTGAAATGAAACAATATGATAAAAGAAGGTAAATACATACATCTATTAAATAAAAAAGGGGTGAGGTGTCAAGGGACACCTGGATGGAACGAACACCACACTGTTCAATGCGAAATAGAAAACGAAACGAAAATAACTGGCTTGCTTTCTATAAGAGAGAGAGAAACAGACAGAGAAACACTATAGCAAAAAGTGTCGTTACAACTTTTGGTCTTAATTTTTTCCGTTTCTAGCCCCCTTTCGCAACGCGCGATAAGGAACTTCGTTCCAAAAAAGGAATAAAATGTGTTTATAAATGCATTATGATCAGTCTGGAAGCAGATTCCGAGCTTTTAAAATGAAATCTAATCTGAGATTGAGAAACAAAAATGGCCTCGTGACTAAAGGCGCGAGAATGAGTCCCCAGATGGCAGATATCATCCTTTCTAAAACTTAACAATCTCACTGGCCCTCTTTGGATACATACCTCAGATCCGCTCTGGAACTTGCCATCGAGCCCGCTCGGGCCCTTGGTCCACACGACATTCTTCATCTTATGCTTGAAGCACAACAGGTGTATAGCGAGCGCGGCGTGTTCTCGAGCAGCATCGCGATCTCCGCCGCGTGCTGCAGACATGAAGGCAGCCAGCTTGGCGAGCGGCAGAGTGGTGTACAACTTCAGGTACGAACGGATTGTTGGCAGCATCTTCTGCTGTCGCACCTGATGGTTAAGTTTGTACGTTATGAGCAAATGTTATTTAGCTGGCCGGAGTGAACTAGAATTTCTTTTATAAAGTATTGATTTATTTCGAGATAACATTGATATAGAGCATTGTGATTGGTCAATCAGTCAGGCAGCATCCTAGATTTTTGTACAATTTACTATATAGTACATGAATTTTGTTATAACTTGACTATGTACTGAAAACAAATAAAACCGATCCAAAGATGTGATGCAGACAGACATTGGGATTGCTTTGTAAAATAATTAATTCCAAGGCAATAATAAAACCCTGCAAAGTGCAAACGCAACCCAAAGAGACGATAGAAAAATTGAATGAAGTTTGTACCAGGCAACCTAAAGAGATCAAAATAAAGAAAGAAGACTATGTTGATGAGCGATCTAGTGATAAAAACTCTCCAAGTGTGCAAAAATAAATATGTTTGTTTACCTCATCCATGAACACCTGCGTCTGATGTTTGACGGCGTCCTTGCCATAGTTGGAGCCGGGCTCTATTGGTGGCGGGCATGGCGACAGGAACTTGGGGCAGGCGAACGTGAAGCAGCTCTCGAACTCGCCGAGGTCTCCGTATTGCATCTTGAACATCTTCTCGTGGTAGTTCTTCTCGCGGAGCACCTGTATCGTATACGGCAAAACTAGATGTAAGTTTCAGTAGGGCTTATTTTAAAATATGACTTACCTAGCAAACAATTCTGGATTTGCAAAATACTTCCACCAAAAACATATTTTTTTGAACAACAAATAAAGCAGTTGTAAAGAGAGTGATAGTTTAGTAATCTCATCCACCACCAATATCAATCAGAAACCTTAATTTATTTAGCTTAACCTTATCTATCAAAGTACTATTGCTGACAGAATCCACTTGTAAGAAAAATATAGCATTACATTATTTACCTGGTTACTTTCAGCTGCACTGCTTCAAATCTTAGCATCTACTACCATATAATATATACCATGGAGCAATTACAAAGAGGAGATGCCGTTTACAAAGAGGAGAGCTTGTCATTGCTCGTGCTCCATGATTGGAGCCACGGCCGAAACCAAGCACCCCGCACGTCTGCCTTCCGCCCCGTGTAGCCTCACAAACACTTTCTTACAAAACGCTTATTACGGCATCTCCTCTTTGTAATTACTCCATGATATGTACCAACCTGCTGAATGGACTCATCCACACACTGTGGATGTAGCACCAAGCAGATCGCCAGCAAATGGTACATCTGGTCCGTCTGCTTGTTTATCTGATCATTCTGGTATGAACGAGACGAGAACAGTTGCTTCGTACGTTGCATGTACAATAACGCAGAGGATAATGTACGAATGGCGTCAGAGTAACGCCGCATCATCATGTAAGCGAACCCCACATAGTATGAGGTGGAGATCTGACACGCTGGTACATGAGAGTATTGGGACTTCTTGTGCAACTCGATGTTTTCTAGGACCTGATGGTAAATTTGAATTTAAGTAGGTACAAGTAAAAATTATTGAAAGATTAGACAATACTCTTAGCTATAAGGTTAACTATTTGTGCTACACGTTTTGTTTTATTTCGTGCAATAAAATATTAAAAAAACATTTACACATCTAAATACTTTAGTCCTTACTTTGCGCGGAATTAGCTTCACTTGCTGTTTGTGATTCCATTTAAGAATTCTTTTCACAGTAAATACCAACTTATTAATTTTGCTTTAAAATCTAGCAACATTTTTTTTTATTTATGTAGAAACATAAAACAGTAAATAGTTTTTTTTTTTGTAATTGTAAATCCTAAATACCTTGATGGCCTGATAGTAGTCTCCGAGAAGGGAATGCAGGCGCAACAGGCCCACCAGTGAGAAGTATCCCAGCATTTTGTACAGCGAGTGGCGACCGAACTCGCCCGCGACCGAATCCGGGTCTCCGCCTGTAGCATACACCTGAAATTATATGGCTAGTCATATCACATGTATTTGTTTAAGTATACTAGTTTATGGAACTGTTGCATATGTAAGGGTTCCTACAATACGAGTGTAAGTTAAAAAAAAAGAGCCGTATGCGAGTTTTTTTATAGTATTACGCGAGTATTGTAAGACCTAATTATGTGCAGTTTCATACACTACTTTATCTAATCTCATAAAATTCGATAAATAATTTAAAAAAAATGTAAAATTTTCTTCAACATCGCTACATTTTCAGACATTTAAAAAAAAAAAAACTTTGAAAATAGAATCCTTTGCTTATCCTGATCGCGCACACTTGTTGGCCGCATCCACAGATTGTAAAGGACCAAGGAGGTTACGATGTAGAAAAACTGCATCACAACCTCCTTGATCCAGCCTGAGCTGTACTTTAATGGAAAAAAAGTTATATTATAATACAGTTCCATACAAGAGCTGTATCTTAATTACATTTTTTATTTTTTTTCAGATTGCATGTGTAGAATGACTGACATTTAAGTTCTGTTTTTAATTTTTTAATCTTTACGTTTTAGTATGAAATTAGATAAAGTTTATTTTATTAGGTTGTTCCTTTGGCCTACCCGGCACTACCTAGCAATCTCATTTTTTAAATTTCCCAAAATTGCCTGGAAGAAATTGCATTTAATGATAAAACCTAACTTAACATACTGTAACGTAACTTACCATGTTATTTTTCTTATGCAATAAAGGGTTTTGTATTGTATCACAGAATTCATATTGACAAAACAGCCTATGTATAAAGCTTGCCTTTAATTATAATGCATTTTTTGTTTATTTCTATAATTAGGTAAAAGATATACATAAGAGGTGGTTGGCATTGGCTTTATATAGAAACTTGTGGAGTGAGACAGTGGAGATCTTTTCCCAGCAGTGGAATGAAAATGGTTAAGAAAAGATAAAACATTGACCCACGAAAGGCGCGGTTTGGCTTGGTTTAACGCTTTTGTTTCCTGTTATTACAAAGGGTTTTGTTTACATTGCATAAATAATTTACCTCAAGCTGGCGCTTAATATTGGACTTGTCAACAAGCGAGTGCAGCACATTGAGGATACACAAGACATTCCATGCTTTGTTCTCAGTGTTCAAGGCCTCAATCTCAGCTGGGCTCAATTTCGATGTTCTGGACCTGTGAAAACAGTGATATTATAGGTAGCTCTTTCTAATTTACAAGATGGATTTATGTTGGATACATCTTCTTAATAAATCTTGTAATTTAAT
This sequence comes from Euzophera pinguis, assembly GCA_947363495.1. Classification (NCBI taxonomy): domain Eukaryota; kingdom Metazoa; phylum Arthropoda; class Insecta; order Lepidoptera; family Pyralidae; genus Euzophera; species Euzophera pinguis. Next base: position 10,753,093 of record OX376163.1, read on the forward strand.
TTTTAAAACTAATATTATGAAGTGGAAATATTTGTAAGTTTGTTTGTAGTAATCCTCGGATTTACTTAAACCATATAAAAATTCATCAGCATGCTATATCCACTACTCTTGGGGAAGGTTTTTTATTGGAATTTGATACAATAAAGTTTAATATAATAAACTAGCAGCCCGTCTCGACTTCGTCCTAGCCTAGCCTAGCCTTCCTTGATAAATACCCTGTATCCACTTAAATCCATTGATGGATTTTTTTGCTATTAAATAAATTTAAAGGATCTATGTTCTTTGTTATTCAAGAATTTAAAAAAAAATTATTACATACCTGTATTGAGCGAATGACTGGAACTGGTACACAAATTCATCGATCAGCTCCCAGAGCCATTGGTCGGGCAGTTCAAGGGGCACGGGAGTCTCCGCTGACAGGATGTAGTTGAAGAGATCGCAGTAGTTGTAGAACGAGTGGAACCGTTGCTCGGGCTTCGGGCCGCCGGGCACGCGAGCGTATATGTCGCGGTAGTACAACTCTTTGTAGAGGATCATGAAAACCTGCAATTTTTTTGTAAACTTGATCGTATTTCTCAGCTATTTTAAGGAATTAATTAAATTTATATAACATTTTTAATTACTTATTAATTACCCACCATCTAGTTATCTCATTATAAATTTCTCAAGTTTGCCTGAAAGACATTGCTTTTTGCGATTTGCCTAATGTGCATTAATTTTATGATCGCAAAAATCAAATATATCTTCTTAAAAATTAATTATATCCTCTTTTTTAACAATATCCACTGTATAACATGCCTTATTCATTAGATTAAGAATAAGCAAAAATACAAAATTGCCTCAAATACTCACATGATCGTTATCCACAATGGGAGCAACCTCCGCCTCATCAGGCCAAGGAGTGCTCTCAAAATACTGCTCAGTAAGTTTTGGGAAGGTGTTCTCATAGAGGTTTAAGATTTCATATGTCACTCCTTCTGTGATCATGTTGCGGAAGTACACAAGAAACTTCTTGACCTGGAAACAACATGAAATTTAGTTTCTAAAATTACATCAGTTTTAATGCTATAGTCTGTCTGTACAACATGTCTTGTTGTCTTTATGGTGTAGTTGTACCCATGTAATTGTGATCAGTATATTTTGACTCATACTTCTTCTTAGTGATGTAACTCTGGCATTTTTGACTGAACATGCAGGACAGGTCAGAAGATGTGCCATCATCAGTGGAGTAACAACACAGTGGCAGGCTTCCACTAACCTGTAGGAGTATGTTGTTGTATTTATACTGTGCACAGCGGATAGCCACTATTCCAGCTAGGGTTGCCATCCGTCCGGGTTTCCCCGGATTTGTCCTAGTTTAGAGGGCATCCGGGGAGCGTCCGGGGAAGATTTCATTTGTAGCCCGGTTTAAAAAAAATAAAAATAAAAAAAATTTGGGCCGCCCGCAAGACACGCACTATGCTCCCACACCACGATCAACCGACGAACCAAGTATATTCTCACTGTTCCCCCACCCCGCACTCCGCAGCGACGGTTTGACGAATGTAGACATTGCGTCATTCCAGTTAAGCGGGTAAACTTACGTAGGTACATGTGGTAAGCTAAGAATATTTTTCTTAAATATCGTAGTTTAATTTTACAGGTAGTGTGACACTGCTCTTCTGAATGCTCTGTGTATCTGTTTTTGTAACCTTTTTACATGAACAGATGCACTGATTTTTATAAATTACTTTTAAAAAGGGAAGATATTCTAAAAGCTATCCGAAAAAATGATAAATACAAAAAAAACTGAGAAGTAAAAAGGCAAGAGGCTGAGAAAAACGCTTTAATAGCTAGGTAGACAAATCGTGTACCTAATTATGAGTGCAATAATTGCTTTTTATTTTTGTAGTTAAAGTAATGATTGTTTTCATTGAGTAAAAACTATTTAAAATATGGTTGTTGATCAAAACTTTAAGTTGATGAAAATAATTATAGGATTGATTATTTTGTTTTAAAATTTTAATAATGTAACTTACATTGCTGTAGGTCTAAACTTTAAAAATGTTCTGTTTTGTTGTTTAATATTTAAGAAGACTGAATTTAGTTTATATTCTGCTAAAATAGGTATATTTTGTTATATAAATGACTGCTGATAAAAAGTAAAGCAGATAATAATTATAGAACTATAGCTAAAAGAGTTACCTCAAAAAATGTAAGACTGAATACTAGAATGGTCTAAGTAGGTACTTTTAAGATTTTAATTCATTAAATATATGTTTTTGTTTTATATTTTAATAAGGTTTTGTTTTCTTATTTCAAGAATTAAAAAAGCTGATTTATATAAACAATTTGTAACAAATTGTAATATGATTCTGTTTTGTTAAAATAATGAATGAATAAAAAAGGTCTGTGATTTATGTCATTTTTAACTGTTTTTTATTACATTGAATATGTTTAAAAAATCTTATTGACATGTCCGGCTTTCTGACTCTAAAATCCGGGGTTTTCACCACAGACATATAAGACGTACACAGACGGAACATAAGTTAATAGTTATACTTATGTAGCAAGTAATTGTTGTTATCCTTTTCTCACGTATTCGGATATATATGGCGATATCTCTTTTTTACACCTGTAGCAACATTCACTCACACATAGATATTAAGCTACGCGTGGCAATTTTTGGCCGTGACACCATTTTGTAATCTACGTTGTTGGATCGGTAAACATTAAAAATAATAGAGTAGAATACCGTATAAATGATCTCAGATCATGCATTCCACACAACATTCATACATTCCTTGAAATCATGGGGAGCATTATCATAAACATCTTACCCTAGACTAGATACAGCCCAGGCTGCATAGTTTTGCATGTGTGTGTTTGTGCTACGCTAAGTAATAGCATACCTTCCGTCTGTTTACGTCTTAGATGTCTGTGGTTTTCACGCATCTTGTCCTGTTTTCCAAATTTTAGAGATGGCAACCCTAATTCCAGCCAACTTTAATATGTAGTCAAGCTAGTATCATTCAAACCACTGATATGTAGTAAAGTGGATTGGCTATAGTCAAATCACATAAAATACATAAACATTGTATTAATAAGTTATTGTACTTGTGTATATAATAACTGCTGCAATATGTATAAGTTCTAATTTGTTGGTTCTAATCGAACAGACTAACCATGTCAGGCATCTTGTAGTATGACCTGTCGTAATCCAAGTCATATTGGGGATCTCCAGTATGCGGTTCATAATCACCATAGGACTCGTATCCTCCCTAAAACATATTAATAGTTATTAATCGAACACTAACTAAAATTGTTTGAAAGGAAAGAGATTGGAGGTTATATTTCAGGCATAGTTTGATGATAAAGTACAATACAATAAGGTAACCTCATTATAGTCGTCACTCGAATACATTTTGTTAGGTTTTTCCAATACAATTTTTAATAGTAATTAGCGCTACTTCTTAAATTTTATTTTTTATTTTCTACTTATTAAATCATTGACATTTCCACGCCACCCAACAGATTTTTTTAATAAAGTATTGAACACAATGATTGAAACTTCATATTTGCAGATTTTTTACGGCTCTAGATACGAGGCCTTGGAGGTTTAAGGGCTCACGATGCTTATTTATGTCACACTGGTAACTTCCTTATGCCATTTCTTGTTGTTTTATCTGTGCATGCCACGGAAGCAAGACGAGTACGAGAAAGCTGTCCAAATTCAAAGTTCTCGGGCTTCTCTCGCAAAAAAAACCTCTGAATCTGGACCCCGCTAAGAACTTAAAACTTAAAAACATTCAAGGACCTCATGACTTCATGTCATCGTCATATTTTATTTTCCAAAATTTGTTTTTTTGAGTGTTTGTGCATAATGATGGTGGATTATTATTCGCAAAGTGTTCGATAACAAGCGTAAGTGTTGGGAAGTGATACAGTGTTTGGATTAATTATTTTTTTATGCTTGTTGCCAAAAGCTCCTAGTAATCGCTAAGTGCAGTTTTTCTACCACTTCACTTAGCCTGATTCTTCTGACTAGACTTGACGAAACCACACTGTAGGACTGAAGAAGATAGAAAAATTAAGGAGGGCTATAAAGGACTTGTATCCATGGCCGTAAAACCTATTACTAAAAAAAATCTATCAAGGTCATTCTTTCGTCATCTGTCAGAAGTGGAAAATTAAATTAACGCGTTCCTCACATAACCTCACATAAAAAGCTTAACTTTGTGAGCATAACCAAACCTATTTAATTTTATCAATGAGTGTGGAAAAGATTCAAATAAATAAATCGGTTCTATTGTTTTTCTATTTACTTGTGGACTTCATTTGCGTGAATAAAGGAAATATACCATTTGTATTAAAGGTACACATTTGTATAGTCCAGAAGCAAAACTAAAGCATGGGTGGCATTAAAAAAAAGCGAAACAATCGCAATAATAAAAAAAATAAGATAAAAAAGGCCAACAAATTAAAATCAGCATATCTAGCTTCAAAGGCAGACAACAAAAATGAAGAAAAGCAAGATATTGAACATCAAACTGACGAGTTTGAAGAAAGAGTTTCGAACAAAAGGGTATATGAAGATAACGATAGTGACGATAATGCAGAACGTCCTAAAAAAAAGAAAAAGAGAAATGTACAATCTGCGACACAAGATTCCACAGAAAAGAAAGGCAAGAAATCTATTCGCCAAATGAAAAGGGAGAGGTACTTGCAACGACAAGCCGAAGCGGAGTTAGCAGCAAAAGATCAACTCAAATCACAATGTCTCACTTACCTATCACAGTGGAAACATGACAAAACAAATTGGAAGTTTATGAAGGCTAAACAAGTCTGGTTATTTAAAAATAAATTCTCAACAAGCCTTTTACCAGATGAGTCTTGGCCATTATTGCTAGAATACTTTGAATCGGCTCAGGGAAACATTCGAAATATGCTTTTAGGTGATGCCAATAAAGTTATAAAACAAATGGATGATTGGACAGAATCGCAACAAAATAATGACGCAGACAAGGATGGAGATGAAGAGAAAGATGGTGACACTAACTCCGATATCCAAAAGCCTGATGATGCAATTTATAAAAGGGCTAGGGATATAATACAATGTTTGCAATAATACAACAGCAGTTTTATTTCATCTTGTGTAACTACATTATTGGTAACAGTAATAATTTAATCTTAACCTGCCACATCCTGTGAATTAAAATTTCAGCATCCACAGAATGACAGGATTCTTCATGGGGTAATAAAAATACTAGCAATTTAAGCCTTCAATTCTTCCTTGCTTTCCTCAGTGGAGAACTGTTCAATCCACTTGCGTAGTTTATCTGTATCTTGCAAGCCCACAAGACGTTGTTGTACTTTGCCATTTTTAATAGCAACTAGTACTGGTACAGAGCTCACTTCATAGTCAAGGGCCAAGTCTGACTGTTCATCAATATCAACTTTAGCTAAAATAACCTTTCCTTTGCTCTCTGAAATAACAGATTCGAGGCGAGGAGTTAAAAGCCTACATGGGTTGCACCACCTGCAAATAGAATTACATCATTGTACCTGCCTATAGGTATCCAGCATAAAAGAAATTGTGGTACCGCTATAGCATTCATGGTTGTTTTGTGGATCAAGATAACGTAATTTACTCCCTTTTTAATTTTTTTTGTGACCATATAAACAAACAGATAAATAACATTAATTAGAGAATAATAAAATTAGTCGCTTTTAATACTTACGTTGCAAAGAAGTCTACGACCACTGGCACTTTGCTATCTAGGACTTTTTCTTTAAAATCATCGGTACTCTGAATTTTTACTATATCGCCATTGACAGATGTTATCGAGAAATTGCGCAGAGGTTGTACATTTTTCACAATACAAGTATTTCGGAAGAGCACATTGGAAACTGTTTTGGCAAACATTTTCTATTCGATTGTACGGGGGTATATTCGAAGGAGTATATGCAGTACAATTATGACACGTCTAAATACTGAAAATGTTTAAAAATACAAATAATTTGTGGTTTTCTTCAATTTTCCAAAATCTTTCTTTTCGCCTTTTCACCACACACAAACTACATAGGGATATGCCTATGAAACTTAGAACATTGAGAAAATTGTATTTATTTTTAATTAGCACGTCATCTAGCAGCTGATTTTGCAGTTAGCATAGTTAATTTTCATGGCAACATCATCAATGTCACATAATTATTTGAACGGCAACACAGACGAACTCATCGCGTTGCCTGAAAATTGCCAGGTTGTGATATTTTCCCCAAGTTGACCCTTGGCAGGACTCTTGAATGTTCAAGTTAATTTATTCATTCATATGGAGTGGGCTACGTGGTCAATCGACTCTGTACATCCTGATGTTAGAGTTTTCGGCACCGCCTTTTGACTTCTGCCTGTCGTGAATGAATAAATAAACACGTGCACCATACGTTTATTTATGTGGTCCAGTGGTCTGGAAAATATTGTGATTACATTTATTTTACAAAATATGTATATTTTTCGCACCACTGCTTCGGCGTTTTTGTGATTCGGGTGTCCAATTTTAATTATGGGACTCCAAAATACACGAGGGAGAAGAGAGGTAATTTCTTGAACAATAGTATACGATGTTGAAACTCGATGCCTCACTAGAATTATTTCGGTGTAACAGACGTAATTTAATGCCGGCTGTACACACACGCGAGACAGTACATGGGACCTCTTGTAGTGTCTAGGGGTCACTCGGAGTTCCTCGCCCGCTCTCACTCCGGTGCCGGTATTTTTCTCTGCTTATTTTTTCATACTCATCTGAGAGTGGAATACACGAAATTATAATTTAACAAAGATCTATGTATGTACTGTACTCTTGCAAATATATAAATTATCTTATCTGATCCTCTCGTAATTCACTGCTCCGAATGAGCAACAAGAGATCTGCGAGAGTGAAGATGGCGTGCCTCGCACTCGAACTTCTCCCCCGAATGTCTCGGACTTGAGCTCTCGGCGAGAATATGCTGCCTGCATGACATTATGTTTTCACGGTTAATGTTACAATACTTATTATAAAATAGTAGTAGTGCATACTTTTAAAATACAAAGCTGTTCGAAATTGAGTCCTTTATGATATGGCCTATTACATAGGTAATTGTTTTGTTATATTTTTTAAATATTTCTCTATACTGAACAGTCTTGATTTGACCGTACCCTATGTGATGCGTCTTTTCCACATTTCCTACATGACAATTACATTTTTATACGCCATAATTATTTAGGTTGAATTGTTTATTAAAATGATTTTTTATTTTCCCGACGAGATTTATGGTTATGGAAAACATATGCATGCTACTGGCAACCCTAAACCTTGATTAATGGCGACGACTTGAACTTGACTTCTTTTTCGTGATTTTTCCAAGTTTCTCTGGAAACTTAATGCCTCGAGTTGAATATTTTATTCCTTCGTTCTATATAAGTTCATCATGAAACTTTCATGAGACATCATATAGTATCCTATTGTTAATGTGTGATATTAGGAACTGTTCTTGTGAAGTGACTGAATTTGTGTTTTGTGCCGCATTTTTTGTTTCGTTGTTATCGAGCCTAGTGCTTGTTTAGCCTAGAGACTCTTGTTTTGTGACCACTTGTTGTATACAGAGCCTAAATTAATTGTGTTTGTGATAAAATTAATAAACTAAATACACTAAAAGGCATTTTTATTTCATCAATCCATTCAATACCTACTTTAGTATGCATATAATATGAGTAGCTATAGGTATACATACCTAGTATGCTATATATAGTATCTGTGAGTATAGTTATGTATGGGTAAATTATTATTTCGGAAACTGCGTACCAGAGGGCGTATTCAGTTCAACTGTCAAAGCAGGAGTTTCTCATCTATTTCAGTATATACAATAGTCATCTATGCTACGTATCACCACAGAAGATCACAAAAGGAAAGAATCGGAAATAATATTTGATTTTGACATTGACATACTGCTGACGTTTGACTGAAGAAACAAAGACAAGATAGAGCGGACCTGTGTGTATGGACCACAGGCATGGACCATGGAACAGGCTACTTGACTGTATTCATACTTGGTTAATATTGTTACACTAAACAAAATATACACTAAAAAGTAACCGATTCTGAAAACAACAACAAAATTGGTTGTTAATTATGGCAGTAATTCGATTTTAAAGTTTTCTCTAAAAAAAAAGTGGGAGCGTGGTGGGGATGTCTTGCTATCTCTTTTGTACGCACGAAACCAAGTGGCAGTGACGTCACAGTTCACACAGTGCATCCTTTTCTTGTTTTTTGACAGTTTCCCCTTCCACCGAATTTCAAAGGCTTATAACTTATTTATTTTTGAACGGATTACAAAAATTTTTTCATAATACTGTTTTTGGAAATAAAAATATTAATATGAAAGAAAAAAATAAAATTAGTAGAATACCCAACTTTTTTTTGCTGGGGTTTTAGATCTATGAGCTCAGTCCGGTTTAATTTATTACACCCATATTCTTACCCATGGAACTAAAGGTAAAGATGGAAACCAAAACGCTATACAATAGGCTGATGACAGAAAATTATGACCTTTTTTTTTTACGGAGGGGAAATGCATTTACGCACTGAGTGTGGGACTCCCGGGCAGAGTGCCCGGACTACCCACTAAAACCCCTCCGGCGTTTCCGCACCGGCCGTTGAGGGCGTCATGGGTTCGCTTTCGCATTCTACCACGACGCCCTCCGGCTTAGCAAAAAATATGGCCTGGAGTAACCTGGAGTGTTTTCCTAAAGTATTACCATCACTTCAAAAATTTTGCCTAGTCAGAAATACAGTAAAAAAAATATGTCAGACTGCTTAATTTAATTGGGCGTTATATTTCTATATCAAAAACAACTAACATTTTTTAATAAAAATTATATTGCTACGTAACTGTTTATCATTTTTTTCAACTTTTGAGGTTGTTATCAAGTGTTGTGAATTGTGATGGAAATCCCACAGACATATAAGACGTACACAGACGGAACATAAGTTAATAGTTATACTTATGTAGCAAGTAATTGTTGTTATCCTTTTCTCACGTATTCGGATCTATATGGCGATATCTCTTTTTTACACCTGTAGCAACATTCACTCACACATAGATATTAAGCTACGCGTGGCAATTTTTGGCCGTTACGCCATTTTGTAATCTGCGTTGTTGGATCGGTGAACACTAAAAATAATAGAGTAGAATACCGGTAAATGATCTCAGATCATGCACTCCACACAACATTCATACATTCTTTGAAATCATGGGAAGCATTATCGTAAACAACTTACCCTAGACTAGATACAGCCCAGGCTGCATAGTTTTGCATGTGTGTGTTTGTGCTACGCTAAGTAATAGCATACCTTCCGTCTGTTTACGTCTTATATGTCTGTGGGAAATCCAGATTTACACCCTAACACATCACGAGTTAGAAAGAGAGAGGTGGGTAACGAAATGCATTCAGGTCAAATTTTCTGCCATCAGCGTATTGTATACCCTTTAGCTTTACATCCATGCTTGTAGATCCATGGCATGGACCATGGACTTACACCCGTATTCTTAAACCTTCACTCAAACTCGACTCAACCTTACTCCACCTCATTGGTATGATTAGTTGTCACAAGCTTCCTTGACTTGAGTTGATTTCTCATTGGAGGTGAGTATCGAACTGTCAAATATAAGGTTGATCGAGAGGTACCTTGAGGAGTTCTTGTAATGAAATAAATTAGATAAAAAACGGGTTTTTGCCACTGTTGGCCTAGGTATTTACTTACTTCATTTTATTTTTTACTCTATTCTTTTGTAATTTTCAATTTTTGTGTTTAAAATTGTTATTATAACCTCATTGGGGTTTGCTCAAGCAACCAACTAAGAATGTCGTTTTCAAGGGAAATTCGAGGACTTCCTTTAGGCGCCCTCGAATGAGTTGAGTGAAGGACGTTCATAAGGTTATGTTTAAGAATACGGGGGTTAGTATATTAAATAGGACTGGGTAAATTGCAAATTTGCATAGAGGCAATACCGAGCCACGCGAGAAAGAAATAGTGGAGGAACTTGTCTCTTTCTAGCAAATACAAGCTTTAACACGTTGGTACTTTTGCTAAATAGGGTGACCACGCTCCTCTGGGGAAAAAGGTGGTACGTACTTTATGCAATTTTTTTTCAGATGCAATCAAATGTTCCGAGTGAAGAGGTGCTAACCTCCTCCCAAGTAGTTCTGAGCAAATTTTAAGGAAGTTGGAGTCTAGTCAAAAATAACGTTTCGTAGACATGCTCCCCTATTTGTTCCCTTGGGGAAGACAAAGAAACTTTACTAGTGGTCTTGGCTACACTAGACAAGCAGGCCTAACGGCTGAACGTAATACGCCTAGTGTTGTCCACTCCAAGTTAGGTCGCACCTGCTGTTGCTTAACTCGCGTAATCGTCACCAACAATCACGCCCCGCTATGCTATCTACTTATATGCAGTATTTACGAAGTTTAAAATAGTTGTCGGGTTGTCCCAATTAAAGACATTATCATGGTTACCCTATTAAAAAGAGAGAGATTCCTCCACTATTTTTATCTTTTTCTGCTCGGGTTTTAGGTCAAAGAGTTTTAATAAGTCCATGATGTACCGTTTTTTTCATTCTAGCCTTTTCCTCACCCACCTCTCTCTTTCTAACTTGTGATGTGTTAGGGTGTCCATGATTTTACATCATTCGTGGAACACATGTGGAACGGAATAACGAATTACGAGTTAAAAAAAATATTTTATTTGTTTAAAAAAGCTTATACATACATTTATTAATTGTAATTGGCTAGTAAACTTTTTCATGAAAATGTCTAATTCGTAAACCATTTCGAGGAATAGGCTTAGGAAACAGATTACATTAATCAGATCTTTAGTTAAGCAAGTATTTTTTAAGAAAATCGCAGAAAACACAATGACTTTCATTTTTTAGCAAGGTTGACGTATGACGTAGCCGGATAACTTCCGGCTATTCACATTTAATTTTTTAGGTTGGCAGCACAGGGTAGTGAATAAATATTTTTTGTTTGGTAGCGCTAACTAAGCGCTTCACGTACTTGTCACCCATGTCAAATGTCATCTCTGTTCAAGTAAACATAACCTAATTGGCTAGTCAACTAAAAAATAAATTGTGTATTTTATATAATTTATTGATAGAATAGACTATTTCGGAGATACAATTTAAAAGAAAAAATTCTTAAAATTATATTTATTTTGTTATTTAACTTTAAAGATTTTATAGTGATGACGTCACGCAGCTATATTGGCCAACTCGAACTGCAAAAAAGCAAAAATTACTAAGGTATTAAAAAATATGTATGTCAGTGTCAAATGTCAAAGTCAGGATGGACCGAGCCGAGAGTTGGTTTCTTGTTTGTTTACAATCGCCAAATATCTAGGTACCTACCCCATTTCTCGTATCTATTGCATATTGGCCTGTTTATTGGACTTTACTGCCGTATCTTTATTCGTTGACATCTGATTTTCAATAATTGGACACCGATTCTTCATTATAATGTAATTAAGATGTAGTTAGGTAATTTAAGGGTTATGTTTACTTGAACAGAGATGACATTTGATATGGGTGACAAGTATGTGAAGCGCCTAATTAGCGCTACCAAACAAAAAATATTTATTCACTACCCTGTGCTACCAACCTAACAAATTAAATGCGAATAGCCGGAAGTTATCCGGCTACGTCATATGTTAACTTTGCTAAAAAATGAAAGTCATTAGGTTTTCTGCGATTTTCTTTAAAAATACTTGCTTATCTAAAGATCTGATTAATGTAATCTGTTCCTTAAGCCTATTCCTCGAAATGGTTTACGAATTAGACATTTTCATGAAAAAGTTTACTAGCCAATTACATTCATTCATATATTATAATGAAGAAGCGGTGTCCAATTATTGAAAAATCAGATGTAAACGGATGAAGAGACTGCCGTAAAGTCCAATAAACAGGCCAATATGCAATAGATACGAGAAATGGGGTACCTAAATATTTGGCGATTGTAAACAAACAAGAAACCAACTCGCGGCTAGCGGTCCATCTTGACTTTGACATTTGATACTGACATAAATATATTTTTTAATACCTTAGTAAATTTTGCTTGAAATGGCCATTATAGCTGCGTGACGTCATCACTATAAAATCTTTAAAATTAAATAACAAAATAAATATAATTTTAAGAATTTTTTCGTTTAAATTGTATCTCCGAAATAGTCTATTCTATCAATAAAATATATAATAGACACAATTAATTTTTGAGTTGACTAGCCAATTGCATATGAAAATAATCCGAATGATCTATGAATTTCATTATTGACATTTAATATAAATTCAATGTTAAACATAATGTTTTCTTTACACACGAGCTAAATAAATTAAAATTGCGGTTTTAAGGTAATGAGCGGAGCGATAAACACGCAGCGATACTGAATCTTGCAAGGGAATCATCATTGGAGGTGGGAAGTAGGTAGGTTCAAAACAAAAACAAAAATATACTGCAAGTTTCGCAGCAAAATATTTAGTGTCCGACCGAAACTTGTTTTACTACAAAACCAAATTTCAGAAATGGTCTCATTTTGGGCCTAAACCAAGTTACCGAGACTAACGAACAGCAATTGATTTTTATATTTAAGATACCAACCCACGCCGAATCACTGTTGTACTGGCAGGGATCGAACGATAAGAAAGTTGGAATGTGTTGTCCTGCGAGTTCAACATAATTTCAGCTTTAAGTGGCTGCTACTGATCCGTAAGGCCGCTATTGGTCTCGCTCTCTATCTCATTCTACGCATCCATACTTAATATTATAAATGCGAAAGTCTGACTGTCTGTCTGTGACGCTTTCACAGCTAAACCGCTGAACGAATTTTGATGAAATTTGGTATGAATATAATTGTAGGTCAAACATAGGCTACTTTTTGACGCAGGTGGAGCTGCGGGAAACAGCTTTATCCTATATATTTCTTTTCGCATTTCCCTCTATTGGATCCATATGTGACGTCGTGCCTTCATCAACGGCTGCCTTTCCCCGCTTCCCCGCGCCGCATCACCCCGAGGGCCATATATAAGCCTGCGCGCGTCCACCAGAAGGCCTGCTCGGATCATCTCGTCATCTCGAAGTTAAGTGGCTGGCTATTTCATAGCGGCTGTCTGACTGGATCTCGTGCCTACTTCGATCTCACGACCCCTATCTATATTTCTTCGTATATCCATAAGAGTCTAAACTTGTAAAGTAGAAATAATAAATATTGTGCTATTCGCTGAAACCTGGATTTATCTTCTCTCCTCACACATACCTTTAGTAGTAAATATTAACTACGTTATACATAGTCTAAGGGTTACTCGTAATATGGCGCAAAAATCAATCTGAAAAAGACAATGACACTGTCGTATTTTCTAAGAGGTAGATTCATACTTTTCCATAGGTGGAGATGTATGAACTTTTTTACTTTACAGTGAAATACTATACTACTTTTAAGATAATATATTATCTTGATAGAAATACCTATTTAATTAAACGTATATTATTTAAAGAGATATCCGCACGCCTAGTTGACGTCTTTGGAGACCCAAGAGTTGGCGCCTATTTTGGTCAGCGCATCAGCCTGGCCATAAAACTAGGAAACGTCGCCAGCCTCTTGGGTACCTTGCCATCATGCGACGACAGCAATCTGGGCTCAATATTTAATTTAATTTAAACATTTTCTTTTTATCGTTAATTTATAATTATTATGTATTAGAATTTCATATGTGAATAAAGTGTAAGTAAATATAACGTATATTAAACGTATTGTTTAATTTATAACTTTAGCTAAGATCAAAGTCTATGTAAGTTATAAAATTCACAGGCTAACACTGAATCATATTACAGATAGAGATGGCCAACGCGAATGAATACAAGAGGGAAGAAATGGAATAGATTGGGAAGAATAGGAAGAAATTAATTTGTTTCAATTTATTCCTAACCTAGATGGCCTAGCTGGGATGAAAGTCAAGATTTGGAGTTTTGATTTATTTTTATAATTATAAATTTAAAATCAAATTAATCATCATTCATACAATCAGTTTATTTTGGAAGCTAGATAATCTAATCGTGTTTAAGTATACGTGGGGTGCACTATAAGTTTCCGGAATGAATATGAAAAAATACTATTAAAGGTACAAAATTAATTTATTGTTTTTCAAAATAATCTCCCTTGAAGTCTATGCACTTTTTCATTCGATGAAACCAGTTTTGAAAACTTTTGTGCCACTCCTCTGTGGTGACCTCTGAAACGTGTTTTTCATACTCCTCGACAGCCTCTTCTGGTGATGAAAATCGTTGACCGCGTAATTGGTTCTTAATTTTTGGGAACAGAAAAAAGTCACAAGGTGCCAGGTCGGGACTGTATGCAGGATGACTCATGAGTTCTACATTTTTCGCCTTCAAAAAGTCGTTTGTCTGTCTGGCCGTGTGAGAACTATCATTGTCGTGGTGCAGGATGATACGGCGTTTACGGTTATTTTTACGGAGTTCGTCAATAACTTCCGGCAAACAAATGGTCGTGTACCAGTCACTATTCACTGTACGACGATTCTCTAAAGCAACAGTAGCCACGTGTCCAGTTTTATTAAAAAAAGAAGCAATCATCCGCTTAGATGCACTTTTCACGCGCGCCACTTTGGTTGGTTTCGGCTCATCTTGAAAGACCCATACGCTCGATTGCTGCTTTGTTTTGGGATCGTAGCAATAAATTCATGTTTTGTCACCTGTTACTATGTCCCACACCAAATTTGACGCACCTTCGTTGAATCTGGTAAGCATGGCACTGCACCAAGTGACGCGGTCCGTTTTTTGAGCCTCGGTCAAGTTGTGTGGGATCCACCGCGAGCACAGCTTTCTCACACCCAAATGTTTGTGTAGGATTAATTGTATTTGACTCATGCCTATTTCTAAGGATGCGCGAATTTCATGGTAGGTCACATGCCTGTCTGTTTCAATCATACGGCGCACAGCATTGATGTTTTTGTTGGTCACAGCGGTGGACGGCCGAGCATCGCGAGATTCGTCACTGAGATTGATACGGCCACGCTTGAATTCTGCAAACCAGCTATAAACAGTTGTCTTGCATGGTGCTTCATTGCCAAAAGCTGTTTCAAGCCGAGCGATGCTCTGTTGAGCTGTCAAATTACACTTAAAATCGTAGAAAATCATACTACGAAAATTTTCCCGAGTTAAATCCATGTTGATGCAGACACACAATTTTTTAAATGGCGCCACAAGGTAAATACAAAAGACAGTCAGATGAAACAAACTGCATTCTACAGCCAAAGAGTTCTATTTTCAAATGTTGCAATCAATTTTTAAATATTGTTTATGTAAGTGGCCAGTTCCGGAAACTTACAGTGCGCCCTATGTAGTACAGAATGCTTTTGATGCTATTAAGGGAAATTAATTGTCTGAAGATTAATTGATAATGAATCATTACCTATGTTATGACCAAAGATGATGATGGAATAAGAGAACTCTTATATATTTGGTCACTTCTTAGCGATTCAATGGTTTATAATATGAATATCATATCATAATAATATGAATTTAGTGTCCAAAGTTGTGTTGTTATAGAGTTATTTGTAATTTTGTATAGGTCTTTCTGGATAAGTCCTGAATTAAGACATGCACAGAATTGCACAGAGTATTCTCCACTTGCGCTTTGGAAGTGGTAGTAAACCGAATATAAGTAAATTGATGTCAATAAGTAATATTTATATTCTATACTAGCTGACCCGGCAAACTTCGTACCGTCTCTTTCAAATTCAAATTCTATAATTGCAATAGAAGGGTATGATACAGATGTTTAAATTACATAATAACGAACTTGCCTATCTAACCGTTGAAAACAGTATGAAAATTTTTTGAGTGAAGATAAAATCTACTTGCTACATACATAATTCGAAATGTAATCACATGAATTAATACGTTTCTATTTTTATATAATGTCAATGGAAAATAAAATAAACACATATTACAGTCACACAATCGTTTTCTACTCCGCTGCCAGGTAGTCATTTATTGAATGAAATAAGTTTTCCAATAACCATTTATTTAAATCCTTTTTAAATTGATTAAAGGGTAGTTCCTTAATATTATCTGGAAGTTTATTATACACATTCCATAACATTTTTTTTAACCTCTATGTTTTTGGAGTGACATCATAAACAAGCCGTTCCGTATTTCTAACACATCTCGGATATATATCCGAATATAATATTATCGCGCGCCTGTTTGAATATGTGGGTTCTGTTTAACAGAAATGCATCTTGCAATCTTGTATATACAGGCATGGTACAGGTAATACCTTTAACTCTTTAAAATAAGGCTTACATGATTGATATGGAGCAATACCATACATGGCGCGAATGCACCTTTTTGTGCTATGAATACTTTAATTATATTTGTACCATTTCCCCAAATCAAAAAACCATATCTATTAACGGAATCAACGTAGGCAAAATAGGAGATGAGGGCAGTATTTCTATTTGATACCCTCGTCAGTTTATACAAAGCGTAAAAGAAACTGTTTACTTTTTACAAACTTTGTCAATTTGTGTTTTCCAACTAAAAGAAGAATCTATATAAAAGCCCAAAAACTTAACACTATCTACTATTTCTAATGGCTGATTATTAAATTATAAGTAAAAAATATTATTATTCATTTCATTTATTTTATTATCTTAAATATAGATATATTCTACAATTTTATATATATAAAAATATTATAAAAAACATCTATATTTAGCAGACCGACGGCAGCGGAGATGTGCTCAAGCTACCGGCAGTAGGGTTCACAGAGTGAGGAACCTCCTGACAATGCGGGCCGTGTCGAGGATAACCGCCTTCTGTATCCGACCCCTGATCCAACCATCAAGCGAGAGTCTAGAGAGGTGTTGGTTTAGACTCATCGCTATTAGACCGTTCGCAGATACGATTATCGGCACAATAATCGTCGTATCGACATTCCACATGGCGGTAATCTCGTGGGCTAAGTCCAGATATTTACTAAGTTTATCTTTCTCAGCCTTAACGAGATTCTAGTCGTGCGGGATGGCGACATCGATAAGCACTGCGCGGCGCTGGGATCGATCGACTAACACGATGTCAGGCTTATTGGCGACAATAGTCCTGTCCGTGATGATAGATCGATCCCAGTAGAGCAAAGCACGACCATTTTCGAGAACTGGCGCAGGTAAGTATTGGTAGTATGGCACCTCAGAATCGAGTAGGCCGTATCGAAGAGCAAGTTGCTGGTGGATGATCTTGTCTACTTGGTTATGTCTGTGTAAGTACTCGCCGTTAGCAAGATAAGAACAACCAGAAATAACATGTCGGAGAGATTCTCCGGGACGGTGGCATGCCCGACATATGTCGACCGTACCGTCCTTTATGATGTATTTCCGGTAGTTATTAGTCTTAATAACTTCGTCTGCAATCGCACAGGCAAAACCCTCGGTTTCCCCAAAAAGGTCACCGAAGCAAGCAGATCTACATCAGGCCCTGTCAGAGCCCGGTATTATTATTATTAAATTTATGAATTTTGTTTTATTCAGATTAATTAGCAGATTATTATTAATAAGCCAATTATTTATGAATGTCAAATTATTAACAATGTCAGCTGAATGTTGTTCTAGAGTCTTATTTTTATCAGTTGCCACAACTGAGATATCATCGGCAAAAAGGATAACTTTTTGTTTGATTAATTCAGGCAGATCATTGATATACACAAGGAACAGCAGCGGACCCAGGACGCTCCCTTGTGGGACGCCGAACTTATTTTGTCTAAAGTCAGATCTATGTGTTACCAATTCATCATTAGAGTTTACCTTCGCGATTTCTACACTTAATCCTGTCTGTCAGGTACGTTTTGAACCAATGTAATGCTGGTCCCCTAATTCCGTTGCATTCTAACTTATTTAAAAGCCGATCATGTTCCACAAGATCAAAAGCTTTGGTCATGTCAAGGCACGTAACTGTTGTATAATTATTTTCATTCAGGCTATGCAAAACACAATTAACAAGTTCAAACACCGCATGACTAGTAGATTTTCCTTTTTGGAAGCCAAATTGCATATTACTAATTACATTGTACTTGTTTGCAAATACAGAATTTATTGCAATAAGCTACTTGACTGTATTCATACTTGGTTAATATTGATAAACTAAACAAAATATACACTAAAAAGAAATCGATTTTGAAAACAACAAAAAAATTGGTTGTTAAATAAGGCATTAATTCGATTTTAAAGTTTTGTCTAAAAGAAAAGTGGGAGCGTGGTGGGAACGTCTTGCTATCTCTTTTGTACGCATGAAACCGAGTGGCAGTGACGTCACAGCTCACATAGTGCATCCTTTTCTTGTTTTTTGACAGTTTCCCCTTCCACCGAATTTCAAAGGCTTATAACTTATTTATTTTTGAATGGATTACAAAAATTCTTTCCTAATTCTGTTTCTGCAAATAAAAATATTGATATGAAAGAGAAAAGACAAATTTGTAGAATACCCAATTGCAAAAAAATTATTCGGTTCCGTTTTATCACCTTTTTTTGTGCAATGGCTTTACCACTGAAATTTTAAGTTTTTCCGGAAAAGTTCCACTATCTAATGACAGATTGATAAGATACGTCGGTACTTGGCATAGATATTCCCTACATTTTTTTTATAACTTGAGTACAAACAGAATGGTGTCCTTCAGATTTGGTATTTTTTAAAGTCATAATTAAGTTATTTACAAAATCCTCATTAACAGGTGTCAAGTAAATAGAATTTTCAAGCCGATCTTTGAGATAGAAGTTATTATGCATTAGCCTTATTAGTGTAATCAATGAAATAATTGTTCATTACAGTAGCAATGTCAGCAGAATTTGTTAGTTCATTATTGTCTTTAATTATTTTTTCAATTGGCTAGTAAATTTTTTCATGAAAATGTCTAATTCGTAAACCATTTCGAGGAATAGGCTTAGGGAACAGATTACATTAATTAGATCTTTAGATAAACAAGTATTTTTTAAGAAAATCGCAGAAAACCCAATGACTTTCATTTTTTAGCAAGGTTGACGTATGACGTAGCCGGATAACTTCCGGCTATTCACATTTAATTTTTTAGGTTGGCAGCACAGCGTAGTGAATAAATATTTTTTGTTTGGTAGCGCTAACTAAGCGCTTCAAATGTCATCTCTGTTCAAGCAAACATTACCTAATTACATTTATTCATACATTTTATTGAAGAAGCGGTGTCCAATTATTGAAAAATCAGATGTAAACGGATGGAGAGACTGCAGTAAAGTCCAATAAACAGGCCAATATGCAATAGATACGAGAAATGGGGTACCTAAATATTTGGCGATTGTAAACAAACAAGAAACCAACTCGCGGCCCGCGGTCCATCTTGACTTTGACATTTGACACTGACATATATATTTTTTAATACCTTAGTAATTTTTGCTTTCTTGCAGTTCGAAATGGCCATTATAGCTGCGTGACGTCATCACTATAAAATCTTTAAAATTAAATAACAAAATAAATATAATTTTAAGAATTTTTTCGTTTAAATTGTATCTTCGAAATAGTCTATTCTATCAATAAAATATATAATATACACAATTTATTTTTTAGTTGACTAGCCAATTAAGTTAGTGGTAGAATTTGGTGCACCACCTTCACTCTTTATTATAGTCCATGTTGCCTTACATTTGTTTTTAATGCGTAATACATATTTCTTATTAACTAGCTTTTTAGCCATTAATGTACATTTTTTAAATGTCTTCGTATATTTTTTATAATTATCGCTGTTTAGTTTACTTCTGTTTTTGTAATATCTAAAGCGAAGATCTCTTTTAGTATTGCAACTCTTTTTAAGACCTTTCGTCATCCAGTTTAATTGAAGAGAGCAATGTTATTTAATTTTTCTTTTAATAATGGAAACGACAATGAGTATATGAGACAAAATAAATCGTGAAATGTATCAAATGCTGAGTTTACGTCATTATTGTTACATACGTCATTAAATGATAAGCTGCTAAGATATTGCTTGAATCTGTTTATGTTCCGCCCGCTATAATATCTCTTAAATGAGAAGACAGACTGGGGCATAGTTTGTTTATTCTTTATAAAAAAAAAAACCAAATTTGTGCGGTATTATGGTCCGATAAATAAAGTGGTAGTACCACAGACATATAAGACGTAAACAGACGGAAGGTATGCTATTACTTAGCGTAGCACAAACACACACATGCAAAACTATGCAGCCTGGGCTGTAACTAGTCTAGGGTAAGTTGTTTACGATAATGCTTCCCATGATTTCAAAGAATGTATGAATGTTGTGTGGAGTGCATGATCTGAGATCATTTATACGGTATTCTACTCTATTATTTTTAGTGTTCACCGATCTAACAACGCAGATTACAAAATGGCGTCACAGCCAAAAATTGCCACGCGTAGCTTAATATCTACGTGTGAGTGAATGTTGCTACAGGTGTAAAAAAGAGATATCGCCATATAGATCCGAATACGTGAGAAAAGGACAACAACAATTACTTGCTACATAAGTATAACTATTAACTTATGTTCCGTCTGTGTACGTCTTATATGTCTGTGGGTAGTACAAATCCTGTCGCATTTTTGACGTTACCTTTATTTAAATCAATACATGACTTATCTCTTGTCGGTTCAGAGATATAGCAGGTGAGATTGAATTGCCTTAGTATATCTTTTAGTCGCACTGGATAATTGTTTTCGTCCAGAGGGTTTATGTTTAAATCACCTGTCACAATTATTTTCTTTCTAGAATATCTACGTAAACATTTATATAGAAAAAACTCCAATTTGGACAAAAAAACCTCCAAGTATTTTTTTGGGTAGTAGGAATTCTGTACATACATAATATTATTGTATTACATTTATTTAGAATTATTTTTAAACCTTTTAAACCTTCCCTGAACTTTCAGAAATAATTCAAAACCAAAAATAGCCAAATCGGTCCATCCGTTCTCGAGTTTTAGTGAGACTAACGAACAGCAATTGATTTATATATATATAACTAGCAGCTCGCCCCGACTCCGACTTCGCCCGGGTTATACAAAGTATGTAGTAAGTTAAATTAAAGATAAACACTTCATTAAGCATCTCTTTCAAAACCGGCTACATAGATCTTTCTGACGCCGAGTAGTTCCTAATAACCTGTGAATACTGTACGAATGTATTTCCAAAGAAGATTGTGAAAAGATCGTCATAGAGCCATCAAGATCAATTTTTCAGGGGAATTAAATGTGATATTTTTTTTTAAATTAATTGGCTGATCCTAAAAATCTGATGTCTTTTCGGATAAAAAGGAACCTTATTCTTACCAACAGAAAAATAATTAAGCGTATCAATAATTGTCATAATAAAATTCAATAAAGTGAACATAATATGGTTATTTGCTCTTTACTTTCAGCCCTATTCAGCGCCATTCAGCTCTATTCAGATTTTAGAAAAGTGTGTAGAGTTCAAAGAAATAAGAGTTTTTCATTAAAAAATAAAATACTTGTTTAAAAAAATTAATTATTACACTGAAGAGCGTCGTACGAATGTGCGTGTCGACTTTTAGCGGGCGGGAAGCTGAGAAAAGCAGTTCGGCGCTGTATTTTATTTTCCATATGTTTTTGGAATACAATAACTTTCATATTTTGCAGTCGGATATAAGTATCACCGGAAATGAGATATATTTATTTGTAGCTGGTAACACTCATCAACCCTACTAATCGCAATTTTTGGCACGTCACTCGCAGCGCCGCGTCATCATGTCTCCGTGTCTGCTTTTATCACTGGGGAATTAATTGTTCAACATTATCATACCTTATCGACACGTTTTTATGTGGACAATAAATTTAAGACGGTTTTGAGATAGATCTTTAAGATGGAACTCTTGAGGCAAGTGTCAAACACCCAATTTTTGTTTCCCGTGGCGGCAGTGGCTGTTGTTTTAGTATGCGCAGCGCTAGTATTTGTGTTCGGGTTCCATTCTGCGGAACAGCCACAATTTGATAAGCTGCCACTGGTTTTGGATGATAGGAAATCATCAAACAAGAAGAGGAAAGCCAAGGACAAGGTTAGTGAACAATACGATATTCCCGCTCACTCACTAGCTGCGGTGCGCTAATTTTATTTTTAACCTTAGCATATGCTCGTTGTTTAACCGGGAATATAAGAGCTGTCACTGAAACAACATCCTTACTGATATTTGGACACAATATTCTTAAACTGTCTTCATGTCTGAAGACTGCCCAAGGGGTATAAATCCAAAGACTAGTAGACTAAGCATATACAAACACCACATTTACTTTCCATGCTATCTTATTTGTAATCTTTTCGTTGTAAAAGAGTATTAAAAATGCCAAATCAGCAATATTATTAACTTTGCTTTTCACCTGACATTCAAAAGTTTTTAACAAGTATGCAATAATTGTAGTAAAAAAACAAAACTTCTGTTATTATTTACTAATCATGTTTATTTACAATTCTTATTACAGAAATCTTCACCCAACCGCACAACAAATGAAGATTCAAAGGCAAAGTCTGACAACTCTAAGAAATCTCCCACTAAGGAGAAAAAGGAAGAGAAATTGAAAGAAGCTGACAAGCCGAAACCAAAGGAGCGGCCCGTGGAGAAACCTGCCAAGAAGGAGTCTAAGGAAGACAAGGAAGCTAAGAAGGGAAAGAAAAAGACTGCTGTAGATCAAGAAAAACCTGCTGATTTTGATGAGGGTGTGTGGGAGGAGGTGCCAAAGAAGAGTGACAAGAAGAAGGTAGACTTTTACTTGACATTTCTAAATGAACTTTTGCTCAAAAATGTTCTCGATGTTATGTGTGAAAACAAAATCATATGCTCTCTGGAAGTTTTACAATAGCCAACAAGTTTACCAGAAATAACAAGTATCACTAAACTATATGTTTTATATGACATTTTGTATCTGAAATTTAAAAGTAGTAAATAATTTTAACAATAAGATAAATAATTTTGACCATCACAATCCATTTTGCATACTTAACATACAAAGTCTTTCAACATCTGCGATAGATATTTTAACTCCAAAAATGAAATTGACAATACAAAAATGCCTAATCTATTAATGCCTTGTAACTTTAGCAACAATTTATTCAAAAACATTAGTGTGTTCTTTAAAAACAGATTGGACAATTTTTCAATTTTCCACACTTCCACACTTATAAATAAATAAATGCTCTAGAATGCCGTACTACAAATCAAAAATGTGTTGATTAAATATTTTACAGCACACCTTTGAGTTTTTTCCAACCCTTTTGGTGAATTTGATAAATATCAATATCTTGCAATAAATCCAAAGCTTATAAGATGTGTTCCTTGGGTTTTTTCACAATAGATTTATCTAATTTGAAAGGTAAAGACTCCAGAGGAAAGTCAAAAGAAGAAAGAGAGTCCTGCCAAAAAAAACAAGAAGACTAAGGATGCGGATGTGGAAGCGGCCCGGCCGCTCCAGGAGGAAGCCCCTGAGGAGACCATCCGGGTGATCAGTGCTGAGGGCCCCGAGGTTGATGAGGAAGCTGCTGCGGCTTTGCAGGCACAGATTGAGGAGGTCCAACGTGTGCTCAAAGAGGTTAGTTCTGTCATATTTATTTATTAAAACTTAATCATTACAAGTAAAAAAAAAATACTTCTAACAATTATTAAACAACCATTGGAAGAAACAGATATATATGTGGGTATATATCTGTAATAATGTATAATTGTAAATATATTGAACCTTTTTGGTAAAAAAATCATTTGTGGATATTTATTTATTTCTGAATGTGTCCAATCAACATTTTTGTTACAGTTAATATTTACAACTAGGAGCTCGTCCCAACTTCGTCCGGGCCTATAGCCTTCCTCGATAATGGAAATCCTATCCAACACTGAAATCATTTTTTTAAATCGGACCAATAGTTTCTGAGATTAACGTGTTCAAACAAACAAACTCTTCAGTTTTATAATATTAGTATAGAAGTATAGATTGCCCAAAGTATAAGTAAAGACTTATAAAACTTGTTATCAGGCCGAGCGCCGCGAGCAAGCAGCATTGGGCGGCGGCGACGAGGACGATGCAGCGGAAGTGGAAGAACTGACTGATGTCAAGGATCTCAGGAGCAACAAGAAGAAGGAGAACAAGGAGAAACAGAAGAAAAAGGCTAATGAGGTAACATTGAAAGACATTATTTATTTGTTTGAAAAACATATCTTAAAGTTTATGTACATCTGGTACAGGACCATTCAGAGTTTCCCCACTCTGGTACCCTGGTTTGATTGTGCTAGACTCACGAACTGTTGGTGACTGCTTTTAGAGTAAGGTCTGGCCATGTTCCAGTAAACAAGTTTTATCTTTTAATGAAAAGGACACATACAGATGCTTGCAATTTTTGTGAGAGAGCAGAAGATTTAATTCATATTTTGCTGGAATGTGGTCAGTATGCCGAGCTCAGGGGTCGTATTCTGGATGGCGTTCCTCTTGACAATGGCGGTCTCAATGTTACATTGAGTTCGCCTTTGTCGGGTGGAGCCAAGTCCATTTATGCTTTCTGGACAGCGGCCATGGCTAAAAGATAAGCTTGCTTCACCTTTGACTTTCCCCATGAGGCTGGCATAGTCACAATGTGTGACTGAAGCCTCACAAAAAAAAAGAGATTAAAAAAAAAAAAAGTTTATGTATTGGGATTTAAAACAACAAAATCTTATTTGTGTTGCTCTGAATAAGGTTGTATTTCGTTAGGTACAAACATTTATATAACTAACAAGTGCAGTTATGCAATACAGAACTTCTTACCTTTAGTTATGTAATGTCAGCCTTAGGCAAATTTTGAGTAATCGTCATTGTAATATTATCAATTTTTTTTCAAATAATTTTGTTGTATTATAGGAGCACACAGATCTTTGTGGCAAACAGTCTAGTTGACTATGCCAGTTTAGTAGGTAAACTCAAGGTAGTATAAACAGAATAAATTATAGGTTGGGGACCCAGATTTTTCACAAAGGCGAGTCCAATGTAACTTTCAGCTCAAAGCTATCAATTAAGAAAATAATAATGTAAAATATTTTTTTAATTTCCCATGACTGACCATGACCGACACTGACACTGATGAATGACCTTGAATTGTTAAAGACTGGTGCTGCCTCTAAAGTATCTGCCCAACCTGAGGCTGCAGACAATTCGGACTCCTCTGAGAAACAAGACGAGAAACCAAATGCGCCAGCCTTCGATGAACTAGGAGGTAAATCTATAATAATACTATCTATGTTAAAAATTTAAACAATCAAGTGCAGTGATATACATGCATCAGCTAATGCTGCTAGTGTATAATCATATAATATCTAACTGCAATTGCATCTGATTACCATGTACTAAATAATCCTTGGCCCATAAAAAGATGAAGAGAATGTTCGAGGATTTGAAAAAATATTTCTACATAAGTATAGCCTAATTTTTGGAGAAGGTTGTAGGATAGTATAAACACTGCTGTTTATCCATATCAATCATCTGATTCAGAAAGCACATTATCTGGTGGTTATACGAGAAACTAAAGGCGGAAGCCTTGGACGACTCGGTCTCTGCTTTGGATATCTCTTGAGATTTTCCAGAAATCGAACACCGGGATATATAGGGTCGATTGACCGTGTAACCTACTGAATATGATGATGATTCAAAAGGCAGGAGCACCATCTTTTTTTCATGTAAGTGTAACTTACACTAACATACATAACAATTTACAAAAATAATAAATAAAAATAATATAATTTCACATACTTATTATATTATGATGTATATGTATAATTAGTGTTGTAGTTATAATTTAATTTCCTATAAATGTTTAATCATGAGCCTATGTTATTTCAGACACCTGGACGGACGCGAAGGTGTCCAAGAAGAGCAAGAAGAAGGCCCGCAAAGACCAGTGAGAGGTAAGTGGCGGTCTGCGGGCCTTTGCTCGCTAGCTCAATGCCGTTCACATTGCTGGAACCGCACATCCACGGACTGTTACCCACTACAACGCTACCTAACATCAGACAACATTCTCCTAACTTCCAAATTGACTAGTTTACACGTTTACTTACTTTCAGGGTCGTAGTTCTACAGGGTGTGGAAGTCGTTCGTTAAATTACGTCCATGTTTTTAGTTGCATATTTTATTTTATATCTAGCTCATGTTGACTTGTTTCTTAATAATTTAATTATTGTTTACTATAATGCATAATATGTTTTGTTTTGTATGGATTATAACAGAGTCATAGTTTAAAGTTCGGAGAACATTTAGTGACTTTTGGGAATCTGCAATATGTTTGACAGCTTTCTTGTTGTGAAGAAAGTTGATGTCATATAATTGTGAATTACATAATAAATTGTAAGTTATAAGTTGTATTACATTAGGTAGCTTAACCCTATACTGTAGCTGTGTAAGACTAGGAACCATTAACATTCGAGATATTCTGGTGCTTGTAGTGTATAAGTCTTGTCTCCTTCCATTCCATTTATGTGCATTTTATCCTAGTCTCACTAACATAACCGGTGACTATTATACATTCAAAACGTCTAATACAATTATTAGGTTATGTTTAATTATGGATGTTTGAATTACCAAGGCAAATTTGTAACGAGACCTGAATTTGGACCAATAGACTAAATTGTGCAATACATGCGTACATCGCCATCCCATTGTAATGTTGCATGCCTTTGGTTTGTTTTCTCCTTACTATTTCTATTGTATTTACAGATTGTGATTTCCGTCCGTGAAACTAGCATTCCCGGTACATATTCTCTCGTTTCCTAGTTAGCTTAAATCGCACATATCTTTGTTCCTGACGTGATAGCTATAATATTATTATATCCATACTCTCATCGATAGTCGCTATGTTAGGAAGCAGACTTACTATTTTATTGCAGATTCCTATTTTGTATACCTAGTTTTAAGAATAAAAGTTTATGATAGTACCGACATTTAACGATATTTTGAAATTCTAAATATCTTTGAATGCAGATAATTTATGATTGTCTTATAGTATAAGAGTGAGAGCATCATCTTTGCTCCTATTGACAGATACGAAATCAAAAAGAAACTTCAATACCTTATTGATACGGATGATATTTATTTATCGGCTGTGCAATATTTTACATACATTTTACATAGAAAATATTGTCAGAGAAAACCACTACCTATCTTCGAAATATTGTAAAAAGTCTTAGCTCTCAATGATTCATTTTCGTCTATGCATGCATCTTATACAATCTTGATATTTTGACATATACCATGTGATATATCATTAGGGTCACTCGATTTTGTATCAAAAGGGTCGTCTCTACGGACATTTTGTTTTGTTGCATATCTATTTCTAATGAGAGTTATCCTAGAGATTCAAATATTTATTTTTTCAGTTATGTTTCCATTTATGTGTTCTCTTAATTTATTTCCAGTACTTAGGGCCTAATTTTTTATAAGAATTTATCATCTAGTTGATCTAAGATGAATAAAATTCATATATCGATATAGGTACGTTAGATGTAAACTTGATATTTTTGGCTTGATTTTTAGTAGTAGAGATCGGGCGCCGCGGCCGCCATCCGGCTATGTTGCCAACCGTACCGTACATTGTATCTTGAGAATGTTATTGTTTTATAGGCTCTAAATATAATGTGTAATATAATTATTTTTTTAAAATCAATAAAGAGTGATATTAATTAAGTCTTCTAATTTACAATCCTGCATTCATAATTAAATTCAAATTTCATTAAGTATCAACTGACTATAATCTAGTTAATGAATAAATCGAACTATCAACATATGGACCGAGTAAACCGTCTGAAATAAAAAGTAATTATTATACTCTATTTACTAAGTAAAGTACCTATCATTAAGTAAAGATTTGTGGATTTTACTGAAGTGATTTTGACAATTGGTTCAGTTACTGTATGAACATGGTCTCAATGGAATACAGGGAATGCATTCAAGAATTACTTAATGCATAATCTAACATTAGATTGGTTGTATATGTCACCGGAAAATAACAAAAATCTTAAGCTGATCAATTTACGAGTTATTGATCAATTTTCGGAAAATAATAAACTGCAGTTGATATTTATTATTTAAAGCATGTATTTCAGTTAAATGATTAATTTACGGCGATTGATTAATTTACTCACGAAAATATATTTGATATGAATTAAATTTTAAATTTAGGGTTTCTGATCCAATGGTCAAACCCTAAAATTAAATTTAATGTATTCTTATATGTACCCATACAACTAGCTCAATAAGTACAATCAGTCTGAATAGCTACTTTATATTTAATTTTTGGGTATGACCATAGGATCAAAAATTTAATTTATATCGCCCACTCAGACTGATTGAGCTAGTTATATTTAAAGAAATGAATAATAAATAACTGAGCTGTATCTATTGTTTTATAAAATATTTTCCTTCATATTAATTACAAACATCAACATCGGTCCAGTTGTTTGGCCGTGAAAGCGTAACACACAAACAAAACGACTTTCGTACTTATAATATTAGTATGGATATAGATTTAGTTTATGTGAACTTTCACATGACTATAAAATATAAATATTAAAATAACAGATGTAAATGTTTGTTTACTCTGAAAAAACACTTGCCAAATGCTTACAACCAATGTCATAAACCAATCAGCAGTGTATTATTTGACGGGCGACAGTGTACCGTAAAATAGTACGCAGAGCAACGATTGGCCCATTCGTGTATGATTTTACTTGCGGGTAAATCGTTAATTAGTAAATTCCTGCTAGGCACCGTAAGTTGATCAATTAGCTGAAATTTATTTTGGTTAATAATACATTTCAGCTGCAGTTTATTATTTTCCGAAAGTTGATCAACTAAAACCTAAATTGATCAACTTACGATTCTTGATTCCGGTGATATATACCGCCTAATTATACGGATAAAACATTTTAACTATGTCTATCCCTTTCTCTCTTGTTGATTTTTAATGTGAGAGAATGAGGCATAATTAAGTATGTACGTCACTTGGTAGAAATAAAGGGATATTAAAACACGAATTTGATAATATTAGTTTAATAATATAAATATCAAATAGAAGTTATAAAAGACGAGATGAAAATTTGTATACTTACAACAATTTTATCGTAATTAACTCATAATTAATTAATGCACGGGTGACATAAGCTAGTTGTATTATCAGTCGTTTAAAATTAGTGGATTTTTGGTTACATAAGGCACACGAATTTAATAATATCTTGCCTGTAAAATAGGGTTATTTTAGTTACATACCTATTCTGCTTTTATACCTATCCGTTATTTTACAGAATGATCATAAATAATTTAGATACATTTACTAGTGACAGGTCAAAGAATAATGTAAAATAGAATACATTTATATTTTGGTAACTTTAATTTACTAAATTCCAAGTTCACATAATTTTTTTTTGCATTTGACGATCTTGCCAAGTCAATTTTCTTTGTCTAAGCATGTTTCCTAGTTGCGTCCTTAGCTTACATTTCGGAACCTAGAATATACTGTAAGTCATAGTCCTTGATTTGAAGGCACTGGTTACTTATTACAATGGAGCCTGCCGTCTGATCTCCGTAACTATTTTTTTACAGGGAAACCAGACCAACAGAAACATGACCCGAGGTGTGAGTGACCAACATTGTTTGATTTTCTTTCAGCTGTTCAGATTGTTTTAGGCTTAAAGGCATATAGTATAGGAACATATGCATAGCCCACAAGGGCTGGACTGAACAGAGAAAAGTCAACCTAGTTACGTTCTTTTGCAAAACCGCCGCCGCCGCTTTATTTCAAGTTCATTAAAAGTTACTTTGGCGGAAGTATGCCTACCTATATTTTTTAAACCCAATAGCAAACATTGCCACCCAATAAAAACTGTTAGAAAATGGTGGTATACAACAAGAAAATCTGTAGAGTGTGGAAACGCACAAAATTGATTTTAAGTGGATATC
Source organism: Euzophera pinguis (assembly GCA_947363495.1). Classification (NCBI taxonomy): domain Eukaryota; kingdom Metazoa; phylum Arthropoda; class Insecta; order Lepidoptera; family Pyralidae; genus Euzophera; species Euzophera pinguis. Next base: position 10,783,148 of record OX376163.1, read on the forward strand.
AATTTAAGCGATTTTGTCTTGCTGTGAATGTTTGAGAGCAACATTACAACTCGGAATCGCTCTTGGCGCCAGACTTGACGTTAGACTTGCGTTGTGCGGGCGCCGCGCTCTTGCTCCGAGTTTTCCGGCGGCCTTTTTTCTTCGTCTTCTTCGGTTTGCCTCCAGCCTGCGCCAACGCCGCCGCCGTCTGCTTTGAAGACTTCGATTCCACTTCTATCTTGAGACGAGCAAACATGTCATAGTTCGTTATTGCGCACATCTTACCTGGAATTCGCAAGAGTTTGATCGCTTTAATACTGAGGCCTATGCTCAATACTGATAATTGTCGTTCACGGTGATCATGGATTTATACAGTGATTAACTTTGGTGGTACTTATGTGTAAAATGTGAAATTATGTGGGTTTTATTTGTTACTTGAGTTACATTTAGGCACTGCACATGAAACCATAATTATGCGCTTCTTCTGAACACTTTTTTAACACTTACGACTAGATACTTTGTTTATAATTTAAATATTTGTTTTTGACAAGAAATCCGTAAGGCTGCTATGGGACATTATTGTGTATATGAAATGGTCTCGCTCTGTATCTCATTCTAACAAACGGATATCCTATATATTTCTCTTTCGCATATCCCGTCTATTGGATCCATAGTCTAAGATAGGTACTTACCGTTGCAGAATTCTTCGCCGCATTCAGCGCATGTCAAGATTCTGGTTTCAGTAACACCTGCGCGGTTTTTAGTTTTCCTAATCATTGGATTTTTCGTCATTTCCCTTTTGTCTCGTGCCCTAGTTCGTATTTCTGCTTTTCTCAACTCTATTAATCTAGAAGAAAAAAGTGTTTCAGTATTTCGTAAAAATGCACCTAGTATATATTTGTAAATATAAAAGGTAAAGTATCTATTTACATATAATATATTAGTTAATAGTTACCTGTTAAAAAATTCCTCATCAAGTTTAGATTTTGGCCTGACTGAAGTGAGCATTTTCCACTCTATGGGAACAGTGCATAGTTCTTCAAATTTTAGATCTCTCATTTCTACAGGTATCGGATCCATAAATGTAAAGTGTTTTTCTTCGTACCCGCGCGTCCCTAATTTCTCGTAAGCCCGAATTTCCTTTTTTGAAGTCTTCGTTTTTAGATCTTCAGGTTTGTCCTTTATTTTGACATCTTCGGGTTTCACCTATTTTGTTACATAAAATCGTGCATAAATATCCTATGAGACATAATAGATATGTACTTAAACGATTTACCTTTTCTGGTCTTGTCTTGAAATCTGGCACTTTGTCCATAACTGCTCTATATTCTTCGGCTGTATTAATAATAGTTTTAGACAAGTCCAGTATAGGCGCTTCATCTTTCTTTTTATCGAAAATATCATCAGCCATTTTGATGCACGTCTAAACAGACCGCTCTCTAAACGAGACTTCGGAATTTATCGACATAACTGTAGCGACTCATTTCATAGAAACTGTTGGATCGATAAACTTCAGACTGAAGTATTAACCTAAATTCAACTACATGTTGCACCTTATGATTATTGCGTGCATTCCTGACATTTATTACTGCAATAAACATACAATATTAGCCTATGCTCCATTCAATACTTTGTTTTTACAATTAGATTTTCCTGGTCCTCATTTTTTTCTAAATAGTCTCTTTTTGCCGTATTAATTTGATCAATAATTTTTTTTCTATTTTCTGTATCAAATATATTTGATTTAGTATTCCTTTCACTGATATCATCTATCCACAACTTCTTGTTACCATATTTATCATTTATAAATTTTTGAGATAAGGTTATTCTCTTCGTAGGTGATGTCTTTGGAGACCTTTTCATTTCTAATTCATTGTTATTTATTGATAGCTGAGGTATTTGACTCGTTTCAAGAGTTTGCTCTGCCAACTCTGTGAAATTATTTTTCGATAAATCTTGACTAGATCTTTTATTTTTCCAATACGATTGACTCAATGAATTCCTTTGTTTACTCACAGATTCTGAAACCTTTTCTGTTCTAAGGGGAGGACTAGGAGATCGACTATCATCGCTCGACTGTGACAAATACTGTCGTGCTTGTGGACGGTATTTTTGTCTCATTTTTCTTTTTTGGCTATAAAATGGATCTTTTTCACTTTGTTTTTTGTACTGAGCAACTGGTCTATTCACTCCCCATTTGGGTCGGTTGTCTAAATCTTTTTTATACCTTTCTTCAGACCGGAAACGTCGGTCTTTTTTCATGGTGTTATGATGATTTTCGTGTGGTGCATTTTCGTCAATATTTGGGTAGTCCTTATCTATATTTCTTTCAAGGTCCTCCGTAACTACTGTTTTGTCAATAGTAAAGTTATTTAGAATTGGTTCTGTTTGAGTCGCAACATCTTTTGATTTCCCTGCACGATATTTTCGTGGAGTTAAAATTTTTCCAATGTCTGAAAGTTCGTTTATGTTATTGATAGAATTTAAAGATACTCCATATACGTTATTTGTAAGATTTTGAGGTACTAAAACTGCCAATTGTATACTATTTGGTTGACCACTGACCATTTCTCCATTTCCATTAATACCTATAGGTACAATACTGAATTGATTATCACTAAGTGCTAAAGGCGGTACACTATGAATAAATAAATTCACATTTCCTGGTCCCACGGATCTAGGAGAATTAAACTCGGTCGTTTGATGGGATTCACAATCTTTCTTTTGACTTTTTGCTGAGTGTACGTCATATGTTCTATGAGTTTTTGTAGGACTCATGCTGTCATTATCATGAGAAGAAATACTGTTTACATATAATTCTTCGCTTACTTTATTATCAGTACTAACATTATTGCTAATATTTGTAGTCATGTTTTGCCTATGTGATATAAATCGTTTTTCTTTGTCTAACCTGGCTTTTTTTTCAGCCTCTTCAAGGGCCTTTTTAAGGGCTTCCAACTTTCTTTGCTCTAATATTTGCTTTTCCTCACTTTTTCGTTTTTCCTCTTCAACTCTCATCCTATCTTCTTCTTGCTGTCGTTGTATTCTAAGTTCTTCTAATCTTTCCTCTCTCAGTCTTCTCTCTCTTTCTTCTTGGCGCTGCTTTTCGCGGTCTTCCAATTGACTTAGTATGGCAGATTGCAGTTCTAGTGCTTTTATTCTTTTATTTTCACGTTGCGCTTTAATTTCAGGTTCTAAAGGAACATTTTGTCCTCTTAAAAATGTTCTGCAACAAAAAGTATTACGTATAGGTACAAAACTAGTCGCAAAGCTGGCATAACTTTTGCAATATAATCTAGCTTTACCTTCCCTCGTCGCTGCCATTACACGAAGATCTATCGCACTCGAAGGCAGAATTTGGGGAACTTGTTTGGTCAATAACTAGAACTTCTGCTGTTTTTTCGATCATGTTTAGGCCCCGCTCCACCCACGATGGAGTGCCTTTTTTCTGAGCCTGCATCTGTGTTCAATAAAAAGGTTGAAAATGCGCATATTTTTAAAGGTAGTGACGTCAATAGGATATAGACTATAAAGAAAGTGACATAAGATATCATTCAATAATTCACCTGCGGTAGTCTGGCATTTGGGCCTGTGGGCTCCCATAGCCTCCCGGTGGCTACGCCCCGGTCTCCCCACCGCGGACGGCCCTCTTCAGCTGTGGATCCTCTAGGGCTGCGCGCCGACCACGCGCCGTCAGCGGTGCCGGTACGGCTACTTGACTCCGGATTTCTAGACAAGAAAATGCATGTTTTAAATAGTTTTTCATGATATCTTCTTATAGTCACTTACAGTTAAGAAATCTGGAACGGCCGGCAGCCCTAAATTGAATGGTTTGTGGTCAAGACTTTTCATGATACTAACAGGTGTAGTGACTTAACGTAAAGAAGCACAAATTGAAAATACCTGTTATCCTTTTTCGTTTGTTGCCACGCGACCACAGATTTGCGATCACTGCCGACATCAACATCATGCAATGAATTATGACATCTATTCATATGGTTGACGGTTTCACTGCCGTATCCTGAGGTGTCCCCTTCCGCGTCCTCGTCGTAAAACGCGAACCGCTTAGTCGGTGAAATATTTCTATTTATAACGCTGGACCTTCTCTCTTCTTTGCTGTTTCTCTCTGTGTCCAAATGGTGGATTGGAGGCAAACTAGGGCTTCGCTGCCTCTGAATCGGCTCTTGATATTCATAGGAGGACTGCTTGTGCAGTTCCAGCGTGCTCGCGAACTGGTTCCGCACTTGCGGACGATTGGTGTACCGTTCTCCAGTGCCCCATGGGAGGTAAAGATGTGACATCTCCTCTGAAAAAAAAGACGTACTTATGTAACCTAATTGATTAATACTTAATACGTTACAACGTGACACTGCTTTTGTAAGCCAAACAATTTATTTCGAATACGAAAGTAAGCTACAAGCACCTTCCATGACAACAGCCGTCAAAGAATTAACCACAATAGATCGAGAGAAAAAAGAGTTCCCCTTTTTTGTACGAAGGGGTTTTGAGTTTTGTCGATAACGCATGCATGAAAAGCTGTTAGTCACCTATGTTATGTCCCCCTTTCTTTTTATAGTTTTAAATATACCACTTAAGTTAGGAATATATTGGCAATCTAAGTCATCAGTAAGTGGTGGGTGGGTTGGGTACGTAAATTTGTTTGGTAGGAAGTATTGTATTGATTTTTATTTTTCTAAAAGGAACATCTAATATTTCATGATGCTTCTTCAAAAACTGACACCAGGGTGTACATGGTCGAGGCCATGTTACCCACTCGATATAAATAAATAAATCCCCTACCAATAAGATTAACATAGGTATCTAATATATTTGTAATGTTTTATTTTATTTAAACCAGTCACTCAGGTAGCACCTACTAAAATTAAATGGTAACAATGCACTTTTAAACATATTGTGTATGTGATTGTAACTTTTACTTGCACGAATCAAGTAATAATTCGTGCTTGATGTCGAATTGAGAAAAAGGCTCAAATGGCACGCAATCGCATACTTTTGAAACAATTTGTTACACATTTACAACAATTTGTTGAAACAGTTTGAAACAACTTGGTACCTACTCGGCTCTCTTTCTGGGAAAGTCAATTTCTTTACGTATGTTATCATCATAAGCATGTGTCTTATTAAATATTTCGTTTTCATTTAACCGTTCTAAAGTTTGAATTAAAATTATCTAATTAGTTACGTAAAACTTTACATATACGGCGGGCACCTATGCATGTGTGGCAGCAAAGAGCTCACTTTCATTTATAACTAGGTATTTATAAAAATTACGTAAATAAAAATAATAAGTAAAATGACATTGTTTGAAATCATTTTTAGGGTTCCGTACCTATTACTAAAACTTCGTTGTCTCTCACCAGGCGGTATAAACCGTGATAGTTAGGCAGTTGAAATTTTCACAGATGATGTATTTCTGTTGCCGCTATAACAACAAATATAGTAAGTACAACATTAACTTTTTTTTTTGCTGTTTTTAAAATAACTAGCTGTTTCCTGCAGCTCCGCCTGCGTCAAAAAGTAGCCTATGTGTGACCCCGGGTCTTCTATATACATACCAAATTTCATCAAAATCCGTTCAGCGGTTTGGCCGTGAAAGCATATCACAGACTTTCGCATTTGGTATTATAGTACGGAACCCTTCCTGTGCGAGTTCGAATCGCATTTGATCAGGGAAATAACATTTTTATTTCGTATCTTTCGATCCGTTTCGATTACGAACAGCGAAGCGTAACAGAATTTCCGGTTAGCTTTTCTAGGCTATACATAAACAAAACCTATAGACGAAGCGCGTAATATTTTTTGGATGATTAAATTGGAAAGTGAAATGCGCCTGCTGCCTTTTGTCACAGCCTAAATAATTGAATCAAACAATCTAATACTATAACCACTATTCTGTGCTATAGGTAACCACAGACATATAAGACGTACACAGACGGAACATAAGTTAATAGTTATACTTATGTAGCAAGTAATTGTTGTTATCCTTTTCTCACGTATTCGGATCTATATGGCGATATCTCTTTTTTACACCTGTAGCAACATTCACTCACACATAGATATTAAGCTACGCGTGGCATTTTTGGCCGTGACGCCATTTTGTAATCTGCGTTGTTGGATCGGTGAACACTAAAAATAATAGAGTAGAATACCGGTAAATGATCTCAGATCATGCACTCCACACAACATTCATACATTCTTTGAAATCATGGGAAGCATTATCGTAAACAACTTACCCTAGACTAGATACAGCCCAGGCTGCATAGTTTTGCATGTGTGTGTTTGTGCTACGCTAAGTAATAGCATACCTTCCGTCTGTTTACGTCTTATATGTCTGTGGCTATAACAACGTATCGGACTACTATTATCTATTCTGTGAAGATGCTGATTATCTATTCTGTGGTATCGGTAACCAACGGGCAATAGCTAGTTAAATAAGGTACTGTACTAACATAGGCATAGCAAATTTAAGAGTTATGTGAGAAGAAGTGTAATATAATAATAATGGCCTATTTTGTTTGTGTCTCGCCACGCTCTTGTGCACACAGGTGGAATTAAAAATAACGAGCGAGCGTAGTGTTTTTATTTTATTATTTAACGCTTCGATAACGATAGGCTGCTTTTTACAATGCACGCACATACACCTATAATTAGGTATGAATTTTGAGAAGTAAAATTAAAAAAGAAAAAACAGTCATAATGTGTACTCTAGATTTAACAAAGAATAGTAATAGAGAATCGATAAGTTATTAAAAGGTTTAAATGTCATACTTAATTAGTTTAAAAACTCTACAAATTACCTGCAATGCAAAAACGATTTGAATTGATGAACTAATCTTCCGTCCTACTTATGACCCAATAAGGGTTGACTGGTACTTGGAGAAAGAAGAGGAGATTGACGCAGAGTCTGCGTGTTGTCGGTGGTCGCCTGCGTCGCAGATGCTAGCGATTGCGACCAGTGGCTGGAATACCTAACTAAAATTTTAGTTCAAAAATATTTTTCAAAGCAATATAATAAAGTTGTTTATTACGAGCGTGTATGCGTTTGTGGCCGTTGCATGTCGACAGCAATGATTCCGCATGGATCAAATTATTGTCTCGGTCTCAAATAATTGTGAGCATTTTACAAGCATACTTGGCAGGGTCGATAATTCGACTAGACTTGGAGCGAAATAAAACGAGAAGCCTGATAGACATGGAGTCACCTGTGGTGGATGCCCCCTGCCCAAGACTAGGGACAGGCTTATACTTACAATACACGTCAAGTGGCATGCTCTGTTACTGCAGACTTGTGAAATCTGCCAGCAGACGTGTTAGTAGCCCTATTACAACATCCACGGGGAAGAGAGCGGTGGTTTATTCTAAAACTGGAGACCAGACTGCAAATCAAAGTTATATGCTCAATTCTTCTGTAATGTACCTACGTTAAAATAATGTTTGTATCGTAAGAATATTAACTTAACTAATAAACTATACTGTGCGAGCTCTAGAATGAGTAATGAGAGAAACTTATAGTGATGTCAGCTTAGTGGGTTATATTAGAAGTATACACACACAGATAGTAATCTAGTCGAGTAATCCGGCGGCACGGACTGGAACGTGGTCAGCTCTACCATTATTTGTGAAACCTGGCATTTTCTGCTTTTTCGCAACACACGTTAGGGTACCTAAACCTTTCTTTTAGTCACAGACAAACTAAATAGGGATACAATTAATTTCGACAAATCGCATAAGCCTAGCTTCTTCTGCCGAGACCTGGATAGTTTTGGCAGCAGTAGGTACCATATAACATTTTAACTTCTCCAAATGTGTTAGTTCAATATCCCTGCGCAAGCCTCTTAAAAAACAGATGAGTACCTAAGTACAGACCACAGATAGATCCAAAATGTACAAACGGAGATTTAAATAAAAATTAAAAAATGGTATTCTATAAAATAAATATGAAAATTTCAATGTAGGTAAAATAAGAAGGACAAAGTTCATTGCTACTGAGGGTAACCTTGAATAATACTTTCATGTTATTTCCATCGACCCTGTGGAGCTGCCGGAACTCTACGCATTGTCAAATATCAACATAATAGTTACGTTGATTTAGGTGCTTAGGAAATCACTGCCGGCGCCTTTGTTATCGGTAATTTACTCAGGAAATCGATTGATGGGGTCACGATAAAATTGTTTGACATTGAATCAAACAACGAGAATCAATTGACAAACAAGAACGTGAACCAGTTTATCAATATAAAGAAGCACGAAAATTCGGATGAAAAAGAATTTCTGCATTTCACTTTATTTAGGTACCTATTCTGAGCTGCAGTGACAGACGAACGGAGCTACAATAAAAAAAAAACTCCAGAGTTCTTGTCTTTCTTTCTTGTTTTTCAAATGGCATGATATTTGATGTAATTATGAAATAATAATAATCATAATCATTTATTCTTTTGTAAACATGTTGAATTCAAGATGGTACATTGAAAATATTACGCACATACATGTTTAGCCTACCAGGCATACAAAAGTGAAGTCAGTGGTGTCACACATCATCCAAACAAAATCATGCAAAACAATATTAAACCAGAAAATAAATGCGAGTTAATCTTACAAAAATTATATCGGCTGCCCTTTAAAGTCACAATCAACATTTTGTCAGAAAAGAATTCATGCAAGTGATAATAACATTTGGTTACCAACAACTCTTTCAGATGAGCTTTAAATTTATTTAGGGGTAATTCCTTCAAATTCCGAGGCAGTTTATTATACACTTTTGATGCCATGCTAAAGATACTATTACTCATGAGCCTCGTTTTGCACTTTGGCAATAGCAATGTAGTAGGATCTCTTCTATTTCTATTATTGGCATCAGCTAGTCTTGTAAATAGACGAGGATTAGATTTTACAAATACACTAACCTCAAAGATATAGAGCGAATGCACAGTCAATAATTTAAATTTACGGAAATATGATTGGCAGCTATCTGAAGGTTTTAGTCCAAACATTGCTCTAATGCAGGGCTTTAAAAATTTGGCTTTTATTAGTTGAGTTGCCCCAAAATATAATCCCATAACTAGCCTAGATACCAGCCCATGGTACGCTGTCAGTATTGCTGTCTCATTAAGTACCTCGAAATCGATCTCATAAATTTATCAGTTTATAATGCATGAACTGAACTGTTTGCAGTGCCGTGCCTGCCTGATTGCGTTCTTTTGGAGAAAACAATAAGCAAATACAAAAACAATATAATCTTGAATATTAGTTGTTATGTTGTTTACTTGTAAGTAACTAAAACAACAAAGATTTCATTATTAGGTAGGTATTTAGCTTTTATCTAACTTTCCTTACATTTTGAACATAAGTACTTATCATTCATTTTAGTGCGTTCCCGGTAGCGTCCTCAACTCGCCGCTTCAGCCCAGGGTCCGCTTGAAGTCATTGACATAATCACATAAATTTAATGAAATCATTGCAAAACAAAATTCAAGTCACAAATCTGCAATAGTGACTTACCTAGATACCCACTAAATAAAACCACCAGTATTTGAACGATGCGTTTTCAAAATTCACTACAATGCCGTAAGTCAGACGCGTGTTGTGCAGATACTGACGTCTTACGGAGAAGCGAGCAGTAAACTCCTTGACGAAACTACGACCGTGAATTTGTTTGTTGCAAAATTGACCAGCGATGCAGCCATGCACCAGCGGACCCGCAAGTCGCCAGCACCGGATGCCGGCCACTGCGGCCTCGCGGCAGCTGCCATACGCACCTCTCTCTCGCGCCCACTGCTGCTTCTTCTGTTGAACCAGCGATGCCGGCTTACCCACTGACAGCATCGCACTACACTCTTCACATTACACTTTCTAATGTCCCATATTGCACACGCTGCGTTCCTGCCGTCCGCAGCAGTTACGGTGCACCGACTAATGAGTGCTCTGGAGTGCTATGTAAAAACGGCCGCTCGCGCATCACCTACACCGGCCGTCCGTCGCGCTTCGCTTCGTGTGCACTCATTGTCCGCGCTGTACCCACCTACCAGATACTATCCCACGTCAACAATAGCATTCAAAATTAACGGTAACACACGTCAAGTTCTAAATTAACATTCGTTATGATATACAATTTTCGGTCAGCGTAAACCGCCGCTTATCTCGATCTCCCGACTATAACTGTATTAGCCCCATTGTTTCAGTGCGTCACGCGAGACTTTCAGTCAGACGAAAGCCTCGGAAAAGCCGCCGGTCGATATCGTAGCCATGGAGACGTTTGTTTCACGTGCTCGCAAGGAGTCTTGGATTTTTCTTTGGATTTGCATTTTAGGCCACGAGTTCACGAGGTGACATGAAAATTGAGGGGGAAAATTAATTACAGCACTTACCTTCCATAATGTTGAGAGTTATTAGAAACAGTAAATCGGTTGGCCAGGTTTTTGTTACGCAGTCAGTGCTTGCTAGGCTAGCAATGCTAACTATATAGTGACCAGTGACCATTGACGGACAAAAACAAGCGCTCAGCCGACAAGGGTCGTAGCGAAAGTTAATATGTATCTACAATGCCTACTTATTGAAACCTAGCACACGCTCGTTTAGAATTCTGAAGCCGTAGGAATCGATGCCAAAGTATTTTATTCTAAATCACATATATGCAGTTCTCCTTCCATTACATAGACATTATGAGCACGGGACGCATGTCGCATTGTGATGTCAGTTATGAATTCATTTTCCGAAATTTCCACGAGTATAAAATCCTTGACGAGTAAAATAAAATGCTTGGCATTCACGTAGGCCGTAAATAATTTATCATTGGATCACCTAGATGCTTTTTTATAGGCACTAGAATCAATGACTGGAACGAATTCCAGTTACGAGACATAACTGTTTTGATATGGATATTATACACATACGCAATACGCTCGCATACGTGCCCACAAAGCAGCACACGGGTGGATATTTTCTTTTAAATCGATGTCTTCTACGAGTATGAATAGGGATTTTTGATAGTTTGTTAGTATATTGGACTAGGATAGGTAGACCAGCCAGCCAGTAATAATGATAAAAAAATATCTAGCAGACACAGAATAATATCAGCCGTAGCCAGGATTGACACCCTATTAGTTAGTAAAATTACACTGCAATTTTAGGGTTCCGCACCTACATGAAAATGAGAAAAATAGACCCGGGAACACTCGTGTCGCCTGTCTTTCTGAAGGAAAATACGAGTACTCAGCTTCTTTGCACAATCCTGAATATCTAGCAGCCAGTATCATCTGCTCAACACGCACCCTTATCAAATCAAATCAAATCATTTATTTGCATAAAATAGGGTAAGTTTACAATGCAATAGGTGGTACATAAATATAAGTAGCAATCCTATTTAGCCATTTTGAACAGCATGCAACTTTATTTCGCAAGTCATTTAAATTATTAGCACAAGCTTAATCTGCTACATCTATTCAACAATCACCCGGACCATCACACCCATCAGATTCATACTAATGTTTGTACGGATGAAGAGTATGAACATTCATGGATGTGTACACACAGTTCGCACCCTTAAGATTAAGTTAAGATAAACCATTACAAAAAATAATATAAAACTTTACAAAGACTTAAACTAACTCGTTCCCTTTGTTCCTAATTTCCGCTAATTAATATAATAAAAGCTAATTTCATCTTGGGGCCTGAAACAGATTTTGTTAACATATCTGCCAACATTTCTTGTGAAGGCAGGTAACACACCTCAACCGCCTCATGCAATATCGCTTCCCGAACATAGTGAAACCTAACATCAATGTGTTTCGTTCTATTATGGTTCATCTTATTCCGTGATGTGCAGACTGATTGTCGTTATAAATGACAACAGGTTTGCCACAAGCATCGTTTGTTAGATCTTTTAACAAACTTTGTAAATAAATAGTCTCCTTACATGCCTGGCTAAGACCTATATATTCAGCCTCCGTTGAAGACAACGCCACGCATCTTTGCTTACGACTTTCCCATGTTATTAAATTCTGACCTAACATTAAACCTGTAAATGATTTTCTATCATAAGACCCACCCCAATCTGCATCAACGTACCCTGACAACTTAGGCTTCCCTGACTTACAAAAAGTTAAGCCAAAATCGGATGTCCCTTTCTTCAAATATCTTAGCACCTTTTTGGCACTTTTGAAATTAATCTCGTCATAGCAGCTTAAATTGAGATAAAACCCTAACAGAGTGAGCTATACCTGGCCTGCTGGCATGTTTTGGTATGGTAACCTGCTATTAGGTTCCAAAGCCCTCTCTAATCTGAGACCAGCTTCCATTGGGGAAACGGCGGGTAATTTTTTTTTTAATGAGGGTTGATTTTGAAAATTCTAGCTTTGTGCACCCCCTGATTAAATAGGAGTCCCCCTGCTAAAATAAACACAATCAATGATACACAACCTTTTTCCCCTTTTATGGGTTAATGCAAATTCTGAAATAGATATTTACTCTTTCATCAAATTTCTGAAAAAACCCACATGTCAAAATTCATTGAGATATCAGTGATCGTTAAGTTTGTTAAGACGACATTTCCCCCTTTAGAGGGTGAATTCTGAAAAATCTTGAAACAGGTAACTAATAATTTATCGAAATTAATAATCTTGTGAAGTTTCAAATGAAACGGACTAACTAATCTCCTTCCCCCAAACATATTTTGGACCCCCGTTTGACCCCTTAGGGGGTGAATTTTGTAAAAGCCTTTCTTATCTGAGCACTATGTAACAACATAAAACTTCTTTCCAAATTTCACGTATATAGCTTTTAGGTTAAGGCTGGGTGTTGATTAATCAGTCAATATATAGATAATATTTTGCAACCCCAAATGCACGCCCGAGGATGCGATTTTTTAATGAATTATTATTTTTTACTAACCATTAATTCAAATATGTAGTATCTCGCTTCAAAAATGACAAAGATTTATCCAAATCTAATAAATGCATTATCTTTTTCTTCTAACTACTAACATAAATTAAAAAAATCATGTGTCTCGCTTAAAAAATGACAAAAGGTTCATACAAACTTGCAACCCCTATTTCATCCCTATAGGGATGTAATTTTCAAAATCTAATAAATGCATTATTATTTTCTACTAACTACTAAAATAAATTAAAAATTTCATGTACTCACTTTAAAAATTACGAAGTTTCAAACTTCCGAATTTCCAAAAATCCTTTCTTAGCGGACGTCTCCTAGTCACAATCTACCTTTCTGCCAAATTTCATCTTCGTTGGCTAAGAAGTTTTCGAGATTTCGTGATGAGTGAGTGAGCGAGCGATTTTTACTTTTATATATATTATTATTATTGGAACACATTAGCAGCTCTTTAAGCTGATGCGTGTGCATCGTTGTGCTTGGAGATATTATCATATCTGTTTTTGAAACTGTTTACTGATGGTGCAGTTACAACATTTGCAGGTAATTTGTTCTGTATATAGATAGATTTCGTTCGAATGTACCTATATGTGTGTGACAGATTATAAATATCTAGCAGCCCAGTATCATCTGCTCAACACATTCACATACGTTTTTCTCGAGAGATATATACTTTCAACAAATTTCGATACTACGAGGGTAAAACTGAAAGTTCTTAGAAAATCAAAAACTGAGCACACTAGCAAGTTATTCCTTGGGCCTCGGTCAAATCGTGAGGTATCCACCGGGCACAAAGCTTCCTGACCGCTAAATGTTCATGCAGGATTTTGTGCACTTGGCTCATACCGATGCCTAAACTTGCCCAAATCTGCTGATAGGTCACTCTTTTGTCAGTCTCTATCATACGCCTCACAACACTGATGTTATCTTCAGCCGTCGCCGTAGAAGGCCGTCCCTTACGCAGGTCATTGGTGAGATTAGTGCGACCACGTTTGAACTCATTAAACCAGTTGTAGACAGTGGCACGAGATGGGACTTCATCCAAAGGCCAATCGAAGTCTATCATAACTTTCTTGTTGACTTAAATGACAAGTCATAAAAAATTATTGCACGAAAATTTTTCTCGCGTTAAATTCATGCTGACAAATGAATAAAATACATACTCAATATTATTGGCAGAGTTCCATTTTCATAACTTATTTTTTTATTATACTGTTTACAAGTGGTCAGTTCTAAAGACTTTCAGTGTCGCCCTCGTATCGCCTTACGGTTAATTTCACTACCGATAGCCCTAGTTGAACTACAGACTATTTTTAAAGTTCAACTGTCGATAGTATTGGTCTTTTCAATAATATTGCTTAAAAATTTGATACTATTACCCATGGTGATACTATAGATATCATGATCAGTTTTAGGGTCAATTCACACCGAGACGCGACGCGACGCGACGATACTCAAAGAGGCCAATGATTTCGCGCTGCGCCGCGCGTCGTCGCGAGACGCATCGCAACGTCGCGAGGCGCATCTTAAAATCGTAGCAGGACGACGCCTTGCTGCGCAGCGAGATGCCGCGAGGCGCAGCGGAACGTATCTACTAGCCGCGGGCGCCGCGCGGCCCCGCCCGCGCCCTCCCGCAGTCTACCACTGGCAAGCGCACGAGAACGACGTATATTTGGCGGGTGCGTGCATTATGGAGATCGAGGAGAAGTTAATTTTTTTTGTGCAGCGCTACGAGTGTTTGTATAATGTATCGTCAAAACACTATAGTGACAGAAATGCTAAAAATAATGCATGGGACAAAATTAGTGAACAATTGGGTTTATCGGGTAAGTAACTTTGTAAATATTACTTAATCGATTTTAATAAAACAAGTCAATATCATAAAATACATTTAATGTACATACGTAGGTACACAATTAGTCAAAGAAATATAATAAAGGACATCATTATAATATAAACTTTGATAAAATCGCATGGTGTGGTTTTTGCAGTACCTACATCGACGCTATCGTCTGTTTTATTTATTTATTTATTTAGAAAACCAACAGCGTGACAATACATATAAATTGACAATCAATTATACAGTTATAAAGCCAATAACAGGTTTCCCTTGGTTTTTGAAATTATTGTTACCTACCTATTCTTAACATCTTTCTATCATATCATTTTGCCAGTAGACCGAACCATTCTCAGAATTAAAGTAGGTTTTAAAATGGTTTCGAATAGTCATAGGTTCTTCATCATCAATTTGGCTGGTGTCTAATAAATTTTGTAGAATGCTGTCTCTTGGTAATGAAATGTTTTCGGGTATGTCGTCTAGCATGTAATTATGTAGACATGTACATGCTAAAATTATGTTGTTTAAATACTTCGGCTGTATTCTTATTCTTTTTTGAAAAATTTCAAATTTCTGCTGCATAATTCCAAAAGCACTTTCCACAATGCGCCTTGCTCTGCTCAAGCGGTAGTTATAAATTTTTTTTTCTCGATCATGGGAGACTTGGTCACTGGGAAAGGGTCGCATTATGTTTTGAGACAGGGGAAAAGCCTCATCTCCAACAAAAACATGAGGTGCGTTACATGTTGTACCCGGCAAACATTTATTAGGAGGTATTCCTAATTGATTGCTTTGTAGCTTCACTCCCAATTTGGAATTAGATAAAATGCCTCCGTCGCTGTTTCGGCCATAAGATCCTATGTCAACAACAACAAATCTATATTTAGCATCTACTATTGCCAACAAAACAGTGCTAAAGTGTTTTTTGTAATTGAAGTACAGGCTTCCACTATTCCAAGGTGCTCTTATGTTGACGTGCTTTCCGTCAATAGCTCCTATGCAGTTAGGAAAGTGCCAGATGCTATCGAAATCTTTTTCTATCGACTCCCATAGCTCTCGAGTTGGTTTTGGCATAACCATAGGTTGCAATGCTTTCCAAAGTGCAGCACAGGTTTCGTGAATAATTGTTAGAACGGTACTGTAACCCATGCGATAGCTTTGTGCTACAGACTTGAAGCTGATTGCTGTAGTCAAAAACCTGAAAAAAATTATAGTTTAAACTACAGTGAGACATTTTAATTAACTAACTACGGAGTATTCTGATTATTTTTTTAAGATTTTCACTTTATGTTACAGTTATTTTTTGATAATTTTTTCACGAGATTTTCCATGGATACATGGATAATAATTCGACGTAGTCGTTTCCGGGTTGACGTTGATTTCTGGGATATCCTGCATAAATATATGTCAGTATTATTACAGAAAACATATACCATAATTTTATTTTTTATTTCAGCACCAGACTGTCAAAAGCGCTGGAAGAAAATCCGTGATAGTTATAGACGATCAATAAATTTAAGAAAAGATGGAAAAAGTGGTTCTGCCAGAGTGAAGGCTAAGCCCATAAAATTTGAGAAAGAATTGGAATTTCTAAAAAAATATGTTGTGCAAGAAAATTCCCAGGTCTCAAATCTAGATGACTCATCTACATACTCTATAAATGATGATTCGCAATCTATACAGTCACCATTACAAGCTAACTCACCAGTATCACGACCGGGTTCTGTATCACGGTCTCCATCACATACACGAAATATTTCACAACAGCCTAGAGCATCGGAAATATTATCCCGTTACATTGAGGCTAAAAAGGAAGAGGACTCTACGGATTATTTTTTTAAAAGCATGGCAAGTAAAGTCAAAGGAATGCCTAATAAAATAAAGGCAGAAATTGAACGCAAGATCTTCCAGATAGTTAATGACGCAGAATTAAAATTGACAGAACAAGAAGAAGTTAATTTGTTATATTCACAATATCACAATTACGAAACCGAAAAAAACGACACGTACACGCCATCAAACATGAACAACTTTCAGGCTTCGAGAAGATCAGCACCATACACGTACACGCCATCATCCGTCAATAATAATAGTACTGAGATAACCGGTGCACCTCTTCCCAATTACGAAACCGAAAAAAACAACACGTACACGCCATCAAACTTGAGCAACTTTCAGGCTTCGGAAAGATCAGCACCCACGTACACGCCATCATCCGTTAGTAATAATAATACTGAGATAACCGCTACACCCCTTCCCAATTACGAAACCGAAAAAAACGACACGTACACGCCATCAAACATGAGCAACTTTCAGGCCGCCAGAAGATCAGCACCATACACATACACGCCATCATCCGTCAGTAATGATGAAACTGAAATAACAGATGCACCTTTCACTGATTACGAGATCACGAAAAACTAACGCCGTCGCCATAAGCCACCATATATCAATAATTAATTAATAATAATTGTGAAATCGACAGAATATGTGATTTTTTTAAGTTTCTTAACATTCCTGATTTTGTTACTTTAGCTAAAAATTATTAAGTGTAATAAAAAAGAGCTTGCCTATCTACAATAATGTTGTTATTTAATAACTGAAACTAGCGACCCGCCCCGGCTTCGCACAGGTGGAATGCTGATACTAAATATACTATATTACGAAAGAAGTATGTGAGCTTTTAGAAGGCCATATCACGAAAGAAGTATGTGAGCTTTTAGAAATGAAGAGCACAACCAAAGAGTATGATGACATTTACGAAAATCCTAGTAGCGAAACCGATACTAGTGAGATAGACTCTGAGTGATATGTAATTTTTACTCATTATTTTATTATTTTTTAATTATACTTAAGCCGTATCAGTGATCAAAATCATAAAATTTTATTGAAATACAAGCCTATAATCATCACAATGTCTTTAAATCCATTATATAATATATTATTTGGTATTTAAGAGCAAGAAATAATTTTGTCAAGCTAGATTTCAAAAATATCACACTGTGCGCCGACTCGAATCACAGACTCATCACCCTGTTGCATCAAGCAAGGCTATAAAACACGTCAAACTGACAGAAGGAATTAATGATGCATTGTTGTAAGCACTGTCTAAATATGCACAAAATTAGATAAGTTCATTAACAGATGTAAAACAGATTAGAGACCAAAGTCACTTCTCTATTTATTTGTAAAAAAAGCGAAAGCAAAAGAGTACAAACTCTTAAGTACCTAGTACATTAGCATTACTTACCTAAGACAGAGAGATAACCGCTCTTCAATCGAGATAGTGGGCCTGTAATTAGTTTTTTGTTTTTCTATATATGGCCGCAACACATTTAATAAGTTTTGAAACTTTTGGTAGTCCATTTTGTAATAATCATAAAACTTTTCTGGATAGTTGGCAATGTGGTCAAAAGCCAAAGTATGAAATTCGCCATGAATTCCTCTATTTCTCCATAAATTATGCACCCAAATACTCCTGTGTGATGTCTTCTTTTTAATTTTATTTTTGTAAACTTCTTCCTCTTCCTCTTCTGCGAGAAGTCCGATTATAACAAGATCCCAGTCTATCATTATATTTTCAATCGAGCACTCGACCGAACTGCGTCAATTCTAAACGAAGTCTGGACGGAAATAGTAGAGAAGTCACCACAGCGGCCTCAGGCTGCGCCTCGCGGCGTCGCGCTGCGTCGCGCGGCACCGCGAGACGCAGCACCGCTCTTGCACGCCGCGCGTACCGGCGATGCACCGCTGCGTCACGATACGTCGCGCTACGCCGCGAGGCACCTCGAGGCGCAGTGCTGCGTGGTGCAACGTAATCTGAATTCTCACAATGTAATGTGTATCTTTTCGTGTAGTGAATAAAGTATATTCTGAGTCGCTCTATGAAAAATGTGCGCGCAGCGTCGCGCCGCGTCGCGTCTCGGTGTGAGCTGACCCTTAGAGATTGACTACCTATCGATGGTTCCGTAACACTCCAAGGTCAGCCAACTGTGCCTGTGTGTATGTGAGTTCTAAGTGTTATAAATCAATAGACAAAATTCAATTCATTAATTTATTTCTTAACCTAATCAGAACAATTATTGTAATTATCACTAACTTAAAATGCATATCTGGTTCTCATATCTTCCAATTTCTTTGATACTTCAGCCGGTGTCCGCTCCAAGTCTCCGGCAATCGCCTTTTGTTTCTCAGGGTCCAAGGAATTAAACTGCTCGCAGAGATCGCCATCAATCACATTCTGTAACAAATCAACAGTTTCATAATTGCATACATGAAGTATCGAGAAGGATGTAGGGTAGATCCGAGAAAAAGTACTTTATGAGATTTAAGTACGCGCGCAAAACAGTGGTTAAAAGCTAGTTATCAAGAGGCGGACTTAAAAAATAGGTGAAAACTGAAAAACAATTCACTATTTAAGTGGTTTTTATCAGTTAGTCTGGTGTTTATAAAATTACTCTGTAAATCTCCGATATCTTTTCTATTATTATAAAGCTGAAGAGTTTGAATGCGCTAACTAAGGAACTACTACTGGTCCAATTTGAAAAAATCAGCATTGGATAGCCTATTTATCGAGGAAGGCTATAAGGTAAAAGGACGAAGACGCCTGATGTTTTTGTTCGTTCCAAATACTACGGTGGCTGCCAAAAAGCGAGACCGACTCTCGGGAACGTGGCGAGCGAAGGCAGCGGTCGGCGATCATAACGACCGGAACGACCGCCGCCCGCGCACGCCCTTCTCTGCCAACAGTGTAACACAACCAGCCTCTCGTAGACTAGTTGTTGACTTACTGTTGAACGCTAGGCACAATTGGAATGTATATTCTATACTATTTCTCCTTTTTAAATGTATGGTAATGGCACAGAATCATAGTACTACTTACAGACCCACATTTGCAGATGATACTGCTATACTGGCAAGCAGCAAAAACCCGGACGAAGCATCTGCCACACTACAAAGTAGCCTTGACAAAATAAATAACTGGCTCCAAAAATGGCGAATAAAAGCAAGTGCCACTAAATCGACCCACGTTACTTTTGCCCTAAGAAGGGGAGACTGCCCACCAGTTAAATTGGGAAACAGTAGCTTACCGCAGAACGATTCTGTGAAGTATCTCGGCATGCACCTTGACCGCAAATTGACTTGGAGGAAACACATAAAAACAAAACGAGACGAAATCAATTTGAAATACAGATCCTTATATTGGTTAATGTCACGCAACTCCGTCTTGTCCACGGACAATAAGCTCTTAATATATAAAACTATTCTCCGACCTATATGGACCTACGGACTCCAGTTGTGGGGTAGTGCATCCGACTCCAACATCTCCATAATGCAAAGGCTACAGAACGGCATTTTAAGAAACATTGCTAACACACCGTGGCTCATCACGAATGCCGAAATTCACGATGGGCTTCAGGTGAACACCATAAAAGAGGAGATAAGACTCATGGCGGGACGCTACAAAAGTCGTCTAATCAACCACCCAAACGAGCTGGCTTCTAATCTGACAAAAATCAGCTACCAAAAACGCCTAAAACGACACGACATACAGGAACTAGATTCCAGACTATAATGGAAGTTGCTGCCACTGGGGAACGACTTCTTCCTGCCACATTCCCTCAACAAATCCGCTAAAAGTCAAAGGACTGATTGCAGATCCTAAAATAAAATAAACTTACAGACCCGAAACAGATACCGCACCTCACCTCGCAGGTTTAGGGTAAAAATCGAGCGCAAACAATGAAAGGATGTCGTTTTTGTCGCGCGGCCGCTGCGTAGGCTATGACGCAGATGTGTACATGCCTGTATGACAGATACTTCACCACTCTCACCTATTTCAAGCAAGTTAGCAATGCAGAATGAAAGTATAATGAGCTTAAATAGATAGTAAATGCGAGCCCTTTGTTTACAGACCCTATGCCAAAATTTTTTTTTATAAATGTAATAGAATACTCAACTCACCTTAACTGGGTAATAGTAACTTCTAAATGATAGGTGGTCGCGCCCACACAGTGGAGGATTTTCACTTCTCATATGCATTTCCAAATGTTGGAAGAAATCATGGTCTTCTCTAGATGTGAATGGTAACATGACGCCGAGTGAACCGCTGATAGTCGCGTATAACAGCGCTTCCGAACCTCCTGGGATGAGTGTCGCCTTTTGTAATGACGTCACAGTTTCTCCAATATGGAAGTTGACCACTACTTCGCCTTTTTGTGACGCTCCATTGAGAAGACCTATAAAGATGATATTAAGTTAATAAAAATACTAGTACAGCTTCGAAATACTACAGAATTAGTATCATCAGATATGAAAATAGAATCATTGAATATCATTAGTCTAGCATGTGTGAATTTACTAGTATCATCATAGAAAAATGTATCAGACTAAGGTTTTAATGAATTTACTCTCACCTCTGTCCCATAATGCTTTGTTCCCTGTAGGATCCTCATCCACATCGTCAGATATGGACTGCGGCAGTCTCATGACGGCAATATTGCCGAACTTGTCCGCCATTGCCACAGTATCATAATCTAGAATTGAGGTATTTGTAATCCATCTTGGATTTGTATCATCTGCAAAAATTATCAATTGGTTTTCTCGCTTCTTGTACTTGACGCATAATACTGATTCTTGGACATCTGATACAAATATTCTTTGGCCAATAGTTTTGATATCCGCTATGAGGTTTGGAATGTGTCTGTTTTCGCATTTTCTAAGTAATTTCCGTCTTCCAATGTCGTAGAGCCGTAACATGCGACCGACGCCCGCTACCAGCTTGCCATTAAAAGCTGCCAGTGCTCCGGGATATTCGTCTATTGGAGTTTTGTGAACCAATTCCAATTTGCCAGTGCTTCCATATATCTAGAACAAATAATAAAGCAATTAGAAAATAAGTTCTTTTGACTACTTATTCTTCTGAAGTACCTATAACCTTCATTGCTGAGGATCTTGACGACATGTAAAAACATGTCATCAAGATCTTCCTAGAATAAGTCAACTGTACTATGAACCACATTACATATAATGCCTCAAACTACACTTTATCTACATTTTAACCACCTTATTCATAAAAATTAAGGAACATTCAATAAGACCAAATTAACTAATATGTTTCGTCTCGTTTTTTCACGTCGCAAATAGATAAGACAGGGGCTTAAGCGTTTGTATTTTTTTATGTTTTTTTTACTTATTCATTGTGTGTTCTATACAAGTGACTAGACTGGAGTGACAAAACCAACCTTGTAGACATGCAAGCTGCCTTCCGTACACGACCTGGGCGACAGGATAGCGTCTTTGGCGACTCCGAGCACGAGATGCGGTCTTGCGTGATCGCCGTGTGCGGCCCAGCGTAGCACGCACACCGACACGGCAGCCTCGTTCTGCTCCAGCGGCAGCTTGAACAGCGTGCTCGGGGACGCGCCGCTCATGTCCACCACGCGCACTTGGCTGGCCCACATGCCTGCAAATGGCTTTATTTTTGTATTTAGCCAATAACAAGTAAAAAATATTGTCCAAAGTTGTTTAGTCAAGCAAGTCTCAAGTCAGTAGTTAAGTCATATCGAGTCAGAAGAATCAGGCTAAGTGAAGTGGCAGTAAAACTGCACTTAGCGATTTCTAGGGGCTTTTGACAACAAGCAAGAAAATCACATAATCGAACACTGTATAGGTACTGTCTAACTGCACTTAGTGATCTCCAGGAGCTTTTGGCAAGAAGCAAGAAAGTCTCATAATTCAAACACTATCGCTTCCCAACACACGTTTGTTCTCCGACACTGCGAATAATAACATACAGCACCAAAACTGTTCTCAGCTTCCAGCCAAAAGGACCGGCTACTATTTTTCAAGATGTAGAATCAATTAAAAACTTGACAATGAAGATAAATGTTTCCCATGCTTGAATCAAATGTCTTACAGAAGACCATTTGGGATTAATGCAGGGACTTATTATGGCCACACCCGATTAGAGTCGTCATGTTCAATGACATTCGCCGCTCTTGCCCAGAGAATGTGGCCATAAATATATAGTTTAGTGGGAAGTAAAAAATATCATACCTGCTCCAGCTTTTGGAGAAGAAAACAAGTTTTCTGGCAGAATGTCGGAAAGGAATGCATCAGCCATTTCATTGGCAAGTTGCTGCTCTTCAGGGCCGCCGCCCGCGGCTGCCTCGCGCATTTCTTGTGCCATTTGAACTCTGAATATAAAATAAAAAAACAATTTATTTCGTGTAAAAACAGAAACATTATAACAGTAAAGGTGATTTCTAACTGATCAGGACTGCAGGGGTATCAACAGAAAGATTCAGGAATTGTGTCAATTTGTCATCATTTAAAAGCAAATAGTAAAATTTAAGCACAAATAAAACCATCTTTACCTTCTTTGTTTTTTCATTTCTTCAGTGTAGGAATTGTGGTCAGTCTCCAAAATAATTATATGGTTGTTTTCCGAATTTATCACAAATTTTCTGGGAGTATATTCTAGTGGCAAGTATGTTTGGTTGAATACTGCGCCCAGCTTTTCTAGAGCCAAAATTCGCAGCGTATTCGACGAAATAGCGACGATACCTTCGGCACATTGCTCTGCAAAGAAATGAAATGATTGTAAATGAACATAATTTTTGTCTGCAGAATAAAGTAGCTTTAGGTTAGGTAGTAGTATTTGTCCACGACATGGTTTTGCCGCCTTCACAGTCTGAGCGACTCCAGCTTGGCTATGGAATATGCCGAGTCAGACCTCAACCGCAAGCGGGAGCTCTGTATGATCTACGACGTCGTGGGCACATCACTGCATTGGGCAGCTACACCACACCATCACATGAAGACACCCGAAAGCATCTTCACGCAACACGTCGTATTAAAAATAATTACAATATCAATGTAATTTACCTGAACTGAAGCCAGCAGCATATTCCAAACATTCGTATGACAAGGGAGTTAAATGGAAACGGTTTTGGTAGTGATATCCGAGCCACGTTCGCGATGACACTGCTAATACTGCTTCAGTTCCTTGTACTCTGACTTTGAATAACTTCACTGGTCTGGAGCCTAGATATCTGAAACAAAATTGTCATATTTTGAAAAAACAAAATAGTGACCAAAATCTAAATTTATGTATTCTAATATCTCAGATCTGGTTAATGTAATCGTCAATGTATTTCAGATGAAACACGGAGCGAAAAAGGTTGACATCATTGATTGTTTTATGCAAATCAAATATATATATTTTTATTTTGAAATCTTGCACTGAAACAAAAAGTACAAACCTAGTCCTTGTGTCTGCAAGATCACCACTGACGGAATCTAATGTGGTTCTCAGTAACACTCCATTGCTCAGGCCGATGTTGAGATGTAAAGCAGATTTGGCTCCAGACTCAAATGGTTGCTCGACTATACATAACGATTCCGCGCCGGCGGGCAACGCTTGCATGGAACGTGGTGACAGGCAATCCTGAAAATTCATAACAAAATATTTATTTTGCCCAAGGATTGAAGAAAATAAGCAATAGACTTGTATTACATCAGTAAGTTTGAGAATAACGCATTTTTTAGGTTGTTGTAATCACTTGGATTCAGTGGTGTCCTTTTGTCATCATAAAAGCATTTTGTGTTCATACTTTAATAAAAAAAGAAATGTTTAATTAGGAAATCTTACCGATGGGTCCAAAGATATAATTCTGACAGTATTATCATTCAATCCAACAGCTAAGAACCATGCCCTCTGTTCTCCTGTAGCCACAGAGCCTAATGCCATACAAGAAACATCAGAAGACAGCTTTTTCCTCTCAGTATATTCATTCAGTTGTCCAGTCTAAAAATAAATGTATAGTTAGAAAATTGGCACAAGAGAATTCAAAAAATAAAAAAGTAGTTTTATTGATATGTATGTTCACGACATGGTTTTGCCGCCTTCACAGTCTGAGCGACTCCAGCTTGGCTATGGAATATGCCGAGTCAGACCTCAACCGCAAGCGGGAGCTCTGTATGATCTACGACGTCGTGGGCACATCACTGCATTGGGCAGCTACACCACACCATCACATGAAGACACCCGAAAGCATCTTCACGCAACACGTCGAATTGTAAAAAAGGAAGGAGTTTTACTCACAGGGTCCATTTCAAAATAGACAAGTTCACCGCCAGTCAAAGCGATCACTACTTGTCTTTGATTGACGGCGCATTTTACAATGGACTTCTTGCCGGGTGCTTTCCACTCATTGACACGTTTGTCCGCGCGGATGTGTCGGATGCCGTCCGGGTACACTTGCACTAGAGCGTCGTTCCCGAGAGCGTGGCAGCTGAGAGTCGGCGTCGTGCCCAGAAACCCGGAGTCCGTCACTTCCTCCACAGTCTCACCGATAGAGAGCACAAGTGTAGCGTTTACGAATGACACAATGATGTAAGAATCATATTCCTCTGCAACCAACAGAAAAACACAAGATAAAATAAGTCCTAATAGTCAGCTTAAAATATAAAATCTGTTCCCTTGTTGATGGCATCCAGTGTGGCAGAATAATAGTGACGATGCCTACCTGTGTGATTGCCGAAACCGTCTCAATGTGTTCATCGCCGGATAGAAGATTCTGAAAAGAAAAACCACTGGTGTTTATGTATGACAAACAACCAGGGTTTTATTAATAACTTGTTGATAAAGAGGAGCATTCATAGGTGGTTATTGTGACGTCACGGCTTATCAGTAACACGGACCAAAAGGTATAATCATTATGCTCCAACTTTGCCCATTGCACTGGCTGGTTTTATATTGTTTCATTACCCCTATCTGCAATATTGCCTAATATTCTATTGTTAATTATTCTTAGCCAATCAACAAATACTTTCTCTACAAGTCTATCCAGTTTGCAAAATGTACTTACCATCTTTGTGCCTTCGTACAGTCCATACAGCATTGGGCGAACCTGGCAACTCTGACACGGCCATCTCTGCCACTTCTAAACCATGTCTAAGCGCCCTCAAAGAGGATCTGGGTCCGCGCCCGCACGCTAAATACACTTGGGGAGTATCTTCTCCAGCCAAATCTGCCACATGGCAAGCTAAAACAAATAAAAAACCATCAGTAAACATCCCATTTTTACCCGACTGCGCCAGAAGGTGGGTTATGTTTTTCGAGAGTATGTATGTATGTATAATTGTTTGGCACGCGCTGCAGCCTGAACAGCTAGATGGATTTTAGCTTGAGAGATGTCGTTATATTCTTATTTACTGTGGAGTGACACTGGGTACATAAAAATAAAATAAAATGGCGGATTTTTTTGGGGGTTTCGTTTTCAAATTACACAGAAAGGCAGTCGGGTGTTTTAGTTTTTTTAAATTACCGTTATCTTGTTACTAACAGAAATAATACATGTATACCATGTGTTACCACAAAACTTACCCAATATAGGAGACAGTGAATCTAGTTCATCAACCAGCACCAAATTCCTCAAAGGTCTTGGAGCAAAGAAGAATGTGTCTCCTTCTTCCAAAGGCATGGCAGAGCTAAATTCCGGCTCATCATCCTCATCTCCCAAATGAGCAATTTGGTACAAAAAGCTGTAATACAAACAGTGAGTTTTGTAGCACAAAAATTTCTAGAAACAATTTTTTACAAAATGTAAATTAAGATATGAAAATTGTGCATCTCTCATCAGTGTGCACTCACCCCATATAAAAGGGAGGACCTTGGTTCAGAGATTACTTCTATAGCATGTTTCAAAAGTAAAGTGAGTAAGAAATGATTCTTACACACAGGCTCACATGCATAGAGCAATACAAATGATATGATACTTACTGGTTGCCAAACTCGCTGGCCACAAACAAGAACCCAGTTTTTAAAACACACATGGATGTTGCTATTGGTACTGTATCAAAATATTTGAGTTTGATTTCTGTCACCATATCATCATCAGTTTCAATGGTTATTTTGAATATGTCTCCCTGTTCAGTTTGTGCCAAAAAGAAGAACATCGACTTTGTTTTGTGTGTAGCTGAACAGACGAAGATCATCCCCCTCTCAGGGTCATCAAGGTCATTTCTCCGTCGGGGTATTGGACATCTGATGTCGTGTTGGTCACCCAAATTCTTGTATGTGAGGTAGTTCTCAGAGCAAATAAGGACACCTGAAGGGCCATCATTACCACCAGGGACAGTGATCAAGAAGTTAGCATGCTCTTCCAGTGGTTCAGAGTACTTTCTTACTACATGGTTGAGACCCAAGTCCAGCTCATAGAATGTCAATGTTTGTTGAGTTTTTTGGGCAGCCTCACCTAATAAAAAATAACTATAAATTAGTAACTACATCTCAGCCATATTATGTATAAAACAATCTATATAATTTTTAGTTCATATAAAGAGGATTTGTCGTCACTATCAATCAGAAACACGGACCTCAAAATAATCACAACTGCATATTTATATTAGTTACAATTTGGAAATAAGTTTATCATTAAATCAATCTATTATCTGTCATTATAAATGGAGGAAGAAAATGATGCAGAAAAATGGGACTATATTTTTTACAGTCAACCTATTGGGGTCCTATTCTTATCCTATGGGAATGAACCTGGAAAATTGGCCTATAACAAAGTATCACATGCATAGGTATTTAATTTAATTTTAAAAGAACTCACCAGAAGGATCACTATCAGCCTCCTCATAGTCAATCTCTAGACAAGCAAACATTGGGTTCTCGAAGCCCACATCTACTCCCACCATGTGATATACCAATGTGTTGGACTTGTGTGCTTCTAGAGGCGATGAGATTGTCAGTCTGGCTTCCGCATCTCTGTTCAATATGTATACCAGCTTCTGTTTTTCAATTGCACCTAAAAAAAAATCAAAATGTACATTATGTTTCATACATTGCATGTCACTCCTTTGGTGGATAGTGAGTTAACAAAGTTCCATACAAATTTAGGACAATTTCTAGCAACTAAGTTTGTAAACTCATTGTGTTAGGAGTCAAATTAAATGTAAAATGAGAATAGCAGCCCACAATTTATTAATAGTGGGAAACAAAGTTTGTTTATCAATCAAAATTATCAATTTGATGCCTAAACTTAAAAACATTAGAAATTGTGATCATAAAGATATAAAACACACCTATCATTACAGCTCTGCCTTTGGGGTCAATAGCCAAATACTGTCCTGGTACTATTCTCCGACATCCAGATTTACCAAATGTTTCTTGATGAACTTTCTCCAAAATGTTCTTCGCAGGAATATATTCCATAATAACAATGCGTCCAGAGTCCGACCCAATGACAATATAATCTGAAAAGTTGCACTAATATTAAGATTTAAAATAATTTGGAAGTCATCCATGTGCTTTTTCTGTATAAACTGTGCCAATGCTAGATACAACTCGGTATCTACAGAGAATACCAAGAGCGACGCGCTGGCATATAGTCTATGCATCTAGTTATGCCATGCAACACAAGTCATGGAAGCATGGAGCAAGACAATGCAGTAGGTATAGACATAAGTTTCACTATCTCGTTCATGTAGCTTCCTAAATAGCTCGCCCCTTTTTAGTTGAAATTACAAATTGTAGGTTATGATCCAATTTGGAAATAGGGCGTTGGCATATTTTTAGGTTAAACAAAATTGAACCCCACGCGTGGGTTAAAAATAACTTGAAACTTACCTTTAGTTCCACCAGTAAGTCTAAATGACATTATAGAGCGTATTATGCCGAAAATCTCCACTTTCATCAGGGTGTGCACTTTGCCGGTATTGGGGTCAGGGCGAAGCAACTCCAAAGTTTTTCCACGTGATATGATAATTTCCTGCTGCTTAGTGCCTGAGAAGTTGCCATGCACGGCGTGCGTGATGCACGTTGACCCTTGAAGGGTCAAACTGTATAAATGCATTTCACCAGCTTATTTTTATAGCTGAAACAAAATGTAACAGAACCTTAATTTACTTGGTCAATAGAATCTCTTCACTAATATATAACAATATTTAACAAATAATATGTAAGGCTCGTAACTAACGAAAACAGAATAGATTTGTGCTTTCGAATGGGTGAGCATAAATTTATATAGCACTAATCTACGACCACGGAAGATAATAAATTCTAACGTGGAGATACATAGTGCAAATAATACTTTTTGGGAAACATACAAAGTATTTTGAAATATATTTTACACTTACCTGTATAAAATTAAAACCGATCGCCGCACAGCGGCTTGATTAAAATTTTAATCGCCGGCCGCTAACCTTTGACGACAACAGCGGCACAACAGCAAAATGGCGGAGCGGAAGAATGGCATCGCAAGCGAATAGCGACGACTTCGTTGTACTTGACTGACCAATCAAATAAAAGCATTTTCCATCATGGCGTAGTTTTATAACATCAATGTTGCCAGTTGCCACTTATTACCACGCCATCTACCGTGGAGTAGCAAAACAAAAAAAAAGTTTATATTAAAGCGACATCTAGCATAAAATGCAGTATTTTAAGTAACTAATTTAAAATCTATTTGCCAATAACGATCGCTAGATGGCAGAAGAGGGAAGTTTATATAAACTTTTACGTACACCCTTTTTTCCTATTATGGCAAAGCGTGATTTCAATACCACTTGATATTAGTTACCACATCACAAAGCCTCTTCGGAAACTTATTAGAAAGTGGTGACTGGTGACACCCAAAATGAGCGTGAGTAGATTCATTCATTTTGACATACATGGTCTGGAGCGACTGGAGCCCGATTTTTGAAATATGTGATATGTCGAATAAAATTGTTCGATTCTTAACAAAAACATTGACTCGCCGAGATTGCGTGAGACACACTTTTAAATAGCAGTCCAGGTAAACGATTCTCTACATCCTGTGTCAACGTGTCGGATGTAGCCGGGAAAATGCTATAACACAGATAACATAATATATTGTTGGGCCCTAGACACGTCAAGTATGATTTAACATTAATTTTATAACCTGCCTGACGTCTACTCACTGTGCTTGTTGTCCCTGGTGAACCTTGACTTTCCAATTAGCTTACAAGAACATTGGTGATTTGTACCTTATTCATCTTCTACTATATCCATTGGAATCGAGTGATGAGAGGTTAACATCACAAAATGAGTTGTGTTGTGTCTAGCTTGGAGTAAGTATGTAAGGGTAATGCAGACATGTCATGCAGAGTTTAAAAGAAACTCGACCGTGTTTTAATAGGGTCAGAAGCACTATTTTTGAAATGTATGACTCATGTCGAATGAAATTTTTTGTTCGATTTTCATTCGATATATATGTCATACATTTCGAAAATAGGGCTACAGACCTTTTAATAAGAATATAATATATTATATCAATAACAGGCACCGCAGCTAGGCCGATAAAGGCTAACAAAAAAAAAATAGGATTTTACATGACACACAAGATTTCAGTATATAGATATTCAGTATATAGAATATAAACAATTTATGA
The DNA here is from genome assembly GCA_947363495.1 of Euzophera pinguis. Lineage (NCBI taxonomy): Eukaryota > Metazoa > Arthropoda > Insecta > Lepidoptera > Pyralidae > Euzophera > Euzophera pinguis. The sequence goes on from OX376163.1 coordinate 10,813,295, forward strand.
ACACCTAACTAAAACTGTATTTTTATATCATTGAAAAATTTGTCAGAAGCATCGGAACACCTGAAGAATGTTCCCGATTTAAATTTTTTTTACACATTTCTATATTAAAAAAAACCCGTTCCATTGTGGCCGTGTTATTCTGTGCTGTTCCACAATGTAACGTTGTGACGTCGCGCGCACCTGAGTATTTCGAGTCAATTCGCCGTCTGGCGGGCGGCGGCGCTCTTTTGCTTGATCTTCAGATAGACATTTTACAGATATCATGATGGTGGTATAGTATTTGTTAACTAGTAACTAAGTAAGGTGCATGTTAACATATAATGATAGAAATAACATTCAAAATATCCATTTAACGACATTTATATAGGTACTATTTTTAATAACACGCTCTTTATCTACAAAATTAGGTTTTGTCATACTGGGAATGCTATTTTTGAAAAGTGTGACTCATGCAAAATTGGCGAGCACGTACAATTTTTGTTCGATATTGAATGATTCTTGTTTGATATCGAAGGATTTTTGTTTATTTGACATAAAGGAAATACGTATATATATATGTATGTATATTATACTCCCTATTTGTGTAAATATATGTATGTTTATTTAGCTGTAGGGTTCTTTTTTTTTTCTGTAATATCACACAAAGTTTTTTGCGCCGCTGTGTATTTTCTCTGTTTTTCCTAATGGTTGACTGGGAGAGAATGCTTTTAGCATTAAGTCCGCCAATTGTATTTTTATTTGTGGTACAATAAAGTTTTAATAAATAAATAATAGTGATAAATAAAACAACAACAAACTTTTTCACAAAAGTTAAGAAATATTGTTTTCGTTGAGGTTGTTACATTTAATTTACTAAACAGACTTCCATGTCCTCAGTTAACAATATTCCATTAATTGTGTGATAAATTTTTATCGCAAGATCCCCGCAGTCAATTACCGGAGTCTGCAAAGCGCAGGCGTGGCGAGGCAGTTACAATAAACTTCAAACCAAGTGGATGATAGCTACATCTTTTTTTTTAATAGGCAACGATTCATTTTGTATACTGTGATTGATCACGACTGCTGCATAAATCACAACAGTGGAACTTTATTAGTACTAGTTGGCACCATTCAGTAATCTGTGGTGGCATCCTACAAGTAAGTGAAAAAGAGATGCAAGGATGCATTCGAGCAACGACTTATGTTTGAGAGTAACCGTAGTGGTTGGAGCGCGTGGAACATGGAGAGGTATGAAATTTAAAAGGACATGGGCGAGATCTTGCAGCAGTGGGATAAATCTACACTTAATATTATAAAGAGGAAAGATTTGTATTTTTGTGTGTATGTTTGTAATGAATAAACTCAAAAACTACTGTGCCGATTTCAAAAATACTTTCACCATTGGAAAGCTACATTCACCCCGAGTAACATAGGCTATATACCGCAGGCGGAGCTGCGAGGAACAGCTAGTAAGTTAATAAAAACGTATTTTTATACTAATCTAGTTTACAATTGACCTTTAAAGTTGAAAATTTTGATAGAACGGAACTTTCTTGTCTCTTCATATAGAGCTCTACAACGCGTGCAAACATACAAAATCAAATGTCCCCAACACTGTAATGACTGTCTTCTTACACGATATTTTCATAGATCCGACTACAAACTTAGTACTCAAAACTTAGTTATTACGTTTGTTTTCTAAACCGTATTGCTTCGGAGTCTGGAATCTACTTACACTCATTAAAACACATTTTTAAAAATTTGCATTACTTTTATGTGACTTCCTGACGTCAACCATAATGAGAGTGCCGCTATTGGTGGATGATCTGCCATACATCGGATGATGATGCAAGTACATGAACTCTGTATTTCTTTAGTCGCCTCTTACGATGCCCGCGGGAGGAGAATATCTTTGAATGTTTTTTAAGGAACTGCACTTTGAAAACATACAAAGATATTCTCCTAGTTCCTAGTTCATACTCCGTTTGGTTACTAGCTCTCTGGTTCAGGTCACGATCTGCGCGGGCGGAGATGCACACGTGTCCTCAACTTGGTTTGTTCGATCCACAATAATAACTGACCTTAAGGCCCCTTGTAACAGAGATGAAAATTGTCTGCTAGAACAAGAATTTTATTTGCCATCAGATATGCACGAAAACATCGCTTGAGTTATTCGTGCACAGGGACACAAAGAGAATCAAACTTGTAGGTAATTCAGGTATCGTATTTGGAAATAATAATTTTGAAATTTACTTATTTCAGTACCAGTCATTAAAAATCATGCGAAGTTTGGGCAAATGACTGTTTGCTCAAACTTCGTTAAAATATAATGTTGTTACCGGTCAAATGCTACCCGTGTACATTCGAGCTAAATTTTATTTAGCTACTCTTGAGTTATAAATGTTTTTTGTATTTAGATTCTATACACAAATGGTCATTTAATATTATGTTCAAAACATTATTATCCTTAGCCTTGCACGTAATCTCCCTCTAGGTCATGAAGTAATTAGTCAAACAGTTTTCCTGCTAACATATATTTTGTTGTCGACTTAATATATGTATATTTCTATGAAGAATTACGTTACAGAATAGAGTTAAGATTCTGGACACACGCCTTCCTATTAATGTATGTGACAATAAGTAGTCTGGTGGTATCCGGCTTAAGAATAGACCACACCGCATTTCAGATGGGTATCGTAAATTAAAAACTAAGATTAAGTACATACTTATAATTAATTTTAAAGTCTTAACTAAAGGACCCTACGAACTTAGAGTAAGGCCAGAGTGTATAGTGATTTCCATTGAGAAAGGGACGTTTTTTGTAGGGTTTCGATGCACTTTGGTGATTTCTCATTCCCTATGGTATCACCTATGAATCTAATAAGGCAAAAAACCTACACGGAGAGAAAATAACGAGAACAGTAAAAAAATCCTTTGTTATTAAACAAAATCCTTAGTTAACGAACGAAAATCATTCGATATGAAATAAAAATTATTCGACTCGCCGATTTTGCTTGAGTCACACAGTTTTTAAAATAGCACCCCTGGCTCCACATTCACAGTTTCTGTGCAGATCTCGCTCAAACTTTGCATGAATGTAGCTAAAATTAATATATCCATACTTCCATACTAATATTATAAATGCGAAAGTCTGTCTGTCTGTCTGTTACGCTTTCACGGCCAAACCGCTGAACGGATTTTGTTGAAATTTGGTATGAATAAAGTTGAAAAAACATAGGCTACTTTTTGACGCAGGCGGAGCTGCGGGAAACAGCTAGTATCAAATAAAACAATAAACGTGTATGTGCTTAATATTTTCAATGTACCATCTTGAATTCAACATGTTTACATATTAATAAATGATTATTGATTAACATTTATTATGAACTACAGAATAGAAGTATTTTATTCGTTAGAACAGTTTTATTATACATATGTTACAGATTTAATAAATGTATAGATTAAGCAAATTTTATTTACGCTTATGTAGGAAATAGGATGTTAATAAATGACGAGATCCCATTTGTCCCAACTGTGGTACAGTAAAGAGTATCATTCCAAGTGAGTGCCCAACAATTGACTTCGCCTGCTGAGTGAGTCAGTGTTTATCTTCGGCGCGTGGCATTGTCTATAATGTTGTCAAAACAAAGATTCGAGGAAATGAACGTGTTTGTTTAATGAGCGTCTTCGACTTCAAGTTGTTGATGAAAGCGACGTTGTCGTTGCGATTGCCTCTAGACATAATATAGTTTAGTCACTAATAGGAAATATGACTTATACTAGAGTAGCTGTTTCCCGCAGCTCCGCCTGCGTCCAAAAGCCTATGTTTGATGCCGAGTTTTCAATTATATTCATATCAAATTTCATCAAAATCGTGTAAGCGTACAGACAGACATACACTTTCGCACTTATACAGGATGGCGCAAAAGTCCTTATAAAAGCAAATTTGTAATATACGAGTAAGACACAAAACGCGCGGAAGGAGCGTGGTCGGGGTTTATGATGCATGTTTGGTGTCTAGGAAATCAGTTTCCATAGACTATTTCAGTGGAACCCTGTATTCTGCGTGAGCGAATTTTATAGCAACCAGGATTCGGCGACAAACCGCGGCGTAAATTTCGGAAAAAAATAAATCTATGCAGTTTTAAAGACACCCCAACGTTTCAAACCATCAAAAATGGTTTAAAGAGACTGGTCAACGTTAGGTAAACAGCGGTCGGATCGTCCGAGGACTTCGTCGGAAGAAAACATCGAAGTTTTGCAGCCTGTTAGTAAAAATTCTACCATAAATTTATCTGGAAGGGATCGCTCTAGCGACATATCTGCATTTGTATCTCATTTTTATGTATATTTGTTTTATTATGGTGCAATGAAGAGTATTTGTATTGTATCTACGAATTTTAAAGCCCGCTCTACATCTTACTTAAATCTTAATAATCAGGCCACTATCTAATTTTTTTTTTATCAAAAGTCATATTTTAAGACTTGCTCCTCACATAGATAGATCTCCACAGCTAGCCGCGGTTTTAAATCCGCCTTTTACATGTTTAGTTTAATCTATATTATATGTATATATATATATATATATATATATATATATATATATATATACATCACCTTTTATATATATAAGGTGATGTTCCCACTGACATAGACGCACGCACAGTCGTAACCGCTAATGGTAGAAACGTAAAATTTTCACAGTTCTTTTATTTCAAAACACGGACGTACACTAAGAAAAAAAATATCCCTAAGGGGGTTGAAATAGGAGTTGATAGTTTGTATGAAAAAATAGTTAAATTCGCTACGATTTTGATCAAAATTAAGATTCATGCTTTTAAAAACATTTTATAAAACACGTGTTTCATGGTTTAACGAAATTGACCCCCAGAGGATGCAAAATAGGTGTTGAATGTTTGTAATCTAAATATAAAAAAATAGATGTTCTCACTGACACACAGACATTTTATCTTTACAAACGAGTAGACAGAAATTTGGCATAAATTTGAACCATGCCTATGTGCGTTCAAAGGCTACTTATGGTCGCAAAAATCGAGAGACACGCGGGCGAAGCCGCGGGCGGAAGCTAGTAGATAAAAATATCCTTACTCACCAATAATAAGATGTGCCGTAGATGTAGCGACCCCTTGACGAAAAGTTATCGATATTTATACATTCATTAGATACAGCAACATTAATTATTACGAACTCATCGTTAAGGAGTACCGTACATGTAGCGTAGACAATAGATACATCGAAGTTTGATATCGATTGAGATCGATGTATTTTTTCGTGTCCTTACATATTGCAGTGGCCAGTGGCGATTCAGTGAAAACTCAAGTATATTATACATAACTGTAGAGTCCATGTAATGTTTCGGGAGAATAAGAAGTAAAGAAGCAGTCTACCGCAAATTTTTATCATGAATCACAATAGCAAACTCTTAGAGAGATAACCCTAACCGACCCTAACCAGCAATACACCAAGCCCTCCTTTAATAAAACATCTCGATAATGAAAAGTCAGACAGTCATAGAGGGTGGCGAATGAACCCTCAATCTGACGCAAGAACAGTATGCACAAAACAAAGTTTTATTCCCATACATTTAGCCTTTAAAATAGATCAGTAAGACTCTCAATGCAATAAATATCTTAATGATATGGAATCAAAAAGTATCTTCGTGATTTTGTCAACCTAAAAAGACCTAAGCGTTATGAATTGATAAAGTGAATTGTGCTTTATAGTTTGTAGTAAAAGTTCTTTATGATGTCTTTTACTTGAGGCTAGGTTCGTTCAAGTGCGTTTGAAGACGACATTTGACATTCATTGCGTTTTATTCAAGTCGGCACGTGCGTGGCCACCTGTCGCCGATTCTGTGCCTGTACCATTTAATGCATAAATGCAAATATTTAATTGGCATAACAAAAGGAGTATCGTGTACAGAACAATGATTGTAAATTGTATCGTTGTAGATGGGATTGGATTGAGACAGGATTTATTGTAAATAAGTAACTGTTATATGCTATATTCGTTATCTAAATGTGGACCTGTCAGTAACTACCTACTTATTTTTATGTTTATGTTTACTTGTTTTTTCATGTTGCATGTCGTTGTTGCTTAAAAGCTCTTTTTTCTCTCGCAGAATTTTATCAAAAACAAAATTTTCACATTGACTTCAGGGTGTCAATTCTCTTATTTTACATAGCGCACAATTGAATCGTAATTGGATCGCAATGCAATTTTTGACGTTTCTGGTATTCTGTTACTAATTTATTTTAAGACCAATCGTATTCTAACTACTATTACCACGTACGTAATCTACTATTACCATTCAATTACGTTTTAGTTGCAATTAAATTGAGATTCAAAATTCTGATAGCATATTGAGCATATCAAAAATGCATCGTAATTGAATATCATTTGCATGGTCTTTTTTATTTCATTTTATTTATTTAATTTTGGTACATTAACAGGTTACATGTAATAATAAACAATAAACATTCGCAGAAATGTGCTAGCATGCAACCCAATTAAAGGTGAACACAGCATTCATAAATTATAATTAGCGGAATTGACACCCAGGAGCCTTATTTTTGTAACCTCACTTCACCATTCTGAATGGTGGTGCATGCACTATAAGAATATTTACATGTGGTCATTTTACTACATCATTTTACGGTTATGTAAAGATTCTAGCTATTACCGCGACTCGGCATACAAGATTCTCCAATAACAGTATAACGTCCTTTAGTTATGTTTTAGAAAATCGATCTCTATAGGTACCAAATTTCATTAAACTCGTTTCAGTAGATGTCAAACAAAATAGATAAACACCACGCTTGTAGTAAGACGAACGTTGATTTATTAATATTAAAAAATACTTTAGAAATTACAATTTTATAGTGGATTTAATTGTTTTTTTAAAGGACTATACTATAGTACAGTAGTAGTAGTATATACTATAGTATAGTAAGTATAGGATACTATACTTAAAAACCGTTTTTTGTTTGAACAGAACACCTGCAAAACAGCTCCTAACATTAATAGAACAAATAACAATATATTATGAATATACGTAAATGAACTAAGCACGATTCGTGTCGCGATAATGCAAATGCCGGCGCCGGATGCGACCTCCCAACGACAATGCGATTGCATCGTTAACCATCGACAATTCAAATTCAAAATGGCGCCTCTATTATCCACCATGAAGCCTTTGTGTCAGTTATTACTTCCTTCACCTACGTGGAACGATTAGCATTTCATTCTCTGACCACGATTAGTGAATGTCAAAACGATTTTAGGCATCGACCATCTTCAATCGACTCATTATAATGTCTAATTCTGTATTATTTAGAGATGATAAAAGTAACAACCCTGCAGTATTAAATTTCAAACTCGACATTTCAGTAAACATTTGAAGCATTATCATTCAGATTACTAAATTGTATTTACTTATGGGAAACAGATTTTATAAATAAATAAATTATTTGAATTATTTAAGCTTATTTGGGTCATTTTCCCATATTAAACATTGCAAATTTAACATGTAGGTACATATAGTTTTTCATATTGTAGCTTGTCTACGGGCACTGATACACTATAAAAATATGTTAACCTTTACTTCTCAATTATAATATTGAGGTACGTAGTTACACGCCTAATAAAGTGATGTTTTATAGATGTCGCTAACTTGCAAGAGATACACCGGCTTCCATGAGAGGCACTTATGAATCAATGCTCAGTAAAAAAAGTTAGTGGTCAACAACTATGTAAAATGTTGGTCAAAAAAGCCTGTAGATTATAAGAGGTTTGAAGATAGCGCCAGTGAACAACAAGTTGAGAATAAATAGGTGGACTTCTTACTAACGATTGCGACCTTTATATATCAATGTAAGTATGAAATGGACTGTAAATGATGATGAGGGTAATTCATACACGACGATCTTTAGCAAAAACAACAAACAGCTAGTATGCTGTGCTGTCCCATGGCCCGCTATCGAAACGGAATAGTAAATTAGGAGGCAGTGCACCTGTGTGGCCCACCGGGGGAAAAACGTGGGCGCAACCCGGACTAAACGAATTATTACTCACTACCTGAGACTTCCTTGCGCGATATGTGATTTTTTGACTGGCTCTTTGACTTCATACACATACATTGCGTACTTTGAACTACAACAGAATGAATAAATCTTTAAAATGGAAACGATGGAACACTCATAGCTGCTTTGGAACTAGTCACGCTTATTTGTTATAATCGAAATATTAGTCAAGTGGTCCGGCCTTCATTCTCAGGTGCGTTTTTTGTATTGAAGAAACGATTGTATTTTTTTGTTGTGTTTTAAAAGCCTCAAAACGTCAAGCGGTTTCTCAAGATTTGTTAATAAGGTGATTTGGTGTTCCGCGTAAAATGTGTGCAGTCATCAGTCAATTTATTAAAGTAATTTGTTGGTGTTTCTGTTGTAATTTGTTTGGAATTAGGATTTCATTAGTCAAAGGTCTAGCAAGTTTTGTATAGGTAATGTTTAGTTTGAGAACATGTATCGTTACCAAGTATATTTTATTGAGAAGAGTAATCTAAAAAAAATCCTATGTAATGTAATTTAAGCTTTGATAAATATGATATACTTACACGTGCAGCCTTGTGCTGCTAATTACGTATTATGTAATGTATGGTTACCAATAACTACTTAGGTTGGGATTGGAATGAAAATTCTGGAACTAATTTAATTAGAACTAAGTATGCGAGGTATTTCCTTTTATATGATATGTACGGAACTCATTGAAGGGAGATCAATCCTCTCTAGAGTTTTGTCAAGTCATTCAACAGAGTTATAATTTGAGTTGAAACGGAATTTAAATTAGTTTGAGATAACGCATTCATCCTTTTTGTTCAGCATCAGCAATGACAAGTCACTGGTTCCCATCATTTTGATTGTGTTATGGAAATGTTTTTGTAGTTTGTGTTTACGTGGTGAACATATTGAATGCTTATTTATAAAATGCAAGATCATTGCCTAAATATTTTGGTGGGTTCTTGGTCGTTATTAAAGAAACTACATCCGTGGTCCAGTGGTTAGGGCGTTTGCCTTCAATCCGAGGTTCGTGGGTTCGATTCCCATGGGAAGCATACTTTGTTTAGTTGTTTACAGTTAGATTAGGACATTACATGCTTGGATCACCTGATTGTCTGTTAATAAAGATAATTTCGTGCTTAAGGCACGATAAGCCTTTGTTCCCTGCCATCTGGTAGTCCGCACAATTCTAACACCAGCGTGTAATCCATCGATTGGCAATGTAACCTACACGAAATGATGATGATTAAAGAAACTGGATAAAGAAATTTGGGGAGATCGATAGGCCAATGGTACGTGTGCCTTTGTAAAGTTAAGGCCAAGAATATTAGGACGTGGGGTTACAAAAATACAAATACATTAAATTTGCTTGGTTGATTCAATTGCCATGTTATTATTTCCTTTTCGTTGCTTTAAAAGAAACGGATGCCCCTTGTGGTTAGTCCTGGCTGCTATCACTACATAGTAGTATGCCTTCAGATACCTTGAAGAATCTTAACACTAGTATTACATTTGATTAGAAGCGAAAGTTAGAAAAGTTTTCATGAATAATGTACGAGCTCTTATTATGACATTTAATGAAGTCATTAGATGACCTAACGCCACAAACAACGCAAATTATCCATTCTTCAATTCATTCATGGCAAATGATGTAACACATGCAGCACAAACAGAAATGTATGTATGTGAGATGACGTCACTGTACAAATCACGCTAGTGTTCATCATGAGTAATGGTCGCAGTATGTGGCAGGTTGATAAGGTGGCGCCGCGCTGACGCTCCGGAGATAACCTCCTGACCAGCTAGTGTGTGGTTTCCACATACTTGTTTTGTACTTGGAACTCATTAACTTAAATATTTGGATTATGGAAGCAATCGAAAAAAAAAATCCAATTTAAGAGAATTTAAATTTGATATAATTGGGATGGTGTTGAAATTATTTCGAGGCTCACAACCATAAACGCAAGTTATCATACACGCAAACAACCATGTTTATAAGAAAGCTGATGTCTCTTCTATAACATTATGAATGAGAAACCCCACCGAATGAGAGCAATACTATATTTTCTGATAATGAAAATATACTGCTTCCAGGTCTCTAAGCACTTGTGATAATGACAGGAGAAGGTTGCGGCGTCCCATAGGAAGCATACTTTGTGTAAGTTGTTTCCAGTCTAATAGGACATTGCAGATTTAAAACTCCGGATTGTCCAATAAGAAAAATACGTGATATTTCGAGCTTCGTAAAGCAAGATTAAGTCGTTGGTTCGAAACTACTAGTTTCGAAAAACTGTGGGACCAGGATGTGCAGAGGTAACCGATCTTGTAAAGATAAAATGAACGTATCCATATGTTTGCATAAGATATTGAATTACTTCGGCAGTTTCTAGTTAGAAATATTTGTTGCTCATGTCTTGAAGTGTTAACATAACTTTGTTAAGTATGGTATGACGACATTATGGTGTGGACGCCATATTAAGATCGTCGCTGCCACATTGTTTGCAATTCCATTTCTAAACACTAAGAAAGATATTAATGGAAAAATTTTCACTAAAAGCAGCACTCTAACCACCTGCATCCGTACACATTCCTGGGTTTCTGCAAATGGCAACAGAATGTACATTATTAGGCCAAATACGGGGATTGGAATTGTTGATCAGGGCACTGATTTCTTTTGAACACGACCTCCCTGATAAGTCTATCTGAGGATTTAAGGATACGTCAACTTTCCTTGCGGGGAGCAGAAAAACTACGGACAGGCCCGCTGGCGAAGCGCGTAAATGGGCAAAGGAATTGTATTAAAGAGAAAACTTGGGTCGTAAAGTTTTTTGAATTCTAGGATCTTGAAGATATAGTGATTGTTTTTGGCTTTGCTTGTATCGTGGATGCAATCACAATTGTATGTCATATCTCCAAATTTTGTAAAAATTATGTCGATGTTCGTCTTAATAATTTCAATTTAAACTTGGTATTATATATTTTAGCATAAAAAAAATTATGGAAGTCTTTATTAGTAGACTTATCCTAAATATTTAAATTAACTTAAAATACACAATATTTTCAGTCCAGTAATGTAAGGAAACATTTTTAATTCTACATTTTCATAGAATAGCATAAACATACAATTTTTCTTACATACAACAAAACAATACCGAATGTATCATTGTATCACATAAGTATTATTTTTTGTTCCAACTTTGCTATCCTGGAAAGCTGACGTACAAATCGATTTATGTTAATGTTAATGTTCAGTCAAACGACTTCTGGAAAATAACTTTGGTGAATTTATGTTATGGTGCCGTATGTTGATGGCTGATTTATAATGATTGTTGCACTTATACGGAGAGCGAGTTGTTTGTGCCTGACATGAGTACAAACTAAATGATCAGTCATACATTCATAACGTCTAGGCTTCGTACATGTACTACGTGCTTAATTATAGAATACCAAGTGTAGAAACAGGTTTTACTTCCCGATGGGTAATTGATTCTGCACCTCTGTGGTCGGCTGATAGATGTTCGTATTATGTATTGCATTTAAACCCTTCAGGTTGTGTTATTGATAGTTGTATTGATATTATGACTAATATCTAACGTTTACGATTTAAGTATCCCTCGCGAATGTGATTCGATTCCGTGTGGAATAAGATCTATATTTTATAGGTTGAAAACCTATTTGACGAAGGCAATTTTGATACTGAAAAATGGTTTGTAATATCGAATAGAATGAAATCCTTCTATATTCAATCAATAACAAAATCATAGAAAAAGATTATGATTTTAGGGTTAATGTTAAAATCTATAAAACTATAAAACTAAACAATATCAATACATATTAGAAACAAACGGAATTCTTCGATGAAAACAATAAAGTTTCGAGCTGATTCAAAATCAGGAAATCAATACAAGTAAAATGGCGTTACAGCCTTTTACGCCGCAGTGCGCCGGCGCCGACCCCTATATGGTAAGTTAGATCAATGTACGATGACGTCACTATAGGGCAAGCAGACAGCCGACATTCATTGAAGGCCATGAATTATGGGAATTAGAGAGCTATAAGAAGTTTCAAGTTAGCATCTTACTAAGCAATTGCAAGATTGTTTTTTTTAACCAAAGCTAATGAGGATGACATCTTTGAGACTGCTGACAAAGATTATAAGATAATGATAGACAGTGTTATAACATATTGAAAAATACTGTGTCACTCGCGAAATTTAAAAATCTTTAATCTTTATGAAGAAACATCTAATGATGCATTATATGTTGAAATAAGTCCAGCTGTTTAAACTGTAGAAGGCCGTAAAGAAATAGACAATGACTAATTTGCTCAGATAGGTATATAGTATGTATATACGAGGGTATCCTCGTAGTGCTTTCGGGCAGTTGAGTCAAAATAGTAAGAGCAGAAGAAAATTGGAATTAAAATGATAAAAAAAAACACATGGAAACCAATGTACTATGTGAAAGTAAGTACAAGTAGCTAAGAATTCCAAAAAGAAAAATATTTCCATTACAATTTATGATCATTTGCATAATTTATTTCACGACGTTGTAGTTCAAGTTCCATAAAAAAAAAATTGGCTAGCTTTGCTTTGATGTTTCCTTCCATATTCAAGTCAGTAATTCCAATGTATGGGATTATAGGTGCGAGAATTTAATTACAGAACAATAACAGACAGCGAGCGGGCCCACACACGCCGACGCCGATCATTGACTCCAGCGCAGGTGTCGCGAGTCGCGCCGACTCGTTGAACCCTTGCCACGGCGAGATACGAGAACCGTGATTCACTTTTATCCATAGATCTAACTCTAATGAATAGACGACAAATGAGTAATACTATATTTTTCATCTTCGTAGAACGCTCTGAAAATAAAGGTACCTAAGATCATAACGAGTCAAGGATCAATAATATCCAGAATATTGTTGTAAATCATAACCTATATTTGCAAATCGATTTTGTAATTGCAAAAGCGCTTTAGAATTTTTCAATGAATTTAAAGTATATTACGGTTGTCTGATTTTTTAGCACACGGAAGGTTTGATGGATTTTTTTATCATTTCAAAATCTTTTAATCTATGGTTATATGCAGGTATAAAGTTCATTGCTAGCCCATATGCATGCCATATGATATAAAAATTTCAACTGATTCCACGAAAGAATTTAGCAAACCATTACATGAATACAATACACTGTGTGTAGTCTCTTAAAATGTAAAGGACATTTTTATGATAACAGCAAAATTATCTAAAACAAACAGAGTTTAAACTCGAGAGGATATTAAAAGAGGTTTATATCTATTGTTTGGACAAACAGGCCGAGATAACAGCAGGTAGAGTGTACATCGGCAATTCTTACTGCATTGTTTCGTTGACAAAAAGTGAAACATTTCTAAAGATTCTTAAGATGGTATAGCTCTCGTAATAATAGCTAGTCAAGCACCACGCCTATTAAGATTGTAAAATATTTTATGCTTATATTCAACAGGTTGTTTTTTTTTTTTTTTTGTTGTAATACTTCAAAAATGAGAATCCTAAGTTCAGGTTGCTGTTTTGATGTTAAAGATTTTAACGGTTTTAACAATCGATGTGTTTATTGCTCTTATAAATATACTGCTACCTGTTGAAGTTGTTACCAATTTGTTTATGATATAACAGGCTTGAATCACCTGATTGTCTGAGGAGAAAGCTGATTGCCGTTGGTCCAGGTATCTGATGTTTGCTAAAGGACCCATGTTAGAGCCAGAACCTGTGTATGTATACTATACACGAATAGTGAGTTTGTGTATCCATTTTGACCGTAGTGTATGTGCACTTTGACTGTAGTGTTGTAAAACGAATTTAAGATCCTTTGCCGTGAAGGTGTAACTAACTCAATTTAAAATGCTAAGTATTTTGAATTAGGAAGGACTATTGCGAATACTAATTTTTGTGAGTGGTCTCCCATAATGGGTCCTCATATCTAGTTAAATGTCATCATTGTCTTGTCGATAATGGTGCTTATAGAAGGGTCATAAACAGTTGTATTCTCTTTGACACCACTGATATATACAGTTCTCTAATCATCTGGAAAAAGTTTAAATTCCATTACTTTTTGAAATGCTCAAGAATATCTGAGCTATTAACTGGAACGGCATTTTAAAAAGGAATTCGGGTGGACGACATAAATGAACACATTGAACACGTATCCTATTATGCTTGTGCTTGTGAAGCTGTGGGCTGTGGGCCAGCTTAACAATATTTTCTGTAAACGAATGCGATTTAGATCGATATCTCTGTAACTTTTGTACGTGAATGAAGTGCGATCGTTGAAAGCTAGCATTTTGCGGGTGTCGCTATTGATACATGCTCAGTATGCTCACCTTTATTACGGTTATTTTGAAAGGTAAGTACAATAAAAGTGTCCACAGTGCGAATGTACCAAAATATGCCGGCCACAAATAAAAGACCATAGAAGTGGCACTTCATAATTTGCATCATCATGCCGTCCATGAAATTCATGACAAATTTTCCTATGTTACTACATCGCATAAAGAAGGTAGATTATCCGGTATATGCAGCACTTAGTAACAAAAGTATGAGCAGAAATAAACATAGTCTAAATGTCAAATTACGCATGGCTACTATGGGACGACTTCAAAAAACAGCGAAGTTTGTAGAGTCTGAATTTTAAATAATCACGATGTATGATTTGCACTCTATCTATTTTGTGTGTCGGTGCCTATGCTCACAGAGCATTTGAATAAGTACAATGTTAAGAAAGGCCAAGCGACGAACAGTCGCGGTTCAATAGCGGCTTTGAGTATCGCCTTGTTATACACCGAACAGCCTTATAGCCTATTGTTCGCGGACAAACGCAGGAAACTGTAAAGTCGAAAGTCCGCTTACATTTCGCGGTACCCACAGGTAGGTCTCGCCAAATAGAGACGCAGGTGTTTCCATTCTATGAGAGCATCAACACGACTGTAAACAATTTCAATACGGATTCAAAGGAGAGGAAGTTGTTTGTGAGTAAGATGTAAAGAATAAAGGGATATATCAATTAGTTTGGTTAAGTTGGCATTGTGCCGGTGCTACGGTGTTGGCACAATATTATTGCGTTGTTTGAGCTGCCTAGACAATGTGGATGCTCAGCTAGGAGCCATATTCATCAAAGGCTTACAGTATATCTAAGATGTGGGCGATCATTGTGATCAAGCTGAAAATAATAGAGCTTGTTGTTGAAAGGAATCCGCTATATTATTCGGTAGAGAGTGATTTACAACAGAGAAAATACTAGCCTTTACCCGGGGCTTTTATTTCGTGTAGGTATTTAGCCAATATATTACTTCCGGTCATACCTTAAATTTTAGCCGGTTTTCAGCAGTTCTTGAGACTAACTCTTTTGTTTTATATATTAAAAGATTTTTGTAATTGAATGGTACATCTTCGGTAACCCTTTTTAAAATAATATTTACAGGTTGTTGTGAATGTTGTGATTATCACTGCTTTAGGAACGTCCAGTACAAGGTAACATAATTAATTAATCAAAACTTACAATACTATTGTACATAGGTATGTGCATATAGTCAACGAGGCCTAAATGAGGGAAATGAAACCTATCACTTTCCCCTAGAGTCGCTGGCGGCGTCGCGTTGCCATGACGACGGCTTTCCATGGCTACGGGCATTGGTCGGAAAATTCAAAATGGCGGACGCGTATCGATCCAGGGGGCGAGGGAGGCTTTGAAGACGTGGATTTGAGGCAGGCCGAACTAAAGCCGTGCTTACTCGTCTAAACGAGTCAACAGTAAACACGGTCAACAATAAAAATTGATATATGAGCATATTTCTTTCTCATCCTTAGCTATGAGATGCGGTTGTAATGTAACTATGGTCGTTCGCTTTTTCATGAATTTTCATAGTCCTAGATACATATTAATATAAAATAAAAATATAAAGTTATACTAGTAACTTAACAAGTAAAGGAAAAATATACTAGAAGATTTTATTTTAATTTCTATTAAACTTTCAAACCCCCAATTATTTTATTATGCAAATTTTATTTGGCTAGCCATTTTAATACCACTGCCTATGGCACTAAAAAGAGAAAATCCTACCTTAAAAATTACAGGTAACTTTGACAAATCAATGATCTTATTACGAAGGCAATACCTAATTAAATTAGCTATTAGCGTTAAAATATCGGGGGAGGGCGACAAAAAACGGTACTTATTTTGAGTTCGTTAAATAACTTGTGGAGATTTATAGCTAATGATGTGTTGCAAATAGACAAAGACGTATGGAGTAAGTATTCGAGTTGGCACACGTGTGTGTAAGTATTTTTGTTTGGGAAGGCATGCCGCGCGCAGTCGATCGATTGTCGAATGTCAATCTTGCAATGTCACTGCACTAGACTTATTGGACACTATAGTTAAGCCTCGCGACTTTCGCCGTGCTTGATAGAGTCGCAGGACATAGCCTTATCTTATTAAATAAAATGGACAAAAATAATACTCCAAATTGTAGAGATTAGCGTGTAAACAAACTTACTTTACCTCTTATATCATTACATAGTATAAAACAAAGTCGCTTGCCTGTCGGTCTGTCTCTATGTATGCTTAAATCTTTAAAACTACGCATCGGATTTAGATGGGGGTTATTTTAATAGATAGGGTATTTCAAGAGAAAGGTTTATAATATATGTATAATACATGCATAATAAATATAGTAGAGGAACACTGATAATTTTAGAGGTTTCTAATGTGATGTCGTAAATTGACACATTTTTGCTCTTAAATTAAATACGTTAAATATCCATAAGAGATAGATCAAAATAATGTACTACAGTATATATAATACATCTTAAAAAGATCTACAAGAAAGTCCGTGGTAACATATGTCTAACTATTTTAGTTACGTCACAACTACTTTTTCATGTTAAAATTTGCAATAGTAACACCGGTACAAACTAGGCCATATTATTCGTTTCTTGGTATTGATCCTTATCCAAATAAATAATTTCATATTCAAGGATGGTTTAATACATGTAAATTACTCTTTGAATGAATGAAATCGGACATTCCATTCCAAAGATATTACGGATTCTTTTTTGTGTAACAATCCCTTCGCGTGGCAAAACGGTACGAAGTACATACACGCTTTCTTCCCATGGCGTTAAGGTGTTGTCAAATACGATGAGGAAAAAACCAGCGGGTTCAATCTAAACGTACATTCTGCGTTCCCAATGAAGATTGACGTTAGGCAGGCGGCCAGTCGTAAAACAGGCCAAAATAATAGGAATGAAACCACACAAGAGTGCTTGTCTTGAAAAATGTGACTCACGCAATATCGGCGAGTCGAATAATTTTTGTAGTAACCTTCGATATCGAACGATTTTCATTCGACGTACATTTCAAAATTCATTTAAATTTTTTACAAAAATAAACAGGCAATAGAGGCTCACTATTTAAGTTAATAAAAACCTGTATTAAAAATAGAGCTCCAGAAGGTAAAGCGCCATGGAAGCGGGAGCTGACGAAACTGAGGACGTGTTCAAAAATTTTGTAGTAAATATTTATTGTCAATTTTACGTGTTTTCCCCGTGGATTTTTTAAAAGGGGATATTCTGATACTGTCAGCTGAGTAGACAGATATTAAGAGAGTGTATACGGGACGACCAAGTGGAAAGCGATCAGTCGGTCGTCCCTGGTACCGCTGGAGAGATAAAGTTGTGAACGTCTTGGAATTAAAAAAAATAATCACATTCGATTCCCATGAAAGTGAACTTGAACTTGAAAAATCGATTTTGACTGCTCTATGAGGCACATCGGTAGACGTACTTAACAAACATTTAACCGTTTTGATAGTTTGACTTTGACACTGACATTTACTTTTTTAAATTTTGATATGCCTATCGAAGTGGCAGAGGCATTTGCCCGTAGAGCCATAAATATAGATTATTTTATGTTTCGATCTTCCTTGGATATAAATACTTTTGGTGACGGGATTCATCACTACATCATGAGATGAATACATATGGTATTCATTGGTCAGTAGGACTACTTGACTCGGCCTTAGGGTGATCTATGTAGCCAGTTTTGAAAGAAATGCTAAATGAAGAGGTTAGCTACTACTACATAATTTGTATAACCCGGACGAAATCGGAACGGGCTGCTAGTTATCCTATAAATCTATGTTTTACACTGATAGAAACTATCAGTTTGGGCATAGAGTTGGAAACAATAAGGGATACATAAAATCTTATCTTACTATCTCGTAAACTATATATCAAAATTTAATAAAGTTCATTTCGTAGACACAAAACTTATCAGTGAGAGAGAAAGTTCTACATAATTACTAGTTTCGCACATATAAGTACCTAAGTACTTCCATATTATTATTATAGCAATCAATCAATATATTAATAAGTAACTTTATATTTTATATACTTACCTGGAAACCTAGCGTGCGACATGTACCTACCAGATGATCCAACTATTTTATAAAGGTTACAAGAAGACTTTTATAACAACGTAAACCCTTATTTGTAGAAGTTTCGATGCTCTTTGCTTTTAATAGATTAGATGTTTATTTGACAATGTACAAAATTTGTCACAAAAATCAAATCTTGCGTTTATCTGTCTGTTCTGTTTATATATCAACCACCAACATGTGGATTTTATGAGACTAAAATGAAGATATTCTTGGATCATGAAGTACCTTATATATTACAACACAGGTGTTACAAGACGTCAATTGGGGAAGTGGAGCGATGGCGAGGGAGTTATCACACGAAAGCATTTCGTGCCGGAAGTCAGCGCGATCGTCTTTTTGTTTCCTTTTTTTAGCGAGGACAATGTGCTAGAGTTCGAGGTGTCTGTTGTAGTATATATGAAATTTTCACATGTTGCTTGAATTTTGATGCTTGAAAACATGTCAGACGCCGTGTTTGATATTTTTTGAAAATTGAAATAGCCTTATCTGTCTACCGTTCGTGATTTTATATTTTAAAAGTCGACGGATTAAAATATCGAATCAATTTTAAAAATATAAAATTATATTTAATTGTTAAGTCCCTACGAACTTGAACCTACACCCTACACCAGGGTACATAGTCGATGGACAATGTAACCTACACAAAATGATGATGATGATGAGTGTTTTTTTACCAATTTGTCTTCTAACATAACATATTACATAGGTATACTTAGTAGCAGGCTTACAGATGTATTCCTGCTAAACGAAAACAATCAAAATATACATAAAAGATATAAACCTCATCAAAACCTATACAAAGTAAAAGTTTCATGAGTTTTATTTATCTGGCCATAAAATTGGACTACCGCTACGTAACGCAAGTTGTAGAAAACCGTCAATTTGGTTTGATGTGGTGTTTTATCTGGAGTGGGCGTGGCGAGACAATGGTCTATTTTTACAGGAGTCCACGTGGCGTTCAGCTGCGCGTGCGCACGTGCCGCGTATTTATATGTGGCCGCCCGCCCTGCGTCAGGACATCTTTATTGCTGGAGAAATGTGGTTTCAAGAGTTACTCATATATTCAGGTGGCGCTCGCGATCAGGATTTGATTGATACTCTATCTTTATAATTAGAATAAATCCAAAGAAAAATAAAAATCAGCAAATAGCTGGTTTAAATATTCTGATAATGAGTCTATGCCATTTTGTCTCCTACCAATATTTGTATAACGAGTGCATTTTTGTTTTCATAC
The DNA here is from genome assembly GCA_947363495.1 of Euzophera pinguis. Taxonomy (NCBI): domain Eukaryota; kingdom Metazoa; phylum Arthropoda; class Insecta; order Lepidoptera; family Pyralidae; genus Euzophera; species Euzophera pinguis. Next base: position 10,833,055 of record OX376163.1, read on the forward strand.
ATTTTTTTTAATACTTAAAACTTTGCAAATAATAATACAATGTTCAAAATCGGTTCAGAAATTAAAAAGTCAAGACGTAACAAAAATAAAAGTGTTAATTTAATTATTCTTCATTACGTTGTTTTACTAACTTTGAGTTAGCTCTGGAAGACGGGTGAAAAATGATATTACTTTCCTGGGAAATTATCTACTAATATAATAATTGTAAATGAAGTCAATATTTATTTAGAGTGAGTTTCCACAGATGGGCGGCGGAACAACTCGACAGGCGGCAGCGCGTCGTAGTCGAGGCGAAATATGAACGCTCCAGAGGATATTAATCTGGCCAATTATTGAGAAACTGACGCCTGCTGCGCCTGCGACACGTCTTTGTCACATCCGTCGTCACTAGGGTTGTGTAAATTTGGTTTTGCAATGTTTTCCGAAATTTTACTTAGGTTTGTTGTCGCAACATCCTTTCCAGACCCAAATTAATCTACAAATGTGTGATAAAATTGAAAATTAATCGATTAATTATTTGCAAATTTTTCCTGATGCTTGTTAGCTGCCGTTTTCAATTTATTTCTTTAAATATTTTTTTCATTTCCTATATATCAACCGATTGCCTAGTATGCGTACGAAACCAAAAATTTATAATTTTCGTAAAATATTGCGGGGTGGGACCCTCATGTTACTTGTTTCTTCAGCGTACCTATATTTTCCACAGGTAAGTTTTGTATTGTTCCTATGTAGGGAAACATATGGAAGGAGGTTCACTTTTGATGCTCTATGCATTACAACCTGGCCTGTGACGCGACATCCCTACAGACCGTCGCGACGCCAGCGCTTGCGCCGCGAGAGTACGCGCTCGCTCCAATGTACGCGGACAGGTGTGACCGGCTGCTGCGCGTTTTCATACAAAACCAACGTTTCACATATAAAAGGCACTTCCTTTCATCCCACAACCTACTGTCGGGAATGCCCATTAATTTGCCAACACAATATTTTTAGTACGCGGCTCGCGTGTAATATATCGTGCCCACGTGTCGCCGTATGTCGCCCGACGAACGGCTGCGTCAAATTATTTTCGTGCATGTCACAAGATACACCGCTCATCTGGACATTTTTCCTTTAAAAATCACATCAGTTGTTAGTTTAATGCACCCGTGGCGCACTTCCGGTGGAAAATGTGCGTGCAGCTTGACGGGGAAATTCTTGTCGCTAAGATTAATGCATTCATTTATGTATATAATATTTTAGCCGACATGCTCCGTAGTCTGACCCGGTCTGTGATTGTAATCTTTTCAATACATCACGAGGTCTACGTGCAAATCAGCGAGCAATTTTCACGGAAATCGTCGTTTTATTTCATGGTCGATGCCCGACGGCGCCAGCGGCGAAGAAGAGCAATCTTCTTATTATCGAACCATTTTGTGATTTTCTCGACAAAGTCATCCATCATACTAACATAAATTTCAACAATACTTTAACATTTTAACACTGCTATATTTTAGACAGCTCGTTTGCGGCCTCTATACCACTGATGCATATTAATAAATCTCCTGCGATCGCGGCTGTTATTTTACGAATGCCAGATAATAGTCCCTATGATATACGATAAGCCACGATCCTTTATTGGCGGTATGAATATATAAATGCTTGTTTTTTCAACACCGTATTACAGTATCAAAGAAAGAGCAAAGTTGAAAGATTAATTATGTGTTGGAAAATGACGACAGTTGATGTTACGAAATAATAATGATGTTTTTGTATGTCGATGATTATTGTTAGAAACCAATTATACCAGAAGAAGGGTAATGTTTTATGTATTTACTAGTTACGCAGAGAGATGGCCGTCGTAAAAGCTGTTGTCCGACTGTGTCGTTGTTGGGCATAGAGCAAGTTTTCCGAATGTTGTTTTTAATTTTTGGGTTTATTCTAAAAATACCAATGACGAATAATGCCTAATGTATCCTAGTGTCTTCCTTGTAAGCTAAGGCTAGCTCCGTATGTGGCCACATTGGATGAATACCCAACGGTCTTATTGAAATATGGGGATAATGCAAAAGTATCGATTTAAAAAAAATATATATTTAATAGGACTCCATAGTTAGAATTCCATTTTCGAGCATGTTGCATCGTGACAAATAAATTATACTGAGAGACGCACTACATCACATTGTACAAACATAGAATATTTGCAATAACATGATATGGTAAGATTTATGTTTCCTAAATATTTTGAAACCAACTCAGATTGAATTTGATTAGAATATGTGAAATGTTTAAATGAGAACATAATTACGTGCTCAGTGCACGTAAGTACTCACAAGTTGCTACTCATGCCAGCAAACTACAATAAACTTTTAAGTCCTCTACAATTCTATACATAAACAAAACATACATAAATGAAAATGGATGGCCAAGTATGTTGCTAAGCGCGAAACTCGAAAATATATCTAGTCTTATCGATTTAAAGGAGTTTTATATAATCCTTGAAAGTTGTAAAATCAAATGAGAAAGGGGAAAATAGGTAGGTAGTTAGGTACTTGTTTCTTATCCCGGAAGACTTTCAAGGAAAGTTCTCCATTTTTATTAGCACGATGACTCGCCACTTCAATTTTTGGTTTGTATTAATATGCAATTACTTAATTAGAGGATGTCCCGACCCTTAATGTAGAGTGGATCGAAGAAATGAAAGGGGTTTGCAAATTAATAGTAAGTAATATTACTAAATTAATAATTTGGGTTGTCTGGTAAGATATTCAGTGGTTAATAATCCAGAAACTTTTTTGGCTGTTTACCTACTTCCAAAAGTTACTATTTCCAAACTAGATTTGCAGGTAACAACGGTATCTTACATCTCGTTCTAATCTAACAAAACGACGTACCATAAACTGCTCGTATCTGTAAGCCGCAAGCAAATCAAAAACCCAAAGGTGCGCTAGATTAGATGTGATAAATTAAGATGAAAAACAATAGTTGCATAATTAATTAGGACCAAGTGTGTAAACCTCGAGACAGACTACGGCGACAACTGTTGTCTGGTCGTCGCGACAGCTGCGCGCGCGCCTCCTCACATCACAATAACTGGCCAGGGTTGGTCATCGTCATATGAAACAAACATTACATTCGATGCCTGTCAAACAATTAGTTAAAATGAAACTAATTGTTCGGCTGTTATTGGAAGACTGTATTTTGAATTGTGATTCGTGTGTACCGTGCTTTCATGAATGATGTTGTTAATAAAGGTGTATTCATAAACAACGAGTTTCTAATAGCAATGAAAATGGTAAAAGTATTTTGCGCTAAGTTGTAGGCACTGCATATGCTCCATGGTAATAAATTACACCGCCATATTACCATGATTAAATCTCACCCTATCTATGGCCTTCAGTCATGGTGGCCAGAGCCACCATGACTGAAGGCCAATAAAAATGGCCAAGGCCAGCTAAAAATCTAACTAGAAAACATCCTCGGAAGTTTTTTGTGGCTTTCACACCAATTGCGATTGTGACAAAATTTACTTTTGTGTGTTAAGTTTGGATACTTAATAATAATAATCAAACCAGATTTTCTACTGATCTGAAATATAAGTCGATAACCCTACACATATTAACCTGAAACAAGACGATTATGAACTTTATTGCTCACATATAAATCCATGCGCAAATAAATCTGTATTTAAAGGTATAGGTTGTAATCGAAAGTGGCTGTCAAGCTACTGTTGTAAGGTATTAGTCTTGGAAATCGCGTGACTTTGTTTTATATCAAATTAATAGTCGATGGATATAAATAAAGACTATGAATTTCTCGGCATTACAGTTTAGATCATATCGGACCGCTGATATGGTTAACTCTCAGCTCCAATCCAGCTTTATCTTGTCTGTGGGAGTACTTGGAAAACGGGATTTCAATACGTACCGTGTTATGATTCTATGTCAAAACGTTTGAATGAAGTAAAGTACTGGCAACAAAAGGACTATTTCAATGCTCTGCTTTGGATTGGAGATTGTCGGGTTACGGCATTTGTGAATTTCATTGTGTTTTTCATACAAAAATGTGCTCTAGCTTAGAATATTCTTTTTGTAATTTAATTGAATTGGTTGAAGTTAAAGACTATAAGTAATAGAAAAAAAGCTGGAAATTTAGGTATCCATAAACCACTAACTTACGGTTATTTATTGAAACGAAAATTATTTTCAACAGAGTATGAACCCGTAGGAGATGTCTTAACATCTGACTGAAAACTCAAAAAACCAAGGGAAATAGTAAGTAATTTTTATATGTCCAAGATTTTTATTAATGTGTAGAATAGTTACAAATAATGAATTAGGTTATCAGCTTTCAATGGCGATGAATGTCAAGTTTACACTCATTTCATAATATGAGTTTACCTGTAGTACCTACTTATGTTCTGAAATGAGTCACTCCAGTCCAACCGTCAAGCTGCGCGGGCGCAGGAGTCGCGTCGTCATGGCGACGCCAACGCTACCGTGATTTATTTATCTGGCTACATCTGCCTCAACATTCGTCACTCCATCATCAGGGCGAGAATAAAAGTGATTCACATGCGGTCTATCCACCGATCCAGGGTTGATTCACTTTCTCTATGTATAAGATGCAAACTTAACATACAGTCGGCTAGCTCAGTGACCCGAAGTGATATGACTTATTAAAGAGATTCACTTAGTATAAAATCAGTCAATCAGTATATTCGTTCATCGAAAGATAAAGTAAGTATCGTGAAGTATCAAGAAATTAAGGAACTAGCTAATGACAAACAATAATGAAATATTAATTCGGCTGAGTTTTGTTTAGATCGAGTTGATTGACCATGTAACCCACCCCATATGAATGAATAAAAAAACTCCACCAAAAAGAGCCTAGATCTTGAAATTATGATGATTATTCGCCTACCACTTGTTCTCCACTTACCCCAAAGGCTGTTTAGACAAATTGCCCATCGTCTTCCGAACTTCCTAGGTAGCTAGAGTAGCTGGCTAGGCCAAATTGTAAACAAAATATTATGCAACATCCTTAATACAGAAATAAATCGGGGATCAAGAGTGATGATAATCTTCGGAGTGCGGGATTGGCGCCGGCTTGTTTGGACAACTGTATGTACGTACAGTACAAGATCTACATGACGGACTTATCGATTTATTATACTTCAGAATGATTGCATAAACGAGATTCTGAATTACCAATATTATTTTAATATAGTGGAGATGCTGAGATATGAAGAACACGGAACTCACTAAAATAAACAACATACAGAATGTTATTTTGACAATGAATTTTTCTCTTTCGGAGCAGGCCCAGCAGGGTTCGCTATGAAATTATATCTCTATAATTATTGTAAATACAAAGTAAAATTCTCTGTAAATTGTTATTTTGCGGCAATGTGCGAAACGGACAATCAGCGTCGCTATTTTAGACGAAAATACTGATCTGATTCTATATTATTCCTTTCTGAGAAGTTCAGGTGCTGCAAATATTTTTCCTAAAATTTATATCACAATATACATTTTCGTATACTGTACTTGTAGCTGTATATTGTACAATATTCACTAGCTTGAAAGTAAAGTTGAAAATGAACAATATTATAATACCGAGGCACTATTGGCGTCGTCAATAGAGAAACAACCGTAAATAAAATAAACAAACTCGTTCACTTGCGGCGTCCTCAATACGCACGTGCTAGTATATTTTCTCAACTAGACTCCGCCGCAAGTGTTTAAATTGTATGACGTGTTAAAAAGTTTCCTCTGTTATTGTTTATAATAGCAAATATATGGAGTCGATTGCTGAGAGATGCTTTTAGTTTGGCGCCGGCGATATTAGTATTTGTTTACACATGTTCCTGTAAATAGTAAATCATAATAAATCTCATTTTGGGATGAAATACTGCTAAATTATAGAGAAGGCATGTTGTCACTCCACATTTTCATTTAGTTAATGAACAAATGCTTGCCCAATGGAAGCGTCCATTTCGATGTTTGTCGATGCTGAGCTGCGAAGCTGGTGTATTATTGGTCGACAGTTGATATAATTTTATTGGCCTTAGTAGTTTGAAATAGAAGAGCGTTGGATAAAATAATCATTATTTCGTGTAGGTTACATTGTCTATCGACCATGTATACCCTGGTGTCAGAGTTGTTCAGAATCGCTTCTCGGTCTCTGACGTGGTTCCTTTAACGACTACAAAATGGCAGCCGGGACCAACGGCTTAACGTGCCTTCCGAAGCACGGAATCATCTTTATTATCAGACAATCAGGTGATCCAAGTCTGCAAAGGTCCTAACCAAACTGGAAACAACTAAACAACTTTGGTGGGAATTGAACCCACCACCTCCGGGTAAAATGGGCGAACGCCTTAATCACTGGATCACAAAGGCAGTTGTTGGATTAAAAGAAGCATTTTAGATAAATCAAAAATTGGTAGCTCTAACATTCGCTTAACCCCATGTTTCAAAACCGTTTTAAAACCGCCTCACGGCCTTGTTGCATTTTTTTAAAGCCGTCACATACAATAATTCTGTTACACAGTTTCGGATGAACATACGAAACTGTCGATTCCAAGCTTCTAAACAAAACACGCCATGTTTTCCCATCAAAACAAGTGCTATTTAATTACGCGCAGTAATGCAATTTCGTCTCCTTGCTCTGATACAAATTGGCGGGCCCATGTCACGTAACTCAATCAGACCCCGTGGACCCCTCGCACACAGATGAATACACAAATGGCACTAACATTTCTTTATGATACGCTTATGTCAATATATGGTATGTTACGAAGTTATTGGCTCTTTTATTGCAGAGTATATGTATCGTTCCTTTTTCGAAAGAAGAAAAGTCATTCGACGAGTACATTTGAGTATTTTGTCAATTTCTAAAAAATACAGCTGATAGTGCGTGCAATAAGGAATGCGATAAGGTTTTTGAGAGTAAGTTAAAAAATAAGACAAGGCGGAAAATGAGGAAACAAAGGTGCTTAGGGACTAAACAGTTTAGATTTTGGTGAGCACGCTCTACATTACAAAGGAAATCTTTTCAGTTTTATAGGTTGATTTCCAGCAAAGGGCAAAATTTTTATTGAAAATTTATTTATTTTATATTATTACTATTGTAAAGGTTACTAGTGTAAAGCATACAAGCATGAATGTCTGGCAATCTTTACTGTTACTAGACTCTGCCTAACTTATTGGCAAACAGATAAATAAATTCGGTATTCGTTACCATCCTAGAGTTCTATATTTTACAAGGAAACCAAAACAATGTCTTCAAGCATCACGGCCATCGATTGCACTGCACGTGCGTGTCCTCGGTAGGGCATTACCACTACCGACGACTAACTAATCTCGATGGAAACCTTTTTATTAAATTGCTGAGCGCGCGGGGGCGGCCAGCTGCCAGACTTGTATGGGCTCGCCCGTATGATTTATACGGAGGATTGGATTCATTACGCTAATTGTATTTATTTTTTTAAGTAATTACAAGTGATGTGAATCAGCCGATTCAGTATAGTCGAAGATATCGAGAGGGGGTTTGACAATGTTCGTCACATTCCTTCTGAATGTTTTGTACAATTCTCCGGTGCCCCATAATAAAAAGTGCCGGCATAATTATAAAAAGCATAGCTTTTAATGAAAATTATAAAAATAAGAATTACATTAACTGAAATATAATGAATCTATGTTTACAGCATAGACCAAGAGTAAGAAGAGCTATTCTATCAAAAGTGGAAATAACTGCTGAAAACTAAATTTTGACGAATATTGACTTTGTCGAATAGGTTGGTCCTTGGAGAAGCATGGAATTGAATATACTTACGTAATATCAAACACATATTTTTACGTATGATATTTCATGTGTTCATTTTAACATTATATATAGTCTTGTTCTATTACATTTATTACTAAAACCGAATAGATAAAGAAATAATTTTGGCTCTACCACGCAGAATCGCTAGGTAACTTTCTATAAATAAGAATTAACAACGTAAAAAAATGTTTCCATGTTTATACTAGCACATTCAACAGTGTATAAATGTATTTGGGAATAGTATCCCCACATCTGGGGCGGGGCGGTGCGCGGGGCGGATATTTTCGAATTGCGAGCACGTTTCGCGTAATTTAGCCGAGGCGGCGCGAGTGGAAAACGGTGTAAGCGTTTCATGCGCCAATAATGTCGTACAGACGCTGACAGAAGTTTAGAAGATTTATTTTATATTTTGCATTCACTCTCAATCCGTAGGGTTCTTTTTAAAGACTCAAATTTTAATGTATTGGGTCAACAGCCCTTACCTCAGGAGCTGCTTGCTGTTTTTCGAGTTTATGTCCGCCACAACTCCTGCAACGATAATTTTGGCGTCAGTACTAAGGAAGTAATGTAATGTATTAACCGAATACGAAAGTGAAAATATTTGATTCAGTCAATTAGTCGTTTAAAGCCTTAGCTATAATAGATTCATCAGAAACCTAAAGAGAGCAATCGAATTTCTTTTTGTGCTTAGATCCCCTAAGTTATGGTATATGCTAGAGTCCTGTGAAGCATTTTTGAAAGTAAATGTACATGTTGTGCGGATTATAAAATTGCTTCGATAATGTTTTATAGTCTCGTATTCATTGTTTCCCAATACCAGCGAGTTTTTAGAGCAAAATACACAATTTTATCGAGCGCTATGTAGGAGCTAAATGAAAGGTTGCGGCGCATTTCTGAGGTTAAAGTGTGATTGTATGCGCACGTGATTGTATTAAAAAGAGAGTTGAAATAAGGTTATGCAATGTAAATAGGTTGACGTAATTATAGTAACAATGTCAATAACAAGTTTTTCATTGTGAACTTGTTTAAAAATTTTTTGAAGAGTCATCCGTATGTTTCTTGAGGAAGTTAAATATAAAGTTTAAATAAATAAAATAAAGACTATAGGTGGATGAAATCGCGGGGAAAGGCTAGCTAATATAAAACAGCTCTTGTTTTTATGAAAAGTTATTTTTACTTCTAACAATGTTTTAATTGTGGCGTGTGATCAATGTTTTAGCAAAAAACATAAAAGTGGGTACTAACATCATCTGAATTATTACAGACATACACGATAGGCGATTCAATGCCGTTTTCGATTGATGCATTTTACTGAGATATGTAAAAATATATATACTGTACTATATAGCTATATACTACAAATATTTGTACTATAGACATGCACTTAACCCTTTAGCATATGTCCCTCGGGAAGTCGGGAGTGAGCCGGGTCCGCCCGGTCGATCGCAAGCTTCATTGATTTCCTCTGGATGCCAGTCAATGATGCTTGTAGGTAGAAGCTTTTTACTGGGTTATAATTATGGTTTAAATTGAAAAAAACTGTATCACGGGTATAGCTATTTTTGCTGTAGGTTGATATCATTTCATTATTAGATATATTTACACATTATTCAGGACAACAGACCAAATGGTCAGCAATAGGTCGTAGGCAAACGATGGACACAGGCCGCTTCCAATCGGTCTTTTTGGAAATCATTAGGTTGCTACTGACTTCGTCTGAAATATACATATAAACAACGAAGAGATTTGGTAAATTTTTAGTCTAATCCAGCTTTTCACTAATAGGAGAATATTATTACGTCCAGCGAAAGGCAGTGTCTATTCTCTAGTCCTCTCAAAAACTGTTTCAGTATATTTATTGATAACTACGGAATTCACACCAAGCGCGCGAACTTACACTTAAAGTGTTATCTTTTCACAAACTTTCTAACCATGATTTCATTGTACAAAAGTATACTACACGAGATAAATCAGTGCATAAATTAAAGTTAGCGTTGACACGACGCGGACAAGTGTAAGCGTCAAGTGCTTTGCCTTCGTCCCAAAACAACGATATAACAAAAGTACAACTCTTGTTCCAATTTCGTGTTTTCATAAACTTCGCCCCCTAAAACTAGGCTTCTTAACTCATAGTACATAATTAGCAATATAAACTGTAAAGAAAAAAAAACTAAGTATTCGTAAAGAACTTCAAAGGAAAAAACTATAATACAAAAAAATATATAAGGGACCAAGAGTACGTTAGTACTATTAATAATTCTGTACTTAATAGTGAATAGAAAATCTGTGACGATGATTATGCAGCAGCAGCGGCTAAAAATTGTCCAAAAGGTGATTATTTCCAATATGTTTTGTAAACAGCAAATCACATTTTAGAAAGATTGACAAGTGGGTTAGGACTCACTTTAAACATTGGATGAGGCTTTGATTATAATTGTAAATGATCTAATCTTTCAACCCGTCATTTTGGAAATTATTAGGAGAGGAAGTCCAGCAGTAGACTGTCTGCGGCTGAAATGACGATGATGAAACGATCAAAGGAATGAGTTTTCTATTCTGTACTATTCATAGTTTGCGACTTCGCTTTCAAGTGCCTCGATGCGCGATCATTCGATTAGCACTCGCTCGCATCGCACCCCATTATAGCCGTGACGAAAACACCACTCGATTTCGAAGAGATTTGATGTCTTGTCTGTGATTCTCACATCTGAGAATAAATGTTAAACACTTGTAACATTTATGAGGTTTTATTATTTAGTAAACTTGCCGCGATTAGTGCAGTATGGTTCTTTTTACAGACTCGTGCATTTAAGTTTACAATTTTTTTTCCCTCGAACGTTCGTAAAGCCTAGATCAACTAAAATATGTTTTATCTCGATCTTTCACGTCAAATTGCTGATTGTAGAGAAAAAGACAAAACATATTTTTCTTAAACCAATTAAACTTATCAAACGTTCGTTAATTTTTATGAATGATGGGGTTAAAGACCTTTTTGTGTTAAAAAACATTTAAGTACAGAAATAAAAATCACAAAGCTTTAATTTTCACATGAATATGTAGATTACTAAACATAAATATCTCGTATAAAGTACCTACATATACTGTATATAAAGCCACGGTTCCACCCTCCGCACGTGCCACAGACAAGCGACTCATTACGAACATTCGGTATCTCATGGAAGTCGCGTGGCGTAGCGTGTCTATCTATAGCTTTATCTTTGAGAACCATTGATCAGATATATGTTGATAAAATAAATGTTTATTTTCACCAACTTAAAAAAGAGGCTTACTCTTTTCATGAATTGTGTAAAATTTGGCATGTATAGATGAATATAATGAGGTCCGTAGATTCTTATTTTGTAATCAAGATCAGAACTTCCAATAAACAATACTAATAGTATTAATACAAACAAGCTAATCTAAAAATTTAAAAACTACACTAACAATAAAATAAAACTTAAAATTAAAACCTTAAAGATAAAAATAAAATAAGAAGAAAAGATGGCGGCCCGTAGATTTAATTTTCGATTGTTATTTTAACTTTGATAAGGCCATACTGTACTAGACAAGATGTTCATTAGTAAAAAGTTTATTTTGTGTATATGTGATCTTTATTTTATAAACGGCTAGAATGAATGTTGGAACCTATCGATATCACTCAAGATGCACAGTTGAAATGCAGTTGATGATACAGTTACATATCATATTATTTACCTTTCCAGTATTTCCTGAAATGGGTATAATAGTAAGTAATATGTACATAGAATAAATTGAAATGATATTTATTTTAAATTGATGTTGGGCTATTAAGGCTGGTTTACACGCGATCCAATACTTTCAGGGACACACACATACAAACATTTATTTAAATGTTTGCGTATGTGGAGTGGTTTTCGTGTCCGTGAAAGCACTGGATCGCCGCACTGGATCGTGTGTAAACCAGCCTTTAGATCGTTTGAGTGGCGAATTTAGGACGTTTTGTAGCAGCCGTAGTGCATTGTGCTACGATTGCTACGAACTCGTTTTTATAAGTATCTACATAGAAATCAAAATCGAAATGAATTTTAAACAATCCTTTACAAATTTTCCATTTCTATGTAGATACTTATAAAAAGTTAAGTGCTTTAATGAATACTTATGTTTGTGAATCGAATCATGTAGATATTAAAATAAACTTATGCAATTGAGTAAAATTTTAACCACAATGTTGTGTTATTTATTACGTATTGTCGTAAAGTCGTAATTTTTTTGTAAGACTGTATATACTTGTGTATACTTTGATTTGATGTTTTTGCAATAATAATAATACCCTCAAAACAGTCCATTTATTATTGTCCATATCTGTTCCGTTTCCATTTCCAGTGATTGTTCAACGGAAACGCGCACGAAATTCCGGTTCGGCACGCGCCCGCACTTCCGGGGGCCATGTTACGAAAATATCGGTGGGAAAACCTTATCGATTGCTGTTCCCGTGTTTACTTTTCTTAACTGTGTTTTGTTACTCGTTACATAGTTACGCTAGTACTTGTAATGTTCCGTATTTGGTAGTTACGAGGAAGTAGTAACTACAAATTGTTTGCGTTTATCGGCAAGTTGGATTAGTACAAAAACTTTTTGTTTTATAATTTGTCATTTGTTCGTTGACTAATGCTCGTTGCGATTAGTTTTTTTTTACTGGTGTTATCTAATCTACCATACTTGTTTTGATATAAAATAATGAGCACACCTTTGTGTCATAACAAGTACCTCTATGCGATTTTGTTGACGTAGACGCTAGCCACTGCATAATTACGTATCTTTCTTCTTCATCCTAGCGTGTATTCCTAGTTGCGTAGTCAGCCTATGCTTCGGAGTTTCGGAGCCTAGGGTACGCTGTAAGTTATGGTCCTAAATGCGGCACTGGTTATGACAATGGAACGACTGCCGTCTGACCTCCGTAATACCTTTTACAGGGAAACCAGACCAACAGAAACATGACCCGCGGCGAGTTAGTGGCCAACACCGTCAGAATTTTTAGACTGCTTAAATGCATCTGCCACAGCCTCATGACTGCTATCTATCGATAACAACCGGGAGAAAGGCTTAACGTGCCTTTCAAAGCACGAAGAAGCTCAAGATAGAAAATTCCACTAAATGGCGACCAATCTAATAGTGATCGCGTAATTAGGTATATGTAGTATGAAATTTCCTAGTTACCTTACTATCCACCAAGGGCGCTTTACAGATACGTCTGAGTAAAAAAAATCTAATAGTAGATGCAAAGACATAATGTGGGCAATACATTTTTCAGACTAGCAAACGATTATTTAAAACTTGAAAAAAAGGCAGCTTGAAAAGCAGTCTTGTGGAGGAGTTTTTTGAACCAAAAAATATTTATTTTTTGAAGTGGTATTTATCTATCATATTGATACAGGCATCATCCAATGGCAAGTTTACTTTGGATACGTTAGCATACGTCCGCGATGTCCGTCGGCGATGACAGGAGATGATCTAATGTTTGCATGCTGCCAGGATGTTTGCCGGACTTATAACCGACTGAACTAATAATATTTCTAGCACAAAATTTCGGCTGTACTAGCTGTCCTTGTAAAACTTGATGTAGAGTTTCCGTGTGTCGCTATCACATGTTTCGAGATTCCGTGTGTCGTGATACCGTTAATCGCAATACGTAGAACACTCTTATTTATCAATATAAAAAAAAAACAAATAACGCTACATGCAGTTTATTGTAAAGTCACATACCTAAATAGTTTATTTTTATTTGCCGAAATATTTTTAAATCTAAAATCAATGGATATTTAAACTTTTTAATTAGAACTAAGCTTTTTATAAACATAATACGTTGAAGATAAGGAACCAATGGCCTGAGTTATTGAGAACATCAAGAATAAATCGAGATCTTTTCAAACAAAAAGTTATCTGTTATTGGTTCGAAAGAAAGTAAAATATTTTATCAAGTGTTTTTGTTGTTTTGTCAATAAATAACGGATGGCGGGATGCTGCATGCGTTTTTGGGTTTTGTTATCGCGCGTTATCAGCGGAAGGCGCGCTCTTGACCCGGACCGATAGCGGTACTAAAATAACCATTCAACAGTTGATAGCGTCACTGACTATATAACCACATAAGTAAGCACTAATGAACAAAAATAATAATGATTGCGAATGAAAATTCACTTTAAAAATAAAAAATTACAATTATAAACGTATATTTTTTTTTTTTTTTTTTTTTTTTTTTTTTTTTATATAGATAATGTTACCGAACTCTTTGTGTGTGAGTCCGACTCGAACTTGGCCGGTTTAATTGAGTTAATCTTGTCACATTTTTGTTCAGCTTGGCTTAGATTTTATCAGCCGTATATGTTTTCATCAGTTAATTAATAGGCTCTTTCATGCTGATTGTTGGGTAATAAACAACTATTTTTATACATATAAGAGCAAAAAGTAATGGTACTTAACTATAAATAAATCTATACCACAAAATAAAATATGGACTACGCTGGGATTTCAAGTAATTTAAAAATTGTAAAATTTAATGATATCGTTGTCCTATCTATCCTATTTAATCGTAAAAATGCTAAAAAAACATTTAAAATAAATCAACAAACGTAAATATTAAATCAAAATTAAACATTTTAATTCCAAATTTAATTTCAAATAAAAATATAAAAATAAAAACAAAGCGAAAAAAGTTTAACGCGACCCTGCCAGGATTCGAACCTGGAATCTTCTGATCCGTAGTCAGACGCGTTATCCGTTGCGCCACAGGGCCAGTTGATGACATGTGCGAATTTAGACATCATACGCGATGTTTTATTTTATTCTCTTTTGTAAATATTGTGAAATTTTATATCGATTATTTCTAAAAAGATGTTGATTTTTATGTGTTATATTATTACATCTGTGGTGCGTAGATTTTTGCGGAAAAATGAAAAGTCGTATAAAGCTGTGTTTATAACATAGTTTTTGCATGAAATGTATATTATGAAAATTAATAAAGTACAATTAAATTGGTTTTTATATGCCTAGTGATGGAAATGAAAAGCATTACCATAATTATAATCTACAGTGTAACCAATGTAGGTACATAATCACGGGTCAGAAGCCAGCTAGACCTCTTCCCTAGAAAGAAAATAACTAAATTTTACAAATGTAACGAGTAAAACTATAGCTGTAATTTGGTTCTAATCGTATTACAAGAATAAAGAACATTATTCATTTAATTATTCACAAAGGTCGCGTGCCGGTCGCGTGTACTCATTAGTACGCGAGGCGGTCGCAGCGCGGCGCCACTTCTCACCAGTTCTACGAAGAAAACGCGTGAATATTGATCTCCCTTCTTTATAGAAAATACATTAAAGGCCATCTTATAATTGATAACAATTTATTTTTTAAATAATAAATACTGTGTATAAGCGTTGATTTATTTAATAATGATTTCCTTGGTGCTGTTAAACCACTCTTAAATAAATTATTGGGAAAATACGTTGAGTGCTTTTTCGCCATAAACCAATGGCATTTTAGTACATATTTAAACTAATACCGGAAATGATATCTCATTTGTTGAGATCCGCCGTATGATAAAGAAATAGTTATTCTTATAGAATCTTAGAATAACCCTCTTTTTAGTAGGTACCAGTTCAATAAAGAAATATTCTCTGCAATGTTCATTCTATTCAGCAAAGCGTTCTAGACGACCCCCAAAATTAGATTCGACATGGTTTTAATTTTAATAACGTCACTTTTTATGATTACCCTTGTCATGTCGTGGTAATAAAAGTCTATTTTTCATACTATAAAATATTTCAGGAGAATCATATAAATGAATAATTTTTTATGTGACACGTTGGCTCTGCCGTCAACCCGTCGTCGTCGTCGTCGATATTGGCCGTGTTGTCGGTTGTCGAAATAGCTAACGTTTTTTACACTCTGCTGTTGTCACTTCTCTCATAAAAATACTATTTTAAAGATATATTTTTTAGAAAGTAAAAAAAAAAAATCATCAAGCTTTTTGTTTTTTATTTTATTTTGGAATTTGAAATTGATTCTTAAAAGTAACATACTGCAGCACTTATTCACTGATGAACCATTAAATTTTCTTGTACCTTTGCATATTTGTTTATTGTAATTTGTGGCATAATAACTTAGTATTTCCATATTGTAGGTAAATATTGGATCTAATAAATTTTTCTGCCTAATTTGCTTATACTGATCACTCATTATTCCCTCCAAAAGTGCTCTCAAGCCTCAAAAAAAAAGTCAAACAAAAACAAGTGTCCTTTTGAAATCTTTTCTGCCCTAGTAAGCAACTCTTGGTTCTTTAATGTGACTTGGCTTGTTGTTGTTGTATTTCCAGAAATAACTCATTTTCATCAAAATAGTTGCGGCTACTGCTGATCTCTTTTACTCGAAATTAGTTTCACAACGACCAAAGATTATTAATACTTTAAGCAATATGAGATTGAGACAATCTGTGGTGTCAGCATAGTTTATAACCCAGATTAATATTATATATAGTTAGTTATATAATCATTTATTATTTATTTAAACATTTATAACTCATCATTATTATGCAAGTATTGTCCTCAATAAAAGAACGAAGCGCTGCCACTCCAATGCCATTCTGGACACAACAAATGAAAGTGATGATGGATTGGTTGATTCTAAGAATATTTCAAAAATAATTTCGTTTGTAGTAATGTCTGAATGTGTTGAGATAGACAATAATTCTCGTAGTAAATGTTTTAGCGCCCCGTCAGCGGCGGCGACCGCGCTTCCGCTGCCTGACGCGAAAAGCAGGTGCTGTGCTGACCGCTATATCTGTCCAGCCAACTCGTATATTGTTGTTTTCCATCTACAATATCATTCAAAATTTAATATATATTTGTGTACAAAAAGACATGGCACAGAATTATTTGGAGACAGCGTGAAGCAGGTGGGTTAAGATGAAAAAAGTGCCTAAAAACGTGTTCACGGTTTCTAGTTACATATACATATATATGGGACTAAAAATATATTGCGTCAAATGATTGGAGTTTATTGACATGCAGAATAAGTATAAAGTGAATGAATTTTATTTTGTAACTCATACATGAATAATTAGACTTCGACTTTTGGACAATACAGTTTGTTCACCGAACCTTTTGGTATACTGATTGATATTTTTTTCCTTTTCGTTCCCATCATAGAAATATTTACTTGATGGTACAAGTTTTAACGATCATTGTTAGATGTAAAGCCTATTTCTATCAATGACAATCTTTTCTATTTTGAGCCATTGCGATCCAGTTTAACTTCCAACAGTTTTTCTATAAAAGTGTCCTCGTTCGGTTTAGCTCGAGTTTATTCCATTTCCTTTCAGAGTTACAAATCTAGAGAACTTTGTTGAACCATCTTCAAAATACCCATATAAATAATTCGTCTCTTGTCAACTTCAAGAGTTCATAAATTTATTTGTCTGTCCTCTGGTCCAAGGAGACATGTCTATGTTTGGGGAGGGGCAGAGGTGCGAACTGCGTGGGTCGCCGTGAGAATGACAAACAAAATGAAGCTTTGTTTATACGAGTTAATAGTTCCCATAAACGACGCTGTCTACTCTCCAAAATGACCAACATATTCAAGGATCTAAACTAGCCGACATCGGAATATTTCAACTTTTGATGAATTTTTGTATTAAATTTTGGATTTTGACTTCGTTCTTTGATTCAAACATCTATCGATTTCTATTTTGCCCTAACTTAGTATGAAAATAAAATATTTATCAGATTTACAACTCCTTTTTTAATAAAAATATGCTTAAATTAACAAACTCAATGTTAATAAACAACACATGACTATAATAAATTTAATAAGTAACAACACAATTAATCAAAACATTTAATTGGAATCCCAAGAGTTTCTCGTATCTACCTAGTTCTTGAATGACCACATGCAATCAGTATAATATGCAAATGGTCGGTGTCGGGTGTCCGGCGCCAGAGTGCAAGTAGGACGACTGTCCGACACTGTCACACGAGAACATTACGATATTACTAGATACCGACTGATACGCATGTGACTTAGGAATATCAAACCGACACTATTAGGTATCCAACTGTGCAAAATAAAAGCTAATACTTAAGAAGGTTATCGATTCGTAGAACCTTATTCTCATGTTATGATCGTTGACCACCCAGCTATTTTATCCAAAACATACTTAGGTATCATCCAGACTTAGATCTCAATCCAATTCTTATATCAAAATAACCTTACAACGATGTGGTACGTCATAGATACCTGAAGCACAGTTGCAGTATTAAAATTTAGGTGATGACTTCGTAAATTCGTAATCCATTCGAATGAGCAGATTTGTGCGACTTTCGTTTTAATAATACCTTGTTTATTTACTATGCATGTGTTGCTGAAGTTCTGTAATGAGACATTTGCGATCACGCACACTACAAGTGTTGGAAGTAATTGCACTGCTAGAAGCTGTACTTTGCCAGTTGGACAAATTAAGACTAATGTTCGATTGTCTCATCTTCCCTAATGCATGCATATGTCGTTGCATCAGTTTTTCCGCCCTCGTACCAGTATGAATAAAACTCCAGCATAACCAGATACTTTCACTTTTAGCATTTCTTGATTCAGAGGGGTCCGATCTAAATGGTAGTTTGTACATTGCACATTCAGTTGCCATATGGAGTATTAGCGGGACACTAGGGAGTTGTATGTGATTGGTTAGAAGTCGGCCAACTGGCTATACTGGTGGGCAAACATTGTTTTTAAAACGGTTTTGTCGTATGCCTATCTTTGAAAGTAATGTGTAGTTGCAAATGGCTTATAAAAAAGTAAATCTGTAGCTATTTGATGTACAACACATCTGTTTCAATAATATTGATAACTAACAAGACAAAAGTAAACATAGCATTTTCTAGTAATTTAGAATGAAAGCCAATGCTTCAATACAAATGATGGATGATGGGTAGGTGGAAAAATTGAGGAGAACTTAAAAATAATATGTGAAACCTATACCTTATGTCTAGATATAACGTAGTTACATACAGAATAGGTTAATGGTATTCTGAGATTGGTTAACCTCAGATAACAAGTAGGAGATCCTAGTAGTAGAGTTTCGAAAAACTATGATACTTCTGGTCTGCAAGGCCAATATGTCTATAATATATGAATTATATATTTTTTTAAAACCAATATCTATACTAACAAACAAACCCAAAGAAGAACATCAATCACCACTCACCAGGGTGAATTGTCTCATAAATGGCATAGTTCAATAAATTCATATCTCTAGACGACTTAATCAAAACGTGCACTTGTCCCGGGCCAGGGGGGCAGAGGGGAATATATTCATTTCACCCGCAATATTTGTCCTTTAGAGGTCTCGCCTCGCTACGCTCCCCAGTTGGGTTTGACTCTATAGCTTCGCTTTTCCGTGGGGGAAAATTTGGGCGCTACTATTGGTTTTCGCCATTTCAGACTTCATCTAAAACCTTTGTGACTGCGGGGCTATTCAGTCTATGAATCTCCTGAACTGTCCCAATTGTTCAGATTCCTGCACGGGTGAGGATCTTGGAGCGGCCAATGATAAAACGGTCAGTCATATTGGACATCGTACCCATTTCGACTCAAGAAAAAGAGGAATTGGTTTTCGCGCAATCGTTACTTAAGTAAGTATTTTGTATTGTTGGTTGATTTTATTTACTGAATCAACAGCAATTAATTTATATAATACTATTATTTTAGCCAACTTGTAAATAAATGAAAAAAACTTGCATCAATAATGAACTTTATTATTTTGCAAATCACTTCATGCATTCGATTCGACAATAAAGTTTCAATCAAGAAAATAAACTCGGATCGAAAAAGTTGCAAATTGTAATCTCGTAGTAGGGGTATACTGAACAGAGGGCTTTGCTCTGCCGAAGTAATGAAACCTTAAATCCCTGGTACGGACTCGTAATCCCATGACGAAAAGTTATTCTGACCAGGGGTGGCAGTTGGCGCAGCTAATGTGGTTTAGTGTTTCATATCGAGCGCAAATTGTGTTTTTATCTAACGACACTGCTGTTTTCCTCTTAATCCGATTGTGAGAACATTTGCGTTGTGTTTTAGACGTAATTATGTGTGAAGCCAGCTGTTCATACATTGCGTGACAGCGACCTTAGTTGAAATTTTAATTTCGAGATTGATTGTTCCGAAAATTATTAGTTCATTCTCAGAAGAAGGTCATTGATTATTTTTGCTCGTAGGTACATTCGCTTCATTGAACAGATTATGTCTTTTTTGGTTTATTAAATAATGCACAATTTATCTATACTACAAACTTTTAAAAACATGCTAAACATAAAATACGCAGTAATTTTTGTTACATTTTCGCTGGATGGATAAACGGAGGCGGAATTATCGTTTTAAATCAAAATTACGTCAATGGCAGCATCATTACTACAGCAGTCTACCCGATAAATTGCAAAAAATCTTCTCAAAGCCTGTACTTACATACTTATATTATTACCTAATTATTTTTCCTCCACTTATCCGACTCTACATTTTGCCTCCAAGCCTTCTAACGAAAAATAGTCGTAATTTTTTTCCTTGTTGTAAGTTATTACATAATAATCGATTCTCGTGTCGTGGTGAAGTTTAGGATATCGATTACTGAAGTGTTCACAAGTTACAGCCCTGGAAATGCGCGCCGCAGGCAACGCACGTGCAGTTCGCTAATGAGAGCCTCGTTGGCATCTCATGAGCGATTTGTGTGGCTCGTCTGCGCTTGTTAGCTTTGTTATTTACTATACAGAATTATGCTCAAGTCGTCCGTTCTTACTTGCCTTGCAAACATGGTTAAACAATAATATAAACTGTAAATGTAGAGTAAATTTTGTTCAATATATAAATACGTTTTCAAAAAACTTGCTGACGGTGAATAAATGTAGGAAATCACATGGAAAGTTTTAAATAATTAAATGAAAAAAAATTCGCAGTCGGTAGGATTCGAACCTACGCTCCCAGAGGGAATCTGATTTCTAGTCAGACGCCTTAACCGCTCGGCCACGACTGCCATGCCAGCTGGATCGAAATTATAAACATGTTTTCGCAGTTGACTTTCTGCCACTAATCACTATTATTATTTGATTTTTATGGCGTTGTAACTTGTAAATAGAAAAAAATACGTTTTCCTAAAATATATACCTAGTAAATTTTGAAGAATTAGAAAATAATACAATAATAACAGTGGTTTTGTGATATATATACTTAACTGAGAAATAACCGTAAAATACAACTGTAAAACCATGTAATGTAAGAGATAAAATAATTTAAAATTCATAATAATATAACATTTATTTTCAATAGAATATAACGATTGTGATATTTATCATTAGTCTAATCAGTTTATTGAGTCTCTACATTTCAAACTAGTATCAAGTCCCTTAGATATCTTTGTAAGCACTTTTCTTAATCTAATTTTCCTTCTCACGGTGTTCCGGATTTGTAGATCATACACGAGCTAGCCACGAAACTCCGCCTATTTACTCAGCTGCGGGATGCACTAAAACCATACTAAAACTAAATAAATGGACCGAGAAATCTCCTCTGCGGCGAAGTGGTTTTACGATTATGAGATGCGCACACGTGCAATGTGGAAATACCTTTAGGTGAGCCATAAGTCATTATTTTATGTAGGTACATTATGCGGTATAAAGATTCCGGAAGATGGAGTAGGGATTTTAATACTTACGTCCATCTGAACATTAGGTGTGGCTAGTGGTATACCGGTGTCGCACGGCTTCTAGGCTACAAATGGCCATTTTTGATAGATGATATCTTGGCAAATAAGCTTTTAAATGTGTGGGCATACAAACTCTCAAAAAAAAACTCTCAAAAACTCGGGCATAAAAAAAAGTCTCTACATTATAAAACTGATCCTAAGTGTCTGGCAAGTTGATCACACATAAAACTTGCCAAAATTTAGTTTCATAAATGAAAAAAAAAATATATATTCTTCTTAGTCTAAGTTTGCCTATTTGAGATCCCCGAAATTCATAGAATTTGAAATAATAATTTGAACAACTCCTTGAACTTACAATACAATACTATTAATAACATTCCGGGAAATCAAAAAAATAAAATTATAACAACTTCAATGCTGAATGGAAAGTTTACTTTGACTATATTCAAGTTGCAATAAACAAAAGCGAAATGATGTTATGTACCTACACACAAACAGTACTGCATTTGAATAGCTAATGTATTCATTGTGGGCAGTGCACTCAGCGTGACTAGAACAATCGCTAGCCTCCGCCGGGAGAGCCATGCAACCGCATCTGCATACTGATTGCATGAGCTGGGGAGACGTGGAAATCAGTTCCACGTTATTATCACACGTACAATTAATAGCAAACCATGGTACACAATGAACTCAATTCCATCGTTGTTCCTTCCTATTGCTTAAATATCCACAATAATGAAACTTTTGCTTTTACCATGCGATTTTATAAAAGTTGTCGCAAGCGACTGTGTTACATTTTGTAACTTTATGTAACTGACGTTTACTTTTTACTACTGAAATTGTTATTTTATTTGATGTAAATGGACGATTCTTAGATGGAAAGAGATAGTTAGGTATAAATAGCATGATGGAAGTTAAGAAAATATAGTATGTGGTAGATGTTGTGTATTTTACGAAACTATTAATGGTTTTTTATAAGGCAATGCAGAATATAAAGCTCATGACCTTAGGTCTGGCTGACGCAAGAGTTCCTCGTTCCTCCCATCAAAAGACCACTTCTGGCAAGAAGTCGCTCTTAAATTTAATTATAGCGACAAAAAATTTACTAACTATTGCGTATTATGAACATTATCTATGATATGATATGATATACTCGTAGTTGAGCGCAGCACAGACAATGCGCTAAAAATAGCTTGCCTGCTTATGGTCGTAGAGAGGCGGCACGCGGCGGCAATGTACAATGCATCGCGAGGTGACTAGGGCACTACTTCCGCTGCACATATGTTAGTTAGACGAAATGTCTACAAATAATTGCACCATAGATATTACATACAAAAATATGTTGCACTAAAGATATATTGTTGTTGTAATAAATATGGTTACATTTTAAACAAAAGAAGTAGAGACTATTAAGGCGCGTCTTCACATGTAACCGCGCATCGGATCGAACTTCGTGACATATCCCCGGACTTGTTCGCTCATTGTGGACGGGGTCGCGGACATTGTCGCGAACCGAACATTGCGGACACGTCTACCTATGAATGGGTCGATTAATGAAGGTTTGTTGTTGTTATAGCGACGACCTATATATAAAATAATATTCTTCTGAGCGTGTTCCCAGTATACACCATAGTATCGTAATAACATGAGAACTTTTAATGTTGAAAAGCGTGCATCTGCTACAGTAACTACTAACTATTGTATGACCGTATGTACAAGTTTATTCACGCCAACAGATTGCCATTACAATACCAGCTATCAGACTAAAATGTTGTAAGTATCAAGTGATATTCTGTGTTCTTATTGTGTTTTGTTTGGCTTCTCAGTAAAAGAATATTGAACTACAAAGTGGTTTTAATCAGTACAGTATTTAGTCATCCATCACTACTAAAGTAATAAGTACCTTCGATAAATGAAAAAAAGATAATAACCACCGCGACTGTATTAATATGCGTATATTTGTTACGTATAGTGTTTATAATGTTTTAGTTGATAAGTTCTAGGGTACGTCATTGAAATTCATATTCACACATTCAGCAGTAAATAATATTTAAATAAATGTTTATTTTATTAATGTTTATAATTATCGAATGAAAGCAAGCAAAACCAAGCAGATACGTAGGTATGTAAATAATCAAAGTGAGTTAGGCGTAATGTATCTACGCGTTGCTTGGTATGGAGGAATTAAGCGCGAGCAAGTCTCTATACAATCCATCGCATACGTTTGGCGGACTTGTACGCGTGACAAATACACTAGTTTGGCCGTCATTTGTTACGGAAAAAACAGTGGACTCCGTTGAAAAAAATCCACTTAGATCGGATCGACCACGTGACCGTGAAATTTCTCCGTAACAGTACAAAAACGCCCGTCCAAACTTGGTACGCCGTACAAAGTTCGGACCTTCATTTTGACAGTGACAGACGGTTTGTTCGGGTATGGATTCATGCGTAACAGTACATGTTCACGTGACAAATCTCGTCCACACTGTCGTACTTGTTACGCGTACTTGACACGGCTACGGTTACGGTCACGGAGAAATGTTACAACTGTGGACGCGCCTGTAGATTTTGAGCGACTTCTGTCTGACTTTCTTTCCTATTTAACAGGACAATCAAACCAATAAACAATTTTGGTTCAGTTATCTATCCGCCTAGTTTATTTACGAAATGGAGTCCTAATTAATTATTGTTAGTTTATGATTTAAGGCATTACATATTATACTTGTGAAGGTAAAGGCCTCATTTTAATTTCAGACAACAGAAAGTTTTATATTTATCCATACTTATCACTGAGTAAAATATTTCGGATGCTCAAAATATACAATAGTGTAATACATATTTAAGGTATACAATAAAGCATCAAGGGTGGATAGAAAATGTTATTTCTCAGGGGAAATATGCACTATGTTGCCCTTTACACCCTTTGAATATTTAAAGCCTGCCATAGTTCGCCACGACCCTCTTTCAAGAGAAGTTTTACCTTTAACCCAACTTTTTGCCTCCACCTCAATGAATATTCATTTATTCATATTATAGTATTTATTTATGTATAGGTTGATACCTCCACATCCTTTTGATGTAAACATTTTTATCTGTTTTGTATAGGAAATTGTTTCTTGGTTGTCACTTTATTTTTTGTTTGAAACTGGTCTAGTTTCACGTCTTAATAAACTTTAAATTGGGTTAACGGTTCCAAATCAACCCAGTTGAACCCAGTATGTGAACATGTGAAATCTAGAGCGTGGAATGAGTTGATTGCCATTTTTTATCAGTTTGCTAGAGGTCTACTTAAATTATTGGCTTTCTGTTCATAGCAGGAAAATATCTGATTTCCACTGCGTGAAATAGTATCCAGGAAAGAAAACTGGGCGTCAATTCTCTTATTTTACATAGTGCACAATTGAAGCGTAATTGGATCGCAATTACAACTTTTGACGTTTCTAGTATTCTGTTACAAATTTTAAGACCAATAGTATTCCATTGGCATGCCATTGAACTGCAACTGGAAAATATTGCCAATCAAAAAATCATCATACATTTTTTCAATAATCGGTACTCTGTTATTTATTATATTTACATTTTGCTACTATTACCATACAATTACGTTTTAGTTGCAATTAAATTGAGATTCAAAATTGTGTTAGCATAGCTGAATACCATCGTAATTGAATCTTTCAGTCTTTTAAAGTTTATTAGCGGAATTGACTCCCTGGTATTTTAAGACCCAAAAATAATGGTCTCCTGGCAATAAGGTCGATTTAAGGATTTTTGGGGTATAATTATAACGTGCGGCATGTAAGTTGACCTAACAAAAACTTATACAAAATAATTATTGCTATATAAAATTGAGCTGGTTAATTATTTTAACCAGCTTTCTGATCCCTGGTCGTAGCTTGTAATTTAAACATTTTTATCGGTATGAGATGTAAACAGAGACCAAAGTGAAAAGTATGACTGTGAGCGGCAATTACCGAATGAATAATAAATGAAATAAGTAGCGTGAAAGGTTAACTCGAGTGCCCTTTAGCACGCTATCACCGTAGTAGGCAGGCGACATATAAATATACTACAATTTAAATACAGTGTGAAAACTTAAATCACTATACCAGAGTATGTTCTATTTTATTTTTTTTAATAAAAAATATGTTTCTCCTTTGCTATATATAAAATTAGAACATGTTATCAAATGAGAGATCGACTATATGGGTCAGGTAAATATATTTATTATCGCAAATAATGATTAGTACACCGATGATTATCGCCAACATTATATAGCAAACATCCTGAATGAGTGCGTTTGGTGCACTTTTCGTACGAACACCTGTACTGTACTTAAGGCTTTCATCGGATTGTATTTATTGATATACTGATAAACAGACATAGACTTATCTATACGGTTCACCAAAACTGACATTTTAAAGAAACTAAATCCATACTTCCATACTGATATTATAAATGTGAAAGTCTATTTGTCTGGCTGTTACGCTTTCACGTCCAAACCGTTGAACGGATTTTAATGAAAATTGATATGAATATAGTTATAGACCCTAGGTCATACATACTACATATACTATTTTTTTGACGCAGGCGGGGCTGCAGGAAACACCTAGTTACCTTTATATAGTTTTTCAGAAAAATAAACACAACGAAACGTTTAAAAACAACGAAAGTTATGCAATATCCTTATTTAAAATTTGTCATGTCTCAACAATACATTGTGTGACGTCTTATGGCTATATATTAACTAACATATAAATATAAAGTAGATCCTGGGGTCTATGATCATACTAATAAAAATTCAGAGTATATTTAAAGTTCTGAACCGAAAACGACTCTACATTTTGTGGTGATACGGACAATGAGTCCTCTTTGACGGTTTATAGTTCTAATAGTATCTTGTAAGTAGGCACATGTTCATACTCATGAACTCTCTCATGCTCATCCTCCTCTCCATATTCTCCTATGTCAAACTGCTGCTCCATGACAGAAGAAAAATACATCACTTCAAAGAAAATGTAATCCCTACTAAGGTCAACTATTTAGATCTTGCCCAAGAAATTTATGTATTAACACTGCTTAACTTCAAATTTTAAGGATCCTTTTGTACTTTTAAACTCTAAACTTTTTAGAAAACGTTTTGAGGTTTAAAATAAAAATTAGTAAATGCATAATAACCTAAGGCTAAGCAATTTTCTGCAGACAATAAGTTTATTCGTTTTGTGATACTGTACATTGTATGATGGCGGGTTGCATAGTGATTTATGAGGTACATACCGTATAACAGCACTATTGTTATGGTTGGCATAACCGCGTCGCCTAGTTACGCGTCTTGTTGCAATAATTCGCGGTTAAGCCAGAGCCTTTACCTCATGAATGGGTAAACCATGTGAACATGCCATTAAAGGAATTATGTCTAGACTATTTTGACTCTCGGTTCCTACGCGTACTTTAATACCATCGGAACAGTACTTTTTTCGGGATGTGAGGTACTCTTTTGTTCTTCTCTGTAATCTGGACTATGTGTATGTGAAATTTTAGGTGGGTTTGTTCAGCAGATAAAGCGTGATGCGATAACAAACCAATATACAAACTTATTTTTGCTTTTACAATATCATATTCTTCATCATTGGTCCCTCACTGCTGAGGATTGTAACCGGATATATGTTTTGTGTGCCAAATCACACGGACTTTGCAGTACTATGGACCACATTGTATAGGTATGCTGCCTCCAGCTGCTCTCCTTACGCTCTGTCAACCCATTTAGCTGAAGGTTTTCCTCTGGCACGTTTTCCTTCCATTTTGCCCAGGATTACGAGTTTTTCCAGACAATGCCTAGATTGCAATGTTAGAGTTGCCATAGTATAAAATAATAGTATTAATTAATTATAGTAAGCATGAGAAATCTGACAGAATTAGTCTCTAGTATACTTTAAGTATCTTGTATGTTTTCTTTAAAAAAAAAAAGTAATGAAGTGTAGACAGCATATGTTCCATTGTGATACCACCATATCTAGAGTATTCTCTATGCTTTCATAAGATGTGACTAGTAAACACGATTTGACGTAGATGAACCGCAAAACTTTCTTGTTTGTAAAACAAATATAAATTGGTATCGAAAAGAATTAAGTAGCCCTGAAAAGTAAGCGTGGTGGCTACCCTAATTTTAAATTTACACTACTTACACCAGAGAAAACTCTATTTCCTAACAGATAAAGTCGTTTTTACCTTAATTGTGAGACGACATTCATTTGTGATTGTAAGCACGCTTGTTTGTAGCGAATGTCGTCATTTTGCCTTGTTTACATGGCTTCTTACAGCATTCGGAGTTTACCTGCTGGAAATCTGGACAGTTAAATGAACAAGTTTAAGATTGTGATTTTGCCGGCGTAAATGGTAGCCTATATCATTTCCCAGTACAAATACTTTAACGTATACGTTTCTAACAAACACATCCCCACATCCATTAAATATTTTCGTCTTACTTTCTAAAAATAAAGAAAACCTCGTCAATTTGATAATATCGCCAAAATAAATTATCCAAGTACACGAGCACTCGTTTAATATTTGCGATGTAGTAAATGAATATATATTATACAGCCAGTTGAAACTCTTGCCCATATCTCTGAGCATATCTCCACGTACAAGATTAACTTGTACTCGAATGACATATAATATTATTACCGTGAGGACGTGGCTAACGGTGCGACGAAATTGCATCAATATTGCGGCCCTTAAATGTGCGCATTTATAGTATTTAGCGTCATAGTGCCATGGAACTGAATGGATACTGATGTAAATTTTAAATAATGTATTTTTTGAAGATGAGTACTGATAACGAGACACCGAAGGAACAATATATACAAAACTCAAGTCCAAAAAATCATGCTCCAAAAGGCCGCCTTACTGCAAAAGCTAAATAAGCTTAGAGACAATCTTCCTGAAAATTGGATTAATAAAGGTGGTGTGGGGTTAGTGACAGAAGTAGGTTGGTAGGTTTTGTGTATATTATGATGATTAATAAATTGTTTTTGCTTGTATGGAGAATTTATACGCAAAAAGTACTAGTGGGCTCATCCTGTTGTGAAATCATTGTTGTACTCATTTCTTCGGTGCTTCAGTACGCTTATCAGCTTATCAATGTTTGGTGCAAACACCTGCCGGCCCACCTGTCTACATCCACTATCTAGGAAACTAAATCGATTAGCCGAGATTAACGATAAAAAATATAAGAACTGTTCCGCATTTACATCGTAGATTGTACTGTTCAAGGTATGTACATAGTGGAACAGAACAGTTGTACAGCGGGGCACATACAAAAATATCTTACGCTTACTTTTTCTTCATCTGATATTTTTTTATAAAAATCCCAACGTAATCGTACATTCGGTCTCCGATCGAACGCGGCGCAGAACCTTGTACGAGTATTTATTTCATATTAGTTAGCCTTAGGCTTTTCTGTTACTTATTTATGTCCCACTACTGGACAAAAGGCCTCCTTCGCTTTTTCTACGCCTCCCTATATCCTGAAATTTCCATCCAAATTACGATCGTATTGTTCTTCGACTTCCTTTTTTCTGTAGCCTGCTTTTATTAAAGCGTCTACCGTCTATCCTTTGTAACCCACCAAAACCAGGTGTACTAGGGCGTACAGCATCGATTGACCATGAACCCCAAAGACATGATCAAGGTGCAGTAGTATTTTTTAAATGGCCTAACGAACCTTGCGGTAAACAGCCTCATGAGCTCTATTCCAACGTATTCTATTCGTATACTAACTCATGTTGTAAGAACATCAAGTATTATTGCATACATACAGGGTATCGTACCTTCGACGTCACGGTCTCGTATATTAGCCGTAAATGCAATTATGTATGGTGCTCAGGTTCGAGCCTACTGATAAGATTACCTGAAACATACGTGATAAGAACCAAACCTAATGAACTATGGCTTTCTATGACTTACATTACTCATAGGTAGAAAAATATAAATTAGAATAAAATAAGCTACGAAATAACGTGTTAAAATGGTTGATGGGTTGATCAAACAAACCACTTGCAATAAAAAAAAAATGTGAAAACCGAGAAAAAACAATTCGACCTCCCAATTTTCAGCTCGTTACCTGATCACTGGATGAGAGTACGAAACATATTTGTCAGTTATAAATAGTCATAACTTATTTTTAAGTGGTTTGGTTTCTTTTACTAAACGCACCGTAAAAAAATGGCCAGTAGTTTTAAAATGACCCTGTATACCTACGTTGTCCAACTTCACAACTAAAATAACAGTTGTCTTTGTACTAGATTATACACACTCTTCTTTTAAATTTGGTGCAAATGTACTAATACAAAATACTCAAGCATGTAGGTAATACATGCTATTAGCGACACGGTTGAGCCTGATATGATATCAGGTTACGGTAAATACCTTTATACGGTATACATAAACCCTTTATAAAGATTATAAAATGATATAGACGTAATAAAAAGATTTTGTTATTTTAGAAAAAAAACATTAATCTGGCTGTACCTAGGAGTAGGAGGAGAGCAATACCTAGGTATTCCACTCGTTTTTGTTTTTGAAATAAGTTAGTCCTATAGAATGGTGTCACAATCTGGGGTTCGATTCCCACGAGAATCATACTTTGTTTAGTTGTTTCCAGTTTGGTTAGGACATTGCAGGCTTGAATCCTGATTGTTTGATAAAAAAAAGACGCTTCCGTGCTTTGGAAGGCACGTTGAGTCGTTGGTCCCGACTGCCATTTAGTGGTCGTCAAAGAACATCATGATTCTATTGGTCTCTGGTTTCCCTATTAAAAAAGGGTTACGGAGGTCAGAAGGCATTCGCTCCATTGTAATAGCAAGAACTGCCAAATCTAGAACCATGACTAAAGCTTACCTTGGGCTCCGAAGCGTAAGCTGACGACGCAACTAGGAAAACATGCTAGGTAGAAGAAGTTTGTGAAGGATCTGGAAGCCCTCCAAAGAGCCGACAGGCAGGATATTGCACTGAACAGAGAACAGTGGAGATCTCTTGTGTCGGAGGCCAAGATGCTCTTTGTGTCGCTGAGACATCGCAGTAGGCATGGTCGCTTAAAGCATTCTTGCAAGAGTCAATCCACTTAGGTCAGTATAGGATCAGCTGGAGATTGTGGCGAGTATGATGATGTAGACCGATGGTCACGTTCCTCAGTAACGAGGAAACTATACAAAGTCTACTAAGTACTTAGTAGTAAAGTACTTACTTTATACGCGTCGATCAGCGGATTCTGCGCCCACATATTTATCAGCTAACGGTGCTCAGGTAAGAACTCATTGTCCAGTTCGGATATGACGTCATCAAAACCATCTTAAACTGTGCTTAAATTAAAAACAAAATGTGAAAATTATTTTACCTGCCTTAGGGTAGGATTTGAGCACGTATTAAATATTTGTTTGGGATCTTAGTTCAAGAGGTGTGTGGAGGTTATTTGTAATTATTTTTTTTACTACTTTATATAATGTAACTTTAAATACTTTCTTCATATTTTTTATTCTCCTGACGTTATTCGCCTCGTTTGCATTTACCTGTGTGACGCGGTATAGCGTGTAACCAACGAAGCTCAGGATAGGAAGTTGTAGGCAACGGAATGTTTTATTTTTTAAATACCTAGCATTATATTTCAAGTAGAGATGGGCAGCGGGAAGAAATTAAAAAGGGAAGAAATGGAAAGAAAAAAGAAAGGAAAGATATTGTATTGTATTGAAAGGGAAAACATAATTAATACCCATTTATTCCCGGGTGTTTTAAAAATTCCCGTAAAGAAATTGATTTTGTTAAATTTCATTTAATATTTATATCAAATTTGCAAAATACCTTAGAGAGTTTTTTCTCTGAGATGGAAGTAAAGTTTAGGTATTTCGGTTTTCTTAATTGATTGAGAGTACGCAAAAAAATTCTACTTTATACGTATGTGGAGTGGCGCGGCCGACGGTACGATTGTCAGTTAATTTCCGGTGACTAGGGATAGTACCGATAACGAGACTTTCGTAAAATTACGTCATATTTATGAGTAGAGATTACAAACATGGTATCTGTGTTGATAATTTGTTATTCTAAAACTTAATAAAATTCTCATTTTTTAAATGTAAATATATATTTGGGTGTAAATAAAACTTTTCTTTTTTTCCCGAAATATTTCCAGAGGTTGGAAATTTTCTGGGGAGGTGCCCATCTGTAATTTCAAGTGAGATGAGTGAACTAATTATAAACTGCCAGATTTCAAGAACGACTTCAATAGGCCCTGTGGCGCAACGGATAACGCGTCTGACTACGGATCAGAAGATTCCAGGTTCGAATCCTGGCAGGGTCGCAAATATATTTTTGCTGAAAAGTCCTTTACCGTCTTTCCTTCTTGTTTACCTTTTGTAATTAGTCGTATTGTTCAGCACTATGACCACACTGTGTTAATATTTGGCAAACAAATGCTCAGATATTCAGCATCGACCCACTGTGCACCTTATTCGAAAGAAGATAAGGCTCACAATTTATTTTATTTACTGGTTTCACTTTATCATCAAATGGCACGAGAATTGCTATTTTATTCCTCATGTGTTAGAGTCCATTATCGATTAAAAATATAGTTTATTGACTGTAGTACAAACACACAGCTGGCCAAATATTGTAGTCGCGATAATTGGCCGTGATGCAATCGCGTGATCTCGGCGATTCAAGTTAAAAATTAACTTTTATATGTAGGTACCTAACAAGACAAATCTCTGTAATATATATTTTTTTAATCACTTCCATTGTCCCATATTTTAGGTGATGGTGATAGTTTCTAACTAAAAAAGAAATATTGGAAATAATGAATCAAGAAATTGCACCTTCATTGAATTAAATTGATGTTAATGATTAGGCTCAGTTTATTTCTAGTAGTTATATGAGCGAAAACGATGATGTCATAATGTTTATAGTAGCTTAATTCGTAATTTGTTCAAATCTTTGTTTTGGCTCTACTAATTGAGAAAGGAAATTTTCGACTCTGACGAAACCCTCATTCTTAGATACTCGTAAATAATTGGTCTCGCGCGTTCGACCCGCGGAAGTCCTCATTATTGATTAAGAGGTTGTAGCAACATTTTTAGCGTTATGTTTTGACTATTTACTTGTAATCTTTATTGTTACACAACATTTTAATTTGGGGAATAATTAAACCGAGCCGAATAAAAAAATAGTTTGCGGCTGTTGATGATATACTGTATTAATGACTTGAGCGGAATGAATTCAGCAACTTACTTAACTACGCTCAGTCAGTCATTTTGTCAAATAAATCATTATTGACACTTTTAATTTGTATTTACAGTCACTTGTTTAATTACTAGCCTGTAAATTAAGTTTGTTTTTCCTCATAGATTCAACAGAGTTGTTTTATACTATGTCTTTTCTCCTTTCATATTCAATTAAAATGTTTATGGAAATAAAAAGTAATGTATATTCTATTCAAACGTAGCAAAACATTGTTGCGATTCATTGGTTTTTAATTTTGCAATATTTGATGACACTTGCGGTATTGCTTTATGTAAGTATATTCACATCTCGTTTTCAAATGATAGCGATCCATTTAGTATTTAGTACGTACTTCGTACGTAGAGATAAGAGAATAACAGGTATTTGCTATAGGGCAACAAAAGATTGTCTGGTACCTAGTTTCATATATACTTGCTTTCTGAATCATCTTGGCCTTTTTAGCCTTCTTCTTTTTCTTAGTTTTTCTCTCTTCTTAAATTCGCTTTTAAACTTCGTGTTGATTTGATTACTGACAATTTCTTGAAATCTTGTATACTTATTCTTTTCTAATGTTTTCTTGTTGTGCAGTAAATAATTTTGTATTGTATTCTGCAGTAATATACTATACTTAGTTTCCGCAAGCTTATGAAATCAATTAAATCTCAATCAAATATTTTGTTTTCTGTTTCATTTCAAATGCCAATGGATGTTAATGTTTAGAAGTGAATAAAGAAAATAAAAATAAATTCAATGTATTATTTAACACTCAACAAATTTGCGATGAAAACGGAGATAACCTACCTACGTGTGGAAAGGAAAAATCATCATGGAAAAAGAATATGCCCTTTGTTTTGCGAGCCAACAGTGTTAGGAGAAAATTGTAAGGTTTGGATAAGAAATTTTCAGTATTATATCGACGGACAGATTGGTCTCAATGACAGAAAAAAGGGTTAAAGGTTGTTTTACTTATTGTTTTTTTGATTAACAAAATGCATATAATTGGTATTGGTAACCATTACTTCTAAGGTTTACTCCCATTGCTCTTATATCTTGGGTTCTTGTTCACTAAGTGTGATCTTAATATGAAGTAAGATATAGGTAAGTAATATATCGTAAAGGATAGTAAAATGAAAAGAGGTAAATTACATTCAATTTTTTTATTTCTGTTTTGTTCAATTATTGGTACTTAGAGAAAATCAGTGCAAAAGTTTACATCTAAATTAGAAAACAAAATGCGGACAATGCATAACTTCATACAATTTGTGACTGTAACTATCTGAAACAAATAGTCTGTTTTTTCTTGATAAATAAATATCAATTGTGTTTTATACAATTAATATGATAGGTACCGCTAATAACACATCTGTTACCCCTACCCACTCATCACCTCATAATTAAAACTATAACAGTCTATTTAAATTATAATACACAATAACTAATTAGAATTATACAAGATAATTAAAGCATTTCCACCTTAAATCAAAATAAAATTGCAGAAGTTATCAATTCAATTAAATTTTTCATTATTTTTATATTTCTCTCAATAATATTACGTACAATATTTACATAAGTATATGTGCAAAACGTATTTGTTAAATTATTTATAGAAAGTATACACGATTTGCACTCTGATAATAATTTCAATAATCTAATAGCAAATTGCTATGCAAATCACACAAGAAGAAATAACTTAAAATTAAACGATAAACCAACTTAAAATTGGTTTAAATCTTTGATATAAAATGGAAGCATTGTTTTTAAACTAGGGCTGTTGGGACTGTATTCAAATATTAATAATATAATAAATAATTGATATTGCTGTCGCATTGAGAAATAATACTTTGAATTCCAGATTATTTAAGACAAAATATTTTAGAAGTCAAAAAAACATAGGTTGTTTTAATGTTCACATATTATCACTCAACATACCTATTTACAAACATTCAAATTTACAATTAACTGAGTAGTAACTAGTAAAGCTTTTTACATAAAAGTATAACATAACAGTCCGCGTGAACGGGGCTTGCATTGCAGTACAGTCTTCGCCGTAATGCCACGAAACAATTATAGGTTAAAATAGTTAATATAGTTATTGATCGTAACGAGATCATACTTAGGACATCATCGCGAGATGATCTTCACTGGAACTGGTGACGGAGGCTTTGTCATAGTCCACTCCTCGCCTCTCAAGGCGATCGCCGCGGATTGAGGCTTTTCTTACATTACACCATAAATTTAAGTCCTTTATAACTAAATATCACTTAGCACGACGGCCTGTCTGGCTGGTTCTGCTTTTCGGGCATCTGCAACAAAAGAAAAAAACAATAAGTACAACATTGATCAGACGGTATATAGAGTTATGTGAGTGCCAATTATGATGTGCCTAGTTGATAGCACAGAAGGTGAACCCATGTAATCGGTTCGCTAGGGTGCAGCTACCAATCGAAGCACAGATGCGCGCGCACATGTTTCCCTACCAACTGACGATATGAAAGCAATACAACTAATTGATAAGGGTGATTATATGAATTTTCTAATTACGATAAACGTCAAACAACTATTTGACCCTTGTAATTGTATAGTTATTACTGATAGTGGCAAATAGTATCGTGTAGCACATGCGCATCCAGCCCGCGTCCGGCCATCTGTCTCCGCCATATGCGCTGTGTTTCAACACTGTTTTAATTCATTAATGCCCGGACAATAGCTCTGTTGTTTCGTCACCCTAATTTAAGTGCAGACGAGGACGCCACCCGCCAATTGATTTAGCCGCAAACAAAAGAAAAGCGTCGGTTACAATTATTGACGATGTTTACAGCACTTCAGTTACAGTTTCAGCGTAACGTTCTCAGTATCTGCAAGTGTTGGATTACAGCTTCCCGTCCGTACACATCCGCGACACAGCTGAACGGCCGCACGTGGCCACACCCTATTTACGGACACATACCAAAGGGAGAGCACACATGTCCCGAACGGATCGGGACTTCGCGAGAGCGCACACGTGAAATCCCTTTATGAGACGAGCATTGTTGGGCTGGTAATGAATAGGTATGTACGTACATCACATTTATTTAGCTATCCGGCCACCGGCGCCGTCACGTGTGCTCACACGCAGCTGCGAGCGACCGTTACCCGCACAATGCCCTCGATCGATCCGTCGCCGATGGAATCCAAGCTATCGGCGAAATCGATGCACGTGTGCAAAGGTTGGCGAGATATTTCGCAGCATTGTCTACTCGCCCCGCCACCTCCATTTAGTGCTTCGGAGAAGTGTTAAGGTGCTCGTAAAACTTTCACGTGCGCAATTTATGCTCAATGGACGCGGAGACAAAGATTGTATAAATCTGAGGAGCGAGCGTGGGCGCAGACACCTGGCGGATCGTTAATGTCGCCTGTCTGACGCGCTTGAGTCCGTCGCGATGCACGGCGTGGGTGTCAGCTTGGTCGCTTGCATCGGAAGGATAGTCAGATTTTTAATCTACCCGTTTCATTAGATAAGTTAACAAATCAAAAAGTGCCGCAAGCAGTCAATAAATGTTATTTAGTATTATCTATTGTTCGGGTCGGGACGCCACCTAAAGGTTTTCAATTGATCCCGAATAGCAACATGCGGGCTTCTAATTGGATGACTAAGTGATATTGACGTAGACTAACTCATTTAAGATCGCGGACGTGTGACTTTCTCTCGACTAATAATGAATGATCAAGCAATCATGTTTGATCATACTGTATGAGAGACAGGATTATGAATGGGGTCGGGCCCTTTATGTGCAATAATATAGGGGTTGCCACCGCACTGGATTACACGCCTAACCATGCTTATTACGATACTTAACAGCTTATTACGATCGGAGTGAAAAGTCAAACAGTGACTGTATTGACATTTATGAATGTAGGTGCGGTTTGGTGAAATGGTAGAATAATAAGGTACAAAGTTAAGGTGATTGTGTAGAACAGTTAAGGAAGTATTGGAGAGCAGTGGTGATAGGGTCCCACGACCTCGCAGCGCCCGCGGCTGGCAGCTGCAGGCAACAATTACGGTCGCGATAGTGGCTTATGCTCGTGACCGGAGGTTTGTGGCACACAGCACGATGCCCCACGAGATACCGCCGTGAAATGCCGCCTCACGACATGCACGCTTAACTTAAATTCCTCCACGATCGCCTTAAGCCTTACTCAGTTTTATTCCACCTAAATCAAATCTAAACACGAGAAATTCAAATGTCCTTGCGAGAATATTCTGCATTTGTATTCAGGAATGCTGCTCGATTAGTCGACATTCTGATAGTTCCTTGTAGGCGTTGTATTAGTAAATATGGGTTTCTGTTGCGGTTGCCGGCGCCTGCAGGTTTCTCATAGGATTTCAATTAAAGCTAATAATATTTTTAAAAGTGTTTAAGTTTATATTAAAGATTCGATGTAAGATGACGGTGAACTAAAAAAATTCGATATGCTTCTTAAATGTGTATAAATTAGACATAAATATTCAGCAAGCAAAGGTAGCGCCGGCGCACTGGTAGTTCCACAACATCTACATCTGCATAATATTTTCTATAATAAGAATTATGTTGAGTATTACCTCAACTATATTAAATAGACGTTGTTCTAAGATATGATAGGTTAATTGCCAGTTGGGATCTGTGCAATATATAAAGATTAGTGATTGCATTGTAAAGTAAATTAAGCTTGGCATGTTGAGTCTCTTAAATCAAGCTTGTTTTGAACATTTCCTTCAGTTCCAACAACTGGCAGTGATTAAAATTTACGTGGCGCGACCAAGTATTAACGAGCGCGCATTGCGCTTGGGCCTCGTAATCGCAGGCGTACGAATAAATCCTTTGCGATGCACCTGCCGCGAGCAACGCTCAGACATCGACGTATACGCAATCTCAAACATTTAAGTGTTTTGCCGTGTTTCTCTGGGAGAAACTGACTTCGGTCGTGTCGAATGGGGATGACGAAACAGCAATCACGCGCAGGTGTCAAGCGGAATGTTAAACGAGACATAAATATGTGTTGAATATTCAGATTGTGTGTCAGTACACGGTCGTTTACTCGGCGCCGGCGCAGGTGGCCGCGCTTCAAGGCTGAAATTCAAAACAGCCGTCACGCATGCGTGAACAGAGGTTTGGTTTATGACTGTTTAGGTGATTCCATGATTTAATTAACGAATGAAGTACTGACCGCTTATGACAAACAACACAAAAGAAGAAGAAAACAGTATTGAAAAATTATCTAGAAATGGTAGAAGAGCTCCATCAAATTATGGTTTATCTTATTAGAACTGTTATGATTCCATTATTAATACTTTAGATATTACGAGTAGTATCATGTAAATCTTATAATTTCGGCTGAGACAATATAGGAAATACATTGAATATATTGAGAAAATAAACGTTTTATATGGCAGATGTTTACGTCGTTCATATCATTTTAGTTAAAAAATTTATACGACTGCAAGTGCCAATCGATTGACAAATGGCACGGTGATGGAATGTCTACGTAGTTAATTGCACCAACAATTGTTTACCGAGCTGCGTCGCCAGAGCAATGTAATAAAGTAATAAGAATGCAGAAATATAGCTTATCTTCGTGCATAAAGTTAGTTATTACATTCAAGAACATAGTGTTTCAATTTTATATATTTTACGGATAACACTATCGTGAATATTCTCAAAGTTTGTCTTGCAAAAGTTTATATGTGTTAATTCTATATTCTCCTTATTTTGGGTACATGTTGTGAAACTAGGCATCTCCGCTTTTACCTTCCCGCTTGCGAAACACGCAAGTGCGCGCCGCAAAAACACCGTCATTTCATTTACTTTTTATGCAATAGTGTCTCTACATAATGGGCAGGTAGAGCTTAGCTCTATGAAATCTTGCAATCGATTTGGTAAAATGAAATATTATTTAGATATTTTAATTCAATTCAAATGCAGAATTTCTAATTTAATAGTTATTTACAAAATGCGTAGTTAAATAGTTAGTCCATAAAATAAGGATTTATGAATTATAATAATTGAATTTACTTACATGGGCACAAGCAAACAATATAATTAAGTATAACTGTATAAAATCAATAAGATGTTTCTCAGTTTATTGATGTAATCTGATTTTAGTTAACTCCACAATAATGGCCATGTATATTTTTGTTGAAACTTGGCAGAAATTTTGCATTGGAATTTTTTTTGAATAAAAAAAAATTAATTGTAACTTACCGTTTGATTTCTGAGTTCCTGGCTGGAGGGTGATCTGCGGAGGATTGTGTTGGGTGCCGACCGTGGGCCCAGAGGAAGCCTCTGAGGGCGCGGCTGCGGGGTCGTGGCGCTGGGCGGCGACGCCAGGGCACCTTCCGCGTCGAACTGGTCCATGGCGGGGTGGTTCTCCAGAGCCGACTGCAGGTCACAAATGTAGTCAATCACATGTTGTATGACCTCCAACTTGGAAATCTTCCTGTTCTTCGGCATAAACGGCACCAAATCCTGAAGTTTCGATAAGTACATCTGGATTTCGGCGTTTTCGCCTTCCCTGTGCCTGTGCACACGGCCGCTGGCGATGACGGGCACCGAGGCGCCGGTCGCGCACACTGCTGTTATTGCTTTCATCGTGAAAGAGTCACTGAACACGAGCACTAGTAAACAAGGATCACGACACGTGCGTTACGTACGGAGCGCGAGCGAGGAATGATGAGACGAACGGGGTGGCGTAGTATTTATTGGGCCGGGCGGGGCGCGGGGCGGGTCCGGTCGGCCAATGGCGGAGAAGCCTGATTTTCCCATGGCGGTGGCGGGCGCCGCGTCTGCCTGCGCTGGGCGGCCCTGGCTAAGGCCGTTGCGCTCATCACATGCACTTTGTCCGAACTTAATAATATTTCATTTGTTTGTTTATATTTATTTTCAGATTTAGATTGAGTGGGTTGCTGGCTAGATATTTCCGTGTTTATTCATTTAAAGTAGGTCTTGATATCTTAAAAAAATACAGCATTGCAATTCATTAAGTTTTAATTGATTAACAATTTACATTTGCAACAAAACTTATAAAATTGCATAGATTGATAAATAAAAATATTATGATATTCTTCTGTTTTAAGTTTATTTGAAATAATTATTTAATGAATTTATGGAAATCTAGCAATAAAAAGCTTTAAACAAACACATACTTAAATAAAACATGTTTTACACAATGCGACACAATTATATTTTTTTATCTTCTGTACTTTGCTCCATTAGCTTTCAGTCCATGTGCACTCAAATAACTTATATTCGATACTATCTAGCATACAGTAAATAATAATATGACTCACACTAATCAAAACCACAGTCGCAAAATATTCGTTAATTAATTTATGATCTATTTACCTTTCAAAATATAGCGCGTTAAAATAATTAACTTAAACATTAACCTAGAAGTAGTGCATAACTATATGGGACTATAAAACAGAATCATGTTGAAAAGTTCTTATTATTTTTTATGAAATTATTAAAATACAAAGTTAAATTACGTGCTTATAGCAGTAGACTTATTCTGATTTAAATTAATCACCTACTTTCTGAGCACATATCGATTAACATTTTACTGAGTTTCAGTCCATCTATGATTGCATTAAACTATGCGGTTTTAAGTTTATGCATGTAATTTTTCTGTAGCATTGTATCTGTTAATTAAATTAAGTATTTACTAACTAATAACACCTTTAAAAATAATTTCTCAAAAACGAATCGAGAATTAATTAATAAAATTCAATGAAAGTAACTGTTACAGCGTTTATTCAGAAATAAGAAAAGGCTTTGAGGGTCCAAGGGGTATGTAGTACGGGCGGGGGGTGCCGAACAATGGGAATACGTGACGGCATCCACTTGACGCGCTCCCACGACAGGTCTGGAGGCTGTTGGGGACCAATGTGAAAGAAAACTTCTTTTTCATAACAAATGAAGCGAAAACTACTGGTAGAAAGTGGTAGTAACTTGAAAAATGTTATGTATGTTTTTTTTGTGAAATGGAAAACTATCATTTGAAATTCCGAGCTTATAACAATAAGTCGATCACATCAGTGTTCATTTTTACTAAAATAAACTTTATAACTTACTAGCTGTTTCCCTGTTTGGATATAACTTATTTCAAAACTTTATATCTGTAACATTCGCAAACAGAGACAATAAATATAGCTTTCTAAAAGAAAATACTTGTGTGAGTTCAAAGAATTTCGATAAAATACATTAAATTTTATTTCAAGAAAATAAAGAGAATGAATAGACTCCATTGGTAAGTAATTTAAAATAATTTAACATCACGTCGATTGTCGTGAAATAGCCATTACCGTGTCATTCCAAATACGGCTTAAAGCCTACTTTAAAGTGTCCGACGTAGGAGTCCGAATCGTAAGAATAAAGTTGGACATAAAAAATGAGGCAAAAAGTCCCAAGTCACCTTGGAGGCGGGAGTAAAGAACTCAGGTAGTGAATTGCTTCATTTTGAGTTATTTGGCCGAGATAATGTGGCGATTCGATAAATTGGAGCAAATTATACGACGCGATGGCGTGGAAAGCTTTTAAATAGTAATTTAGTACCTTTGAACGCCTATTTGTAAACGTCCACATTCTTAACTTTGGTCAAATCGTAGATGAACTACAATATTTACTTCTAAAGTAACTGTTATTATTATATCAATTAATGCCTTATCATGATTAAATAATATCTTTCATTTTCGTCAGATTAAATGTAAATTGGATGTTAATTATTACTTATCGACTCTACAATTGTGGAGTTTTAATTTTGAAAAGTATGTAAAATATATAGTATGTATTCACAGCTACTTAAAGTTACCTAAGAAGTAATCAGCATCTAGCTGATTTCATCATCGGGATCAGGGAAGTCCTGAGTCCTAAGTGTACAACTTTTGTGACTGCGCATTATAGACGGTTGTAAACTGTCTTAGTCAGGAATAAGCCCTTTTTGACAATGTACTAACTAAAAAAACTACTTTAGCTGTAATTCTAAGTCATGTTAATAAGCAATCACATAATTATTGAGAGAGTTGCGATTGCCCAGAAATTTCAAGTCCAACAGCATGATTATATTGTAATGCTATATTGATTCCCTTCATCTTCCATGGAAGTCACTTAATAGGCTACGCTCAGGTGTGGGCCGATGTATGGATAACAGGAAGAGGTGGGGTCTGTCCAGCAATGATAAGTGTGTTTGTGGCGCAGTACAAACGATGTACCACCTGCTATCTTGCCCCTGCTGCCCTGCAGCATGTACGCGGGCTGATTTAGCTGTGGCCTTTGACTCGGCAGTTGACGTTTCGACTTACTGGGCCAATTTAGTGTAGTTTAGTACCGTTGACACGAATGAAGAAGAAGATATACATTCCCACTTTGCTATATCCGGGAATGCGTCAAAACGTGTCTATTTTGCTACCTCAAAAATTATTTACGGCTCCGGAACCTGTAGTTCCACTCGTGGTCATTGTCCACTCACGTAGCCTATTGTCCTCATTGTGAGTTCGCATTAAAGCACCTGCAGCGCTATGGATATTGTTTTAGGAGGACAGGTACCTGCCTTTTGTTGGATTGAGACAAGTTGAGATAAAATGGGTGAATCTGGGCTATTTTGAAGGTTCTGTAGATTTATATAGATATCAGCTCCTATGTTCCTGGGTACTATAGTACCCAGCAGCAAAAATCCGTAGATTGTCCTTGGGAACTATAATACCCAATCAAAATATTTTATACAAAAAAAAAATTGATAATTTTATCAGAATTACTAAAAAATCTTTCCATCTAAAGTCGGCAGATGTGGCGATTATATTGTCGTTGAACATTGCAGTCTAATTGGCCAACTGTTTTACAACGTCGCGCCACGTGTGCTAATGAGAAAGACCTTAGACAATATTATCAACATTTGAGTCATCTGGCTTTTGTCTGTAATGGTTACTAAGTACTAAAATATCTTAAAAAACTTGCTGATGGGCCATTTTTCAATTAGATGTACCAACTTGGTATACTATGACGCGAGTGCTTAGAAATGACACAGAACAGGAGTCCTATTTTTAAAAACGGTGATTCACGCAAAATCGGCGTGTTGAATAATTTTAATTCAATATGTTATGATTTGTGATCGATGTCGAACAATTTTCATTCTTTATAGAGTCATACATTTAAAAAAAAAGGCACTCCTTATAATGGTATTGACGAAACAAAATATAGCTATCAGGTTTTGAGGATCCTCTATACCCAAACGGAACCCAAATATAATTTGAAACAAACCTGTTCGTTACAAAATAAACACCTTGAAACATTGAAACGATGACATTTCAAGGTGTTTGTATGGCCGCGTAAATTATAAGGGTTT
This sequence comes from Euzophera pinguis, assembly GCA_947363495.1. Classification (NCBI taxonomy): domain Eukaryota; kingdom Metazoa; phylum Arthropoda; class Insecta; order Lepidoptera; family Pyralidae; genus Euzophera; species Euzophera pinguis. The sequence continues at coordinate 10,876,202 of OX376163.1, forward strand.
GCAGCAAAAAATCGCGTCAAAATGTTTTTGTCTCTGAAGTTTTACGACGATTTTGAGATTCTAGTGTGAAATTTGTAACAACAGGTTAATGTATGTATAATTACAAGCTTGGGTACCATTTCCGTTCACACAGTTTAAAACAATAAACAAATATATGATGTTGTGACTCTTAATTTTTAGAGCGCCTTTCTAGTTGCGTTCTCGTAGCTTCGGAACCCCAGGCCGGCTTTCCTGGTATTTGTTATTCATTTTACCATTAGAGAATGAAGATCGACTAATATACTTTATTTAATGTATTGTCCCATCTACGCTATATTGATAACAAAAAAATATAATCTTTATTGTCCACATATAATAACAAAACTTATTGTTAACCTATGGAATCTTTATGCTATGTCTTCCAGTAGTTCCAGTCGACAAAAAGGAAACAGTTTGGTTAAGTGACCGTAAATTGTAGATAGAGTAAAGCGCAAGAAAGTGTAGTAGTAAAATCTGACAAAAATATGAAATACGTCAAAAGAATTAATATTATAACATAAGAGAAGGGATAAATAAACATATGTTACCATGCACCTAAGTACATTTTTTGGTTAATGTGTTTGTATAATTATTTTGCACTTACAAGAACAAATTTCTTAACATCACCTGTTGATTGACTGGTAGAAAAAGTCAAGCCATGGGGGGCCCATTACATATTTTCTAACGAACTTTAAAAAATAAATAAATGAAATACCTACAAACAGGATAAATTGAAAAATGTAATTTTGTGAATTGACTAGGGATCGAATTGACCATTACGCCAAGGAGATAGTCTAAAATGTATAAATTAATTATTCAGAGCTGTCCATCATACCAAAGAAAATCATCACAAATGAATCAATTAATGATTCAGTATGGAGTCTCTCTCATTAAGTCGCCTACATTGGACTCGGTCGCGGGCGCGTGCCGTGGGAGTGCCGTGCGCGTGCCGCTCCCATCGCGTGATACCCTCTGATCAACCCCGGTTGATCGTGTGCCGATATTAGTCTAGTCATTGTGTAAACACGCCTTATATACACCCTGAAACTATTCTTATCTAAGTATACTAAAAGTTAAAGTCATTGACTCGCATTTCCAAAAGTTTCCCGCCAAGTAAGAGCTAGGGATTTTTTTTATATAAAGTTCCTTGTTATCTGACAAAATATCTGATTTTTTTTCTGTGTTCTTATTTGGAGGTTTTTATCTGAGAAGCAGATCAATCAGACTTAATGAATTAGCCAATTAATTAATAAGTAAAAGTAATAATTTTGTTACCCGGAAAAGTTAATATGACCGTTCAAATTATTTTATTATTTTGCTTCTGATTCTACTTTTAATGCCAGTTAAAGTATAGACTAAATGTAAGTACAATCTTGTATCTTTAATGTTACTACCAAGAAGAAAAGAAGTTTTAGTAATTTTGTATAAATTCTATTTTGTGTAATTTTATTAGTTTTATTTTATGCGAATAAAAATGATTAAATATTTCATTTAATATTTAAGATAAAAGTTGCTATGGAAATAATACTTATCGTATTAGTATCACTTTGTCACTATTAACGCGTTGATGTCTTTTGTGTTAATAACTTTGAATATAGCTTAAATCTAAATAAATTTTTAACATTAAGTTGACAGTCACAATTTAATTAGTTTTAATTTTAAAACGTAATCATTTCATAATCCAAATTAAGTATTACTTTCAGAAAGCTATTATATTATATACTGTATGTTAATTAAGTACATAGAGTTCCATATAAAAATTGGCAATATCTAATTGATCTAATAAAATCTTATTAATATTGACAGAGTAAGTAACACAATATCCTAGCCAGCGGACATAACAACCCCGTCGGGTATATCGGCTAGCCGTTATTACTTCTAAGTTCAGAGTAACTATGATTCATATAGATTTCGTCTTGAAAGCTAATGCGGCTTAGTCTAATGTATATTCGAGAAAAAATGTAAAAATGAATTTTGTTATTGTTATTTATAAAGAAAATGCTTTTAACAAGCAATAAAACATATTGTCATTTAAATTTGTCTGCACTGAAAGAAACTAATGAGCTTCCTCGAAGGCATGTAAACTGAACAAAGAAGTTGGAATAGATATTGAAATTTGAGGTAAAGTTGGCGCAGACAAAAGAAACTATTTCAACTGACGAAATAACAAAGTTGACTACACTTCTACAATTTTTAACTCTGGTTAAAAGATAACTTAATGACTAAGATAGTATTATTTGAATTACTTTATTTTTTAGGCACAGTTTTTATGGTACTGTTGTTTTTGAACAATTTAAATTCAAACAGAATATTTTCGTGAGCACAATTTAAGTAACATATGAAAGACATATTGGACCTACTTCAGGTGATTGGGAATAATTACAAATATTATCTCCCTTATTCATAAAAATTAACAAACGTTCATCAAGCCTACATTAACTAAAATATGTTTAGTCCCTTACTGTCTTATTTATATTTGACGTGAAAGAACGAGACGAAATATATGTTACTTAATGTAGGCTTGATGTTAATTTAATTACTTGTATAAATAACATAATCAATTAGGGAACGTAATCATCATTTCAGCCACATACAGTCTACTGCTGAACATTGCCTCATTTAAGAATTTCCAGAGTGGCATTCTCTATAGCTTTTTGGGGAAATTTGGCTCTATAGCGAAATGTTGAATGTATGAATAAAATCTTTAAAAAAATTCCACCATTAAACCATAACAGAAAATTTGTGCTAGTTGCATATTGTCATAAACTTGTTCAGTTCTTACTAGCGCGCGCTCTAAAAACAAATGAAGTAATATTCTGATTATTGACAGAGCAAACAGTTCGATTCTACCCTCCGCTCCCACGGGAGGGCGCGAGAAATCCCATAATACGTGCAGGTGCGGGCTCATTACGCGCTTTCCCGACACGCGTCAGGCGTGTGTGCGCTCTCGCAATCACGTGGGCTTTGTTTTGCTGATCTAATGCGCATTCCAAATATCGATTATGGCCTTCCAAGTATATAAAATGCTGTGCTTGTTGGGTTTCCTAAAGTGTCTATTAGGATTTTATACTAAAGTGGGAAGTAATGGGAACTCAACTACCATACTGAAGTCCGTTTATTCGATTGTCTACGAGTCAACTGTATTTTATGAACCATCCATACTTTCATACGAATATTGTAAGTGTGAAAATCTGTCTTCACGCTTTCACGGCCAAACCGTTGAACAGATTTTGATGAAATTTGGTGTGAATATATAATAGTTGAAGACCCGGGGTCAAATATAGGCTACTTTTTGACGGAGTCGGAGCTGCTGGTTACAGTTAGTACTTTATAAATATAGACTATAGATATTTTTGCTGATTACTTATCTAAATATTTCTATTGCCGATTCATCTACGATTCGCGAAGTTATAACGCTGTTTCCTGGAAATATACGAAATAATTTAGTACAATGTGTCGTACAACTTGTTTCCTACAAAATGATACTAATTTCAGTTTGTGTTTCATATGATACATAGGTATCAGAAAAAATATTGCTTTGAAACTAAAACAATCTTAAATTAATGGTTCCTTTTTCAAATTTCACGTTCCCATAACGAAAAATTATAAACGGCGCTAACCACCATATTTATTTACAGCATTCTCAGAGCCCTCTCGAAATGGGAACATTGGTTCCCAGCATGGAATACCTGAGTTCCGATGGGAAGCGGGCGTTCTCGTGTGAAGACGGCCAGCGTGGGAGTGAGGTCACAGGTCGGGGGATAATTACGAGCGAGCGGCGCGCGCGCATCCCTACGGGTTGCGATTCTCAGATACAGTGATTTGAACTCGATTATTATTGTTGTTTATGTTGGTAATGATTGGCATTAAGAGGAGTTTCGATCACGCATGTGGTGAAAATTAATATGAAAAACTAATTTATTTTTATTATTTTACGTGTACAAAATGCTAGTTCTATATAGTTCAATGAAGTTGTAGTTAGTAGATGATCTTTACACTATACACAGAATTCAACAGTATGCTATGAGATGGGTATGGATATACCAAGCGTTTAATCTTTGTTTTACACAACAATATCCTAATAATCTTTGTTTTAAACAACATATTGTTTTAGCAAAATTTTATAAGTGGTTTATGGTTTGCCTTTTAAATTTTACAAAATGTTTGTAGTTGGCAATCACTAGTTGATCTAACGGAGTAAGAGATGTGCATTATTTATCTCTACTCTGTCAGATGGTCCCGAATTGCTGTTAAACGAATTGTCGAATCTCGTGAAAGAAACCAGCGCAAATAAAAGACCCAAATTGGGTCAAGAGTGTGATGGTGTGACTACGGATCAGGTTAACTTATCCATTGTCAGACTAGTGTGACCACGGATAATTAAGTAACCTTAGTCGCACTGATGAAAAATTGATAAAAAATAAAAGAAAAATCCTAAAAATGCTGCAATCCACATAAAATTCAATGTTAATAATCACTGAAAGCACGGATCGTGACGTGATGGGATTCCAAAAGTAAATCGGTGCATAATTTTGGATCAGATACCGTGGGAGTGTTCCATGTGAACCGCAGACCCGTGAGAGTATGATGTTAACTCTGAGGTCACGGCGTAAGTTATAGTAATGACGCCGTAATGGGTTGGTACTAATTTGGTAAATAAATTGGACCTGCGCTCTTAATTAGACTACGTGACCACCGTGATTACCGAATATTTGTTATCTAGTTGGTTTGTCTGGGAAGTTCAGTGTTCTGTTGTCTCATTTGTTGATTCGTATTTTTTTTTCGGTCATTTCTATGTCTAAATGTTTGCTTTAACATTAAGCAATATAATAAAGCCGAAAGGTTTGTATAATTCTATGTTAGTTGTTTCTCTAAGACATAGAGATCTAAGAATGAGAATAGAGAAAATTTTCTTGTTTTTTAACCGGGTACAAAATACAGTCACGTAGGCGGCCGAAAGGGAAAAAGCTATTTTACAAACACACCTGTAGTCATAAACCCCAGATTGTACTATATACATTAGGCCTAAAAGAACATCCACGGCTGAGTCACAGGCCTCAACCAAAAGCGCCATTTGTACATGAGAAAAAACAGCTGGGGCCTCCTTGTGTGGCAACCAGTTGGCATTAGGTTCACCTGGATAACCAACACTTGGTGATGTAGAGTCTACTGTACTAATCTCTACACCACAACAGTTAAACGTCAATATTTTAAGTCTGATGCCGAGAGGTTCCGATTTATTGTGACACCAGTGCCACAATATTTCGAAACCTTTCGGCCGTAAAAGTTGCGCGGTCAATTGACTTTTGAGTTGTTGAATTGAGTCAATTGACCACTCAATTCATTCAAAATAAATGAATGATTATTTAAACAATTGAAGTTCGCGTTTAATAATCAACAACCATTGAATGCAGAGAGGCTAGCAAATCTTGGGAAACCTAACGATCCTGTAAATCCGCCTAGAATTCGGATTGCTCTACTTTTGATGTAGTATATTTGATTACAAACTTTAATTAACACTTTCACGGACAGTCAAGAAAATAACAATGGCACTCAATTGTTATCTACGTCGAGAGACGTTACTGTCCGCGAAAGTGTTAAGTATTAGAAGAGAAGCTTCTTTTGTAATTACTAGACTTGATCTAGCGTCATGACGCTAGATGGGAATAGGCCAATTTTTATAAAATTTTCATTCCTCATTAAGTCAATTTTTGACACCAGAGATGGCTTCTAGATTCGTGAGGTTTCACGAGTTGTCCTTGTAATTAAATAAGGATTTGAAATTTTATTACGAAATCATACAGTAGATGAAGAGTATTGTGAAAAAAGGCTGCTCTGTGGTTTATTTCGTAAATAAATCACATTGAAACATTAACACCAAGATCAAATAGATTCAAATATATAGAATACATTAAAATAAACTAAGAGCGTAGTTTTCTAAACATGTTCAACAAGCCTATGTCGTTTTTATGTGTTGCTTGCCCCGCAGAAAAATCTAATCATAACCACTACACGTTTAAAAGATCCGGGTGCATTTTTCTTACCAGTTCTCATAAACACGTCGTTTAAGTTATAATAAGATGATTATAAGCTATCATAGAGCATAAGTACAAGATCTTATTAATCTGTCAACCATCGATTACATTAATAGTCATAGACAACGCCTTTTCGAAGTAAAGCTATATTACGATGTTCATTTTTGTAATAATTGGTTGCATAGCTCGTTTGCCAACCCTGTTTAGATTAATATACAGTATTGGTTGGGGTTTTAACTCGCAATAAGCGTAAAAGGCATTTAATAATGCAGACGTCTGGTCACGTGTGCATTTGGAGGACAAATATCTAGCAATGTTAATAATGAACAGTGGTGGGGGAGGTCGCGTGTGGGTCGCGTGACTTATTTAGGAAATGCATTTAGAAAGCGCTACAGCAAAATTTTTACGTTATTACATTACATCTTTTGTTGCTTTGTGTGTATATTGCAATGTGTATTAACTTATGTATGTAATACTAAAGTCATATATTATCAAAATATTTAAACTGCGGGCAAACGTTCTGCCCTCTTTTCACAGACATCTTCACAATCACCATTTAAAAAGCTGTTTTTAATTCTATGCAAAGTTATAAATATCAAATGACTTAAAATATATACTTTTATGCTAGAAAGTTTATTATGTAATGGACTATAATCGTAAGTGCCTAGATTTCGATACACATAAAATTGACTATTGACTGGTTATTCATTGCATTTGGTATTTATCAATCATTTGCATCGCATACTCAATGTTTTCGCGTCAGCCCTGCTATTAATTATGCAAACAGATGTATACGACATATATCAATCAAACAAAGCTTGGCATTGTGTGTCAAAGCGAAACTCCCACATATTTATAACAAAAACTGTGTCGATTTTCCCACAATTGCTATAATGAACGCGGGATCTTTGACGTCACCCTGCCAAATCGAAACCATTTTAATCGGAACTTTGATAATACAAATATTTGTACCATTTTTGATATTTTCTCAACAGCTGTGAGGGATGTGGCGGTTCTATATAAGCTGGCTATACTTTATGGGGTGTTGTGACACGGCGTGGGAGCAGTTCCTATTGTAAAGGCACTTAACTCGACTCTGATAAAGGAGCTATAGGACCATTAGATGGATTCGTTTTGCTCATTCGTTGTCGCTGATATGAACATTGGATTATGATTCGTAAAGAGATTTAGGGGTAGAAACGTTGATAATGCAGATTTATTTTCAACTGAATGCATGGACTGGACACGCTGAATTAGAAGTAATATTTTTGTTGAATTGCATCTCTCTTCCAGCTTTTTTATTTTATTCACCACCCTAATGACTGTATTGTTCTATGCTTATCGTATCATAACCAAAAAATCATTATTATTTGGGCTCGTTTTTAGTTGACTTTCTCATTCCTATTCAGACGAATAAAGCAGTCGGGGCTAAGATCACTATCAACATTCGAGAACAAACTGTTTTCAATAAAAAAAATCGCGATACTATTCACTGGATTGCGCCATTCACAAACCAATGAAGTGTGGAAAGTATTATTGAATCGTCAAGTACTGTTACTTGTGCCAGGTGCATACGGGGTAGTACGGTACGGGGCGCTATCTTGATTTACTTTTGCTGAGGGCATTATGAATTTTAGTGTTCAGTACCGAAATAACGGAACATTAAATTATGGAGTTATTTTTGGGTTTCGTGGATTTTTGCTTGCAACTGGAAAATAAAATATAACATTGAGTATTAATATTTTTTGTATTATTTAAGTTCCCATATTTTTATTTCGGAGCAAAACAGTTCTGTATTTACAAAATAACTTTTAGGTTTAATATTACTGGTTGGGCAATCTATTAACATTTTAGTCATATACAAGCTCAAAAGAATTTCGCACAACCTGGTAAATAAAGGTTTTAATACATTATCATTCGTTCTTTTCTTTCCGTTCGAGTGTATCGCAAATTGCGACACATGTCGATGACGTTAAATTAACTAAACCAACCAATCACTTTTCTGAAAGTATGATACATGTCAAAAAAAATAATCGTTTGTCTCAAATTAAGTTTATACGGAACCAAAAGCTCGACATTCCATTCGCCTACCCTCATTTTTTATGCGACCTTTTTAAACTTTCCTCGTCTATTTGACCCTAATTGCAGATGCGTTGGTATTGTGCGTCTATTGGTTTATTTGTGTATTCGACTTCTGTTTGGGGTTACTTTGTTTGCTATTGTTGGCTGGCCGACTGCTTGACGGTACGGTACACCTATTGGATGTATTTTGGTGTGCTAACGATTAAGAACACCGATCATGTTTCATTGCAAACAATGAATTATGGTTTGTGTAATGATTTTAGGAGTTTGTAAGTTGAAGAACCTATTAGAATTGAAATGCAGGTGATGTGACTTATGATTTATACTTGATTCCCTTTACTACCTACACTTATTGCTTCAAGGGAAAACATAGTTTAGTTAATAAGTAGTCTACTTACTTAGATCAGTTTAGTAAATACACAGATCTGTAATGAGGTTCTAATAAACCTATTTAAAAATGTATTTGCGATACTAGGCAAAGTAAAAGACCTTACTTAACTATTTTTTCTCAAGTTCAAAGTATATCAATACTAGAAGTAAAAATGCCAGAATAATAACAGAATTAAAACATCCGGAATGGATGCGTCATAAAAGCAGTACGATAGCAGGCTTGGTACAATGAACGGATTTTTATGAACTTTGGTATGAATATAGTTGAAGACCCGGGGTCAAATATAGGCTACTTTTTGACGCAGGCGGAGCTGCGAGAAACAGCTATATATTTTTAGTACTTTATAATTGTATAAATGAGTAAGGTATATTCTCTGTGGTCCAGTAATAATAAATTTAACATAAAACTTTGTTAGTGCACATAATTAATTACTACAATTATTAAATTCTGCCCCCAAAGGACACCAGCATGCAGTGCCTCATTATCAACATTTTTTCATCACCAAATTTCGGCTAGGTTTTCTAACATTTGTTCGGTCAAGGTGCCAGCTAGCTCTCCCTATCAAAATCCCCGCAGTATGAGAATCGCAGCTCGGCGCTTTTCACATCACGCAGCTGCGCGCACAACTGTACTCATGTACACTCGCCTTTACAGCTGTTCCAAATATACAGACTCCCTAATAAACTAACACTTTTTATTACCGGGACCTCCTGCTTATGTCGACATGGGCGGGACGCAGATTACAGCAAATCTTAGATAAGTAAGACCGCATTATGCCAATCTAACGATTTGGGTTATTTTATTGTGTTCGATGTCGTAAATTACATAATGGTACATTTTTTAGATTTGATTATGGCAAGCATATCATCAAAACTTAGGCTCACAGGCCTAATTCAATAAGAACTTCTTTAACTGATATGAAATATGTTTAATATTAGCAGGAAATTCATTTCACACAGGGTTTACTTCTACTGTTGATAAACTTTTAGTAGATAAAATATTAGTGTTAAGTATGTAATTAATTCCTTATTTATTTGTTTAACATGAAATCCATAGAAGTTCGGATTTTATTATGGTTAAGGGGTGCAAAACTTTTACAATGTTTAAAGCTATACATTAAAACGGATATTACAATACAATACAACTCTTTATTGCACCAAAATACAAAGTTCACAAAACAATATATATGTATTTCGCTCAATTCGTTAGATTTCATATTTACATCCTGTTGCGACTCGCGATTTGATTTACCTATCCTTCAAGTGCAAGGACATCACGTTATGTAGACGAAGTTTGAAGGTTTTAGTCATATATCTTATACCTTATTAAAAAAGTGGGAGGACTATCTTATTAAATAAATATTTTATAAACCTAAGTTTTTTTCTTACTGTTATTTAGAAGTCGAATATTGCCTGTTAATGTAAGCGCACACGAAGACGCTTAGCAAGCCCAAGTAACATATGCTGGAATGTCAGACTACTAATCACTTCGCATGGATTTACTTACTTTGAAGTTATTTGTCTGGATTTAGACCAAGCTAGAATTCGCTGTAGGTCTTACATAGGTTAAGCATACAATTTTCAATGGAGAGTCAGAATATAGCTGTAACGAGTTCGTCATATGTTCGGCACATGCCGTCGTCGGCATCTCAGAGACAAAGCTCTATTGTCGTCGTTGTACCTACAGGGCTGTCAAAGGTATCTGCTACAGCTGTAAAACTTAAAAGTGCAGCTGCAAGCAATATTCTGTTTTAATATTATTGACAATAATATTACGCTGCAAAAAAGTCTCACAAGTGTACGAGAACGTCGCAAAATGTAGATACGAAAGAGGCCCTGTGAAAAGTTTTTGATAAGGTATATACATACCTTTGGCATACGCCAAAAACCTATCTCTATCAATAGACTACTATAGTAGTAGTAAGATTGCTACTTATCATAATAGAATAATTGATAAAATACAGTTTTTTATTTAGTTAAAGGTTAGAAACTTGTTACTCAATTCAGAACTTGTTTGTTAGTTTTTTTTTCTGCGTCTAAAATATAGCCTATCTAAAATGAAATAAATGACGATTACGCTAATGAATACTTGATGTAATTGCGAGAAAGTATTGCTAGAAAAATTATAACTTTTAGTGCTCTTGATTCAGTAAATAAACTAAAAACAGACAAATAAAAATAAAAAAAACATTCCACGTTAGATAATGATAAAATAATATTTTATAAGGTATTATTTTATGAGGTGACCCTAGTTTGCGTGAACTATATCGGTGCGCAGTCGCACGTGTCGCGGCGACGTAACATTCGGCGCCCACTCGCGAGGGCGCCCCGCCCAAGTGTCGATCAACTAGTGTAGTACCTCCTTATTTACTTCGTGATAAATATAACACAAGACAAATTGATTAAAAAAAGTAGTTGTTGTGACGTAACTACAATAGTCAACCGATGGTATCGCGGACTTTTTGTAGACTTTTGTAGCACCAAAAATGTGTTAATTTACGACCTCACGTCAGAAACCTCTAAAATTATCAGTGTTTTTCTACTATATTATGCATGAATTATACATATAAACCTTCCTCTTGAAACACTCTATCTAATAAAGGAAATCGCATCAAAATCCGTTGCGTAGTTTTAAAGATTTAAGCACACACAGGGACAGACAGCGGAAAGCTACTTTGTTTTATACTATGTAATGATAATAAAAACTAAGTAAAAACCGAAAAAAAATATTGTCGAACTCCCATATAAAATCTTGTCAGCTGCTAACTTGATTTGTATGTGAGATAGAATAATTTTTTACTGTCTTTACAATTTTTTTCATTAATTGATTAATCTTCACGTACTAAACAGACTGTAAAATTTGCATAGCGTTTAAAAGTAATATTAAACAATAAAATTATGATGTATCTTTGAAGCGAAACTTGAACTGAGGAAAGTATTTTTTCTAAATTCGGCAACAGAGTCCCACGTTGTTATAAACCTGCGGCCCATCTGCGCAAGCGACGTTTTTGTCACTCCGAGACTCTGTAAATATTGTGACCAGGTTCACAAGTAGCCCTTGTTTTCGGTGGCTTTTTTTTGGTGACCTAACGATTAACTATAACTTTACCATATTTATGATCTTCGGGTGTCGCACCTAATTTGCTTATTAAATATGTTTGGAATTTATGACCTCGCATGAACCTATGGCTTAAGAATATAATATTTTACGCTTTGATATCATACAATAGGTGACGAGATATTCCTATAAGCCCAAGCACAGCCGATGGATAAACTTTGTCGTAAATTTACTGCTTTATTTTCAGTATATTCCAACCAAAATATTTCGCCATATCGTCTTACGTCTTAAAAGTCGTCGCGATATAACTAAGATAAACCAAAGTGACTCTATAAAATACCCTTGATTGATACCATGCTGGTGCAGTACAGCTTGCATCTGGGCACATTCAGCTTTTTGTCAGGCCCCTGGCATTTCGTTTGATTAATGATAGTAACATTGTGTCAATATTTGCATAAGAAACGGACAAGAAAGGAACTTATCTCGGCGATCTCTTGTTCGCGCACATTACTTTGATGACTCGGCTCGAGTTACGTTCGTATAAAACATGTAATTTTCAACTCTAATATGTGGCGTTAAAGTTCAATTACGCACACTGGTGATAGCTGAAAAAAAATACGCGAATATTAACTGTATCACAATCCAGTACAGTCCACAATACTAAGTTTGTATTATATTCGTTAGCGAGTTGCGCAGAGACTAAAGAAAACTCGTCGGACGCGTCAATAAAAATATTCATTGGCTCACACTCTATTTAACAGTTGATGAGACAGCTCTGAGATGGTCATTAAGGGTGCCGATTTTAGACAATTTTGCCGAACCATCTTGTTTTCCAGATAAATCTGCAACCTACTTTCTTCAGGAGGTTTCTGAAAACGATAAAACCTATGGTGCATCATTTCATATTATGAGTCTGCGGCGATCAAATGAAGCCTTATACTTGATTGTCAATCAAGTTCAGATCAAAAGTTCCATTTCCGACCGACCACATTCAGCTATGAAAAACCAAATATTTTTAGTTGATTTAGTTAAAATCAAAATAAATCTTGATACTTAATATTTTCTTTTATCCAAGTGACACCCCTGAAAGTAAATCTGCGTCCACACAAGCGGTCTCTGATTGATGCAATGAAAAATGACGCGACAATGTTTTGAGAAATTGCGTGCGAGGGACAGCTTTGTCGCGAAGACAGAATAGGATTTTATTACTTGCATAATTTAATATGAGCAAACCGGATTAGTGTAATACTTTGTGTTGCTTTATAAGCGCAATTGATTAGGGTACGTCTAGAAATGCGCCGCACAGTAATGATCATTTATCTACGTCTTATTTTCACTTATATTCTGAAGCGTTTTGATTTTGTACGCGCGTTAGACGGGTTTTTGAATATGCCACTTATATAGGCACATTATTTAATTCTTCATCATCTGAGCTTTATCCCAGTTGAATGAATCAATGAATTTTTATTTGCTATAGACTTAAATACTAGGTATGTATTTTCATCCTAAGTCGAGCCTTGAGAACATAGGGTCTGCTGAATCTTGTCTTATTTTTTTCCTTTTATATGGTTCAGCATTGTTTTTATGACCTATTGAATGCCTTTGTTATATATAGATACATAGAATCCGTCTTAGACGAACAAAGAAACAGAGAATAAGTTCAAATAGTACAGTGTATAGTAAATAGGTAATTGCTCGAATTCCAGATATCGTAATCACGCCCGAAGTAATTAATATAATTACGTATATATTTATATATAATATATCCGTAATTAGACTAATTTAGTAGATTTTTTTCAATTTGTAACTCTCTAATGCTTTTAACAGTTTTAAGTATTTCATAGTGCTCCAATTAGTTTCAACAAAACAATCAATTTTCGATTCCTTCCTCTGATAACGAGACAATGAAAAATGACTGTCGTCGTTCTAATAATCTGTGGACGTAATGACTGTCAGCTTTCCTCTAGACATGATTGGTGGTCCCGCCAGGTGCCCGCTGGCCAGGGGTGTCCGTCTGTCTGTCTTCTCATTTGTACGCGTCAAACAATTATTATTTTTGGACGACTTTAAGGCGCTAGGCATTTTTCTTTTCTTTTTTTTTTTCTTAGTGACATGAGGCGCAGTATGTTCATTTTGAGAGTTGCTTGAAAAATTATAAAATCATTTAATTAAGAGGAAACTTTTATTTTGAGAACTCTATCCAACGTTACGAATTTATAATCCAACCAGTAGTGGGTAACTAAGTTACATACTCGTACAAGTGTTCAAACAAACAGACAAACTCTTTGGCATTATTTTAGTGGTACAGTGCTATCTGCACTATCTTACTTTATCACGAACTTTTGCAAGTTACTCATCTAAATTCAACAATATAGGTGGTCCGCTAGACCTCCTTCCAACCTGTAATAAATAATTTCATCCATAAGTACCAATATGTTAACCCATGTTTACAGCAAACATTTCTCATTTTTAGAATGCAATAAAATCTGATTTTACTGCCATAGAAATAACACAATAACTTCGTGAAACGATTTTACAGTCGTCATAGATCGGAAGCACATTTGGCGTTCACCTTTAGAAAGCCGAGTAGTAAAACATTTGATAAAACAGTCGTTATCGGGACATGTGTGGCGCAGGCGCAGAATTGGTTCCCTCGCACGTGGGAGGAAGCATAGCATATGGTTGCAAATCTGTGAGGCAGATTTTCTGATAGTTGTTTCCACGTTTGCGCTGCAATAGTCAATACTAATGACTCTATGCAGGCTTTTTGACCGATTTCTAAAAGAGGAGGGTTTCAGTTCGATCTGTGTGTGTCTCTGTCAGATTCTAAATATAGTATATTTAGATCTGTTCGTTTATGTATCTAAACTAGATTTTTTGTTAACCGATAAGTCGGATTACTTAATTTTTTTATTGAACTTGTTACGTAAATTAGGACCTTAGTGACTTTACGCATCAAAATGATTATTTTTTGAGATAGAAAGTTCAATGCATGTGTATGTATTAAAACATATTGTTGAGCCTACAATATTGATCATTTTCTCCTTTATTTGATTTATGTAACTGTGCCTTGGACTGCCTCCCTTTTTCCTTTTATCTTTTCTTCCATTATGTTCCTCATTAACTCATCGTTTCGTATCAAATGTCCCAACATGTTTCCTCTCCTGTTTTCGATAGTTCTTAAAATGCTCCTCGCTTCTCCTACTCTAATTAATACTTCTTCGTTTGTAATACGTTCTGTCCAGCTTAGTTTGCCCATTCTACACCAGCAACACATTTCAAACGCTTCTAGCTTGTTCTTTTCTTTTCTCGTCAAAGTTCAAGTTTCAGACCCGTACTGTACCCGGCTAGTACTGAATATGTATAAAATCTATGGTACATTTTCCTATTTTTATACATAGGACTAAATATAGTACCTAGTACCAAAGTAATTAAAATATTGAGGGATCAGTTAACAGGCTACATTGTTAAAATATATCGCATTTAATAAGGTCCACGTTATCATTAAATTATGCCAGATGATTGAAAATATAAATGAAACCTGAATATCAGACAATCTGCATAAGTTGTAGACGAAGTATTTATGTTGCTTAAGTATATGATAATCTTAATGTTTTCTTATGTTTTCGCGATTGTTATTCATTAAATTAAACTATTTTAATACGGTTTTATCGCATTTATTACTTATTTATTTACACCTGACGTTTCAAACACTTTACAGCGTTCATGGTCGCAGGCAGACTAAGTTAACATTTGTCTTTGATGTCATAAGATTACAAAACTACCGCCTGAAATTTTTATTGGGAACTATTCCGATTCACGCAGTATTGGCTCACAGTATCTAAGGGTCTTGCAGTCTGCTTCCGAGTTTGCAATTTTATTAAGTTAATGACTGGGTCCCAAGCTGGCGGTACCTGCCATCCATCCTCTCTATTGAAATTAGGATGTTTTTTAATTTCAATAGCTTCACGTAACATCCTTGGAATGAATCTGTTTTCCTTTGCAAGGACTTGAGGATTATCAAAACGCATATAGTGGTTGGGTTTGTCTAGAGCATGTTCACAGACTGCAGACTTGGTTGAGCGTCTATTTTTCATGTCAGCAATATGTTCTTTTATACGAGTATTAATGCTTCTCTTTGTTTGCCCAATGTATGATAAACCACAGTCACAGTCAATTTTATAAACTCCAGCATCTTGCAATGGGATATTGGATTTTACAGGTCTTAAAAATTGGTTTATTTTCTTATGCGGCTTGTAATAAGTCTTGATTGAAGCTCGCCTAAGTATGTTACCAATCTTGTCCGTGACTCCCTTTATGTATGGTAAGATGGCAGGAAAACGATCAACTGTGTGTGGCTTGGGTCGACTTCTGTGACAAATGTGTGGGAGGCTGAGATTGTTGCTTCTTAAGACAGACTTGACTCGTTGAAGCTCCTCCTTAAGATGGTGGGTGTCACAGATGCCGTGTGCTCTCTGTAACAAAGATTTGCCTACGGTAGCTAACTGACATGGATGATGGTGAGATTTACCATTGAGATATTTGTCTGTGTGGGTGGGCTTTCTGTACACAGTGTGACTGATACTATTGTCAAGATTTCTAGTTATTAAAACATCAAGAAAGGCTAATGAATTATTGATCTCAGGTTCCATAGTGAATTTAATTTTACTATTAATGGAATTTAAATGATCTAACAAAACAGAGACTTGAGTTTTGGGGAGTACAACAAAAGTATCATCTACGTACCGTTTGAACATCTTCGGCATAGCCAGGGTGCTTGAAAGAGCCTTCTCCTCAAGGTCTTCCATGAAAATGTCGGCAACAATGGGAGAGACTGGAGACCCCATAGCTACACCGTCAATTTGCATGTAGAATTTGTTTTCCCAGAAGAGATAGCCTGATGTTAAGCAATGCTCAAGTAACTCTGCATACTCTTGAGGTAGATGGTGGTCCTCAAGCCTTCTCATGACAATATCAATACAGTCATGTAAAGGTAGGCTGGTAAATAATGACTGTACATCAAAACTGACCATTGTGTCTTCATCAGTTAATCGTAGATCTTTAATTAAGCTGATAAAGTGATAAGAGTCCTTGACATTAGTATCAGTATGACCACGAAGTTGTGTTAATATCTTCACCAGGTGTTGTGCTAGTTTATAAGTTGGCGAATCTATTTGGCTTACAATTGGTCTTAATGGGTGGTCTTTTTTGTGTATTTTTGGAAGGCCATATAATTTTGGTGGTTTCACACAGGAAGGCACGAGCGACGTGATGTCTAAGTTTAATGTGTCGGAGTATTTTAATATTAATTCTTTGGTTTTTGTTACGATCTTGTTAGTAGGATCACTTTTTACTTGTTTATATGTATTCTCATCCGACAACAGTTGTTGAATTTTTGTGTTATAATCAGAGGTGTCCATTATAACAGTTGAATTTCCTTTGTCAGCTCGTAAAATAGTAATGTCTGGGTTCTTGCGAAGGTTGGTGAGTGCAAGATATTGTTCACGAGGAAGATTCGGTTTTGGCGGCTTGCTATGTCGTAGTACTGATGACACATCTTGGCGTATCGCTTCCAAATCTTCTTTATTTAAGTGGTTTTTTACCAAGACATTTTCTACCGAACAGATGATATGTTCATAAGGTATCCTCCTGGGTGCAACCGCATAATTTAATCCATTTTCAAGAGCATCAATCGCTTGTTGGTCTATCGGTGTTTGTTTTGCTAAATTGACAACCGATTTAATTGACTTTGACGTTTCTGAGTTATTATCCCGGATGACATTGACGTTTTGATTTGCTGTTAATTTTTCATACTTTGAAATTTGACGTTTTTTGCATTCTTCGTAAGTATGAATAGCCTGTATAACTGTTATGTTTTTACATTTTTCAAAGTCTTGAGATGTTAATTTTGATTGAAGCTCTTTAGACAAATTCTCAATGTTTTTTGAAACTTCTACTGCATCGAGTCTATTTTGGCGGATTGATCGTTTAAGTAAACTTATACTTGCTTGTCGGAGGATGTCCGCGCTTCCCCGTATGTCCTTCTTAGGTGATAAACGAACACAAACTGGGATGATGTTGTTGTCTCGACACCTCTTTAGAAAATTTAATGATGTTAAAAGCCGTGCGCGCTTTTTCTTGAGACACTCCAACCGACGTATTTTGTTTGAGGTTTCCGGCCCGTATAAAACCGTATTAAAATAGTTTAATTTAATATGATAATCTTGTCATTTTACACGTGTTTTTAAAGGGTGCCTTACTCTCAATTTAGTTAAGCAAACAGGTGTTTAAATTGAAATAGTTCTAAAATATGCGTATATAAATAAATGTAATTGTATGATACAATACAATACAAATACTCTTTATTGCTACAAATTTCACAAAACAATTTACGGACATAAGGTCCGCGGTTTGGCACTCATATACAGCATATATTTACAGTACTTTTTCCGGGATGAAATATTTCCATCTCAGGTACGACTATGAATTTGCGAATTTTTATGAGGAATCGGTTCAGTAGATAAAGCGTGACAAAGTAACAATTAAATATAATACAACATTTTGTATGTTAAATAGATATGAATACAAAAGTTTGTATTTATATCTATTTAGATTTGGATAATTTATATAGGTGCGCCATATGATACTTAACTGTTTCTCTTTCACCACGTAAACTGAAAGAATTAATTGTACAATTAATTGTTTCTGTTATATGTTCAATAAAGATAGTTTGTAATGTATGAGTGTGTATGCTATAGCTTATAGTAAAATTTACCAAGAATCTATCGCAATAAGTTTTCACAAACACAGATGAAATTTATAAACATCCTTCTTTTTCGTCGGGTGTTAAAAATAATCTATGTAAATAAACGTACAAGTGTTCAATAAATCCATGTGTCATGTTAATAATGATTAGCACCGTGAACAGATGGTCGTGACTATGTTATCTAAGTAATGAGAGATTTCAGCGCTACTCTACGATAATAATAACATAACGATAGGCTACCAATAAATCAAACTATACAAGGACCAGGATCCCTATTTTTGAAATGTATGACATACATTTCGAACGAAAATCCTTCGATATCGAACGAAAATCCTTCGATATCGAACAAAAATAATTTGATGTCGAACAACTATTATTCGACTTTCATTTGATACATACCTATGACAATGTATGACACATTTCAAAAACAGGGCTTCAGCTATACTAAACTGTGGCTTCGCCTGCGTTATTTCTATTTTAATTTTTTTTCGGCAAAATCCAGTCAAAATGTAAGTCGCTCAATCATTGAATAAATACATTTTAATTAATAGTTTGTACGATCATATCTCTGAAAGACCTACGGAGCCTGGGAGTAAGCGACTGGCGGCAGCTGACGGAAGACCGTATGATATGGAGCCTTTTCGTGTCGGAGGCCAAGATCTACTTTGGGTTTCTGCGCCGTCGTAGTAAGTAATATAACGTAGTTAATATTTACAACTAAAGGTATGTGTGAGGAGAGAAGATAAATCCAGGTTTCAGCGAATAGCACAATATTTATTATTTCTACTTTACAAGTTTAGACTCTTATGGATATACGAAGAAATATAGATAGGGGTCGTGAGATCGAAGTAGGCACGAGATCCAGTCAGACAGCCGCTATGAAATAGCCAGCCACTTAACTTCGAGATGACGAGATGATCCGAGCAGGCCTTCTGGTGGACGCGCGCAGGCTTATATATGGCCCTCGGGGTGATGCGGCGCGGGGAAGCGGGGAAAGGCAGCCGTTGATGAAGGCACGACGTCACAGTAAGTACGATCATAATATACAAGAATATGGTATGATCGACTAATTTTAGGAGAAGAATACCTACACACTATGGGACCTGGCATACAAACGCGGTGCACAGTAGTAATTGACAAATCTAAAATATTTCGTTTTATTCGTAAAAATAAGTTTCATAAATATGACTCATATACTTCTAAGAATGACCAAATTTTCGAGGACAAGCTTAAGTTAAAATATAATGGTAGCAATAAATACATCCCATCTTAGTAATTGTAGTAGCAATAAAAGCTTCATTTTATTTTGAACAAAGCAGATAACAATTTGAAAACAGAAATATAAAAGCCAAGAGGATGTTGATTACAACATCCTCTTGGCTTGGATATTAATCCTGCTAAAACCCTATGATAAGAAAGAGAATGTAGAAAGGTCCTTCTGACTAATTACCATGAAACCTGATAATAAAAAAGAAAATCCAGAAAATAAACAATGAAATATGTACCTGAGGTCAACTATCACCTTTTTCTGCCGCCCACCCGCAGTGCATATTCCTATTCAAAAGGAGAAAGAAAGACAGGAATATATAGTTCATTCATTGATTTAGTGGGTACTCTAGCTAAATAAGTCTCGAGTTCATCCGTACTTCGGAAGGCATTTTATGCCGATGGTCCCAGTTCATCATCATTTCGTGTAGGTTTTATTGTCAATAGGCCATGTACACCCTGTGTTCGGAACCGCCTCTCGGCCTCTGACGTAAGGAACCATCCTTTAACGACGTCCAGATGGCAGCCGGGAAACTGGAAACAATTAAACAAAGTATGCTTCTCGTGGGAATCGAACCAACGACCCCCGGGTCTAAGGCGAACCCCTTAACCACTGGACCACGGAGGCAGTTTAATTTGGTCCCAGTTGTTATCGATAGATGTTTTATTACAGTGTTGGCCATTATACACCTTTAGGCATGTTCTCTGACTCTGTTGGTATGGCTTCCCTGTAAAAAAGGGTAACGTAGGTCAGACCATAGTCGCTCCATTGTAATAAGCAGTGCCACCAAATCTAGGATCATGACAGCATACCCTAACTTCGACACGGAATTTTTATTAGTACTAACGTACTCTAGACTGGAAGTGTAAGACGAGGACGCAACTAGGAAAACAAACTCAGAAGAAATAGACTCTAGCGAAATACATAAGTTCTCCTCTTTCAGTCGAATATTCATATTATTCATATTGCTACTGAAAGTGGCAAAGGGACCAAAGACCATACATACGAGCGTGTTAGTTTTTTTGCGAAACGAAATTAATTATTTTACTCAATGATAATTGGCTGGTTCAAAAAATTTAATGTATTTTTCAGGTAACAACGAACATTTTTCCTAAAAGTAGTAAAAAATCAAGCGTTTTTAGTATTTTCATTCATGTATTTTTATCCATATCCATACTTCCATAATTAAATATTATAGGTGCGAAAGTCTGTCTGTTAGTTCTTACGGCCAGACCGCTGAATGGATTTTAATGAAATTTGGCTTGTATATGTATAGTTGAAGGCCCGAGGTCAAATATAGGCTACTTTTTTGGCAGGCGGAATACGGGAAAAAGCTTGAGGAGCTCGATAGTCGAGTGCGGCCCGCGTATCCGTAGCGAATGCGCGTGTTAAGCAACGACTAGACGCGACCATTATTGGATTGGTCGCCATTTAGTGGCATTTTCTGCCTCGAGCAGCACGTTAAGCCGTTGGTCCCGGTTGTTATCAATGGATAGCAGTCGTTAGACTTTGTCAGATACCTTTAGGCAGCCTGAAACATTCTGACAGTGTTGGCCACTAACACACCTCGGGTCATTTTTCTGTTGGTCTGGTTTCCCTGTAGAAGGGGTTATGGAGATCAAACGGCAGTAACTCTATTGTAATAACCAGTGACGCCAAATCTGAGACCATGTTTTACAGCGTACCCTAGGTTCCGAAGCGTAAGCTGACAACGCAACTAAAACACGCTAGGATGATGATGGAATACGGGAAAAAGCTAGTGTATGATAAAGGTAAACACAAAAATCTCGAACAGAGTTTAACAGTAGGATAAAGTATGCGTAATGGCGTCGGATAAGGCTGGCCACATGTGCTCTGATTCCGATGCAGCTGCACGCACGTGTGTAGAGGTGTTTTGGTGTTGATGCACATAAATACATTTTTTTCTTTTTAAGAACAAAATATGATTAGATAAGTTTTAATGCAAGGTCATCGGGTCAACTAAATTAAAAAAATGGTAAAAAAAGCCTTTATATAGTAACTTTAATCTTGTGTGTCTATATAGTCTTTAAAGACTTATTTTAAAATATTTTATTTATAATTCTGTAAATGTTACTTTTTTCTGGGGTCGGGTCAATTTAATATAAACATAATGAAACAATTTCAGAGGTACTGAAATAAAAATATTCTATTTCAGTACCTATATAATTTTATACCATCAAATATTATAGGTTAGGTATTGAACATGTCTAAGTAACCTCGTGGCATCTTGTTTCACGATAGAATACATTTCATATGAAAACTTTTAAAATGGGAGAAAATGAAGGAAGGTTTTCCCAACGGCTAAAAAGAAAACCGATCATTCATTCATATCGATCATTCATTCATAGTGGGGTGGGTTACATGATCAATTGACCCTGTACACCTTAATGTCAGAATTTTTCGGAACGGCCTGGACAGCCGGGACCAACGGCTTCTTTCCGAGGCATGGAATCATTATAATTATCAGACAATCAGGTGATTCAAGTCTGCAATATCGTAAGCAAGCGGGAAATAACTAAACAAAGTACACTTCCAGTGGGAATCGAATGCATGACCACGGGTCTAGGCAAACGCCTTAAGCACTAGACTACAGAGGCAGTTAATAAAATTAATCGGTAAAATACTAAGATCACAGGGGATCAGGCGTGCTATTTTTGAAAAGTGTGACTCACGCAATATCGGCGCGTCGAATTATTTTTGTTCGATATCGAATGATTTTCGATCGTTACGAAGGATTTTTGTTCGACATAATATGTCATACATTCAAAAATAAGGCTCCTGAGTGTTTCCATGGAAGTCTAGTGCAACGCAACTGCTCACCAAATCAATTTCGTTCTCACGGTAGACTTTTATAACACAACACGTGTCAAACAATGTTATGCCATTATCGAGATTGCAGTCAATTGTTTCCTAATTTCTGGCAACCATATGCTTATTTTAAAAATGCGCTCTAATCTATAATTGCAGTACAGTCATTTTCCCCAACTGACTATCGTAAAAATACATTGCTCCTTTCTTTTGCCACCAAATGTTGGAGTTCTCACGTCCATGTGTTCCACAGTATTTTGGGCAATTGGTGAATCTGCAAGGCACATGGTGGCGGCGTCTTCAAAGTTAACTTCCAGAAATACTGAATTCAATATTGTGGCGTGCAACTGATGAATTCTGTTTTGAAGGATAAATTGTTAATTTATTGTTGTGTCTACTTGATAGCTGTTTATAATTAAAAAATTGTGCAAAGTTTGAGCATAATCGACTGATTAGGCTCAAACTTTGTGACGATGGATGTTTGTTATTCCTTTAGACTGGGTGGTTCCGGCAAAATTTGTCGTATTATGATTTAACTTAGCTTGTGGAACTTTTTGTTGAACAAGGCTTCGTTAGGCCTAGGGGTTTGAAATTTGACCACCAATATTCTTTTCGTGGTTGAAATAAAAAAGCAGGCAATGAAATATAATCCTTTAATGTTTTAAGCAAAAATAAAGGCTCATTTGTCAATGGTTTTAAGAAATTGCTTTACAGCTTAGGATAAAACGAAGCATGAAAAATCAATATAACCATCGGAATTAACTTACTCCGAAAATTGTACTCATAAGGTAAAAGATTATATAGAAAATAAACACTATTTTAGCCACACTAATGATCTTTATTTCCAAAAGTACAGTAGAAGTACTGGAAACCTATTTTTAAAATGTTTGACATATATAATATGTCGAACGAAAATAGTTCAATATCGAACAAAAATCCTTTGGTAACGAACGAAAATCATTCGATATTGAACAAAAATTATTCGACTCGCCGATTTTGCCTGAGTCACTTTTCAAAACTAAGTACCTATGTGTATAAGAAATTTCAGGAATCTTGGTTCAGTAGATGAAGCGTGAAGAAACAACAAATATATATACTCACTTTTATGTTTAAAAATTATTGGTATTGTTTTTTAAATTATATTACAGCACATAGTCTACTTGTAAAAGAATTTAGGTATGTAATAAAATTATATTTAACATGGAAAAATTTATTTAAATAAACTATTTAGTTTACAACAAACTAAATATAAATAAATTAAAATGTTACCTAGGTAATACATAGAGTAAATAACTACTTTGAATAATGTTATAGTTAGGATACAAAATTGGCTGACAAAGTGCACAATAATATTTTTTAGTTCACCTCAAAACGTCTGGTAGTGAGCATGACAGACAGACAGCCCGGGAAGTATCACATCTAGCGACTGACGGGCGCTTGAGAAAATTCACGAGATATTTCCACGAAAATAACTTTTATTTGATGTATTGCTGTGCTCTCGCGTTTTATCATTTGGTTATGATATATTTTGTAGACTCGCTTGTTTATTTATAATGCCAGATTCTTTACTAATTTATTGGAATTGTTTGATATAAGTATCATAATGGATAACAGCAACCTGATTATACTTATAGTTTTGAACATTTTATTACCTTCGATACTTCACAAGAGTATCAAAAACAAACGAAAACTGTAAATGCGTATTCAGCTTGAATTTGATAAGCATTCAGCATACCTACATAGGCTACACTGACACGAATCGGCCTGGCCTGATCATGTTTTATTTTATTTTTCACTTTTGGAAGACGATCGACTATTTATACATATTATTTCTATATTTAATACTTTTTTTTAATATCCATTGTAATTTATTTAAAAAGATTGGACATACTATATATACAATTTAAAACTAACTTAAAAATAAACTGAAATAAATTATATAATAATAATTATTATATATTTTTTTATAAAACTTATTTATGAGGCGGTATTTCTTCTCTGTTAGGCCAAACTCAATCTTTGGCGGAAATACTCGCCAGCCCTTGGGCCCCCGGAAACGTCGACTAGGCGTGCGGAGATCTCATTGAACAAATGTTTAGCATCCGCACCCCATGGTCCCATAGTCCTCACGGTAAAAGGCCTAAATAAGTACGCCTTTGCGCCTCTTGTTGGTCTCTGCCGCCGCAGCAGCCGCACCTGCCTTACAGGCAGTCGCTCGTAAGTGGGATGGTGCTACTGTATCCACACAAGTAGCATCCCACACGAGCGACTTACCGTTCCTCCATGGAATATAATAGTATGTTGGTTATTTATTTGTTCAAAATATTGGATTAAAATAAACTTAAATCAATTTGAGGATTTACGCGAAAAGTTCGATATCTTATTGCAAGTTTATGTAAAACATGTAAATTTCAAAAACAGTCCCGCGATCGATAAGTCTGAAAGCAAAAAAACAACTAAGTTAGTAAATATTCAACACGAGAGAACACAATATAGTCGTTTACAACTGACTACATTAGCCTCTAGCAGACCCGCAGGTGGGCATACTTACCATACAACATTATTCATCTATGAGCTATAGTAGTTCACAACCACAGCCATTGAGAAAGAAACGTTTATGTGCGGTTTCGATGCTCTTTGACTACAGGAGATATCACTTAACCTTATTCGCAACAAACAGAACACTCAATTCCGATTTGATACGGATTCGTCAAATACAAATCATGTCAAATTTCATAGAATACGTTAAGAAAACATAAGTTTGATACTATCTCATCTTATATTCCGATGTGTATGAAAAGGCGTTTTATTTTGCAAGTCACCTATGACCTAACTATGTGGGCATCTGTCATAGCTGAATGAGCAATAGCAGTGGGGACTGAGGCCTAACGGTTACAAAAAATAAAGATTTACTTATTATGTGAATACGAACTTTTGCACTGTAACAGTTTTATTAATTCGGCTAAAATGTACCCTTTGCCCTTTTCAGCATGCAAACTTTCAGAAAATAAATATTAATTAGGAAGTTGGGATAAAGGTCCATTCAAACTGACGCGAAACCCGCGCGACTGGCGGGACGCCCACAGAAATAAGAATCGGTAGAAGTGCCGTAGCGTGTGCCAAACTTAATTGGCCCGCTAATGACACTTCTATATGTTCTTATTTATTTCTTAAGGATTTATGGTAGAGTCTTATAAACTAGAATAGTAGTAATATGTCTTCTTCTTCTTCGTCTAAACGTGTTTTCCAAGTTGCGTCCTCAGCATAAGCTTTGAAGCCTAGGGTACGTGATACGTCATGGTCCTAGATTTGCGGCACTGGTTATTATAATGAAGCGACTGCTGTCTGACCTCCATAACTCTTTTACAGGGAAACCAGACCAACAGAATATAACTCAAGGTAGAATATTATTTTAAAATCTGTACTATGGATTTGTTGATGCAGAACAATTTTGTCATGACTTTGGCATTACAATAGACGTGGGCATTAGAATTTAAAACTTGGTTGGCAGTTGGCATCGGTATTTTATAAAGAGATTACTATCGCGACAGCTGTCCTGCTTTGTCTCCAAGTTGCGTGCGCTATCTAAAATTCGGAGCTCGTTGAATGACTACGTGACAGAGATGTCGAAGATTGCAAACTGCTGATGATGCAATATCCCCAGCCACCTTTAGGTTCTAATGAATAATAATTCCACAATAATTCGTAAAGATACAAAATATTTTCAAGGAAATAATCCTTCAAAAAACAGTTTTTCGCCAGAACTGGTTGTAAAATTATTCTTATGATTTTCAGCTTTCTGCTGTTTTATGGTATACCTAATTCTAGTGTTTGATTATCACGTGATTAGTAACACTTAGTTTAACATAATTGTTAATGAATGCAATTCAAAAA
This sequence comes from Euzophera pinguis, assembly GCA_947363495.1. Classification (NCBI taxonomy): domain Eukaryota; kingdom Metazoa; phylum Arthropoda; class Insecta; order Lepidoptera; family Pyralidae; genus Euzophera; species Euzophera pinguis. The sequence continues at coordinate 10,902,541 of OX376163.1, forward strand.
AGCAAAGGTAGCTTGTCACTTATAGTTTAACTCTTCGTCAATAATATATTATAAGGTTTCAAAAACTGAACTTTAGCTTGATTAACTCTACTTCAAAATCAACAATTGGAAAGCTTTCGTGTGTTCGGAAGACATTTTTTGCTCTATGACTCTACAAACTACAAACACTTAAATTTCCAAACTCAAAAGCATGCCATAACAATGCAAAAGGATGACTTGGAAAACGAATACGCATGGAAAATGCTAAAGTCTAGAGCTATTTTAAAACAAAAAAAGACTAAAGAGATGCTGTCTGTGCCTCTGAGGTTTTATTAATTTATAAATAGGTGTTTGCGATAAGTCTTACGAGTTATTAAAGCTATTAAGTTAAAAGCCTGTCAAGTGGTATAAACTTAGTACGGTATCGCTAATGTCACTATCCGCTTCACGCTAATAAGGAAGCCATAAAAATTAAAAACTTGTAACTTTTATATTTCTATAATGACTTTAATTATTGTTATCCTCGTAGAAGCCATCAATTATTTGGACAATTAAAAATTTGACATTTTGAACGAGTTAGTTTGGTTTATAATGATGATACGTAAACCTTAGCAATAAATAAAGTAGTAAATCAAAACATTGACAATGTCAAATTCAAATCCTGTATATTTTACGTATGTAAGGTAAGTAGGTATTTTTGCCTGTAAGCATGGGCTTGTAAACTTTGGGCCGGATTACAGAATAGCTTATATTTACGTTAAGTTAGGACACTTGATTTCAGTCTGTCGTTGTAATTATTCCCAAAGAGACGTCAGACAATGGATATTCAGCAGAAAGTTAAAAATCATTTATGTAACGTAATGACTATGAACGAAATGAGAGAAAATTGATGAAAGATGTGATTAAGTCTATTCTATCGAACATATATTTATTACTAGATGTATCCCGCAGATTCGCCTGCTTCAAAAATTAGCCTATGTTTGACCCCGGGTATTTTTTTTATATTCATACCAAATTGCATCAAAATCCGTTCAGCGGTTTGGCCGTAAAAGCATAACAGACAGACAGATAGACTTTCGCACGTATTATATTATAAGTAAGTATAAAAGTATGGATGTAGGTATATTGAATGTCAAATTTGAGCTTCCAGAAGAAAGGAATTATTAATAGGTATTCCAAGGAGTTGTGTTACGAAAGTCTAAGTTGGGGTGACCTGACCACATACACTGGAGTATCAGCTCATATTCTTTAAAATTGTACTTTGCGGCACAAACAGATAATTCAACCTTAGAACCTTCTAGTTTGTAGCGAAACATCGCGGCTAGTATAAAGAACGTCAATTATCGTCGTTAGATCCCAAGTAGGTAACACGCTAATGATACTGGCGCAAACTAGGCTATAAACGACATGATAAGGATTCAATCAAAGCCGTCTGTCATCAGTAGAGCCATGTGGTGTGTCTGCTAAGCACGTGTCTCAAGCCGACAGCGGCTGGTGGTAGACAATGGTGCCGTTGTGCTTTCAACATTTGATGCGCAGATGTATCTGCAGACTTTGGGGTTGTTATCATCTGTTTGGGCACTATAAATGGACTGGAAATATCGCAAGGTTCGGCAATAGCGAATGAAGTGCCATCATATTTTCAGTTTACATGCGTCTGCAATTTTTTGTAATAGAATATTTGTAATGATTGAAAATAAAAAAAAATCTTGTGATTTTTAATAAAGTTCTTTGTTTCTTATTTTAATGCTATTACTAGAGTTTAGCCGTCTGGCACGATTGCAGTCAGCTACGGTACTAGTACTAAAACTTCAATGAATAAATACACACTGGGAATCAATGTAGAAAATATTTCTCCAAATGGCTATAAAATTTTATCGATATCTGTCCTGTAGGTGCGCCCGAGTGTATTGAAAATTGCAATGATATAAATAACAACTTAATGTTTCTAGCGAGTCAACCTGTGGTATTTATTTATTAAGGGTGTAATCTGTGCGTATCTTACCGCCTATGATTTATTTAATATCACCTCCAACTATCAATTAGGGCCCGTTTCACATGTACGTATATAAAACCTATTGAAATTTGACCAACCAAAAAAAAACATTTAATTGTCACAACTGTGTTATATAAAATTGTCATGAATTTTACGCTAGCTTACATTTGGTGAAAATTTTATTGACTCCATTGTTCACATGATCAATTATATGTCATGGTGGTTGGTTTAAACTTCTTATTACCTCTCTCCGAGTGATAGCCGTTTCCACTGGATCCACGTTCCCAAGGATTAAGTTTAAGTTAGATAGGTATTTGGTAATAGAAACAAAGGTGACACATTTCCCTCCGGAGTTTTAGGTCAAAGTTGTAAAATGTCCATAGTATCCATACATAGCTGGTGATGATAGATCTTCTACAACCTAGCGTTTACCCGACTATATCCTCAGCTGGTTGCTTCCAAACCCAGAGTATTTCCCCAATTGTTTGTATCCTAATGATTTCTTATATTTTCGAAATTGTTGTTTAGTATCCTCATCGCCCGGTTTGGCAGTGAATCAGAATGAGCAGGCATATCCTGCATTGAGTGCATTGCGATGTTAAGCCAGTTGACGATATCTGAACAAGCCTTAATATTGCAAATCCACGCTCTTATGCAAACTGGACACGTGAGCCGCGTCCGCCGGATGCCGTATGATAATATGCTATTATTTTTAGCGAAGCCTTTAAACTTGCAATTAATATTCACATTGAATTTCTGTGTACTATTATGTCCTCGCAATCCTGACAGACGGAATGGCACTGTGGATTGTTGTAAAGCATATAATTATTGAAATTGAGCTTCGTGCCAGCGAGTTTCGATTTGACCTTTCAAACCGATCTCGATTTATAATTAATTTTAGTTTTTTTAGTTCCTGTCTGATCCACTGTTAGTTAGGAGAAGAACTGTTGTCTGATGTTTTATTTTTCATTTGATACAATAATTATAGACTTTGAAGTCTCTAAAGACAAGACTAATTAAATTTTGTGTGTTAGCTTCTAAAACAATTTGAAATTTAACCTTTTGTAACCGCCATCAGATCAATCCCATGGATGTCGTAAAGACGACTAAGGGCGTAGGTCTTCATGGAAAGACAAATGCAAAGCTATAGGTACCTTCGGCATGGAATATTTGTAACTTAGAGAACGCTGTGAAATATATTGAAAGAACAAATGATGAATCAAACTAAAACAATTATAATAATAATAACTATAATTAGCAATTATAATTAATTATTCTATCTTTGCACTTACTTTTGTCTCTCAACACCACCTGTTGGTTGACTGATAGAAAAATCCCACGGCTTTAAGTCCGCCATTTACACTCTTTGTAATAAAGTTTAAATAAATAAATGAATAAATAAACAATAAAATCTTTTGTTGTCCTTCAATTTCCAGCTGACACAATACATATTTTATAAAAATGCTTAAAAATGAAGGTACCAGAAGATAGATCGGTATAAAACATTGAATTTTTGAATATATCTGTATAGGGGAAAAGACCGGACAAATATTTAAACTACTACTAATCCATTGAGAAATAAAAAAAATCACTCAAATCAACTCCTTTCAAAATGAAGATTTCCATTTCTGTTGTGTTGATTTACATTCGGTTTGTGTGAACTTGGACACGTGGGAAATGTCATTATATGACAAGAACGAAACATAAATAGAATGGAAGATATTTATTGAAGTATAGATGCGCCCTATTCACATTTCAATTTGGTACCACGTGAGACTGAAAATAGTATAGAGGGTAAATATCGTATTTTTGTTAACTTTTATTGTTTTTTATATAATAACTGTACTTATATTAATCAAATGTATGCACGATTTCCCAAGTACGAATAGCAAAGAACGCTAGGACCATGTGTTGTTATTTTTTAAAGTTTTATATACTTTATTTTTTTGTTTTCAATTAGAGACACAGATACATAAAAAAGATTTAAAAAAACGCTATGCACATTTTAGTCCATTGTGTCTACTAGCGAGTCTAAAAATAAAACATCATAGTGTTGTCCCTGCACTGGTTACTGTAGCTGTCAATGGGAGCGTGCGCAGGCGCCGATTGCAGTCTTCAGTGTTAGTAAACATGCAATGAAAGTTCCTGATTGAAACAAAATACTGATTTACACCAAACTAGTTTAGCGTTCTGATTCGGCTGCGTAAATAGGATGATTCAATTATCGAATTTAATTAAACAAGCACAACAATATTGCTTGTTGCTGCCCATATTCCTTCCCTATTTTTTTGTGTGATTGATTTTGATTTATTTCTAAGATTGCTAAATAGCTGAAGGTTAATTAAATATTTTAAGGAAATTACTTAACTACATACTTATTTTAGGTAACCTTGAATTAACAGTGGATGTATTACGGTTGCTGTAGCTGTAGAACGAGACGAATGAAGGAGAATGGGGAGACCTCTGCCCAGCTGTGGGTCAATATTATAGTTAGATACTCATCTATCTCAATCATCAATAAGTCAGATCAGAATATCTTACATATTGCAACAATTGATTCAGTGCAATAATAAAATCTTCCATCAGATTAACACAGATGAGAAACGTGAACAAAATTGTATTTAGGTCACAGCTTAATTTAAAAAAAAACAATCTACATTTATTACAATAGTATGTATGTATGTAAAATTCTTTATTGTACAAAAACGAAAATAGTTTATACAACATCAACAGAAAAAAAATCTTAAATATCTTAGTATCTTATCAAAATACAAAACTGCGAATTAAAAATTGTTCAGAAGAACCAAAACCAAAACTTTGTTTATTCTACTTTGGACTAAATAGATTAGAATAACTGCAAACTTACTGAAAATCGTATTGGGATGAAGAATAGTCCTACAGTTCCAGATTAAAGGTTGATGACATTATGAACCTAAAAATGATTTCTGAATTTTAAAATCGATAAATGATTACTTACTTAGCTGGGAATTAAAAGTTATTCAAATAAGATAATCATTTTTTTTTAAGTTTATAGCTGAAAGTGCACCAATTTTAAATGGTTATACTTACTCGAGATCTCTTTAATGATTTCTGAAGAAATTATGAAAAAGAATTTAGGTCACACTCTCTCTATCTACACTAATATTATAAAGAGGAAAGATTTGTATTTCTGTGTGTATGTTTGTAATGAATAAAATTAAAAACTACTGTGCCGATTTCAAAAATTCTTTCACCATTGGAAAGCTTCATTCACCCTGAGTAACATAGGCTATATACCGCAGGCGGAGCTGCGGGAAACAGCTAGTAAGTAATAAAATAATTCTCACATTACCCACTCCTTTTCTCATGGAACTACGAAATAAATACCGAAATGTCATATTGACAGAGTGCAAAGTGCAGCTACCTCACGTGTCGATTTGTTCCGACAAGGAGTCGTGATAGCTCAGATTCGTGAGGACCACGCCATACGCGGTCGTGACACAGTGCACGTGGCCAAGAGCCCTAATTTTGAAATGTATGACATATATGTCGAACAAAAATCCTTCGATAACGAACGAAAGTCATGCGATATCAAACAAAAATCATTCGATTTTGCGTGAGTCACACTTTTCAAAAAATAGCACTCCAGGTGACGTGGACGCATTCCAACAATTTTGTTGGTCATGTTATGGGAGATAGTGGGCGCAGTGAGGCTGATGCACCGAGTAATGCCAGAATTCCAGCATCTATAGCAATCCCTAGGAAACATGCAATAGCTTGTGGAAATAATAATTTGTTGTCATGATAAAAAACTTAAGAAAAAAATTTGTGATTATAATGATAGAGGCTGTGTCAGGTAAGCCTGTTTAAAAAAAGGTATATATTTTTTTTCCTAACTGTGTGCTATTAGTAACAATCAACTCGACTTAGGTGGATCAGAAAATCCGAGATATATCTAAACAAGATCAAATGACAGAAGATATTGGGGGTTGTAAAATATAAAATCATATGCAAGTTTACTATATTCGAAATATTTCGTTCCACGTAAATGGTTCACATATACTTGTGTGGTTGCATCGTTGAACTATCGACATTAAAGGGCTGTGTAACCATCAAACTTCAAACACCTGACCTCACGTTAGTTAATCACTGTTCTTGTTTCCGATCGTTAAAAACCTGCAACAAACGTGCTCTGTCATACACGACGTAATTTATGGGGCAGTCGGATTTAACATTTCATAGTCAACCACATTTACAACCTTATCGTCCTACAAATAAAGCCCATGAAATATTGTTAAATTAGTTCACAGCTAACAACTACAACTCCTGAGTAGGTTTGATGGCTGTTTTACAACTCTTCTAATTACGAGGTCTCCTCTCAATACTAGGACACGACCGCGTCTTGGTTTGTATGGATGTTAAAATATGAAGTAAAAATTTTATGGGAGTTCGTCAAATAACTCTTTGTTGTGGAATTCGTCTCGCCTCGTATTGTATTGAGGTCGGTTTTATGCGAAAAGGTTAAATCTGTTACCACTCTGGTATAAAGACGTTTTGTTTTGAATTCGTCATTGTTTTTTTATGTATAACACGCGCTTTCGTCTGTAACTATTTTCTTTCAAGTATTTATGGAGAATGAACACTGTATATACTTTCATTTTCTCTTTATTATTGACAAAATACGAGCATGCATACGAGTATATTTATTTCTCAATCTTACACTGGTTTTGATAAAATTAGTAATTCTCTATTATCTTGTACAACCTAATTATGATATAAATATCTAAATTAACTGAAAATTAAATAACTTTTCGTGATTTCGTAGTTCTTACTTTTAGAATCGTAATTCTTTTATAATGCAACCTCCGTTATTCTCTTAGTCGACACCTAAGAGAGGTTACCTACGCTCGCAAATGTACACTTGAGCCTTCTAATTAAAATCTCAAAACTATAGTACTTACCTGTCACCTAATATTTAAGTAGTATTCGTGCCAACTGCAAGCCGTTTAAATTTCAATATATATATCTCAATAAATTTCCCAGTTTATGAGCTATAACCCCGACACATGTCAAACAAATTATTGACACTTCCAAACGTGGCCACTTAAATATTTAGGAATATTACAAAACTTTTCAAAACACGAGTGGGGTAACTTTTTATGGAATTCAAAAGTGTTGAACGTTATCACTATAGATTTTATCTTAAAACTATACACATATTTTGACACTTATCTCTTATGATGAAAGTGTAGATGGATATGTATTTCTTTAATAAAATCTAGGGCTCTACTATTCGTTAGTTCGCGACTTCGTGATTTCTCTATTGTAAGGCCTTTTTTCTTAAAGGAACTTCACTATGTGAAAATATTTATTGCAGACTGGTTTTATCAGGTTAGTTATTACCATCAAAAGTATTGCCAAGTAACTGCTATGTCTAGAGATCTATGAAAGGCAAGCGGAGCGGCAAAAAAAGTTATTACTATATATTTTTTGCAATCCTTTTTGTATATTTGCATTATTGCAATAGTACCTTAATATTTTGAAATAAATATTTGAAAAGTAAAGTTGAAATATATAAGAGTAGACTAACCTCATCTAACAGCTTTCTTCTCAGCAAGAATGTGTAAGCTTGCATTTCTATTTAGTATCTAGATATCTGCGCAGACGCAGGTGTTCAACGTGCAGTCGGCAGAAAGTGCCAATTGTATCAATTTCAAAAATCTCGCAAACGCACGCATTATTTATCCCAATTACCTGCAAGCTCAGAGACGCCAGAAAGTGATAAAGATTGTTGTATAAATTAAATTATATTTTATTAGTTCTCGGGACAAGACAATTTAATGCAAAGGTATCGTATGACTTTCATCAGATGCTATCTCAGTAATTTAGTGGGTGCTCGTTATCAGACATTAAAAATCAGACGGTACTTAATTGTCAGAATTTATTAAATTACGGCAGTTTGGTTGTCAAATTAGTACATCATTTAGCGATTTTACCAAAATATTGCTGGAAGCGCACGGTTCCACAAAATTCTTATCTGATAGCGTAAAAACAAGTTTGACGTATCTGCACTGAGGGTGTATTCATATTTGACGCATTTTGAGGTGTCTCTACATCTTGAGACCAAGTGGATGGATTATCAATATACGTGATGAGAAATGAAGTAAAAGCAGATAAAATAACTTCTACTCGAGTCTACCCATTTCGTTCACCCATTGAACAAATCCATTCTGGGATTTGTTATCATATACTATATCAAATCTATACTAAATGTGTGATTTTTTTGTTATGTATTGTATATCATGTAAGTATGTATGTTTACGTAGATATGAATTTATGGTTGATAGGTAAAGAGTTCTCTTAGCATTAAGTCCACCAAATGTTATAAGTGAGTTTAACTTGTGGCACAATAAAGTTTAAAATGAACCATAATAACTGAATGTTCATTTACACATAAGCAAAAATGTTTATCTATTATTTAATCAATATATTAAGGATCCAACGACGGACCCAGATTAACATCGCCAGAATTTTTTTTGTCTCTAATGTTGTCATCGTCAATTTGTTGATGTCAGTTGAAAACTATGCTGCCCAAGTGGTTTTTTACCATTAAGAAAAATGAGCTCCCAAAAGATGATAGTTCCGTGTATGACGTCAATAGTTCGGCGCCAGCTGTCAGCTGCAAGGCCGAACCGTGAGGTAACCTCATTATGGTCACCTTAATATGGCCATTTACATTATTCATCGTGTGAATTCCAATCTGGAGGACCGTGTGTTAATTGATTTTTTTTACGGTAATAAGTCTGGCTGGAAGGATTAGATTTACATATTCAGTTTTACTTGTTAGATTTCTTACTTTAGTTCGGACTCTTGATATATACTCGTACATATTTATTATATTCGGCGATTTAGTGTTAGTTCTCTTTGATTTTACTGAGGTCCTGTACTAGGGAAACACGTCGGAGCTATGTGTTCTTTTGTACTTTGCTTTTACTTAGTCATTTGAGCTTTACAATCATATGCGATACCTACGCTCGCACTTCCCACTTACATCGTGTGCTTACGTAGTCCCTGATATGGCGGTATGTACTTATTATTACAATTAAGCGACTGCCATTTGAACTCCGTAGCCCTATTGATAAACTCTTCCGGGATCTGAAATTTTATAAATTTATAATTCTATAGATGCCGTCAACAAGTTATGCAATTAATTTATTGATCAACAAAATAGCTTAGCAACAGAATAACTGTCGATATTCATCTAAATCATTGATTTACATAATTATTCCGATATCTAAACAGTTACTTGGCAAGGTCGTTGACGATGTAAATGTACGAGTGAGCGAGCGAGGCGAACTTGTTTACGGATGTTTTTATAAACTTTACCATAATTTCTTATGGGTCGCACGTGTAAATTTTTTGTGCATGAGTTTTAAGTTCCTAAAGAATGACTTATTATCCATGAAATACTTAATTTCCTTATATGGTAATATGACAAAGACACTTTAGTAATAGATGAAAAAAAAAATATTGAACACAACTTACAATTTATGTTTACAGTATTTAAACAATTTTAAGTTAGAAAGACACATCGCCATCTCTAAACAAAATAATCCAAGATGAAAATAGTTTCATTGTGTAGACGTTTCTGCTTTTCTTTGACTGTTTACTTTTTTATTCGATATAAATAAAATAAAAATACCAAAAACTACTATTAAAATTGTTTTATTAATGGAAAACTTTTTTGCTTAGATATCTTGCATAAATAAATAAAAACTGATTTTAACGTGGTCTATGATATTTTTAAGGTCAGATTTATAAATGGATAAGTAGTTTACATAATTAGATGATAATACAGTCTGCACGAACTAGCTCGTTGACGTCAATGCTTGTGTCAATGTATGCAAATATTTTTCGCACTTGCCTAAATCTAGGCAAAAATACAGAAAAACTAAACCCATAAATTTGTTTTCTGTTATTTTAATAGACCCATTTTTAAATATAACCTGTTTCTACTTCGTTCTATTTATAATAACTTCTTCGAAATCTTCAGCTTCGTGTTATAAATTATTATTTTTATCTGTTTCTTGGTTAATTTTACATATAATATCATTTTTGATGGTCTTCTTTTCATATCAATGGTGAACTTAATTTTTCGAATGTGATCAGCCTAGAGTGAGGTCACCTAAATTGACTTCCGATTCCCTTCGATCAGGTCATCTACAGAACATGATGCAGAAGCTGCACAGCAGTCCATTCTTGATAGTCTAGTTAGTACAACTGTAGTGTTTACTTACATCTTCTGTCATTCGAGTATCATCTGTCATATTTTCGTGTTATATAGCGTATGTTTTTATATTTGTAGTATGTATGTATAAAATTTTTATTTGTTTTAAATTGTAATTAATTGGTTAATCAAATTCTTTATTGAATAAAATAAAATTGAATTGAATATGTTTTGTTGCATCGTCAATTCCTTTTACTCATCATGGTGCATTAGTTTTCTTACCATTTCTAACATCATCAACAAATTGTCAAACGGCATTATTTCCGCGAATTTATTCTGCTCTACTTCATAAATAAATCTAATACAAAAGAAAAGACTGTAGAGCGCAAACGATTTAAAAAACAAGGATCGATGTACCTAACCTACTAGATATGTATCACACTAAAAAGGCAAAATTTTATGGTGGAATATTGAGCTCAATTTTTATTCAGTCTTATTATTTGTCACAGGTCAATTTAGGAATAAATATTTTAATGGAAGTACCTATACCGTTACTAGGCTTCAGTGAATTCAGAACGGATTCTGAATTCTGGAGAATGGATGACTGAATGGAGGAAATATGAAAATATAGCTTACTAGCTTTTTCCCGCAGCTCCGCCTGCGTCATAAAGTATCATCAAAATCGGTTTGGCCTTGCAGCCGTAACAGACAGACAGACAGACAGACAGACTTTCGCATTTATAATATTAGTATGGATAGATGATTGAAGATGATGACAGGTTGTGAGTATCGAATTTAATATATGATCTCATTCTCAAAATATATCACGAATTTCAAGATAAACTCTTACATTTATTGTAGCCAACACTGTTTTATTAATTTCTTCATTGGAATAGCAGTAGATATCGATTTTTCTCTTTCCTTGCCAGGACTGGATTATTTTTTGTTAAGTATCTATAGTCTACAAAACTGCACAATTTGGTATAAGTATACCCAAGAGAGTTGAATTTACTTATTCTCACGTTCTCTTATTCAACACGCTCTCCACCTTACTCTCGTCAAGCATTCAAGATCATTTATTTATTTATTTATTTATATTTTTGAACACACTAGCAGCTTATATTAGCTGATGCGTGTGCATCTTGAAGTTTGGAGAGTTTATAAAATTGTCCAATCTGTTTTTAAAAGCGTTGACTGAGGGTGCGCTGACGACACTCTCAGGGAGTCTGTTCCACTCTGCTACTACACGATTGCATAGAAAATGTTTTTTCGGTTTTATTCTTGCTCTTGTGTGACATAGTTTCAATGAAGGTCCCCTTAAGCGCACATTTTCCGAGAGCTGGAACATATCGCGCAGTTCTGGAGCATCATAATATCCTCTTAGCATTTTGAATGTTTCAATTAGGTTTCCTCTTCGTCTGCGACACTCTAAGTTGTAAGCTTAAGAATTTCTAGTCTTTGATCATAAGGCAGATTGCGTATACATTTAACTAACTTTGTTGCTCTTCTTTGGACATTTTCAAGGAGTAATTTATCTTTTTTGAATAATCATATCACCACATATTATCTGTAATTAGTTCATGATCTTCTTTAGAACTCAGAACTACCATACTAGTAGTCTATCAGTAGATCAATGCGTACTCCATGCAGAAAAATGTTTTACTGTGATTTTGAAGAAACAATAGCAGCTAAATTTGCATTGCCCCTATTTATTGCTATCAGGCTTATCAAGTTATTTATGAATATCATGTAAGGGTAAGCGTTGACTTAATGACCTTTTCTATAAATATTTCATAGAGGTGTCAAAGATACTGACATCTATGTAGGTCTGTAAACAATGCCTATAGTCGTGTTTCATATTGTCTAAAACAAGCTGTATGTTATTCTTAAGTGTATTAATATAAGGTACAGTTTATGGGTCGACGGATATAGTATTAGACGTGGTTGTATGATAAATATTAATAGGTTTGAGACAAATACCAAGTGGCCAGTCGGTGCGAACACGTGCAGATATCCAGTAAACAAATACAATTTGTTTTTAATGGTGGTGACCAGTTGAATCTCGATGCATAGAGACTACTGTATAAATTGCTTAATTAGGACATACAATTACTGGATTAAGTATGAAGGTATTTTACGCGCTTAATCTCTTAATGTTGTGTTTTAAATAGGCAGTGTGTCAGTTTAAAAGTTAATTATGCTTAATTAGTTCTATGCAAAGTCTATTACTTTGTACAAATGTCAGAATTTTTTAATATGATATTCTCTGGATGGCCGCCTGGAAATCTTGAGTGGTACTTAAAACAACACACGTTTACCTCAAAATTTAAACATATAATCTATGGTCGATAAATCTTTCCAAGTGGCCATCCTTAGTCTACATCTATGATATCGTAGAACTAGTATCAATATGTACTAATTTTAATCAATCAACCAAAAATTTGAATATACGTTCAGGTTCAGGCTTGTTTAGCGCCATTCTTGGAATTTCGGAAACCTGATCTGTCTGTACAAGCAGTTTAAGTTTCACCTCGTTATCTTGATTTGATCAGCAAAAATGTATGAAGCGAAATATATGATAGGTTGACTTTAATTGCAATTTTATACTCGGCTGTGACATCATTTAGTTATTACAGGCCTCTACCATAAGATTCCTTGGCAGATGCTAGCAACTGCGACGAACAATTTTATGTGACGTATCTGTACAGCGCCCCTGGTGGATAGTAATTTGCAACTAAGAAGTTACATATAAAATCTTAACGCGGTCTCTAGCGTCTGCGTACGTAAAATCTCATAGTAGAGGCACAGATTACATACAAAACATTACCTTAGAATGAGCCGAATTTCAATTTCTTTCATACCTTTGTATTTCAATTAATAAGGTGTTTATTAGAAATAATTAATTTGTATTTCATCGGCTTTGATATATTCATTAAATACCTAAATGAGGGTTTTTCCAACCTTGAAGTTGAAAAGCAGGTTTCGAACCATCTTCAATTTCGCTTGACGTCAAAGCTGTGTATCATACAAATAATGGTAAAAGGCAAAACAAGATTAAAATATTGAAAAGACAAATGTGAAACTACAAGATATTTATGACAAAAAACATATCGACTTAGCTTGATACTATGTGGCGATAGTTGCAATTTCAGCCCTTAGAGACGAGTTTTCGACAAAAAATTACACGATAGCTATTACTTAAGTTCTAATTTAGTTGTTTTAGACAATTCGGAATAAAGAAAATTTCGCATGTTCCTACTTATCTTATCTTATTTTTTCGTCTGATCTGACTGAATAGTACAAAAGATAGTTAAGAATATGGAACTCTGCAGAGATGATACCAATAGTGACGAATTTGATACAGAATAGATTATATCACAGAACACGAATATTCATGTCGCTGGCGCTCTACTGAATATTCGTTGCTTTGTGGATTACATAATAGCACTAAGGTGAATTCTGTTCTATCGTTACTTTGCGAAGCTAGCGCCAACTTGTAAACCAGCTTGCCTATTTAGTAAACTGAAACTTGTCTTGAGAGTAATTAATAAATACAAGAACAGTTATTTGAAGTTGAAGCTTGTTTTGAGGACATTTTCTAATATATATACAGATAAATGATTTTGCAATAGTTACACATTAAATTATTTAACGTAATATGGGGGAAAAAATTTATACTATTTTAATAATTTACATGAAATGAGATAGCTTCCAATAAAATTATGGGTGGTCTTTTGTATTCTTATGTAATAAGTACCTATGGCATAACAGACAAACGTTAACTTAGTCTACCTGCGACCATGATATGTGTAAAAAAATAAGTAATGAACGCGATAAAATCCTTATTAAAATAGTTTAATTTAATATTTAAGACTGTTGATGATGGTTGCTAATTTTAAACTTAGGAATCTCTTTTTACCACCGCTCTAGAGCAGTTGTAGTAAAACAACATAAACATGTAATGTATGAAAGTCGTTTATTATGCTCTCTACTTGAGATTTTGATAGTTTCATGGAAAACGAAGGTCTAATTTTACTATAATGGGAACTCAATGTATCATAGTTAAAATCCTATAATCTTCACTTCTGTACCGTGGTAACCAGTAGTAACGCTGTATCATTCAATCAGTGGATATCAATGGAACGCGGTTAGTTTCCAATGGGCATAAAGGCAGCTGTCCATTGATCTGCGCGCAGCTGTGACCCGTGATAACCCGCGAGGCGCCAGCGACAGCGTCTGCGCCTGCGCTGCTAGGGTTTGAACCGGTACGTGATTAAAGTTAATTAAAATTAATACTTTTTCAACATCAGCCCAATTTTTTGTGTGTTTAGTAGGCGAAACGAGGCCACTTTTATAAAAAAAAAACTGAAAAAGTTAATTCGACTTGTGATCTAATGACAGGATTTTATAGGAGGTCGAAATTATCTTTCACTTACTTTTTCTTTATTGTGATAAAAATGAGCATACATTTTATACTTACTTAAAATTCCTATACTTTCAAGGAGCAAAAGAAAATAAAAAAAATATATATATCAGAAAAAAATGTAAATTTACCATTCATGAAATATGGTAAATTAACTATAATATTATCTATAATTTGATTTTCTTTAAAGAAAACAGGAAAATCTAAAAGTTCATCGAATAAAATTATAAAACTCATGACCATATTAATCGCTGTTTTCAACTGGTATTCAACAGATAGGTACCTCCATGTTTTTATTATTAAATATAGACGAATAGGTGAAATCTAAAACGGACCGATACCTTTCCCCATTCATCTCAGATGACTGCGACATAACAGCTGTTTGCGACACGATTAGTTTTAATTGTGCATCACGCGTTTCGATGATTGCTTGTGAAATAATAAACAAGCGCATATGGCACATGCATGGTAACCATGCCTAGGTCAAGTTTTATAACTTTAATAAACTAGGATATAATGTCGTGGCTTTTACAAAATCAGTACGTACGTAAGCGGTGGATGCAGGCCGCTTCCAACTGGCCATTCTGAAAATGTCAGACAGTGCTATTTTTAAAAAAATGTGACTCACGCTATTTCGGTCGAACAAAAATCATTCGATAGCGAAATGTATGACATAATCATGTCATACATTTCAAAAATTGGGCTCCAACCTCCAAAAGCTGACTGACTGCGACTGAAATGATGATGATCGCGTCACCCAATACATTGTTTTACTTGTGTAGGTAACTTTAAATTGAGAAAAATAATGGAAATATCTAACTGAAATAATCAATAATCATTTCAGCCATCAGACTATAGAGTCCGAGGGCCCAGGGTAGCTTGGTAAAAGACGTCATGTCATTTATAATATACTAGATTTTGCACACGCACTTAAGCGGTGCCGGATTAAGCCAACGCGGGGCCTGTAGCAAATTCTATTAAGAGGCCCTTGGTTTGCTTTAGGTTCTCAAGTTTAGGGTATTATTAAAACAAAACTGTTACAATTAATTTTTCCTGAATTAATATGGGCTATGGCTTTTTATTTGAGACTCTGAAACTCTACCGTCACTAGCTTTCAATAATATCGAAACAATACAATATCGATCAGATATGATAATCGATTAAAAAAAGGTTTTATAATAAATCAACTTATCACAGTTGTAAAAAACTATTATTTTGTGAACTATATTAAGGCTGGAAAATAAAACACGTAGTTATTTTTTGAGTACTTGATATCACTTGTTATTTATTGTTTCTACGACAACCAAAAAAAAAAACTAAAAAGATAGTATACAAACTATTTACATCAAATAAAGCTAAATTTCGAATTTCAAGATGTTATGTAAATTCGTTAAACTTAACTGTCGTACAAAGAGAATTGCATATGTTTTGTGATGCTAGTAAATCCGCATATATGTTGCAGCTGCTTACTGGCGATTTTTGTGTGATAATGGAGCTGAACATATTTCTCTAATCTCTATCAAAGCTCGCATGGCTCCAGTTAAATTAGTTTCTATTCCTAGGTTAGAATAGTAGACTGCGCTTACGCTTATAGCAGCTCGGCTTGCCGCTTCTATTTGGAAAAGCTAGTATTAATAAACCGACTGTGCGTTATTTTTGACGTGACTTAAAAAATATGAAAATAACATTAATAAAACAACATGTGTTTTGGCATTATGGTTAACTAACCATATGAGTTGTGTTACTCTTACTTGCATTTTGTTATATGGCGTGACATTTAGAATAAGAAAAACTATAGATCAGTCATCTCTGTAATGATAAATTGTCTCTTTGCAACGGTAATATTACAATACGAGTCTTAAAACTAAACATTTATTTGTTTTTTTAAGGTTCCCTAATGCTAAGACTCTGCTGTCTGTCCATCCGTCTATCACTAGGCTCTAATTTTAGTTTTATTACTTGATATAATTTTCTATGGGAAGTGATAATTAGAAATGGAATGGTATAACTAAAATGGTCTCAAAACAATATAGGGATAGGAAACACCATCACCCGCACACTTGGTAACTTCTTCGACTCGGCCGACGGCGGCGGCTTGTTCTTTTCATATGACCTTTGAAATCCTTGATTTTAAATTTTTGCAACGAATTCAATGCAGGGAAAGCTTCAAAAAGTCAATTTAAAGTATTACATATTATAAAGCTAAATAAATTTATTAGTACATTTGCTAAAAAATGTTTAGGGCTCCGATAAGTACTGAATTATCGACCCCTAAATATAAAAGTCCTCCTAAGCATTTAGGTGACATCTAAGCGTTGGTAAAAACGATTTCTTAAATAAGAGCCCCCTAAATGCTACTAAGTGGCCCCCTAAACTTAGGAACTTATTGGTGAAAACGGCCAATATGGCCTAAATATAATACGTATAAAAAGTTGGTAAAATACCTACTTATTTTTACGATTTAACGTGACGAAATCGAGTTTTAGATTTTCAAGTGGAAGTGTAGCATAGCCTAAGCGCTTCGTGTTTAAAGCATGCAAGATATTTTACGCTCCTATCTAAATTAATATTTATTTATTACGGTCAGACAGGAGTTGGAGCGCGGGGCCCCCGAATTCGTGGGGCCCGTAGCATTTGCTACGTGGCTAATCCGGCACTGCACTTAAGTCCTACGGGAACAGTACTACTTTTTCCTATGAAAATACCGTATATTCTTTGACTCCAGACTATGGGTGGTCAATTTCAGGAATATTGTTGTAGTTGTGAAGTGTGAAAAGGTAACAAACAAACAAATGTAAAACTAACTTTAATATTAATACACAAAATATCACAAGCAAAATTTCCTTAAATTGAAAACCATAAGTCAAACTTAGAGTACAGTCATCGAGATAAAAAGTACGTACATTCTTATATCTCGATGGTTAGGGTAGGTACTCGGGGTAAATTTTACAGCGTCTCTCACTTCAACTACTATAATGCAAGAAAAACTGTTTAATAACAGAAAATGATGAGAGTAAGGTTGAGTCACAGACGTAGAATTTTACACGTAAGTAATTTGTTGTTCGATGAGTTGAATAAACTGTGGAGCGATATATTCGATCAGACCGTCAACTTTTTCAGTCGACTTAGACGCTTAGGACATACTTTTATCATAGTTAAGGGTTAACGATTGACCGTTGTATGTAATTAAATTGCACAAAAGCAAATAATTCTCCCACATTAGCAAGGTTAATTAAATTCTTTGCTGTCGCAATCTCTTACCTTCACCGCATACCAACGACCGGCGTTCCAAAGGCATACCGGGCTAATCAGATTTCGCTAAACAAACCATCCGATTAGTTATAGAACCTCGCAAGTCGCAACACTACACCGATACTTGGAAGCCAACAAAGCCTTTTGTTTACCAGCCAGAGTCGCGATTTTCGATTTTTTCTTGTTGCATTCCCGAAGCTGACCGAATCGTAAAACTGGTTCCACGGACCTTGCGACCAATGCGATATAATTTTAGTCTTTCGTGGATTTTATTTCTCCACCGCTTTTAAAAGACCTATTTACATAAATATAATTTTATTTAATTATAGTGTCTGCTGTTATGAGAGCGATTAAAAATTAAACGTTCTTCTGGTGGTCTAAGTACTTAGTTATTTGGTAGAGTGGATGGTAAAATAACCTGGCAGGTATTTAAAACTGTCTTACAGTGTCATCGGTCATACACCATACTAATATTTATTTATTTATTTATTAAAACTTTATTGTACCACAAATAAAAATACAATTGGCGGACGGGAATTATAAATGCGAAAGTCTGTCTGTCTGTCTGTCTGTTACGCTTTCACGGCCAAACCGCTGAACGGATTTTGATTAAATTTGGTACGAATATAGTTGAAGACCCGGGGTCAAACATAGGCTACTTTTCGACGCAGGCGGAGCTGCGGGAAACAGCTAGTACACCATAAATGGATGAATTCCACTCCAATATCATCGGTCAACGATCTCTATTTCTGATTTTTCCGTTCGGTTCTCTCTTCTTTATTGTGGTAAACTCCTTACTTGTTAACGTTTTATTTAACATTTATAAACTTGGAAAATTATTTTCTACTCTATCTGTATAAATTTTGCATCTTTTGCGTAAATACTTGTCTACTTGAGGTTGGGTAATAAAATAGCTAACCGTGATTAAAATAAGTATGGATATTGAAACGTGCTGGCTAAAGACATTTCCTGTTGTTCGATATTGTAAGGTTTTGCTTATAATGTTATTTTATTGTTTATTTTAAGCTGCGTTAACTTATTTGCATTATACATAATGATTGTGAATTAGTGCCAAATATACTATAAATATATTATAATGCAAAGCTGTCAGAGAAAACAGTCAGAGTCGACTATACTATAACTTAAAGGTTCAATCAATAGGGGCAATTATATATTTAAGGTTGATGTTTATAAGATAAGCAAATAAAAAAATTGTTATGATAACAGAAAAAATGAAATTAAAAAAATATGATCTTTCTCTAACGTTTTACAGACATTTTACATCAGGATATGAAAAAAAATAACAGACTGGTAGTCTCCATGGACCAGAGCAAAACTTTAGATAGACTATTTTCTGTGTTTTATTTAATTTAAAGTGTATGTAAATGAATAAATAACGAAAGAAAGACATACAAGTGTTTTATCACCGGCGGTGGAAGGCAGGCGTTACCTATGTGATAAAACCTTGAACACAGCAATAACTTTGTGTGCAAATAATTGAGTTTTTCATTTATAGAGGAGATTCATTCTTACATAAAGCTATACAATATGGGGAATTGCGCTGGGCACGGCCACGCACACATCGAAATCATGGACTGCCTTTCTTGGTGTGAGACTGCTTTATTTGTATTGACTGTATGTTTACTGGTGTTTGTGATACTTTACATACTAAGTAAGTTAATGAAGCTATGCCTGAAGCACATTCAAGTAAAAATAATAAAGGAATTGGAAACGCAAGTTCGGGAACAACAAATAAAAACACAGGAAGTGAAAATTGTATGATGGACCTTCAGTGAGCAGTGCAGTTAGTGTATTACAGTATTTTTGAATAATGGAATGATGTTGAATTGGTATTAAACTATGGTGTTTTTACGACGTTGTATTTTTATTTGTTTTAGTACATATAAGTTCCTATTAAATTATCACCTTGCAGTCGCAGCTTTATTGGTATGGTTTGTTATGTTTCCAGATATAATAAATGTTGCAAATACTATGAAATTTACACTTTTGAATTATTATCAACAATGACCAATTTAAAAAAAAATTACTTGCAACAAATATTTCTTAAACTGTTACTTAAAATTTATAGAATAATTCTGTTTTTTCCTGGGAGTCAAAATCATTTCGACACACAATACCATAAACAAAAAATACCATCTTCTATTTTTTAAAATGGCTTTTTGAATTGCATGGATTAATAAAACTAGATCACAGAAGCTTGAGAATTTTGACATCAATTCTCTTAAATAGGAAGATTTACAAAAATGTAAACGTTAAAAATCAACTCACAACCCAACCTTTCAGCGGAAGCAGTTACTATATTCACCCTCTGCTATTAAACTCCAATAAGGCGTCTTGATATCAGCACAGGTGTTCATGGTCTTCCTCCGATGCCCATCGTCGCGCACTGGAACGAAGGAGCAATCAGTGTGCCAACGGCATGACCAAGGGTGCTGTATGCTTTTTGCTGGGTTTCTTAATGCCGTGGGTACTGACCGCAGTTCCGCGCATTCTTGTTTTTATTTGACTGCTTGGAAGGGGGTTACGTTCCTTAGCTTATGTATGTAGGTCGCTCTCTGTAGCCTAAAAGTGTAGATTTTGTTTGTCTTAAATAAATATGGGTAAAAATTTAGTCAGGGTACTTATAAACTAAATATCCTCGGAAGGAATTTTCATCTCTACGACTGAACATAAGTAACATCTAACAATATTTTTTCTTACTATAACCTTATATTATGTTAGTTATTTTACACTTTTTGTGTTATTTAATTCAGTTCAGTTTTATTAATTTTAATTCATAATAATAAACCAACAATAATGTAGTATCAAAAATTTCCCGCTCCCAACGTCTCCCGAGTCAATGACTTCGCAAGAAATAAGGGTGTTTACACACCGTGATTATAAGATTCACTCGAAGGGTGTGTATAAACCGTGATTCCTTGGCGCGCCTTGTTATTCATATCTTCGGTCGTGCTCTGGTGACTTTTTGTGAATGACCGGTGAGAGTAGAAAATGTGAATCACAGGATTTACGGTGGCTTCACACGGGCAATCACTGGTTTTACTAACTGTCAGGGCAACGGTTTTACTACTAGGCTTTTTTTTAATATCAAACAAGGCAGTAAAAAATTAGAACTTCCAGTGACTTTACTAAGAATTATAAACCGTAGGTGATTCCTAAACATGTAGTTGAATTTATTGATCAGAATAATTCAGACTTTCTAGAACTCAGAATATTCTATATATTATAAGCTGTATCAAGTTTTTTTTTAAAAATGCGATGTCCATAAATACCGCGTCGTAACCGTCAACAGCCTATTTGCTGCCCGACGGTCCTGCGATAAACATCTCCGAGCCTGGTGATATTGTTTTTTTTGTATTTTTGCAAGTCATTGATAATTTGTTTTGTAATTATTTTGTTAGTAATTTTTATTTTGGAAATATAACGATCTTTGGTTTTGTGTTAACGTTTTTTTTTAAATTGATTCCACTCTGATTGCTAAAATCAGAAGTGGGATAAAGAACGCATTTGCCCACTAACTTGTTATTACTGGCTTGCAATTTTTTTTTATTTAATTTTTTGAAAATGTTAACGGTTTTTTTTTTGTTCTTTTTTTTTTTTGGTTACTTTGTTTTGTGCGTTCAAAATGGTGGGAACAAAATCGCGTACCCGTAAACGGGGTTATAAAAGACGTTTCTCGCAGGATTCACGGGATAGCAGCGATTCTTCTCGATATGATAGGCGTAGTCGACGTCGTCGTCGAAATTCGCGCAGCATTTCGCGTCATTCGAGTGAATGTGATCGGTATTATCGAGATCGTGATAGGCGGAGTGTTTCGCGTGTTTCTAGTCGGGAACGTTATAGAAGCGCCTCGCGTGATGAAACTCGAGTTAGGCGACGTTATCGATCGCGTGATGGGAAAAGGCGCGTATTACGTAATGTTTCATGTGTGAGGTCGCAACATAAACGTGATTTTGATAGGTCTCGATCTCGTTCGTCTGCCGCGGCTCGAAAATCGGGAAATACGCTACGAGAACAACTACCCGCGGATAGATCGTATACCCCGCCGTTGCCCTCATATTTTATACCTGCCCACGCGCAGTCTAGTGAATTAGCGGCTCCGATTTCTGAGGTATCCACACTCGCGCATGCTTTGATGGAGGCTATTAAGAGTGTGCAGCCTATAAAATCGCAACATTATTATGTGTCTAATTTTGATCCGTCGCTGCACAACATCGAAGCATGGTGTGAGGAAGTGGATCGCGCCAGAGACTTAAATGGTTGGAATGACCAAGAATGTTTGTCACGCGTTGCCTCGTGTCTCAAGGGAGACGCAAAGATTTGGCTGAGTGAATGGGTGACGAATGATAGAACGTGGTCGAACTTTAAAAAGGAGTTCAAATCACTCTGTCCTAATAAATTGGACTACGCAAATATTTTGTTTGATGCCATGAACGCTACTTCGAACAAGTACTCAACATTCGCGGAATATGCTCGCCGAACTTTATTACGTCTCAGAGTAGTCCAAGGTATTAGTGATGAGTTGCGAACGCTTATTGTTATTCGCGGTATAGATAACGCCCAGGTTCGAGCAGCTGCCGCTAATGCAGATCTGACTCCTGATAATCTCGTGTGGTTCTTATCCATATATACGCAGCCCAGCAGCGGGAAACATGTTAGTACCGCTTCTAGTAACAATAATAAGCAGTCTTCAAATAAGTTACGGTTTGACACGAAATGTTTTAATTGCGGCCGACGTGGGCACCTTAGTCGTGAGTGCAAATTTCCTAAAACTAAATCTACCTCCAACACACAAACATCTACTAGCGGTACAAACAGCAGTACAATCACTTGTACATTCTGCAAAAAGGCGGGACATACCGAGGAAAAGTGTTTCGCAAAGGCACGTTCAGAGAATCGTAATCCTCGGAACGTTATCTTCTGCTCCCATCCTTCAGATGTTGAAGTAAACAAGGACATTGTTACGGCAGTTGTAAATGGAATACCGGTTGATGTTTTGATTGATAGCGGTGCCCTCGGTGTGTCTCTCATTTCGTCCGATGTACTTAAGCATATTTCATGTCAACCTAAGCTGAGACGTTGTGTGTTGAAGGGCATTAGTGATAAGGAAATAGTTGCCACGTCGTACGTTACTCTTACGATAGAATTTTGCGGAATATCAATCGAGGCTGACTTAGTAGTGGTCCCAACTAAGTTTATGAATTGGCCAATCGTAATAGGCACAGATGTACTAAATCGTGATGGGATAACTTATGTGCGAACGAAAGATAGGCAGTATCTTACTCATTCTTCCAAAGTTTCAGTCCAAGTAAATTCCGTATGGTCCGATGATGACCTAAAGGTCAATACACCGCTTATGGGAGATGAATTAGAAGCGCTCATGTCTGTAATACGAGAGTTTGCGGATTTTTTGATTGCGGGTACTGCTGCAACTACCGTTAAAACCGGTGAGATGGAAATCAAACTAACCAGTGATACTCCGGTCGTTTATCGTCCGTACAAGCTCTCTTATCAAGAGAAACTTAAAGTCAGAGAAATTACTAATGATCTTTTAGAGATTAGGCGGTCTAAATCTGAATATGCCAGTCCTATAATACTTGTTAAGAAACGCGATGGGTCGGATAGGCTTTGTGTTGACTTTCGTGGTTTAAATCGGCTGACTGTTAAGGACAGATACCCTCTCCCACTTATCGACGACCAAATAGATAGACTAGGCGGTTATAAGTACTTCTCAAGCCTTGACATGGCGACTGGTTTTCACCAGATCCCCCTTAAAGAGAGTAGTATTCATCTTACTGGGTTCGTAACACCCGAAGATCATTTCGAGTACGTTAAAATGCCCTATGGTCTTGCCAATTCGCCGATTGTCTATCAGCGTATAATCAATGACACTTTGCGTGATCACATTAATGAAGGAAACGTACTGGTGTACGTTGATGACGTTTTGATTCTTAATAATTCAGTTAGTGACGGGATTCTGTTATTGCGCAGGGTACTGGCTACTCTAACTCAAGCCGGTTTCTCTATAAATCTCCGGAAATGCTCGTTTCTTGTTACCGAGGTTGAGTATTTGGGCAGGTTGGTAAGTAGAGGTCAGGTCAGGCCGAGTCCTCGGAAGGTGGAAGCCTTGGCTCTTACGTCACCACCTGAAAACGTGAAGCAAGTCCGCCAATTTCTCGGCTTGGCTGGCTACTTCAGACGGTACATTAGAGATTACGCTAGAAAAACCGCTCCTATTGCACATCTAACTCGCAAAAATGTCAGCTTCCATTGGTCGGAAGAATGCGAGGCTATTCGTCAAGATCTAATAAAACAATTGACGAACGAGCCAATCCTCGCTATCTTTGACCCTCGGCTCCCAACTGAGGTCCATACAGATGCAAGTAGCGCAGGCTATGGTGGAATCCTGTTGCAAGTGCACCCCGATGGGAAGAAACATGTCGTGGCGTATTTCAGTCGAGTCACTCAAGGTGCTGAGTGTAAATATCACTCGTACGAGCTCGAGACGCTCGCAGTGGTGAAAGCGCTTCAGAACTTTCGACATTACTTGGTGGGTATAAAATTTCTTATTGTTACGGACTGCAACGCTCTTAAGTCAACGGAGCGAAAAAAAGACCTACTACCTCGAGTTGCACGGTGGTGGATCTACCTACAAGACTTCGAGTTCACCATCGAATACAGAAAGGGAGTTTTGATGCCACACGCCGACTATTTGAGCCGCAATCCAGTCCCCAACGTCAATCAGATAAGTAGACCTCGTAACTGGGCCCAAATTGCGCAAGCAGCCGACAACGAAACCCAAGATTTAGTCCAGAAGCTCCAAGATGGTAGACTCGACCCAACTCAATATGTAGTTCAAGCTGACGTCCTGTATTATAAGTACGCACCGGTGGGCGAGCAGTCAAGGCTATTGTGCTACATTCCAAAGGGTCATTGCCTTAGCCTCTTAAGGATCTTTCATGATGAGCACGAACACATTGGCTCTGAGAAGACACTGGACTTGATACTGAAGCACTTTTGGTTTCCCGGGCTCAAACAATTTGTAAGTAAATATGTGGCTCACTGTTTAGTGTGTATTTCTCATAAACGAGTCCCACGGGCCCCACTTCAGAACATCACTTCGTGGAATAAACCAGATGTTCCTTTCAACACCGTGCATATGGATGCTCTGGGTCCTCTTCCAGCATCAGAAGGATACAAGTTTGTACTTTTGATCGTAGATGCCTTTTCTAAATTTTGCCTACTTTACCCGATGGCCAGACAAGATGCTGTGGAACTAAAACGCGTGGTTACGGGAGCGGTCTCGCTATTTGGCGTACCCAAACTTGTGGTTACTGACAAAGGGCGTATGTTTGAATCCAGAGATTTTGTAAACTGGATTAATGACTTGGGCTGCGAGCTGCATTACATAACTCCGGAGATGCACCACGCTAATGGACAAGTCGAGCGGTACGTGAGAACGGTCCTTAATATGTTGCGCATACAGGTGAACCATAAAGGTACATCTTGGCCAAGCACGTTGTGGAAGTTGCAATTGGTGTTGAACATCACAAAGCAGAAAACTACACAGGTGTCTCCATTGGCTCTACTCGTAGGGGCAGAGGCCACTACTCCTATTATTCGCGCGTTGGTACGTGACGTCGCAGTAGAAGGTGCCTCGCCTAATCGAGAGGCCTTGCGTGAAATGACCAGAGGCCGAACACGCCAGCTGTTAAAGGACAACCAGGCCAAGCAGGACGCTTATGTCAATAAACACCGCCGCGAACCCCGGTCCTTTAATGTGGATGATCATGTGTTCGTGATTAAATTTTCTCAGTCGACAGGAAAATTGGATTCCGGTATGCGCGGGCCATATAAAGTGGTCAAGGCGCTGCCGAGTGGGCGGTACGAGCTCCGCTTGCTGAGCGGTGGCTATGGCAAGACTACGCAGGCTGCGGCGCAATACATGGTGCCGTGGCGAGGCGAGTGGTGCCCTGAGACATGTGCTGCATTTTTTGATAGTAAGTTGGCTGGGTACCTATTGACGTTCGTCGTCTTTAAGGTAAGGGTGCGGGTGCTAGTATCTCTAGTCACTCTGGCGTTCGTCGCCCTTGGCGTGTGTCGCTGCACCCTGCGTTCGTCGCCCCAAGCTTGTGTTGCCACATAGGTAGTTCAGAATGAAATATCTATGGCCTGTAACGTGTGTCGTCAGGCAGGCAGAAAGCGTGTGTCGCATTAACATTCGAGTCGAAGATATGATAATAGCGCTGGATGATAACAGATAAAAAATAACTTTCTAAAAGTTATTTAAATGGCCAACATTGGTTTGTATACTTATGAGACGTCTCCTGTTTTAATGTGATGATGTATACGAGATGAAGGAGACAATGATGATCAAACTCCTCCTGCAGCACCAGCATCCATAGCTGGTCCCTCGATGCCATCGCTGGACGTAGACGTGGAGGATGACATGTCGGTCCTGAATACGGTTCCGTCCACTAGAACCAATGGAAGTCTGGATGTCGGGGACGACATTCAGTCAGGAGAGGCCGTATAAGCTGTATCAAGTTTTTTTTTAAAATGCGATGTCCATAAATACCGCGTCGTAACCGTCAACAGCCTATTTGCTGCCCGACGGTCCTGCGATAAACATCTCCGAGCCTGGTGATATTGTTTTTTTTGTATTTTTGCAAGTCATTGATAATTTGTTTTGTAATTATTTTGTTAGTAATTTTTATTTTGGAAATATAACGATCTTTGGTTTTGTGTTAACGTTTTTTTTTAAAATTGATTCCACTCTGATTGCTAAAAATATATATACTAATATTACAAGTACGAAAGTCTGCCTGTCTGTCTATCTGTTACCCTTTCACAGCCACACCGCTGGACGGATTTTGATGAAATTTGGTATGAATATAGTTAAAGAACCGGGGTCTACTTTTTGATGCAGGCGGAGTTGGGGGAAATAGCTAGTATCAAATTTTTTTAATAGCCTCATATGTTCCACTGCTGGACAAAGGCTTACCATTAAACTATAATCGTGAGTTGTTTTGAATTCCCTCAGGATTTATGACCTCAGTACACAAAGTGCGTCAGTGACCGGCGACTACGACGGAAACTGCGATTAGTCGCCTCTAATGAGGAAGCAGTTACGAGTATCCTGTGTGTGGGCTTCTGTTTGCCCGATATCTCGACTTAAATCTACGGATAATTCTTGGTAAAAGACAATGATATTATCGATAGGTTGTGATAACGCAGAATAGAATACTCAAGCGCTCTTTCGTTCCAAAGACCAATCCGCTGTCGCTTAGCGAGCGAAGAAAGCAAGTTGGGTGAAATTTTAAAGATGAAAGTGTAATAACAAAGTCGTAATAATAAGAGATGCTTTTATTTTGCAATTTAAAAATAATTAGACAAATGATGTATCAATGTTAGTATCCAAACCAACTCATGGGCACCTGACTTTGTTTGTTCAAGTGTCTCCAGAAACAATCTCTCTTACCAGGAGCCTAACTAAACTTCAAAAAAAGAATCACAGAGCAGCTTCCTACACCATAACATCATTTACCATGATGGTCCTGCGTAAAGAAACAACGCAGTTTAGTACATTAAAGTTGAAAAAACTGTTTTTATTTCATCAATGGAAATAAGCAAAATCATGACAACGCAAAAAGCATAACTAAGTAATATTCAAAGAAATTGGAATTTATAATTTGCGCGTGACTATATGAATCGTGAACCAGGTGCGGTGCGCGCGCAAAGACACCTAATTGGCGCGTACCGGGACGCCTCGCGTAATTGGACGTCATTTGCTGAAATTGAGAGGCGATTGGCTGATATAAACGTCATGATCCGGTGCGGCGGCGCTGCTGTGCAACTACTAATGAGGGTATAAACGCACGATTTGCAATTTAAACTTATATAATCGCTATTCGATATCGATAATGGAGTGCTATTTTCGAAAAATGTGACTCGCACAAAGTCAAATAAATTTTGATCGTTAGCGAAGGATTTTAGGTCGATTTTCAGTCGACATAAATGTCATACATTTCAAACATAGGGCTCTTGAACTGAAAGGATTTTAAGTTTTATCCTTCCTTCCTTACTTTGTTTTAAAAATGTTATTTACCGTAAGTCATCATCAGTGGCCATTATAACATTTGATTTTCCTTGATCTCCTATACATCAATATCAAACAAACTTGCTTATCGCCTATATCGTCGATTAATCTATTTAGGGTTTTATAGGGTTCTGATTTTGGTTCTTTATTTACATTTTAGCTCATCCTCGGATCTGGAATATTTTTTAAATTTATAACCAATTTTAACAATCTCTAACACAGTTTTCTGTCCATTTGATCTGTCTCATGATATTTCTTTCTAAACTGTAGACCAAATAGCCTAAGTAAACGTACTTTGAACACATTTAATAGTCTCATAGATAGGGTGTGATAGACGTGTGCAGCGATCCATTAATCTGAGAATTTCTTGACCTCTTGTCATCGACATTTGTTAGAGTTGTATTTCAAATAAATAATTCCTTTATAATAGTTATAATACGTATCTGGGAACTGCAGGTATAGCAGGAAAATCTGCAACGGCGCGAGTAGTGTTGCTCCCAAAATTGGATATCGTAATCGTAGAGGACTAGTTATTAAGTTTTGAGGAGATTCAATTCATAATTTTCGTTATAAGCTTCCCGTTTGAAATTGGATAAGTTATACAAGAACGTATGTCAAATATTCATGTCTATTCTTATTTATTTACGAACTTAAAGTACACAGTTAGTAATTCTTTGGAAATTGATTCAAAAGTCTTTTATAATCTACTTCTTAGCTTGTCAGTGTTCACATCATTTACCCCTCGATGCCCAAAACTGGGTCATCCATTCAGCGTTGTCTGTAGCCCTGTACAGGTCATCCAGCGTGTCACGGCACGCCGGGCACATCAGAAGATGGCTCATTGCCTGGGGAGATGCACTACACTCGCAGGCGAAGTTGTTGTTGTTTTTTTGTTTCATATTTATTTACGAACTTAATGTACGCTACACAGTTAGTGTTTCTTTGGAGATCGATTCAAAAGTCTAAACACCTAAGTGACTTACGTAGTGTGGTTGGGATCTAAAAGTATCTGCGCTAGCAATACAGTACCTTATATTAAATATCATAAAAGGGACCAAACTTACGGATAAACATATCAGTAGATATATCGACACTAGATAATATAGTTTCCTTGTTGATAACGAAACCATAGAAAATTACATACGATTGTAACGAACGTCAATGGCCGGGTGTACAGAATCAACGCATGCGCATCGGCCCATTGCACTGGGAACTTCTTGACCTTCCCTAAGGACACCTGTAGCTGCTTATGGAATCTTAATCATGGGAACATTTTATTGTGCTAGGGGAGCAACGTCTAACGTGTAATTTAAATGCGAATCATTATAAGCTCTTTTCTACATGAATTTATTTCAACAGTTTTATTTTAAAAATTATACTCGAGTAGTAAGTATATTCCTCAATTTTAAAATTTTGACAAATTTGTAACTTTCAGTTTCAATACCCATTTCACAGCATATCATTGACATGTCACACTTTTTATCATTGAATTGTTAGATGAATAAATTGTTATTATTATTCATCGTAATCAATACGCAATACCAACAAAGCAAACAGGTCTCCACTTAACGAAATCCCAGCATCAATGTAAACAACCCATTGTCGGTATCCCGCCAAATTGCGCGCCAAATGTCAAACATTTGTCAATGGAGTGGCCAACAATAGCTCATTCATAGCACCTGTAGAGGGGTTCCCCTGTTCCCCTGCCCCACGTGGCAACATATGTACCTTCACCTGGTGAATCTCACCCCACAACCATGGAGAACTTGGCAGCGGCTGCTCGACAGATGCTAAAATACGTTAATACCATGGGTTAATACTATTGATTTTGGCAGATGACTATCATTTGATTTACTAATCATGTGTTATTGAAAAAAAATCAAATTTTATTTTACTTGTCATTGGCCAAACCTAGATTGCTAGATTGAGGTAATAGATTCAAGCATCTTCAATCCTACTATAGTAAAATAAGATTTGCATGAGTGAATCAGGTATGGCAATAGTTATTGACTAATCGAGATAGTGTCTGGGCTCTTTTTCATCAGGATCAGGATTTGCTAAAGTATTAAATATTATCTTTAAAGGTAACCGTATTATGCTTGGCTAACCTGTCACACATTGAAAAGTTTGTAAATAGGTGGAGATAATTTTCATTTTTCGTCGCTGGCTAGCGATAGATACAGGCCGCATCTAACATCTAGCCTTTGGGGGAAGCCTAGCAGTGAACAGCCTGCGGCTGAAATGATGATGATGATTTTCCTTTTAAGACCTCCTAATCTAAGATGCTTCACAGACCTACAGACAATATCTGAAAACGACATCCCATTTCATGTGTCTTTTGGAGTAGTGCATTTAAATATTTAGAAAGTAACTGTGTGGGACTTTGTACCGATGTTAATTTTTATAATCATATTATTAATTGATATCTTTATAAAATGAACGAGGAAGTCAACGGTACACCGATGTCACCAACCATTTAGGGCTAATAGAAATACAAAGCATATCGTGGCCAGCTGTCGGGCGCCACATCTGCGCCTGCGCAATCTGCATTGTTATATTGTTAGTTGGTCTAATACAGCACAACTGGCAAGTGAGATGTTTGCGTATGAATTATTATTAACCTGTACCCATAAATCATTAAGGTTGAAAGTTCCTTCCCCAATGCCCCAACCCCTTATCATAAGAGTTTCTTTAACAACTAACATCATATACAAGGGCTTCCTCAATCTTTAGTTTTATTGCCTTTCGACTCACAAAATAAGTAATATATGTTCAATGTCCATTAAATTTAAAAAGGTCACTATAGTTTTTTTAATTATGAGACCAGAAATAAAGCAATTTGCAGCCGAGTAATAGAAGGCCTTTTTGCATAAAGTGGGACGTTAATTGCTATTTCCTTAAGGCCTAGAATAGTGTTTTTCTTCATCTAGAGAGGAAATAAAAAAATTGTCAAATGTGAGCTTGGCGCTAGGGAGCAACCCAGTTTAAATAGTAGATTGTTAACCGAGGGTCGAAAGAAACAATTCCCAAGGTATTTGGACTATAGTCCGAGTAGGAATTGATTCTTTTACCCGTGTTAAACACTCTACTTTTCATTTCGAATATGAGAAAAATAAAACTAGTTGTTTATCTAAACTATTTGTTGATAATATATAATAATATTAGTAGTACCTATTTAAAATTAATTGCCAAATTAGGACAATTCGTGAAATTAAAAGTTACATTTTTGTTTGGAATGTTTATGCTGCAAACAGCATCAAAATATATTATGACAAATTTGGCTGTTCTGGATATCTGTAAAAGTAGGAGACTCTGGTATTTCATCAGACGATGGATTCCATGGCGGATATTCCCTGGAAGTTGTCGGCTGAGGCGAATTGGTCTCATCTTTTGATATTTCTTTACTATTTGTGTAAACTCTTCTTGTACTACAAACGAGCGCTCAATATTTGTTTTTGTTCTAGTCAGTTTTACTAGTAATAATTGGCCTTGACTTTCAATGTCCTTAATTGTCAAATTTGTGAGTTCTTTTAAATATGGAACTCACCGCGTAATTGTTGCGGCTTATTCCGCTCAAAGAACTGTTTAGAAACTCACATGGCCGCAACATTTTTATTAATTAGTTTTTTTTTTACATAAAACTCTTCAGAGCTGACAGTAGTTCTATTTTTAAAGTTCATTCCGGCTCTTAGGTGGAAAGTAATTTGTATGAGTTTTTCCCTCTCTATGGAGGGAAGCAGCATTTTCCACCCAATAATCAGATCAAAACAACACTACTTTGTGAGTATGAGAATTTTTTTTTTCACTAAATTCAAACCACGATCAAACTCTAAAAAACTTTTGATGCAGTGCCCTGTGATTTCAGCTCTAGTTATGTAATTCTACAAAATATGATATGGAAATAATAAGTGCAACGATTTGATCAAACTACAAAAATTATACGTTGCAAAATTTATGCAAGTACTCGACTCTATCATCGATTAAAATACAACGGGGTGTCAAATCTAACGCACGCCACGCATCACGCATAGCGAATCTCTTTATTCAGCCCCTTTCAAGGCTTGCATATAAATGAGTTCAAAATAAAAGTCAACCACTGATCACCTTCTTCCGTGTCAATTGGTGCCACTTGCTCACTCACAAATTATGGACAGTTAAATCAATTGCATGATCATAGTTCCCACGATGCTGAGTGTTGCGAGGTCTCTCGCGACAAGTCAACACAGAAGCTCGATATATCCATTATTTTATAAATGTGAAAGTTTGTCTGTCTTTCTGTCTGTCTGTTACCCTTTGACGGCTTTAGCCGATAATAAAAAATAATAAAAATCGGTCCAGAGGTTTACCTCTGGACCGATTTTTATTATTTTTTATGAAACTTAGTATGGATAAAGTTGAAGACCGGGGTCAAACATAGGTTACTTATTGACTCGGGCAGAGCCGCGGGAAACAGCTAGTACATAAATATAGGGGCAAATCGCACAGATAGAGTTACCCTCAAAGAAAGTTACTCCACAAGTTATTTGTTAACTATTCGTTTCTGTATGTTTTGAAGGCAGCTTTTAATTTGGATTACTTAATCAATTCATTTCGAGTAAGCGGAAGGAGTATTTACTGATTAGGACGTAGCGTAGTAGGGAATTTTTCATCATGGAAAAAGTATATTTGCCATAGAATTTATAAGGTACTCGTGCCAAGCCGTAGGCAAAAACTAGTAGGGTCTAGATACTTGTTAAAAATCTTTATGAAACTTCTGATAAAATTAATTTTCAATCGTAGATTATAGTTCCCACGCCAAGAGTGGGGCGACGTAAGGATATCCTGATGGCCTTCCCGGGAACAACAACGCTCGATTGGCGACACCATTCGACCGTGAGATTGCCTTGTTGTTTACAAATTATAGCGAATCTTTGGTGCTTTACGTTTTACTGAACATTCGATTCTAAACCTCGAATCTCATCCGACTGGCATCAGTTTTAGATGTTAATCTGCTATCGTGCTGTAACCTTTTGCATTTAAATCAGGAACCCTATATAACTTTATGTTGGGACTACTTAAAGTAAGTTTGCTATAAATTAAAATTCAAAATTAATTTTGACCTGAATTCGTTGAATTGGTAATAATTGTGTTGCAAGTTCCACTAAAACTTTCTTTTTGATAAAAGATTTTTTTTTGTTTTTTGTTTTTTTTTTTTTTTTTTTGTTTTCTGTTACGATATTATAGAACTTTTAGTTCTCCTTCAACATATTTTTTACAAACATTGGTTTGGGGTATTTTTATCATTTTAATAAAGGAAATTACCAGGATAAGATATTCTGTTTTAATCAAAAGATGTTGCACATCAATTAAAGCTACAAACAAATAACCTAACCACTGCAATATAATCGTAAAGATTTACTGTAGCAATAAAACTAAATCAAGATTTGAAGGTTTTAAACACACCGCCCGGTGTGCAACTGTTTTCACTGCGTTTACGCGCTGATCACAAGATATTCAGAAACCAGAGATTTGTTCCCATTTTAACCATTCATTTGTCCTTTAGCCCTATATGAAAAATGTACCATTGGTCAGAATAAATGAACAACGATTTCCTTAGTGTACTTTTTCAGTTTAAACAGAATCATGTTGAGTCTTTAACTATGGAAACTTGGTCATTGGAATGCCATAAGACAAATCTGGAGTAACATGGGTCGTTATTGCAATCGCTGCATTTTATTACATTGGGGCTTTGGTGAAGTTACCCAGAGTGCTAATGGAGCCGCGGACAAAGAAATGAAATCGGATGTAGTAATCTTTTAATAGGCAAAGATTTAAATAAATTAATATGAAGATAGTAAGAGTACTTAGAGTACAACTCTCCCTAACTTCGAGTCCCAATTACAGAATTGTAGACGGCACCAATTGAAGAGCGCGATTTAAAAAAAAAATACTTATTTACTGAGTACACCCCTAGTGCAGCGCTTGTTCAAAAAAAAAAATCAAAATAATTACTCGCCTTTTCTATGAATGAATTAACACGTTTTATGCTTACCAGTTGCTCTCCCATGGTTCTACAGTTTCCTAGAGACGATTCTCTAAAATACAATGAATTCTTTTTAGACGTGGTCACTATACATGACAAAAATATTATGTTTAAAGCGAAAAGTAGTCGCTTTATACACAGCTTCTTCTAGATATATCATCATAATAATGTAAATAAAATTAAAGAACGAACACATATTTTTAAAAAGTAAAAATGTCAATGGGATGGCTCTAACCACTAAGGGAAGGGAGGGGAGGCATTGGGAATAAACTTCAAAAGTCAGTAATGTGTTTTCAGTACAAACATCGATGGCGGGAAATTAGATCGCCCACGCGCGTGAAAATCGTTTGTTCTATATTAATAGTTTCGTTACATAGAATAAGAAGATTACAAATGTAGTAACTCAACCATAGTACAAGTGGGTTTAAAATTGAAACCTATGTTTATGTTATAGGTTACTTATATATATAGACATAATGTACTGACTGACAAAATAAGCTGTCTATTCTAAAATAGCCTTAGATTTCTTAATTTGAAGAAATCTAGCGCAACTTTAAACATGTCTTGGAATAAAAATCAAATGTATTCCATTCCATAGCGTGCTATACTTTTAAAACAGTTGTATTAATTTTGCATAAAAAATTGTTTTTATTAATTAATGTCAAAGTAGTTTAAACATATTGGTTTAGCCATTTGACGATAGTCAGCTTATTTGAAATTATTTCAATGTCAGAAGAATGTAATGAAGAAAAACATGAAGAGAAGGTCAATTCAGAATTGATAGAATGAAGTTAATAAAAGCTTTCAGCTTGTAGGAAACACTTATGAAAGAACACAATCTTCTAGGCGTTATGTTTTTTGACATTCGAATATGTACCTACTTCTGTATTCTTGTTAATTTATTCTTGGTTGCATGTGTAATGCGATTGGTGGCGCTCGTGTGTGGCCGCCTTTGTTTTACCTGTGTGAAATTAAATGTTAAAGTTGTCGTAATGTAGTCGTACCTTTAGATTAGATATAGTAAAACCCACACGACGAAATGGGATTGCCAATCAAAAGTAGAAAAATGTGAGGAAAATATAAAGAATTTAAACTTTTACGACATACAAACACATTACAGCATACAAAAAAAGGCCTTATCGCACAGGCAATCTCTTACAGGCAACCTTGCAGAAGAAGGAAATTAAAGGTGGAGATCAGATAGGGTGCAAAAAAAAAATACATAAAAATATTGAGACAAAATTTAATTAATATTAACTAAGATAATATGAAACATAACTATAACTAAATAATTATATATTACGTTACAATTTACATGAAAAAGAAAGGGGAGAAAAAAAAGTTTTGAAAGGAATAGAGTTACAAAGAAGAAGAAAAGTGAGATTTAACTGTTATTAGCGCGCTGCCCACTCCTGATCCTGACGTAGGAAATCATTGATTTTTGTTCTAGTAAAGAAACACACTTGAGATTGGTTTTCCCTTTTGAGTTGCAACAGACTCGAAAGCAAAGAGAAGAACTAATTTCAATTACTTGACATCAACATAATTATTTTTTATACCATTAAGTAGGCAAACAAGCTTACGACCCACCTGATAAAAAGCGGAGTGTGTGAGAGACACATGAGTCTCGTCTCATGGCTTCAAAAACAGGCTTGTCTAAAAAAAAAAATACTTTATTAATTTTGAATTTTTTAATGCAAAGTAAATAATTTAAAAAAACATACAAGTTTCAGATCTATACTCAGAATGTCTTTACAGACAGCTATTTTGTTTTGCAGCTACCTGCCTTCAGTTCCCACGATTTTTCTGTTTTGGAATAGTTCCTCTTGACAATTATGGGAATATTCAACTTTTCTCGCATTAAATGTAATCAAACTTTTATGTTGTGGAAACATTGCCCTAGTTATGTTGTCCTTCGATTACTAACGTGTTTTTATTACTTATGCAATGTCTTTTATGCCTGCGAAGAGGCGCCATCGTGTTTGTTTTTGTAGGCAAATATCCTGGTATAGCTTTATTTTTTTTTTAAATTCGATTCGTTTATTGTCATTATCAGGTGTGTGAAATGCTAGGATTTATGTCACGTAATTCATACACATATGGACATACAAGGAAGGAATTCACTTTATAGAAATTAAAATAATGGACTAAAAATGACGGAATATAAAAGTTAAGAAGCACGAATAAATCGCAGACAAATGCGATTTTTTTAGATAACCTTTGTGTCCCACTGGCAAAGGTCTTCTCTTTCGCTTTCGAACGCCTTTATAATCTAAGGTCCCGAGTACCCAGTAACTCCAGCAGTTCGCCTGGTCTCCTGACGGAAACTGTTCCAACCCTGGAGCATGGGATGCTAAGAAGGCGACATCAATCTCCGGTCAAAAATAAAACTATCAAATGAAAAAAAAAGATCAGTCAACAAGATATTTTTTTTAATAAATGCTACGGATATGATATAACTACATAATTACTATTTGTAGGCTAAGAAGATTATTAGCTTTCATTTAATGTTACTAGAAATCAAAAGATTTTTTACTAACCTAATAATTGCCAAATTATTTGATTTAATTATATTTTTACTCCTTAGAATTATTGAGATGATTAATATGATAAGGTAGAGTACAAATATATTCTACGATCTGCTGATTATATCAGAATATACAATTAAGTTATAATTAATTTTGGGTAAGAAAAACCAAACAATTTATTGCGGTGTTTTAATTGACCACTATTTCCTCAAGACATCACGTTTAAATATGCATACATCCACATATCGTTGCTCAATGAAGTGGTCTAATAAAATAAGGTTTATAAAGTCGGCAGACCAGCACAGGAGCTGATTTCCTGAGCCGCACCTGTTCGCGGTTCCCACACATTAGTGGAGAGTCTCGCACCCTGTCGTTGTCACTAACTCATTGTTTAAATCTAAATTAAAAAAAAAAACCGTGTATATTGTAGTAGTAGTACCTATATGTGAAGTCCACCATTTCAACATTCTGTACCTAATTTTAATAAATACCTGTTAATTATTAACAATGATAAAAAAATCATTTATTTTTTGTTTTTATTAAGTTATATTTTTTTTTTTAAAAAAATGTCTATAAACAATTAAAAATAATATGAACTTCTATATGACCACATCGAGACTAAATTTATTTTGATTTTGATTGGTTTTGCCACATCTAATACATAGTCTCAATCATCATGCTACTTTGTATAACGTTAAACATAATCCAACCAGATTGCATACGAAGAAACTATTTCAATATCAATTATTTGTGCTATGGAAATCTTTCATTAGATTAAAAATGAGTTTCTAAAGTCCTTTAAAAATGATTAGAATTTAATTATTATTTATGTAAACGAATGTACCTACTACTATAATTTATGACGATTTTTTTACGTTGGTGATAGACAGCATCAGAGATGAATGGGTACAAAGCCTGTAGTGTTGTATGGTAACTTTTTGTTACCTCGCTTGCAGTTTTTTTTAGTATTTGCTCAGGATATGATAATGTAACGAGACTGAACATTAGTTTTTCCGTTTATTGATGATGAGCAATTTGTTGTAGTAATGCATTGATGTTATTTATATGATGCGTCTGGTTGCTAAAGAAATGGCTAGAATAATGATTGATGAATGAATTTATTGAGCCTTAGCTATTTCATTTATCAAACAGCCCTATTATAATTATTTTTGTATTCCAAAGTTTTGCGGCGAGATATCAGAAGACATGTTTGAAAAATATGTTACCGTAAGGACATCTAAGAGTTGGCTTTGGCTTTGGGGCCTCGATAACATAGGTCACTTCATTGACGTCAACCTTTGAGAAAGGAACGTTATGTGCGGTTTCGATGCTCTTCGACGTCAATCCACTTTGGCGATGCTGTTATTGGTGAAATTCACATCCAACCGCACAAGTAAATAAGACCTCTGTCGTATATCTTAAGCACCTTATTATACGAAATTAACATGAGAAGAAGTAATCTAATTCTTAAAACTAGCGAAGCCTTTAGATATCTAGTAAGAGTTATTTTGTAAACTACTTATCTGATTAAAGTATATCAAGTTAAAAGTTATTTTTTCAGTTCAATCTATTTACTTAGCTCTTTCTTAATCATGCGATCCGTGTCGTTTTTCCAATTTCCTTGGGTTTCTCATTCAATCTGAGAGTTTCAATACAACCACTTGTTTGCTTACACCTGCGCATGATTCCCACGCCGCATCTTGTTTGACTCCCGACTGACGAGTTAAAAAAGCTACGTCATAAGAATAGGCTTGCGGTCGATAGACCCGCTTTTTGTTTTGCCTGTGTAATCAATGGAGCGCGGTGTGATTCAGTAACATGTTTACTATAAATAATATAAACGTAGATGACGGTTTAGATTATGATATGATACTTTAAGGCTCCATCTCGATAATAAATGAAACGCTAATAGAATCACTTCATAATCATTTGGTCTGCCACAATGGTAAACATTTCGTCATCGTCTGCTTTTCACTATCCACTATTCGTTTGTACACTTCTGTTAATAAAAATAATAAGACTTACTATTCTATAAGTTGACATTTTAGTACCTAAAATCTCAATGAAAACACACTTCTCAAGAAGCCTACTATAAGCGTCCAAGATATAATAATCTACAATTTCTCCGCGAAAATCTTCATACAGTAGCAGATTATAGTTATAAGATTAACCAGATATAGTCCTTCTTTCTCAAGACAGCCGTTCAGATCCGTCAAGATAAAGGTTGCTGTTATCACGACGTAATTACTTTGATTTCTTGACCGACGACTTATTGCGTTTAGTTTCTCCTGAGCGAATGGCAATTATAACTTAATTATACATATCGTCTATCTGAAACAGCATCTTAGCTGTAGTTTCGGATTTAAATTAC
Organism: Euzophera pinguis; assembly: GCA_947363495.1. Classification (NCBI taxonomy): domain Eukaryota; kingdom Metazoa; phylum Arthropoda; class Insecta; order Lepidoptera; family Pyralidae; genus Euzophera; species Euzophera pinguis. Next base: position 10,941,438 of record OX376163.1, read on the forward strand.
ATACAGACATTACATTTTGTATCGATTTTTAAATTCTTGGCGTCACCTTTCTCTCCTTAAATGTGCATTGGAACTGAATTATTAAGTTTAAGTTTTAATTCATTACTTTTATGCCTATGTAAATTTTATGCAACACTCTTTTTTTCTTGTCTTTGATTGTCCCTTTAATGTTGAATATTAAACTTTGAGGTAGACCTAGTAGTAAATTTGTTCCAAAGTAGTAAGTTTTTATAAGTACATCTTCCCAATTAAAAATAGTTCAGAGCTTTGGGCATTTTCACTTTGCTCATCTGAGCATTTTCAGTTAAGTATTTGGTAAAAATGAAAAAAAAACTTTAACGTTAGGTCAAACTAACTAATTCCAGCAGCTTCACCTGCATCAAAAACTAATCTTGACTCCGGGTCTTCAAATACTCATACCAAATTTCATCAAAATACCGTTCAGCGGTTTGGTCGTGAAAGCGTAACAGATAGATAGACAGACGGACTTTCGCGTTTATAATATGATGATTTTGCATTTATAATATTATTAAGTATGGATAATATATAGTATTGAAGTATGGATTAGCTAATTGTGTATTTTAGTCATCATACTTACGTTGATAAGCTTTTTACGTTGCTTCAACTACCTTTAAGTTTGGCGATGGCCGTTTTTCGATGGTAATGCGAATTGCCATCTCATTTCACAAAAATGGGCGCCTCGAGCACAAATTGAATAAACCTGCTATCCATATAAGGCTTACTATAAATAACAATCACAAACCACTTGTCACAGACCAGTTGTAACGTTAACTGCAAGTCTACTCTTTATACGACAATTTTGAGTATCAGATCACTTGGAAAGCCTTGAGGCAACTTGCTCCAACTTGTTTTACATTAAAAGGCTTGCGTACATGGTATTTTTTCATTATCCGTTAAATCCCTGATGCTAGAAGACTAACAAAAGTCTTCTGCTTGTGTACCTGACTTTCATCTATTTCTGCGCCATATAACAGTGTTTTCTTTCCGGTTTAAGGTTGAAAGAGGCAGTAAAATAACTGAGTAACGTCACCGAATCATTAATAGTTTTAATGACGAGTACTGGTACTCGTCGAGCAAAATGCAAATGATAATCTATTAGGATGGCTTTCATGGTTTAGTTTTAGCATTAAAATAAGTATAGTTTACACAGGCTGCAACCATCACATAAGAATGTAGAGTGGTCTATTTTCAAACATACATTTTATAGTTTCGAGCATAACCCACCAAACTAACCTCGTATTTTTGAAATGTATTTGTTCTCCAAAGAGCTAAGAGTCCTGAAAATATTTCGCTATTCAGCGCTGGCGAATCAAAGCGCGATGTGCTCCGTCCTTTACTCCGGGCGGATATTACAAGTTTGTCCTTTTGTCAAGTGCAGGTGCGTAGCTGACGTCACCTGAGAATATCCCCCGACTTGCCATTCTCACGCCCGCGCAAACAAACCTGCTTGATTAAAGTGCCGTTAATGCAGACTCCAGAACTCGACGAATTGAGATTAACAGGATTCTTTGCGTCTATTCAATTTGTAGTAGTTTATTTCTGAAACATAGGTAAGTTACCGATAAAGATCTCTATTCATTCATTTTGATTGGGTTACATGGTCAGTCGACCCTGTACGTACATTCTGGTATCACAGTTATTTGGAACCGCCTTTCGGCATATGACATAAAGATCTTTATGTTTTGTCATGATACTATTTTAAATAGTTCCTATGCCGTTGTCTTTTTTAGTATTACAACGAAATTAAGTTTTGGGGAATAAAGTTCTAATAACATTTTAAAGGGATCTACTCGAACTGCACGCTGATGACTGGCAGGAGGTGGCGCAGGATTGATCTAAGTGCAGATCCTTAATATCGGAGGCCAAGATTCACTTTGAGTCGCTGCGCCATCTTAGTAATAGTAGTAAAATTTTGGAATGGGTTATAAACTCAATGTCGTCAGCCTAGGACCTATAGAGAAATAATAACAGGATAGGTAAGCCAGTGTACAAAAGCCACTTGAATGTTAATCAATACTGCATAAAAATGTAGTGACCATTCTAGATAATATAAAAATGTTTCAACACATTTACACAATAGAACTTTCAATCAAGGAAACATGCCCTATCGTGATTCCAATTACGAAGTCAAATCAATAATGAATTCGCCCCATACATTTAATTCGCGATTACCATAAAATCAGTCCCATGACATAATTGTCAGGATGGGGTGTGGCCGTGTGAATGGCCGACAGGAAATGTAATTTGAGCGTGAAATCTATTCCGTAGTCAGGTGGAAATTATCAATAACAGTGTAAATATTCTATTTAAGCGCCTACGAGTACAAACTATTATGTTCTATATTTGTACTGGCTAGCTTACCCGGAAATAGAAACAGATGATCAAACAAAAGATGGATGGATATTGGATGTGTCACGTCAAGGAAAAATGGAGGAATGAAAAGTTTTAAAGGAATTTCTCCATAATTAAGTAATACTACTTTCAGGAGATCTGTTTAACCATATGGGTGCTCCATACTCCATACTTTGTAAGTAACATGTAACATAACAATGGAACCATTGGAACAAAAACACAGAAAATATATCCAATATAGATCCAAAACGCAAGCGCCAAATGCGATCGTTAATCGTAAATCGAGGGCAGTTCTGTCTTGATCTGCAAATCTTTATCGAGATCGATGTTCCCAACCGACATTCGATTTCATTAATTAAGCAAATAAAGCGGTTCGCATTTACACCGTTCGTAATCAAGCCCCGAAAATTTATTGGGTATCAGTCGTGCGCATTTGCATACAGAAAGCAGTTTTATTAGTCTTGCAGCAGGGGTTTCAGATTAAAGTTGCAGCAATATATAAGTTTTGCTAACTTACTTTTCTTTTATCTTGATTAAAATACTAAAGTATCGATTTAAATACTGTTCTACTCGGTAAATTAAGTTTACTGAATTACGTAAATGGAATCAGTTACATTTATTACCTTTTCTAGGTCAATTAAAATGACGGATTTAAATCTAAAAGTGCTAACATAAAAATTCTGCTATAACAGGTTTGTCCTTAGGATAGGTATGTGATAAAATTTAAGACATGCCGGTAGAGTCTCATTTTTTCCTTATACTGTTATATATAACACATAATGTTCTTGGTATTCCTCTGGCCAAAACAAGAAATTCCGTAAAAGGCAAAACAAAGTGCATATTTAGAGCATACTTTTGTACGGCTGTGAAAAATGACAACTCTGATAAATAGGTGAAAAACAGGAACACACAAACAGTACATTTGATAAAGCCAGAAAGAGATAAAAAGGCCCAAGTAGTTTCCTCAACAGGAACAATTGATAACAAAGACATTCTGTGGACACGAAGAGGTTGCTACCAGAAAAATAAAAACGAAAAAGTTACAGGTAGACCTATCTTGTGTTGTTACTCAAATAAAACGTATACCGCCCTCATTGCGCTGCGGTATTAATATATTTACGATTGTATCGCACGTGCATCTAGCGGCAAACTGGAGAACAAAGGACGTGTAATCTTTGCGACGTCTCGTAAAATTAGCGCAGGCAGATAGCACGTCAGGGAAAAGGCCACGTGTAAGTGGATATGGCGTCAGGCGGGCAGCTTGTATACTTCTTTGCGTGAACATTTAAGCATTTCGTCGTTCGGGAAATAGAGGGGAGCTGCTCTACATATTTTTCCAATTCATCCGGGGTAGGCAAAAACACATGCGGCCAGGTTGGTTAATGGTTGCCGTAGCCTATGTACGCCCACGCCATTTTGCTTATGATTCTAGAAAGTTCTGACAGTTCTTTGGTTCCCTGCATTCCAATAGGCGGTTATGTTCTCCTTTCTGCAATTCGAGCTCATCGGCCATCATCTTTACTGTTGCATGTTTGTGGCTATGAATCTTTATCCTCTTCATTCAATTATTGTTAATCTCAGTTGTATAGATACTTCAGAGTCTAGGATACGCAAGATTTTGAGGCTTTGATATACTTATTCGTAGTTTATTATACCTGTAATTGAACCCGTACCACGCTTCTATAGACATGTCGAGACGCGTGCGCCGCTCTGGTGGTCAGACAGGTGGACCGCCGACGGACTTAGCTTAATAAACTCCATAAAGGTACATTATACAGTTTTAAACATTCAGGTCTTTACCGAATGTTTCAAGGTTATATTTAGAAAGAGAGCGTTTTAGGACTTCGTAAAGATTTTAATCTAGCAGAACAGGTAACTAAAACTAAGTTAAAATAAATTGCCAGGCCATTTTTACTTTACATTTTCAGCCTTACTTTTGGTATAGCAGGTTTGGGTTGATAACGACTGGATAACTACGGTAGTTGCCAGGTTTTTAGTAAGAAGCAACTACCTCCATCACCAACGCCAGCTGACTGCCGGTTACCTTGAGGCAAAAGTTTGAAAGAAAGACGAGATAAATAAAAAAGAATATTGTATACCATACCATACTAATTCTACTATTAAAAATCATATGAAAAATTAAATGTTAGTATAACTCCGTTATAAGTATTATTAGAGTAAATGTCACATTACGAACTACTTCCTTATTAAGACCAACATTTCCTGTCGTAGTCGGTATAGCTCCCTTCATAGAATTAAATTACCAATTGTATTAATACAGCTTTGTGGATAGTTCATAGCTACAGGCTACAGAACAGAAATAATTACAATAGAGGCATCTATTAGAAAGGTAAATCTTGCTCATTTCGTTCGCTCGGTGAATAAATGCGATTTTTTATTTTTTTCTCAACAAAATTTGAATTCAAAGTATAGTAATAAAGTTAAAATTATCATTATTACTAAGTGACCGGTGTTCGTGGCGCACATTACCGATTATAATGCTCCCAAATTGTAATCGAGTCGAGTTTCCAGTAAGTAGATCAGAGATTGCGGTACTGTTGAGTGGAGTTCTTATAATGGACTCACCTTATTTACAGGTTGATGTAATTTCTTTATTTATAAAATACAGGAGAAACATATCCCTTTTAAGTCCCTGAAATTATCTTCAAATAAAATTTGAGAGAAAATTTAGTAATTTAGTCATAAGTACTTAACACTTACACTCGGCAGTTGCATCGTTGAAAGATTCCGTACCGCTAAATCTATGATTACGATTAAAGCCTACCCTGTGTTCTGAAGTAGAAGCTGAAGAAAAAACTGATAAACATGCTCGACTGATGACAATGTAAATTATGGATTAAGTTTTCAAGATCACGAAATTATATATTTCATTAATTTAGTTTGATGATGATAGGGAGTAAAAAATATAAATATTTCCAAAATAAATCGATATTAAGTTATTATGTTTTCCTACGTGTGATGAGTCATCCTGTATATTCTTTGCAGTACAGTTATGTGATTGCGGTCTCAAAAGTTCGCATACGAGTTCACAAATTAAATCACAGCGGGTGTTCAGGGCTGCCAACGTCGCTATTGTTTCTTTTTGTAAATTTTACTAGAAATCCTATAACTATTAAACCGGCTGAATTTTGTTTCAGTTTATTAATTAAAATGTACTATAATCAATGCAAAATGAATTTATATCTCACTTCTGGGCGCGCTAGAACCTTCTCTGTGTGGAAGAGTATAGAGCTCTAAGTTATGTATTAAATAGTAGAAAAGACTCAACAAGTAACTGAAAGGAAGTCTATTTTAAAAAAAACTTCCTTCTAGTTTCTACTGTGCAGTCCATCTATTTTGCTTCTGCGGCGTCAATTTCGACAAATTTTAGTTACTTGTTATAATGTTAAATTTTGATATCTTAGCAAGTAATTGATAAATACAATAATAACAATATTAAATGCGCAAAAACATTTGAAACAATCTTTTCAGAATTTTTTGAGACGATACATTTTAGCAAATAAAAAATATACAGACGTGTGTACACACATTTTCTCTTCTTATTAACTACTCAGCAACTTCTAGATCATGGTAATAACATAAGTATAAAATGTAAAAACTAAAGTAGTGATGTATAATTTTTAGACATATTTTGCCGTTGTCAACCCTGTACTCAGTAATCAGAAAAAAGGGAACGGTAAGGTACGTTACCGGTACTTATTAACAGCTCATTACGTAGCTCGGTAAATATCGGTCTGTCTGTACATTATTACGGATCGGAGCAATGGCCGGGCGCGTACAATATGAGATGATAAGAAATTCAATAGCTGCACTTAAAGCGTGCCTTTTACTTTTTTGTTTGCCAAAATGTATCGTCTCAATAATAACACAACACTGCTAATGATAAAAACAACGTAGTTTTTTTTGGCTTACTTTTAACACTGTTGTCGTGACAGAATCTCATGCTCGCTATTTTTAACCCTTCTATGCCTACCTCATTATCATCATACCGAGTCGTCAGAGGCCGAGAGGCGATTCCAAACAACTCTGACACCAGGGTGTAAATACATTAGGTGGGCCGATTTCGAACATTTTTAAATTCGTTTTGAAAGACCCCTCAAAAGTTGCGTAATGCGACGTAGATAACAGGAGAAATATATCTTTAAAAATAATCCTTATTACTTTCAGCCCTCTGTACTTGCGATATAAGTTTTGATAAAAACTTATATTTTCATTAATTCAGTTTTATTTTTGGTACGGTTAATTCGTATATTTTTGACAATTTTATTATTTTGTATCAGTACTTATGTTTATTTTATTATTTGACCACTTTTGCAACTATATACGACACGTAAAGATGTCTAAAAATATTGTTTTTTATTAGTTTGTTTGTTTAGACCTATGTATGGAGTGTGTTTATTTATTTATTTAAACTTTATTGTACAAATACAATTGTAAAGCACAATAGGTGGACTTAATGCTAAAAGCATTATCTAACAGTCAACCTTTGGGTCAAGCAGAGAGCTTTATGTGGGAGTAAAATAAAGTTAAATTAACAGAAAAGCATAAGAAAATAATATGCAATACATATATATAGCATATACTTACATATATGTGGGATAATATTTAATATTATTATCTTTTAATTTGTTTTTTTTTAGTTGCTTATTTAATAGCAGCAACACTTTTTTATGAAAAGGGCAATTGGAAGTAAGCTGTCATGGGTGTCAATTAGCTAGTACGTTGTTGCTAAGTTGTGTGAACGAATTATTAAATAAAATAACATTAAACGATTAAAGACTTTCACTTGCCGCGTCCCACATATATGTTGGTTGTGACGCACTTCTTTGTTGCAGAAAATTGATGTGGTGTGATTTTACATCTTAAGAATTATCTAAATAATATCATTGCAATCCTGTTTTATACTAATAAGCTGCTGCAGTAACAGTTTTACAAAACTAGATGGGTGCTTTAACCAGAATCAGTCCTTTATGAAACAAACAGTTTAAACGATACGAACGAACGCCTTTGGACGTCTGCAGTGGTTCCTTTAACGACCGCCAAATGACAACCGAGACCAACGGCTTAACGTGCCTTCTGAATAGTCCTGTAGTAACTGTAACTGTAGTTGTAAATACTGGTGGCTCAACATTTGTAGCTCTAGTTTTGAAATCGGTGACTCACTTAAAACCTGTTTCGGTTTTCAGTGAGTGATTTAAAAATCTTTGAGCATATTTTATCGCCCTAAATATTTCGATCTTACATTTACGAAATTCTGACAGCTGGCCATTGGGACTTTTTATTGGTTTTTACTTTTATTATTGTTATTACAAGTGTTCTGTACAATATTTAACTACACATACTGTAACAATTTGAACATTGTTTCAAAATAACTCTGTAAATAATATCAGAAAGTATTTATTACCTCTACTATCTACAATTTCTACTGATTTTAACGCTTATAGACTACTAGCTATTTCCCGCAGCTCCGCCTGCGTCAAAAAGTAGCTTGTGTTAACCCTGGGTCTTTAACTATATTCATATCGAATTTCATCAAAATCCGTTCAGCGGTTTGGCCGTGAAAGCGTAACAAACAGACAGACTTTCGCATTTATAATATTAGTATGGATGTTTCTTCTTCATCGGTCCCCCACTGCTGAGGATCGTGACCACATATGTGTTTCCAAAGTGCATAGTCGGCAGTACTATGGACCGCATTATGTATTATTAGACTATGTTTACCTAGAATATAAAGCTAAAAATAAAAAAATTAAAGTTATGTAACCAAGATATACAAAAAAATGAAAAAAAAATGAGAGAAAGCGAGTTACGAGTACATACACTTAGTACGTTTGATTGTTCGTACGTGTCGGTAAAGTTCGGACAATTTCAAGCCTTTCACTTCAAATTGAAATGTATCGCGGTGTTTTATCAAATGCCCGACTTTCTACTCTTGATAGCACAGTTATTGTGCGTTATGATTTGTGAAGAGATTACTACCATTTTCTAGATATCGAGATATGAACTGACTAACTGTTCAGTGAGTTCGGTCAGGAGTACTATTTTTGAATAGTGTGATTGACGCGAAATCGCAAAGACATCAACGCGTTGAAAATATCAAAAATGAATGAAGTTATTAAAACGTTGTAAATGGCGTGCATTTTTATAGTAAAGATAAAAATGAAATGAGTAATTCTATTTAAGTAAAAAGTCGCCCCGTGATCATGTGATTTCCACTATTTATTTTTCTTTTTGGCACTATTAGATCGTCTCAGCGACACGAGTCCAACGACACCTCATTTTTGAGGATCTGACATATACTTTTCGAAAAATTCTTCTTCCTCTTCCTTTATTAGCTAATGCTAAACTTGTGACCTTTAACTGATTCTGTTTTATTTTATACCAGCGCACTAATGACAGGCCAAGATCTTACGAGCATAAATTAGCTCTGCTGAGCAACAACCATTCTGATATCATACTTTTTGACCCTCGTACCCCTATGTATTTGAAGTCTAATTTCACTTTTCTCTGTAACATCCGTTCGAGGGAGTCCCGATCGTGTAGAAATCTTACACTTCAAATACCTCCTTTTCGAACTGAGTTTTTCAAGAATTCGTTAACGGTTCAAGCCGTGCTGCTCTGGAATGCCCTACCAATCAATATTCGTAAAGCCCGCACGGGTGCGTCATTTAAACGTTTTCTGCGAGCACATTATCTTCACACGCTTTCAGAGAATATATAATTATATTTATTTAAGTAGTTAGTATACAGGTACGTCTCGTAAAATTAGCGCAGGCAGATAGCACGTCAGGGAAAAGGCCACGTGTAAGTGGATATGGCGTCAGGCGGGCAGCTTGTATACTTCTTTGCGTGAACATTTAAGCATTTCGTCGTTCGGGAAATAGAGGGGAGCTGCTCTACATATTTTTCCAATTCATCCGGGGTAGGCAAAAACACATGCGGCCAGGTTGGTTAATGGTTGCCGTAGCCTATGTACGCCCACGCCATTTTGCTTATGATTCTAGAAAGTTCTGACAGTTCTTTGGTTCCCTGCATTCCAATAGGCGGTTATGTTCTCCTTTCTGCAATTCGAGCTCATCGGCCATCATCTTTACTGTTGCATGTTTGTGGCTATGAATCTTTATCCTCTTCATTCAATTATTGTTAATCTCAGTTGTATAGATACTTCAGAGTCTAGGATACGCAAGATTTTGAGGCTTTGATATACTTATTCGTAGTTTATTATACCTGTAATTGAACCCGTACCACGCTTCTATAGACATGTCGAGACGCGTGCGCCGCTCTGGTGGTCAGACAGGTGGACCGCCGACGGACTTAGCTTAATAAACTCCATAAAGGTACATTATACAGTTTTAAACATTCAGGTCTTTACCGAATGTTTCAAGGTTATATTTAGAAAGAGAGCGTTTTAGGACTTCGTAAAGATTTTAATCTAGCAGAACAGGTAACTAAAACTAAGTTAAAATAAATTGCCAGGCCATTTTTACTTTACATTTTCAGCCTTACTTTTGGTATAGCAGGTTTGGGTTGATAACGACTGGATAACTACGGTAGTTGCCAGGTTTTTAGTAAGAAGCAACTACCTCCATCACCAACGCCAGCTGACTGCCGGTTACCTTGAGGCAAAAGTTTGAAAGAAAGACGAGATAAATAAAAAAGAATATTGTATACCATACCATACTAATTCTACTATTAAAAATCATATGAAAAATTAAATGTTAGTATAACTCCGTTATAAGTATTATTAGAGTAAATGTCACATTACGAACTACTTCCTTATTAAGACCAACATTTCCTGTCGTAGTCGGTATAGCTCCCTTCATAGAATTAAATTACCAATTGTATTAATACAGCTTTGTGGATAGTTCATAGCTACAGGCTACAGAACAGAAATAATTACAATAGAGGCATCTATTAGAAAGGTAAATCTTGCTCATTTCGTTCGCTCGGTGAATAAATGCGATTTTTTATTTTTTTCTCAACAAAATTTGAATTCAAAGTATAGTAATAAAGTTAAAATTATCATTATTACTAAGTGACCGGTGTTCGTGGCGCACATTACCGATTATAATGCTCCCAAATTGTAATCGAGTCGAGTTTCCAGTAAGTAGATCAGAGATTGCGGTACTGTTGAGTGGAGTTCTTATAATGGACTCACCTTATTTACAGGTTGATGTAATTTCTTTATTTATAAAATACAGGAGAAACATATCCCTTTTAAGTCCCTGAAATTATCTTCAAATAAAATTTGAGAGAAAATTTAGTAATTTAGTCATAAGTACTTAACACTTACACTCGGCAGTTGCATCGTTGAAAGATTCCGTACCGCTAAATCTATGATTACGATTAAAGCCTACCCTGTGTTCTGAAGTAGAAGCTGAAGAAAAAACTGATAAACATGCTCGACTGATGACAATGTAAATTATGGATTAAGTTTTCAAGATCACGAAATTATATATTTCATTAATTTAGTTTGATGATGATAGGGAGTAAAAAATATAAATATTTCCAAAATAAATCGATATTAAGTTATTATGTTTTCCTACGTGTGATGAGTCATCCTGTATATTCTTTGCAGTACAGTTATGTGATTGCGGTCTCAAAAGTTCGCATACGAGTTCACAAATTAAATCACAGCGGGTGTTCAGGGCTGCCAACGTCGCTATTGTTTCTTTTTGTAAATTTTACTAGAAATCCTATAACTATTAAACCGGCTGAATTTTGTTTCAGTTTATTAATTAAAATGTACTATAATCAATGCAAAATGAATTTATATCTCACTTCTGGGCGCGCTAGAACCTTCTCTGTGTGGAAGAGTATAGAGCTCTAAGTTATGTATTAAATAGTAGAAAAGACTCAACAAGTAACTGAAAGGAAGTCTATTTTAAAAAAAACTTCCTTCTAGTTTCTACTGTGCAGTCCATCTATTTTGCTTCTGCGGCGTCAATTTCGACAAATTTTAGTTACTTGTTATAATGTTAAATTTTGATATCTTAGCAAGTAATTGATAAATACAATAATAACAATATTAAATGCGCAAAAACATTTGAAACAATCTTTTCAGAATTTTTTGAGACGATACATTTTAGCAAATAAAAAATATACAGACGTGTGTACACACATTTTCTCTTCTTATTAACTACTCAGCAACTTCTAGATCATGGTAATAACATAAGTATAAAATGTAAAAACTAAAGTAGTGATGTATAATTTTTAGACATATTTTGCCGTTGTCAACCCTGTACTCAGTAATCAGAAAAAAGGGAACGGTAAGGTACGTTACCGGTACTTATTAACAGCTCATTACGTAGCTCGGTAAATATCGGTCTGTCTGTACATTATTACGGATCGGAGCAATGGCCGGGCGCGTACAATATGAGATGATAAGAAATTCAATAGCTGCACTTAAAGCGTGCCTTTTACTTTTTTGTTTGCCAAAATGTATCGTCTCAATAATAACACAACACTGCTAATGATAAAAACAACGTAGTTTTTTTTGGCTTACTTTTAACACTGTTGTCGTGACAGAATCTCATGCTCGCTATTTTTAACCCTTCTATGCCTACCTCATTATCATCATACCGAGTCGTCAGAGGCCGAGAGGCGATTCCAAACAACTCTGACACCAGGGTGTAAATACATTAGGTGGGCCGATTTCGAACATTTTTAAATTCGTTTTGAAAGACCCCTCAAAAGTTGCGTAATGCGACGTAGATAACAGGAGAAATATATCTTTAAAAATAATCCTTATTACTTTCAGCCCTCTGTACTTGCGATATAAGTTTTGATAAAAACTTATATTTTCATTAATTCAGTTTTATTTTTGGTACGGTTAATTCGTATATTTTTGACAATTTTATTATTTTGTATCAGTACTTATGTTTATTTTATTATTTGACCACTTTTGCAACTATATACGACACGTAAAGATGTCTAAAAATATTGTTTTTTATTAGTTTGTTTGTTTAGACCTATGTATGGAGTGTGTTTATTTATTTATTTAAACTTTATTGTACAAATACAATTGTAAAGCACAATAGGTGGACTTAATGCTAAAAGCATTATCTAACAGTCAACCTTTGGGTCAAGCAGAGAGCTTTATGTGGGAGTAAAATAAAGTTAAATTAACAGAAAAGCATAAGAAAATAATATGCAATACATATATATAGCATATACTTACATATATGTGGGATAATATTTAATATTATTATCTTTTAATTTGTTTTTTTTTAGTTGCTTATTTAATAGCAGCAACACTTTTTTATGAAAAGGGCAATTGGAAGTAAGCTGTCATGGGTGTCAATTAGCTAGTACGTTGTTGCTAAGTTGTGTGAACGAATTATTAAATAAAATAACATTAAACGATTAAAGACTTTCACTTGCCGCGTCCCACATATATGTTGGTTGTGACGCACTTCTTTGTTGCAGAAAATTGATGTGGTGTGATTTTACATCTTAAGAATTATCTAAATAATATCATTGCAATCCTGTTTTATACTAATAAGCTGCTGCAGTAACAGTTTTACAAAACTAGATGGGTGCTTTAACCAGAATCAGTCCTTTATGAAACAAACAGTTTAAACGATACGAACGAACGCCTTTGGACGTCTGCAGTGGTTCCTTTAACGACCGCCAAATGACAACCGAGACCAACGGCTTAACGTGCCTTCTGAATAGTCCTGTAGTAACTGTAACTGTAGTTGTAAATACTGGTGGCTCAACATTTGTAGCTCTAGTTTTGAAATCGGTGACTCACTTAAAACCTGTTTCGGTTTTCAGTGAGTGATTTAAAAATCTTTGAGCATATTTTATCGCCCTAAATATTTCGATCTTACATTTACGAAATTCTGACAGCTGGCCATTGGGACTTTTTATTGGTTTTTACTTTTATTATTGTTATTACAAGTGTTCTGTACAATATTTAACTACACATACTGTAACAATTTGAACATTGTTTCAAAATAACTCTGTAAATAATATCAGAAAGTATTTATTACCTCTACTATCTACAATTTCTACTGATTTTAACGCTTATAGACTACTAGCTATTTCCCGCAGCTCCGCCTGCGTCAAAAAGTAGCTTGTGTTAACCCTGGGTCTTTAACTATATTCATATCGAATTTCATCAAAATCCGTTCAGCGGTTTGGCCGTGAAAGCGTAACAAACAGACAGACTTTCGCATTTATAATATTAGTATGGATGTTTCTTCTTCATCGGTCCCCCACTGCTGAGGATCGTGACCACATATGTGTTTCCAAAGTGCATAGTCGGCAGTACTATGGACCGCATTATGTATTATTAGACTATGTTTACCTAGAATATAAAGCTAAAAATAAAAAAATTAAAGTTATGTAACCAAGATATACAAAAAAATGAAAAAAAAATGAGAGAAAGCGAGTTACGAGTACATACACTTAGTACGTTTGATTGTTCGTACGTGTCGGTAAAGTTCGGACAATTTCAAGCCTTTCACTTCAAATTGAAATGTATCGCGGTGTTTTATCAAATGCCCGACTTTCTACTCTTGATAGCACAGTTATTGTGCGTTATGATTTGTGAAGAGATTACTACCATTTTCTAGATATCGAGATATGAACTGACTAACTGTTCAGTGAGTTCGGTCAGGAGTACTATTTTTGAATAGTGTGATTGACGCGAAATCGCAAAGACATCAACGCGTTGAAAATATCAAAAATGAATGAAGTTATTAAAACGTTGTAAATGGCGTGCATTTTTATAGTAAAGATAAAAATGAAATGAGTAATTCTATTTAAGTAAAAAGTCGCCCCGTGATCATGTGATTTCCACTATTTATTTTTCTTTTTGGCACTATTAGATCGTCTCAGCGACACGAGTCCAACGACACCTCATTTTTGAGGATCTGACATATACTTTTCGAAAAATTCTTCTTCCTCTTCCTTTATTAGCTAATGCTAAACTTGTGACCTTTAACTGATTCTGTTTTATTTTATACCAGCGCACTAATGACAGGCCAAGATCTTACGAGCATAAATTAGCTCTGCTGAGCAACAACCATTCTGATATCATACTTTTTGACCCTCGTACCCCTATGTATTTGAAGTCTAATTTCACTTTTCTCTGTAACATCCGTTCGAGGGAGTCCCGATCGTGTAGAAATCTTACACTTCAAATACCTCCTTTTCGAACTGAGTTTTTCAAGAATTCGTTAACGGTTCAAGCCGTGCTGCTCTGGAATGCCCTACCAATCAATATTCGTAAAGCCCGCACGGGTGCGTCATTTAAACGTTTTCTGCGAGCACATTATCTTCACACGCTTTCAGAGAATATATAATTATATTTATTTAAGTAGTTAGTATACAGGTTTATTTTAAATATATGTAGTCTATGTTTTAATATTGGATGTTTTATTTGTTCAAATGTATAATTAGGTAATTATAATTAATTATTCTATCTTTGCACTTACTTTTGTCTCTCAACACCACCTGTTGGTTGACTGGTAGAAAAAGCCCACGGCTTTAAGTCCCCCATTTACATTCTTTGTAATAAAGTTTAAATAAATAAATAAAATACCAGGGTTTACATGGTTGATCGATAATGTAACTTACACAAAATGATGATGATTGGCTTTTCTGAGTTTCTGGCGCTCATCTTTCGCAGGTCGTGAACTTGACTGTCATTCAACACAATCGCATAAAAATCCATCTAGATGAATCAGCAGGCAACCACTAGTCAAATGTTAAATTTCAATCACATTTGGAGCAACGGCATCTGGCTTCCGTGCCGAAGGCTCTGGTGTCCGATTTAGTTTTGTAAAGCGTGATAAATTAGCAATGGCAGCTTTGGGGAACATTATCATATTACCATGTAGGAACAGCTTTGATCTTGTCGTGTGACCATCTGTCATACAGCCTGTAGTTAACTTTTGCTAAAAACTTTCAGATTCCGAAAGGATTTGGTCCTAAAAGCACTAAGTTTATTAATATTATACTAGCTGTTTCCCGCAGCTCTGCCTACGTCAAAAAGTAGCCCATTTTTGACTCCGGGTCTTCAACTATATTCGTACCAAATTTTATCATAATCCGTTCAGCGGTCATCTGGCCGTGAAAGCTAACAGACAGATTGACAGAAATACAGACTTTCACACTCATACACTAATACACTAATATGGAAACTTTGATAAGTGCATGATGGCGGTTTCAAGAGCTCTTGTTTATAACGATCGCGCGTGTCAAGCGATTGTGAGCGTGACCTGAGTTTGACCTCCAGTCCTCACTAGCGGCAATGCTATTTTGAATTGCTTCATGCGTTTGACGATTTAACACAATTTAGTTACTACTTCCGACTGTTTTCTAAATACAGCAGTCCTTAAGTCCAATTTGCCAGTGTTGTCATCTGGTTTTCTGCTAAAATCAAATCAATAATCAAAGTCAATAAGAAACGAGTAAATTAAGTGACGTTATATTAGAGACGCCTAGATGCGAGACGCCACCATGGCGACCTCATAGAGACCTACAAGATACTCACGGACACTTACAATCAGCCTGATATTCAGTCGATATTCAACCTGAAGGAGAATATTAAATCATTAAGAGAACACGATTGCAAGATAATCCGCATTATAGCAAACACGAATACTGCACACCACTTTCTCAGTAACCGAGTGGTGGGACAAATGGATGCAAACAACTAAAGTAACGTAAGTAAAGGTGCAAAAATGGACTTGAAGTGAAAGACTTTTTGTGAAAATACAAGACACCGCTTGATATAGACGCATCAGCTGTAGCAGCTGCCTGTCTGTAATTAAATAAATAAAAGCAATCGTACCGCTCCCTGACTTTAGTCCTTCATCTGAGGAACTCTTGCTAGGACCATGATCAAAGATGGACTATTGGAGTGTATGCTGAGAATGTAATTAGGAAATACGCTCAGATGATAATGATGGTTATTTCATTCTATTCGTGTAAATAATAGGTTGCACCCGAATAAATATGAAATAGTGTTCAGCATATTAGGCTATTCTATGTTAAAACTAAAATGATTGATTGATGTTCACCGCATTCTACAAACAATAGGTACGACGTGCCGCATGTCAAGCGTGGCCTGTTTTACTGAAATTTATACAGCAACAATGCTGAACAAAACTCAGAAATATTGCAGGTGATTTGTAGCCCTCTGTACATTATCAAAACAAGCAGCAATTGAATGGACAGGAATTGTAAATTATCTTCGGATTGCCGGAGCCTCCATAGCTCAGGGGTTAGAGCACTGGTCTTGTAAACCAGGGGTCGAGAGTTCAATTCTCTCTGGGGGCATTTATGATTCTTATTTTATAAAATTATTTTCTTGAGATATTTATATAGTATATACTGACCTTCAATGCAATCTGATAAATCTATTATTATATTTGAATTGTTTTTCTAATACGAATTTAGTCGGCTTGTGAATTTGATGATAAATAATCTCACTCATGCACGAGACTCTACATAATCTATTTTGTACAAAGAGCATGAACAAACCGCTCATGGATTAAAACGTTCCTTTCTTATTGATTTTATATGATTTTTTTGTATCGAAATCCATCGAAGAAATTTCAATCATAGATTGCTTACAAACAGCAAAGCACACAATAATCTCCACTCATTAATATTTCATTTGGTTAAGCTAAGCTTTATCAACATTACCTTTGCTCTGAGCAACGCTACGGGCCCAGCATTGCTCCAGCCTCCATCGGTTACGATGCGACTATAAAAGAAAGAATCAGTGGATACCATATATTGAAGAAAAACGGCGTAAAGGAACATAACAATTCATATTTCTAAAGTGGATAAGTAAAAGAGAGTCCCGAACCGAGTAAGCCCCATTTGGTTAAGCTAAGCTCTATTCAACATTACCTTTGCGCTGAGCAACGCTACGGGCCCAGCATTGCTCCAGCCTCCATCTGTTACGATGCGACTATAAAAGAAAGAATCAGTGGATACCATATATTGAAGAAACACGGCGTAAAGGAACATAACAATTCATATTTCTAAAGTGGATAAGTAAAAGAGAGTCCCGAACCGAGTAAGCCCCATTTGGTTAAGCTAAGCTCTATTCAACATTACCTTTGCTCTGAGCAACGCTACGGGCCTAGCATCGCTCAGGTGACCTCCCCTGCGATGCCGACCCAGCCTCCATCTATTACGATGCGACGCTTTCCGACCCATCTCCGGGGACTTTCCACAGGGTGAGAGAGTCATTAGGACTCGTATGTAACCCCGAGAGTTGAACTGGATGGAACTCCCGTCAAAAATCTAAATGTTTAGTTATATAGTCAACGAGTAAACAATTCTGATAGCGCGATTCAAGTTATTTTAAGCTTATTCATTATAATTTGTTTTTTTATCAAGTAATATAGATAAAATAGGCTAAGGTTACCATCATGAATAATTCACATGTTGTTAGAAATTCTTATCTTTTATTCGAATGGTTAATTATTGAAGAGTTAATTCGCGCAGTCATTTCGTTCGCCACTAACGCCACCTATTATTACTCGAATGAACTATACAATTTGGAAGACGACACTACAAAATATGAATACAAATCGAAACCGATCCTTTCTCAATGTATGAATAGGAACTTCGATTGTGACATTTTTCTGTATAGGTTGGTAACATCCACAATCAATTACAATAACGCAACATTTTAATAATTACATACTTACTGTAATTATTTATTGTGAATGAAGGAATGACTAATACGTGGGGCGCACTATAAGTTTCCGGAATGAATATAAAAAAATACTATTAAAGGTACAAAATTAATTTATTGTTTTTCAAAATAATCTCCCTTGGCGTCTATGCACTTTTTCATTCGATGAAACCAGTTTTGAAAACTTTTGTGCCACTCCTCTGTGGTGACCTCTGAAACGTGTTTTTCATACTCCTCGACAGCCTCTTCTGGTGATGAAAATCGTTGACCGCGTAATTGGTTCTTAATTTTTGGGAACAGAAAAAAGTCACAAGGTGCCAGGTCGGGACTGTATGCAGGATGACTCATGAGTTCTACATTTTTCGCCTTCAAAAAGTCGTTTGTCTGTCTGGCCGTGTGAGAACTAGCATTGTCGTGGTGCAGGATGATACGGCGTTTACGGTTATTTTTACGGAGTTCGTCAATAACTTCCGGCAAACAAATGGTCGTGTACCAGTCACTATTCACTGTACGACGATTCTCTAAAGCAACAGTAGCCACGTGTCCAGTTTTATTAAAAAAAGAAGCAATCATCCGCTTAGATGCACTTTTCACGCGCGCCACTTTGGTTGGTTTCGGCTCATCTTGAAAGACCCATACGCTCGATTGCTGCTTTGTTTTGGGATCGTAGCAATAAATCCATGTTTCGTCACCTGTTACTATGTCCCACACCAAATTTGACGCACCTTCGTTGAATCTGGTAAGCATGGCACTGCACCAAGTGACGCGGTCCGTTTTTTGAGCCTCGGTCAAGTTGTGTGGGATCCACCGCGAGCACAGCTTTCTCACACCCAAATGTTTGTGTAGGATTAATTGTATTTGACTCATGCCTATTTCTAAGGATGCGCGAATTTCATGGTAGGTCACATGCCTGTCTGTTTCAATCATACGGCGCACAGCATTGATGTTTTTGTTGGTCACAGCGGTGGACGGCCGACCATCGCGAGATTCGTCACTGAGATTGATACGACCACGCTTGAATTCTGCAAACCAGCTATAAACAGTTGTCTTGCATGGTGCTTCATTGCCAAAAGCTGTTTCAAGCCTAGCGATGCTCTGTTGAGCTGTCAAATCACACTTAAAATCGTAGAAAATCATACTACGAAAATTTTCCCGAGTTAATTCCATGTTGATGCAGACACACAATTTTTTAAATGGCGCCACAAGGTAAAAACAAAAGACAGTCAGATGAAACAAACTGCATTCTACAGCCAAAGAGTTCTATTTTCAAATGTTGCAATAAATTTTTAAATATTGTTTATGTAAGTGGCCAGTTCCGGAAACTTACAGTGCGCCCTATGTAATACCTTAAATGTTTAAATATTTCCACAGCTCCTATCACATTAATTTTACAAAATATAATAGTTAGTTTTTTTTTTAAATTGTTTCTGTTATTGGCTACACCATCAGGTGTTTATTTCTCTTAATATTTAGTTTTACAATAAGTTTACTTATAATAATTATATTAACTTAATCTTAATGTGTCACTTATGATTTACTTACAATTTACATTAATATATAATACTAAGAGACGGTCCTGCAATTGGATACAAACTAGTTAGGTTATCATATTCATTTCAATTCATATTAGAAATGCTAGTGATTACCGTGGAAGTAATAATTATTGATGACTAGGCATAGGCATCCCAAAAATGTCTGAGAAACGACTATTTGATTTGAGATTGAAACATATGGCAGTAAAGTGATGACTGTCGCCACTATTCTATTCTCTATATCATAGGGTTGTTCTTAGTGATTGTTAATAGATTGTTAGCATTTTTTTTTAAATCTTCAATTGGAATCATAACAGACTGCTATTTCCATTGCTGGCCATCAGCTATTTTCTTGATTTTTCTCCTTAACTTCGCATTGGTGGAGAGGCGGACTTATCTCTGATAGGGATCTCTACCAGTCGACCCGAAAACCAAAGGAAAAAAGAGTGCATGGGCAAACGATGTCATGCATTTCGACAACAAGCTAGATTTTTGATTTCTTATTAATTTAATTTGAAACCTACGTGAAATGCAGTCTAAAAACCTATGCAGATTACAGAATTATAAACAGCACAACCTAGTAGGTAAATACACTGCACGCAAAGAGACCCCATATTTTTTTTAAAGGGGTTGAGCGGAAGACAGGCTAATTCCATGTTAAAAGAATTTTTACTGCTACTTGGCAAAGAAAAACAAAAATTGACCATTACTTAAGTCAGTAGTCATCCCGAGCATAAAAGATAACTTTGCTGTGAAGGTACAGAGTTTTGAATAGTTTGTTTGTTACATCCGTGATTCGTAATGAGGGACTTTGTTTGTGCCAAGCCAATTTGGTCTTTATCTAAAAGTCATACGGTTGTTATTTGAATGTATATGGTCAGATGCGCAGACGCAGGTGTTCGGGCGCCTGGTCGTCGCCACGGCTACCGCTCTCGACAACTCTCGGTTATGGCATTCACTTATTAATTTGCCTGGGTTGACCGACGCGCCAATATATTAATGTAAATGATAATAGCTCTGATAAACTTTGTTATTTCGCGATTTAGTTTCGAACTAATTACAGAGAAAAGAGAGCTGTGAGAAATGAATCAATTACAACTGCCAATAATGTAATCAATGCCAAAGGTATAAGTTTTAATTGTATTGTATGTAAGTAGTAGACAATTTTAATCTAGCAGTAAATAAGGGTTTGAACTGTGATTATACTCCGTATTATTGTTTTTACTTACTTATTATGTAGAGACTTGAAGTACCTGATAGAAAATTTTGACCTATACTTATGCATTGGTACAGTGTTAGAAGTAGGTACTTATTAACAAAGAACAATAGTGTGATGACTATACCCTGATAGAAATTATACCTACTGTATTAGTAAGGGCGCTTAAAAAATACTTAAATAAAATGTATTACAATTACTAACCTCGCAAATTCTTGACTTCTTCTTTTCTTTCACTATAAATGTAATTCAATTAACCTTTAAGTCATCTTTTAGCACATGCAATGTTTTATCATGCGCGACATTTTTAAGGACTACCGTTTGGGTTCTACATGTTACCGCTGCTTTACATAAACCAATGTTAAAGTCACAGCGACAAAAGCGTGCGAATGAGTTAACAGTACAAGATAGTACAAAAATATATGTTTGCCAAGAAGACAAGCACAGGCGTTTATTGTTTATGGTTTGCTAATGTTTGCATTTAGTTTGTAATATCATATCGTTGGAAAGATCATATGTAATGTGTACATTGAGAGAGGAACGACATGAATGTGTATGTGCACCGTTATTTTAATATAGAGTTCCAATTCCTTGAGATTCTGTACCAACTATAACTATATAAGTGGTACAGAATCTAAAATAAGTATATAACTACTAAACTATATCCATGTATTTTTAAATAATTTATTCAGGAAATATCAAATTATACACATACACCGAACCGCGGAAACCTCGAAGGGTTTATCTGTCTTCAGTGAGTCGCTATTACATTTAGAAAGAAAGTATTTTTTCAAACTTAATTAAAAAATTTTGAAGTTATATAAATCTTTTACTACTGGTAATAGATTGACATTTGTCAAGATTGTTTAAATATATGTGCTTCATTGTAAATTTTTTAGGGTAATGAAGAGTCTTGTAACTAGTATAAAATAACTACCAGTCTTAGATATTTTATTACATTTACGGAATCAAAGGGTAAAGTATGTTTTGAACCATATACTTATAAGAATAGACAAAAGATAGAGAATAGAAAAAGAGTTCCAAATTGATATATTAGGATAATAGCTGTATGCGAGGCCGCTTAGTCCAAGGAAATCGAGGAATAAATCATTTGCAAATCTATGCAGTCCAACTGCATTCCTTTCGCGGTCGAAAACACTAGTACACATTCCATTAGATTCTTGTAGCGTAATATAAACTAGTTTTTTCTTTAGATACTTATGTCTGATTTCCTTGTAAAAAAGGTTACAAAGTTTGAACGAAAAGCTGACCCGAGGACAGATTTTTATAATCCATCTAGATTATTCCAGATAAAATTAAATGGAATTAAAGAAAGTTCTTGGTAAAAATTTACGATTGTAATTTTGTTTGCATTAAGATTATTATTAAAAAAAGATCCGGGCAATGAGTAGAATTTATTGGATGGATGAGTCTCGGAAACGGTTTTCCACGTGAAGTTAGTCAGTCGGTCCAGTAAAATAAAAGAAGTAAAAATCAAAAATATCGAACGGTCACAAATCTTGTTTTTTTTTTTTGAAAATAATCATTAGAAATATAATAACCCTAGCTAAAGAAGAAGTCTAAACATGATGCGATTGATGTTTTGATTATACGTCATTTAGATTTATCCAGTTTCTATTAATAAATATATTTCTCATAACTTAGGACATGACATGTGTAGAATTTTGCAAAACAATGTCAATTTTAGGTGTCATATAAAATGAGTGATGAAATATTCACACATTGTTTCCAAGATAATAGTTATTCGTGTTATGTAGGGGATATCATAAAAGCGTAAGAGGTAATTTCATAAAAAAGTTTTGTGTCTTTTTACTAAAAAATGTTTTTTTTTTTATTTATTTTGTTATATATAATAGGAAGTGTAGAGAAGTACAGAGCCGCCATACCCATCAATCCATTGAAAATGGTGATCCAACTAAAATTTGGAAATTTCTAAAGTCACTTGGAGTTAGTAAAAATAAAACAGCTACTTCTAAAAATCTTGATTTAAATTTACTAAATAAACATTTCTCCTCTTCAACTTTATTTGATGGCAATGACAAGACAAACACGTTAAACTATCTATCTTCACTTCCAACTCCAGATATTTCTCCATTTTCATTTAGTCCGGTAACCGCTAGTGACGTTCAAAAGTGTTTACTATCAGTATCCTCAAATGCTGTCGGATCTGATGAGATTAGTCGTAATATGATCCTGCCAATCCTTAATATCCTACTTTCCACTATCACGAGAATCATGAACAATTCCTTGTCCTCCGGTACTTTTCTACTTTCCGGTAATGCCTTCAACATTGTGGATTTTGATATTCTCCTGGGTTTGTTACGAACACTGAACGTTTCTCCTTCTGCTATCGACTGGTTTCATTCTTATCTGCATGGGCGCCGGCAGCGGGTGCGCATTGAGGACGATTGTTCTTCTTGGTGCTATACGTCTACTGGTGTTCCTCAAGGCGGCGTGCTATCTTGCCTACTACTATTTGCTATCTTTATCAATTCAATCTCGTTTCAACTATGCACTTCCTACCAGGTGGTGCATATAGGTATATGCAGATGACCTACAAATTATACCTACAAATATTGTCATGCCTCTATAGAGGACCTCGCAAATGGTATTAATAAAGTTAATGACGATCTTTCTCTAATTTCCAGTTGGAGTAAATCTCATAGACTTATTGTAAACCCAGCAAAAACACAAGCCATCATCATAGGTAATGCGTGGCATATTTCTAAACTAGACCCTTCCGTCTATAATGCTTAATGGGGTTAAAATAGACTACAGTGACAGAGTTAGGAACCTAGGTGTCATTTTCGACAGACAACTATCATGGTCTCTACAAATCGCGGAAGTAAGTTGGAAGATTTTTGCTTCGGCAGGATCACTTACTAGGCTAAAAAACTTTTTAGCTATAGAAACGAAAATTTCGCTGGCACAATCTTTACTTCTCCCTATTCTTGATTATTCCTACTCATGTTACCGAAGAACAATTAAATAAACTTGAGCGCCTCCAAAACTTCGATTGCATTCGATTTATATTTGGACTCCGCAAATATGATCACGTCTCTACTTTCCGCGCACAACTCAAGTGGCTTCCGATTAGGCTTCATCGTGACTATCACATCCTTGTACTCTTGTTCTCAATTCTCTTTATTCCTTGTACCCCTAATTACCTTATTGAGCGTTTCACTTTTCTGAAATCAGATCAAAATCGTACTTCACGCAGTGTTCATGACCTACTTCTCAAAACTCCAACCCACTCTTCTGCGTCTGATTCCAAGTCGTTTGCGGTACGGGCTGTTCGCCTGTGGAATACTTTGCCTGTTAGTATACGCATGGCTCAGTCTATTACTAGTTTTAAGAGCCAGGTTAAGGAGGACTCTGTCCCTTCAATGTGTGTAGAATATCCATATCCATACTAATATTATAAATGCGAAAGTCTGTCTGTCTGTCTTTTACGCTTTCACGGCCAAACCGCTGAACAGGTTTTGATGAAATTTGGTATGAATATAGTTGAAGACCCGGGGTCAAACATAGGCTACATTTTGATGCAGGCGGAGCTGCGAGAAACAGCTAGTATATTATATGTATTTCTTATTAGTGACTGTCCCTTGTTCCCAAATTATATCTATGTCTGTGTTGATTTATCTATACAGTAGACATTATTTTTATTTTTTATTATATTGGGCCCACCCTTACATCATGTTCTCTTATTGTACAAAGGTTGGCTGGAAGAGATTGCTTAGCAATAAGTCCGCCTTTGCTCCGTATTGTTAACAATATTTAATTTCAGTTTGGTTATTTCCCAGATGTGGGCAATAAAGTTATATTGTATTGTATATATGGCTTTTACTTTCGTATTTAGTTAATAACAAGTAAAAAATATACAATAAAGTCGTTTAGTCAAGAAAGTCTAAAGTCAAGTCAGTAGTTAAGTCAAGTCAAGTCGAGTCAGAAGTATTAAGCTAAGTGAAGTGGTAGAAAAACTGCATTTAGCGATTTTCAGGAACTTTTGGCAACCAGCAAGAAAATCACATAAATCGAACATTGTATCAATTCCCAACATACACGCTTATTTTTGAACACTTTGCGAATAATAATCCACCATTATTATACACAAACACTGAAAAAAACACAAATTTTTGAAAATAAAATACAGTGCCGATGCTTCTCTTCACAACTTCCCGCCAAAAGTCCATGTTTTGTATTTATCTTTACAATATTATTTCTATGAGTCTCGTAAAAGGCGAGAGAAATATGGATTTCACAATAGTATTTCCAAGATATTATTTAAATACCTAAGCGATACTACCTGAATAAAATAACCACTTAGACAAACAAATACAAAATATCATTATTGGCCCGAACAATAAAACTAAGACCAGTGAACATTTTCAAAATCGTATCGAGTCTGAATCGAACATTGTATCACTTCCCAACACTCACGCTTATTCTTGAACACTTTGCGAATAATAATCCACCATCATTATGCACAAACACTCAAAAAACACAAATTTTGGAAGATAAAATACAGCGCCGATACTGCTCTTCACAACTTCCCGCCAAAAGTCTAGGTAATACTTGACGATTTGTAAATTTCTGATATCACTTGTCATTTGTAAATGTCAAAACTCTTTAGTCAAATAGAAATGGAGTCAATTAAATGTTACCAGAATTAAAAATATATAATTACAGAATTAATGATTTAAATCCATTAAAAACTATTAACGCACTAATAAATAATTTAAATATAAATTTATAAGCAAAGCACGTTTTCAAACATACTTATTATTTACAGTGTGATTGTTGTTGACCATACATTTCACAACATTGACTAGCAAGTATTACATCATTATTTATTAGCTATTCAGTTTACGAGAAAACACACGACACTTGTGCGGTGTGCACGGCGAACCTGTCGACCGCTAGACAATTATTTATAAGAACGCTTAAGGCCACAGAGCGTGAGTTCAAATTACACAACAAGTACATAGTCGTAGTGTTAATCGACAACCATGGCCCCAGTAGACGGAGTAGACAATGAAATCAAGTCATCAGTGCTGGACCTCATCGGGAATACACCGATCGTCGCTCTCGACCGAATCTACCCAGGACCTGGCCGGATTCTAGCTAAATGTGAGTTCATGAACCCTGGCGCATCCATCAAAGACCGATCGTCACTGCATATGATACAGAAAGCGCGAAAAAATGGCGAACTAAAGGAAGGTCAACCAGTCGTCGAAGTAACTTCGGGAAATCAAGGATGCGGGCTCGCTGTCGTGTGTTCTGTATTGGATCATCCTCTAACATTAACTATGTCCAAAGGAAACAGTGCTCAGCGAGCTCTACATATGGAAGCCCTCGGTGCCAAGTGTATCAGAGTACCACAAGTAGAAGGAACGTACGGTAACGTTACTCTCGCAGATGTCCAAGCCGTCGAAGATGTTGGTTTGCAAATAGTAGAAGAAACTAAAGCATATTACGTGAACCAGTTTAACAATGAGGGTAACTCAGAAGCTCACTATGAGACGACTGGGCCCGAGATTTGGAGACAAACTGGACAACATGTCGATGTGTTTCTAGCCACCGTCGGGACGGCTGGTACGTTTGTTGGAACTTCGAAATATTTGAAGGAGAAAAATCCTAAGTTGTTATCATTCGTTGTGGAACCTGCCGGTTCGGAACCTATCAAAGGTGAGCCAATTACAAAACCTTTGCATCTGCTTCAAGGTTCTGGATATGGATGTGTTCCGAATTTGTTTAAATTTGACTTCATGGATGGAACCGTCAGCGTTACAGATGAAGAAGCTGTTAAGTATAAACAGCTTGTTGGTGAAAAAGAAGGACTTTACGTGGGCTACACGAGTGGTGCTAATGTTGCTGCAGCAGTGAAACTTTTGGAGTCTGGAAGAGTTCCCAAAGACTCTTGGATAGTAACAACACTAAATGACACTGGGCTCAAATATACACCAGTTCCAGAAGAATTGACTAATTGATTTCAATTGCTATATAAATGTGTTAATAGATCTTGTAAACCGCATTATACTTTAGTAATAATCGTTATTATAATTTACATGATTCATAAAATTTACAGTGAAAGTGTTACTTAATTAGCGATCATTTAAATATATATTGTATGTGTTTTGCTTGAAATTTTTATGTCACATATTTTTATTCGTTATAAAACAAACAGGAGTGCTTTTTTTGAAAAGTGTGACCCAATCTGTGAGTCGAATCATTTTCAATCGATATAATAAGTCATACACTTCAAATAGGGCTCTTGTTTATTTTAAAAAAACGCATTAAAAGCCTTTTTGTTTTTGACATTGAGTCAATTCATATAATTTTGTTTGATAATGATTAATTTGACAGAAATATTTCTGAGATAACTTGTCAACCGATCTTTCATTAAAACGTCGCGCGTCGTTATCTTAAATGATATAATTCATATCAGTATTAAATAAAAATATTGATAACATAATAAGTGTTATCAATAAAAATGAAATATAGTAGTTGTTCAATATTTACGCTTATATAAGCTGTAATCTAAGCTTATTAATTTGATCCTTCGTTTATCCATACTTTCCATACTAATATTATAAATGCGAAAGTCTGTCTGTCCGTCTGTCTGTCTGTCTGTTACGCTTTCGCGGTCAAACCGCTGAACGAATTTTGATGAAATTGGGTATTAATATAGTTGAAGACCCGGGATCAAACATAGGCTACTTTTTGACGCAGGCGGAGCTGCGGGAAATAGCCAGTATATTATATTTCAGTCTACATCCATTCTAAGTCATTCATTAAATTAACTGCTACAAGTTATTAATTTGTTATCAGCATCATCGCGGCATCTATCTATAGATATCATAGACTATGGATCCAATAGACAGGAAATGTGAAAGAGAAATATATAGGATATGGGTATGTTAGAATGAGATAGAGAGCGAGACCATTTCATATACACAATAATGCCCCATAGCGGCCTTACGGATTTCTTATCAAAAACAAATATTTAAATTATAAACAAAGTATGTAGTTGTAAGTGTTCAATAGAAGCGCATAATAATGGTTTCATGTGCAGTGCCTAAATGTAACTCAAGTAACAAATAAAACCCACATAATTTCACATTTTACACTTATGTACAACCAAAGTTTATCACTGTATACATCCATAATTTCATTATTGTTACTATAGTTTTTCCGCACTAATATATGAGAAATATCATGTAGTTTTATCACATGAATGTGTAAGATTGGAAATAAATAAATACGTGAATTTTCATAATTTGCAACCTAATTCTTGAAGTTTAGGGATTGACATCAATGCTGTCAAACATAATATCCATAGTATTGCACCCAAACGCTAGGAAGGAATAAGTACCTACCTCAAACTTACCTATATACATTTCTACGAAGTTTGGGAGTTGGTAAAAATAAGAACAAATGTCCAAATAACATCGATATTAATAACCTTAACAGGTCTTTGTCCTCTTCTGTCTGTGTTGATACCAACATTAAAAATAACACCCTAAATTCTCTTTCCGGAATTCCAACCCCAAATATTTGTCCTTTTGCTTTTAGTCAGATTGCTGACCGTGATGTTGAGAAGATAATTTTGTCTATATCGTCAAACGCAATTGGTAGTGACGGCATTAGTCGTGCTATGGTTTTGCCAATCCTAGATATTATTCTTCCTGTCATCACTGCTATAATTAATAACTCCCTAACTTCTGGCACTTTTCCCACAGCTTGGAAGAATGCAAATATTACACCACTTCCCAAAAAATCGAACCCAACATTAATTACTGATTTCCGTCCTATTTCTATTCTCCCTTTCCTCTCGAAAATCCTTGAACGTGTTGTTCAGCAGCAACTTCAAAACTTTCTTTCCTCGAACAACCTACTTAACCCATTACAATCTGGATTTCGACAGGGCCATGGCACGACTACGGCTCTCATTAAGGTCACTGATGATATTCGCTCCGGCATGGATAAACAGTTGATCACTCTTATTTCACTTTTAGATTTTAGCAACGCGTTCAACACTGTTGATTACGATATACTTCTGGCTGTGATGCGTTCTCTCAACATATCTCCGACGGCAATCGACTGGTTTCATTCTTACCTGTATGGACGACAGCAGCGGGTACATATTGAGGATTCATTCTCTTCCTGGTGTGATATCGCTGCTGGCGTTCCGCAAGGTGGCGTCTTATCTCCATTGCTGTTTGCTCTTTTCATCAATTCCATCACCCTTAATCTTCAATGTTCCTACCACCTTTACGCGGACGATTTACAAATATACACGCAAGCTGATGCAGAAAACTTTGCAACAGCCGTTCACACTACTAATGATGATCTAAGTGCAATATCGGTTTGGAGCAGATCGTACGGCCTTATCATAAATCCCCTTAAAACACAAGTTTGCATTATCGGTAGCTCTCGACTAATCTGCAAAATTAATGTAACAGACCTCCCGAAAGTCTCGTTCGATGGTACGGTGATCCCTTTTAGTGCTTGCGTGAAAAATCTTGGCGTCCTAATGGACAACTCCCTTACTTGGACTCCGCAAGTTGCCGAAGTCAGTAGAAAAATGTTTGCAGCTGTAGGATCACTAAAACGACTAAAAAATTTTTTGCCGTTTCAAACGAAAATTACGCTTGTACAGTCACTACTATTTCCCATTCTTGATTACGCGGATACCTGTTATTTGGACCTAACTCAGGAGCAATTAAACAAACTTGAGCGTCTCCAAAACCTTTGTATCAGATTTATTTACGGTCTTCGTAAATATGATCATGTCTCTGAATTTCGCAATCAACTCAAGTGGCTCCCAATCCGACGTCGCCGTGATTGGCATATCCTTTCCATGCTTTATTCTATTCTTTTTATTCCCACTTATCCACAATATCTGAAAGAACGGTTTGTGTTTCACAATCAACACCATGATCGACTTCGCAGTGCACATAATCTCCGATTGGATACACCCGTACATTCTTCCGAATTTTACACCAAGTCGTTTACTGTCCAAGCTGTACGTCTGTGGAACTCCTTGCCGGTATCTATTAGACATGCCCAAACACTCTCCAGCTTCAAGACACAAGTGAAAGACCATTATCTTTCTATCACCTAAACCTCTTCCCGAGAAAATCTTTTCGTCTGCTGTTCGTATATAACCCGCCATAGTTGTAATTTTAACATTTATTGATACGCTTAAAATAAGTATGTATATTTATTTACATTGTGTAATGCATGCGTATATGTGCACCACATATATTTACATAGGTATATTTTTTTTTGTATGTGCTGCATAGGTACGTTATGCTTTTATGTTTCACTTTTTCCCAATTGTAAATTTGCGCCTACCTTCCTGTTTCATATCATGAAGTCTGTTGGTTGCCTGGAAGAAATTGCTCTAGCGATAAGGCCGCCTTTGTACCATAGATAATAATAATATTCATGTACTTTCTACAATTTGGTGCAATAAAGAGTTATTATTATTATTATTTTGGTTTTTTCACAAATTGTGCTCAGGTCTGGCCTGGTATTTTGCTGTAATAGCACGGGCGGCTAGCCAAGTGCTAATACAGTTGTTAAGAAATGTTAAGACGGTATGTTATTTAAATTATCTGAATCTAATTGAAGAAATTTCCGGACTATCCTACAAGTGTTTAGTATTGCAGCTTTTTGTAAAGTTAAGTATGTAAATTTTGGTAAGTCTAATTGGACTAGGCGTCTGAAGATATCTTTTGGTACAACACCTGTGGTGGATATAACTATAGGCACTATAAAGACTGAGTTCATTTTCCACATCCTTTTAATTTCCTCCTGTAACTCTGTGTATTTCCTTATTTTTTCTGAAATTGAAACTTGAATATTATGAGTGTTGGGAATTGCAATATCTATAATGTAACAGTTCTTATTAATTTTATCTACTAGTGTAATATCTGGTCTATTGTTGTGGACGGTGTGATCTGTAAGAATAGTACGATCATAGTAAAGTTTATAAAAATTGTTTTCCAATACTGCTTGCGGTAGATATTTGTAATATGGTGTATTTGTGTCCGCTGTTAGTTTATATTTTAAAGCTAGTTTTTGGTGAATAATATATACAAGTTGGTTGTGCCTATGCGTGTAGTCGTTTTGAGCTAGTCTACTACATGCACCAGTAATGTGTTGGATAGTTTCTGGTTTATTGTTGCATTGTCTACATAAATCGATTGTAATATTTGGATCTTTTAAAATGAATTTTCTATAATTTTTCGTTGCAATAATTTGGTCCTGAATGGCAATGAGGAAACCTTCAGTCTCTGGGAAAAGCTCTCCTACGGCAAGCCATTTGTTGGATGCTTCTTTATCTACATGAGGCTGTCTTAAATCTTTGGGGTGTCTTCCGTGTAACTCTTTTTGATTCCATGCCTGATATTTATCCTGAGTGTACTGTAAGATGTTAAAATTTTCCGTTTGATCTTCAGCTAGGTTAAGGGGGGTATAATTAGTATCTATTGCACAAATAGCGCTATGGAGAGGACTAGTTGATTTCTTTCTGTTAAAGAATCTACATATACTGTGAATCTGTTTATTATGTAATAAGCTCAAATCTATTAGACCTCTACCCCCATCGTTCCTGGGTAATGTCATACGTTCTATAGCGGCCTTTGGGTGGTGATATCTGTAGAATGTGAGTATTGTTCTAATTTTTATTTCCAAATTTTTTAAATCTGATTTGGACCATCTGATAATACCGAACGAATAGGTCAATATTGGTATTGCGTAACTATTTATTGACTTAAACAGGTTTCTGCTGTTCAGTTGTGCTTTACATAGTTTATGTATTCTATGGATAAATTCTTTTTTTAATCTTTCTTTTGCACATTTCTGATCTATCTGTCTTGCCTGCTTGTAGCCTAAATATTTATATAATTCTTCATTACTCATTGCTTGTATCTGTTCATTGTTGTACATACTGTAGTTGCCACTCACTATCTTGCCTTTCTTAATATTAAGTTTACGGCATTTGTCTAGCCCGAAATCCATTTTAATACTGTTTGAGAATGTTTGAGTTATATTAAGTAATTCTGTTATGTTTGTATCTGTATTTGAATAAAGTTTTAAATCATCCATGTATAAAAGGTGCGTAATATGTGCTAAAGTTGTGTCGGTATCTTTACTGATATTAAAACCACGTAAGGATTCATTAAGTTTATGTGATAATGGATTTAGGGCCAAACAAAACCATAGAGGGCTTAAGGAATCTCCCTGAAAAATTCCCCTTTTTATCTGGATTTCAGATGTGGATACAACGGTTTCATTAGTATGTAAGTTAAGTGTAGTTGTCCAATGAGCCATAACAGATTTTAGAAAATTTATTATTGATTTATCTACTTTATATATTTCAAGAATTTTAATAAGCCATGAATGAGGAATACTGTCGAAAGCTTTTTTATAATCTATATATGCTACGTATAAATCTTTTTTAGTGTTATGAACCTGTTTAAGAATTGCTGAATCTATCGTAAGTTGTTCCTTACATCCCATATGAAACCGCTTACATCCTTTCTGTTCTTCGGCTAATATTTGATTGTTCTCTATATGTTTATTTATTCTGTTTGCTATACATGACGTGATTACTTTATACAACGTCGGAAGACAAGTGATTGGTCGGAACTGGGATGGATCATTTGTATTTTCAGATTTCGGCAAAAGGTAAGTTATTCCTTTAGATAGAAAAATTGGTAGAGGGGCATAGCCTTTAATAATTTCGGTAATTTGTGTAGCGAGTATATCATGCAAACTATTTAGTCTTTTTAGCCAAAAATTATGTATGCTATCTATGCCAGCTGCTTTCCAATTCTGCATTTTACGTAAGGTATTTTGTAATTCTATTGCATCGACACTTTCAAACTCCATAGCTGCAACATTTCCTACTCTAGTTTCTTCTTTGGTAATCCATTCTGCTTCACCATCATGGACGGCATCTTGTGACCATATACTCGACCAGAAATCTTCCAATACAGACTCGCTGGGTGTCTGTTTAACTGTACTTGAACTTTTAAGTTTTCGGTAAAATTGTTTTTGGTTCTTTGTAAAAAATTGATTATTTTGTCTACGTTCCTGCGCTTTTTTATACCTTGATAATCTATTGCATTTTACTGAAAGTTTTTGTTTTAGCGTATCCAAGTAGTCGTGAGGTGTTCTATTATTATCTTCATGTGTGTTATGAACTTTGTTATTTTCTAATATGATTTCTACTTGTCTAACTAAATTTCTACTTCTAATTATTATTATATATTTAAAATTCAGCAATCCGATATGGTCATAAAATTTTATGAAAAAAGTCCGCTACGAATACGGGGATTCTCGCGTCTCTGAGATAAGTCGAATTCGAGATTTCTCGAAAAAACATAGCGGCTAACCATATGAGGGCCATTCTCACGCCTTTAGAGACTCTAATTAGAGATATTGCAAAACGAACATGGCGGATTTGTACTGAAAACCCCGTATTTGTTTGTATTCTTATTCACCTCTCGTATTGTAATATTACAATTTCTATTAAATACCTACGTTTCAGATTTCCATCTTATGTAGATTTTCGCAAAAAATGGCTAAAAATGGTTGGCAGAGAAGAAAGGGTTTCACTTTCACAATAGTAACCACTAGTAGTAGTAAACACTTTCAATAACTGCACTTCTATACAGTTTTCAGTAGAGATACTCCTTTAAAAAACGGTGCGAGAATCAGCCACGGAACTCAAAATTGGAACATAGTAGAGTTATTAAAATGTCCACCTATTCGAAGTCGAGTCGGGGTGCTCGTTAAAAATAAAAATACTAAAGTAACATGTTTATTGTGTAATTTTATTCTAACTTATCCCAAAGAATACTGCATACTTAATTTGGCAATGTTCTCACGTTAAGAAAATCGATCATAGTGATATCGACATTACTCGGCTCAGCATTATTTGAAAGCGCACACATGTATGACACACACACACACCAACTGTTTTCAAATTGATCGCGTTTCTTTGACTGATTAGCCAATCTATTGACGTAGTCAAAAAAGATCTAAATCTTTGATAGATATATAGCTATCAGCATAGGTTAGATCCAAAGATAGTTTGGGTTTCGGAGATCAGGAGTCCTATTTTTGAAATGTATGACATTTATGTCGAACAAATATCCTTCGATAACGACAGAAAATCATTAAATATCGAACAAAAACTATTCGCCTCATCGATTGTGAGTGAGTGACACTTCAAAATTAGAGCTCCTGGCTAATAAAATAGGATACAAAAGTAATATGCAACAAGACTCGTAGTTATTAATTTAGAATAAATCTTTATACGCTCATTTTGATAATATGTCGGGAGCAAAACTTCAAAATGTAGAATATTGTAATTGCACTTTTATGTAAGTATACTATTTTAGTTGTTATCTCTTTCCAATAAGATTTTTGTGAATGTTTTGTTTTGTTCTGAGAGGATGGCCCAAAAAATCCTCTATAAATAACCCTTTGAAAGCAAAAACAGGCCGCTAATATCCGCTCCGGGCAGCATTCCAAAAATGACCTAACCCAAATCAAGGTATAAATACTAAAAAAACTAAACCTAAACGCCAAAAAGGGAACCCTCATTCCGTTTTCGCATTTCCAATTAACATGCACACCTGCTACTCAGTGTCTGAATAAAGATATATCTTGTGTATTAACCCATTAACGCACCAAATGTTAGATTAAATTATCTAAGTTTTGCCTGAATCTCCAAATATGTTTGCCACAAGCCAATCGTCATCTCATCTCGGTGCCTTCCCGGTTGCGTCCTCAGCTGTTCGCCTTGGAGCCCGGGGTCCGCTTTTCTATTCTTTCTTCTCAACTTCGCCTAACAAACATAAAAAATTAATGATGTATTTTCGCGATTGTTACCAACACATTAAATTACAGTAGTTATGTATTCTTATCACAGACACTGCGACCATGAATGCTGCAAAGTGTTTGAAAAAAATCCTTCGTTATCAAACGAAAATCATTCGATGTCAAACAAATATTGTTCGACTTACAGATTTTGCGTAAGTCACACTTTTCAAAAATAGCACTCAAAAAGAATAAAATATTTAAAAAAAAAATTAAATAAAATATATTTTAGGCGCCATTTTGTTTTTGTTTTTTTGCAATTTTGACCTCCTTGATTTATCATTTGCCAAAATCGGTTCAGCCATTTTAGGGGAACAAAGCGGGATAGACAACATACAAAAATAGCTACGTACCTACATACAGACCACACTCATAACCATTCTGTTTTACCGCAGTAGGATAAAAATATCGATTAAGAATTTTCTAACTGCCAAATAAAATTAACCAAAAATAAATAGGCCAGTGTGTGGTCGTTTGCTGGATGACTAACACCATGGAATAAATGACTAACACAGAAAAAATCTTACAGGTGTCGCTCACCGCATTCATAAGCTAAATTGCTGTTATGGCAGACATTCGAGACGCTTAGGTACCCATTAATTAATGAACTATGGAAATCCATTATTGACGCGTTTTTCTCGGGCACTGACCACTTCTCAGAAAGTGCTCAGCTGCAGTCAATCAAAAATTTCTCATTACAACGCAATTTTAATTTTGGGCGCTTAGGGATCAAATTGGGGCTGGCAAGTAAGAACATAATAATTAAATTAAACTATTTTAATACGGTTTTATCGCGTTTATTACTTATTTATTTACACCTGACGTTTCAAACACTTTACAGCGTTCATGGTCGCAGGCAGTCTGCCTGCAAATAAATAAATAAGTAATAAACGCGATAAAACCGTATTAAAATAGTTTAATTTAATGAATAACAATCGCGAAAACATAAGAAATCAGAACATAATAAATTTATGTTTCCAAAAAAATGTAATTCAAGAAAATAATCTGTGTGTATTTTCACATTTTTACTAGTTAGTGACTTAATTTAATTTACTCTTAAAACGAGCTTAAATATTCACAAAATTGTTTAAACATTCTTCCTTTCGAACCATTTGAGGAATGGACTCAGATCGGAACACAGTACAACAAACCGACTATCCTAATTCAACCAAATGAAGGGCCAATTTAATATTTTTTTGTTGCAGCTCTCGCCTAGAGCGGTTGATAGCAAACATTGGCACAGATTACTAAAAATGCCTAACAACTTTGCCTAAAAAATGCAAGCAACGCCCATCTAACGAGCGGATTTCTTTAATAACTGCGAGCAGGTGCAAATGCAGGATAGAACATGTGTTTTTTACCCATTCTATATGGACATATCCTTTAATGGGTGTTGCAAAATTCGCGATTGTGAAGCCGCTTTGAAAATCGTTAGTTGTAGGTAGTCAAAGATCACAGTGCAAGATTTCTTTTTCCTAATGTTAAGTTTCCAATGGATTTTTAAAGTGTGTACATGAGATAATTAAATAAATGTTTTTGTATTATTAATTTATATCTAAATTTACTATGACCGCTTCTATCTTGCACAAAATAAATTCCACCCTCAAAACTACCTCCAAAATTACTCTCACACTGATGTGTGATTTCTACATCACACATCATGTTGGTCTGATGTTTATTTGTGACTAATTTTTTTTCCTTAAGTTTGACCTACCGTTTTACTTTGTAATTATAACATACTAGTTGTTTCCCGCAGCTCCGCCTGAGTCAAAAAGTAGCCTTTATTTGCCCCCGGGTCTTTATTCATACCAAATTTCATCAAAATCCGTTCAGCGGTTTGCCGTGAAAGCGTAACAGATAGACAGACAGACCTTCGCATTTATAATATTAGTATGGATAGTATGGATTTTCCAGACATTATTTTAGACCGTGATTACTTTACTTATACTGGATATTACAAAAAAAATATGCTTTACATTTATAATTTATATTAACAAACAAAAACATTATGTGTGCAAGATCTTAGACTATGACTAAAGATCGTTACCTAAAAGATCCGCCGACTCCGTTTTTGTGGTATTTGGCACAAATTATAGACATTTCAGTTTTACGATTCAAATAAATAAGAGTGAAGAGTTCACAATCGTCCAAACCGTTGATTTGTGTCGATGCATTTATATGACATGGTTTCTGGTGGTCAAAAATAAAATCGCCAAAACATGAGCATACTTCAATTTTATGGTATCCGTGGAAGACCAGACCAGCATCAAGGCACATAATAAAAAAATATATTTACGTACTGTGGTCGAGGTACAGTGACTTATACTGAGCGGATACCATTTTGTTAAGTGTGCCAAATAAACATTTTTTTCTTTAATTACAATATTCTTATTATTCTACTGATCAGCCGCCTACCTGGCGTTTTATCCTCGTTGGGGATTGATAGTAAAATCAGACAGAAAGAGTTACAAAAATCCGTTCTAATGTCTGACGATCAGTCTCGTTTTTGAGGATAGTGTTTATTCTATAGTCGAAAACTATACAAAACTAGAAACCGTACACTAGTTTTTAAAGAGTATTCAAACCAACCTGTTGGGTTTAGCCTATTTGTAAGTAAATACCATCAGATGAGCCATACGCCTTTTTGCCTACTTAGTTGTATAAAAAATAAAAAATTAAAACTAACGCACTGTAAGTAATTGTCCTTGTTGTTTGGCCTGGATGAACAGTATTTTGAACCTACTCGTTATGTTTACGACATTACAGGGATCCGTATATCTGAATAAAAATAATTTAGTAGTAGTCCATACTTAATATAATAAAAGCGAAAGTCTGTCTGTCTGTTATGCTTCCACGAAATTTGGTATAAATATAGTTGAAGAGCCGGGGTCAAACATAGGCTTCTTTTCAACGCAGGCGGAGCTGCGGGAAACCGCTAGAAGTTTATAAAGTAATATCTGAATAAAAAATAATTTAATGATTACCGAAGACAAGATGTATACAATAGGCACAAGTAAAGAGCAAACTTTATTCGATCACCAAATCAAGTGTTTTTTAATTCCTGCCCATAACTGTTTAAACCCCAAAAGCAGCAAATTAGCTCAGTATTAGCAGCTCCGACAAAATATTGATTTTAGCCCCTTGTTTGGTCAACGACACATTTAATGGCTATCCTTATTTGCGAAGATCTGCCATTATTTGCTCAAATATTGACGGACGTGAGGCGAGCGTCTCGCTGAGGTTTAGATAAAACACATTAAAATGGTTGCGTTGTGATATTTTATAACCACTAGTGTTAATCGCAGATAGACACCCAAAGGCAACGGTTTTTATCCTATTAAAAATATAGAGAACGATTTTAGAAATCTAAATAATTAGGTATTTAGAACTCTAAATTCGTTCTCTAATTTTTAGACCGTTAATTGAGCGGAACCGAAATTTCTGTAAGGCAAAATAAGAGCTGGTTCTCCCTTGAAAAATGTCTCTCGTCATCGGCTTTATAAAACTTATGCCTATACCATATCGGTAGACATATCTAAAATTCAGTTATTTTTTTCTGATACCTTATAAAGAACCTTAATACCTACCACTAGAAAAATAATATAGCGTTTTTCGAATTTTCATCTATTCCCTATTTCAACTGATTTGCGTTGTAATGTCATTGCAATTTTGATTCAAAGGTAAACTACATTCCTTATGCTTCTTTGCCAAACTGAAGTACAGACTAACTTTATCATGAAATATAAATAACTAATCAAAAGATAATAAATGTCGTTCATAAATCATATATTTTGTCTTCGTTATAGACCAACAGGAACGTACCCCAAGGTAAGGTGTTAGTAGCCAACACTTTCAGGTTTTTCACCTAAAGGCATCTGACACAGACTAACGACTGCTTTCTATCGATAACTCGAGGAGCTTGAGCAAGAAAATGTCACTAAATGGCAATCCTAAGCCAAATAAATAAATCCTATACAGGTCGCGTCTCGTCGCTTGACACAATCAAATTAAGAGATGGTAGTAAATAACCCATCCGGCTCTGAATCGCAAGCAGATTGACTGAGGAGACAAATTTTGTTGTTGTTTTGTCGTTAACTTCGCAATACCAATCAGAAAGCAAAAATAAATCACGGGCCCTTGTCAATCAATTCAAATTTATAATATTCTATCGTTTAGACCTACAGACAAACATAACTTCCCGTGAACGTGAGATACGGCCGCATCTACGAATCGGTGTAATCTTTGTCAATATTGACGAGGCGGTGTGGGAACCGCCCGTGTGCACAGGTGGCCATCTTTTTATATACAGCCTGTTGCTTAAATCAAACTATTTTAATGAATGACAGAATGAATAAATCTTTACACCACCACCACCTTTACGGTTTTTATCGCATTATTACTTATTTTAAGATCTAACGTTTTAAACACTTTGATTGATGCAGTTTGATTTAATGTGTATCAATCGCAAAAACCGCTTTGTCCGGGCGTGGTTCCCAATCCTCAAATGGTTGCTAAGGAGCACATTAATATATTTATTAATGTATATTTTGCTACCGAATTCCTTGAGGTATTTTTCTCTCAACTTTGCGACTTCCCAGTTGTATCCTCAGCTAATTGTTTCGGAGCCCAGGGTCCGCTTTTCTGCTTTTTCCTTTCTGCTTCGTCAGGTCTTCGGTATTTACTGCCTATTTAGTTTTAATGTTCTCATGATGTTGTTCAATATGGTGTTGATATTCAATATGTGAATTCGTTCATTTAACTAGGTAATTAAGCAAAGTTTTTCTTATTTGTAAATTGACGTTTTGAAGAAAATGCTGCAGTGGAGTTTGTGGCGCCGCTTCTTCTCCACTTGCGCTTTGGAAGTGGTGGTAAACTTAATATAAGTAAATTGACGTCAATAAGTGATATTTATATCCTACATTGAAAATAAACAATTTCATTTCATTTCATATGTGCTAGCGTCTAAAGTGAATTTTCATCTTATTAAACTCATAACAGTTCCAGAAATGTACTATGAAATTGTTACGTGAAATGGATTTAACGTATTTAGCACATTTATTGTTAAAGTGCAGTCTGTGAGTTGTCCACTCGCAAGTTACTTCTCTTGGGAAATTTTGTATGAAAATAGCTTCTATTTTTTATTGAATTTTTAAACACCTTGTATGCTTGTAGTTATGATAGGTGAAAAACAAACATACTGAAAGGTAACTGGCCACTTACAGGAAACACCTGCACTTATATATATAAACTATATTTTTAAGTTTATTAAAATTGAAAACTTGTTATTGCTAAAGAATAGCATTAAAAAGTATTTTTAAATTAGGTTCTCTAGGAACTTTTTACCGCATTTTTTTAAATATAAAATTCACTCAAAATCGATACGTCATTATAAATCATTTTCCGAAGAATATGCATGAAACATTTCTTTTATTACTCCAAGCTTTTCCCGTTTTTGAACTGCTATTTTCGAATATAATGTCGTTAGTACAAAGTGTGGTAATGCTGCCAGTCTTCTGGGCACCCTACCTCAGGGCAACGTTTTGTCGGGACTGAACTTTTTATAACACTTTTATTGTTTAGTTTTAGTTTAATAGTTATACGTAAGTTAGCTTTAGTTTTTATTTAAAACACCTACAAAGATATTGATTTGAACTTAATAAAATCTAAAGTTTGTACAAACTTCATAATAGAATTTCAAATGAGTGATCCAGACTATTTGTTTTCGCATGAAAACAATCTAAGAATTGTGTAAATGTAATTGTAAAATATGTTCGGTGTTTTTTCAAGTTTGGACAAGCCACACCCTAGCTAGAGGTTCTAACACACACACGTGCACTTTATAAGAAAATAGTAATTTTCCTGCGCAGGTGCCGAGTACCGCAGATTTTCTACGTCTAATGAGCGCACCTGCATGGCGAGAGTACCGATTTTACTAGTTTTTGCATCATAATGACGAGGACTTCCTGTGTCGTTAAACTTATCGACCATCGACACTAGACTTTACAGATATTGACGAAAATAGATGTTCTATAAGTAGGTATAGAGAAATAAAGTATGGTATATTAGAAAAAATAAACTAAAATCCATATCCATACTAATATTACGTGGGGCGCACTATAAGTTTCCAGGAATGAATATGAAAAAATACTATTAAAGGTACAAAATTAATTTATTGTTTTTCAAAATAATCTCCCTTGGCGTCTATGCACTTTTTCATTCGATGAAACCAGTTTTGAAAACTTTTGTGCCACTCCTCTGTGGTGACCTCTGAAACGTGTTTTTCATACTCCTCGACAGCCTCTTCTGGTGATGAAAATCGTTGACCGCGTAATTGGTTCTTAATTTTTGGGAACAGAAAAAAGTCACAAGGTGCCAGGTCGGGACTGTATGCAGGATGACTCATGAGTTCTACATTTTTCGCCTTCAAAAAGTCGTTTGTCTGTCTGGCCGTGTGAGAACTAGCATTGTCGTGGTGCAGGATGATACGGCGTTTACGGTTATTTTTACGGAGTTCGTCAATAACTTCCGGCAAACAAATGGTCGTGTACCAGTCACTATTCACTGTACGACGATTCTCTAAAGCAACAGTAGCCACGTGTCCAGTTTTATTATAAAAAGAAGCAATCATCCGCTTAGATGCACTTTTCACGCGCGCCACTTTGGTTGGTTTCGGCTCATCTTGAAAGACCCATACGCTCGATTGCTGCTTTGTTTTGGGATCGTAGCAATAAATCCATGTTTCGTCACCTGTTACTATGTCCCACACCAAATTTGACGCACCTTCGTTGAATCTGGTAAGCATGGCACTGCACCAAGTGACGCGGTCCGTTTTTTGAGCCTCGGTCAAGTTGTGTGGGATCCACCGCGAGCACAGCTTTCTCACACCCAAATGTTTGTGTAGGATTAATTGTATTTGACTCATGCCTATTTCTAAGGATGCGCGAATTTCATGGTAGGTCACATGCCTGTCTGTTTCAATCATACGGCGCACAGCATTGATGTTTTTGTTGGTCACAGCGGTGGACGGCCGACCATCGCGAGATTCGTCACTGAGATTGATACGACCACGCTTGAATTCTGCAAACCAGCTATAAACAGTTGTCTTGCATGGTGCTTCATTGCCAAAAGCTGTTTCAAGCCGAGCGATGCTCTGTTGAGCTGTCAAATTACACTTAAAATCGTAGAAAATCATACTACGAAAATTTTCCCGAGTTAAATCCATGTTGATGCAGACACACAATTTTTTAAATGGCGCCACAAGGTAAAAACAAAAGACAGTCAGATGAAACAAACTGCATTCTACAGCCAAAGAGTTCTATTTTCAAATGTTGCAATAAATTTTTAAATATTGTTTATGTAAGTGGCCAGTTCCGGAAACTTACAGTGCGCCCTATGTATAAGCGCGAATATCTGTCTGTTTATCTGTTTGCTTTCACGGCCAAATCGCTGAACGGATTTTGATGAATATAGTTGAAGACCCGGGGTCAAACATAGGCAGCTTATTGACGCAGGCGGAGCTGCGGGAAACAGCTAGCAGGGCCTAATAATTTACTTACAAAGATTTATTCAAATCATTATCTACAAATCTACAAATCTTAACTTCCCAAATTGTACGCCTTTGTTATATTTCGTCTTATTAATAAAGTAAAAACGTATGTAATTACAAAATAAGTCGTAGCATCATCATCATCATCATCATTTCGTGTAGGTTACATTGTCAATCGACCATGCACACCCTGTCAGAGTTGTTCGTATGAACGGAATGAATTTCTGACAAAAAAATAAGGTGTTTCTTAGCTATAAAACTATTTGCTGAATTACGGCATCTTGTGACAAGAAACTTACAGTTTTTTTTTAATTTCTTACATATGAAAGTGACTCTTTTTTCTTTGAGATATATTATAATATAGATTGGTTAATCAATGATATGGAATAAAGAGTGGAAGATGTACTTAAAATTTGCAATAGTTGAGTGTTCAGTCAAATAAAACTAAATTCACTGCAGACATAATATATTAGCAATTATGTAGGTAAATATCGAAAAGGTGTTCTTGTGTTATCTTATTAATAGTTTGTCATTGTCTAAGTCTTAATAAAAAGACTGTTATTGCAGATTGTGGTATGTGCGGTTTTCAGTTGTAGGAGCTATTTTACTCTGGACTTTATATTTAACTAGCTGTTTCTCGCAGCTCCGACTGTAAAAGTAGCCTATGTTTGACCTCTGGTCTTCAAATATATACATACCAAATTTCATCAAAGTCCGCTCACCGGTTTGACCGTGAAAGCGTAAAAGACAGGCTTTTGCATCATAATATTATATTAGTATAATTAGTATATATATTAGTATATGGATTTTAGGTAAGTTTTTACAAGTAAATAATCAAAGAAGTATTATTTGTAATGTACGACGCTTTTGCTAGGGATTTCGTCCTCGTAGAAGTTGAAAACTGGTCTTAAAAGACCTCAAACTTTCACAACCAAGGATGACAAAAACCAAAGTTTTTTTTTAATACAACTAAGTAGGCAAACAGGCGTACGGCCCACCTGGTGGTAAGTGTTTACCATAGCCTATGAACGCCTGCAACACCGGAGTTGGTCACGAGCGCGTTGCCGACCCTTAAGGAATTTGTCATGCCCTTTTTGAAGGCTCCCATGTTATAGTCACTAAACAGCTTTAAGACAGCGATTGTAAAATCATAATGTTCCTTCTTGTTCTTGCTGATCAAAAGTTGTTAGTCTTAAACCTAATTATCTCATTACTAAACTATTGTGTTTTGTTGTAACTTGAAAGACACTGTTCCATTTTGTTTGAAGGGTTTGTATTCATTGTAGTGAGTGCCTGATTTAGGATAGTTTGGGTAAGGTATGGTATTTTATCTTATTTTTTTTTGCTTTTCATAGCTTTTATGTTGTATCTATCGACTATAAAATAAACCTTTTTCTAGAAATGTACCTTCCTTCTTATACTTAGTAGTGTTGAGCTTTATGGGGCATTAAGCTATTCATTTCTATACTTGCCTTTAGCTTTATCTTAGCCAGACTTTAATTAGTTTTATTATACGTTCTACTTAGGGTGGAGGGTTGATAACCTAACCTGAGATACAGGAGTAATCCTAGTTCAGGTGTCAATCCGCAATATGAGTATATCGTACCTATACTATAAGTATTTCTAGATTTAAGTGTATAGTTATTCTATGTGTACCATATGGTGAGCAATAAACATATTTTATTTATTTAAAAAAAGTGGAGGAAAAAAAGCAGAATAGCAGACTCAGGGCTCCGAAACAGCTACAGGGAAGGCGATGAGATGAGACAGAGAAGAATACAGGACATATGGTAATATTAAATGTAAATTGTAAGTTTATTTATAACTAGCTGTTTCCCGCAGCTCCGCCTGCGTCAAAAAGTAGCCTCGGTTTGACCCCGGGTCTTCAACTATATCCATACCAAATTTCATTAAAATCCGTTCAGCGGTTTGGCCGTGAAAGCGTAACAGACAGACAGACTTTCGCATTTATAATATTAGTATGGATAAAGATAATACGTACATGCCTCAAGTAATTTGATATCAATATATACATTGGTTAAAATTTTTATGTTAAAGTTAGTACAAGTAGAACACAATATACCTAACATTTTCTGTCGTACTAGTGTTAAAAAAATCCAAATTCAACTTACAAATCAGAGCTTATACGTGATTGGAGGACGGCGGCAGGTGACCAGCTGGGCTATTACTCCGAGTTCCTATTAGAATCGTGTTAGAATAGAACCAATACCGTAATTATTATACACTGGCGGGCAGGTGCACCTTTACATATTTACTTGAAATAACGGTCGATCGACGGTACATTCACTTTGTATTGTTCGAGATCTTTGTGTATATGTAAAATAATGTCAAACTTGATGCGTATTTGGATACCCTTCCAGGATTCAGAACCCCGGTACTTCTGAGTTAGGGGAGGGTTTACTAACGTGGATTTAAAGAAAACTGCGGCTATTTAGAGCTACAAGATAATGCCAGCTCTTCCGCCATTCAATCGTA
Source organism: Euzophera pinguis (assembly GCA_947363495.1). Lineage (NCBI taxonomy): Eukaryota > Metazoa > Arthropoda > Insecta > Lepidoptera > Pyralidae > Euzophera > Euzophera pinguis. The sequence continues at coordinate 10,986,215 of OX376163.1, forward strand.
TGTATCTCTTTCTTCGAAATACGCCATATTACGAAAATGATATCCACGGAAAGAAAGTGAATATTATATATTATTATAGAGAAAAGAACACACGACTTAATGGCTATATTTATCCAGTAATTTACACCACACTATCAATTCGGTAACAAAACAAGCGTAAATATTTAAAGGAAATCTACTAGTTATGAAGCTTATCACGTTTGCTTAGTCACGGTCGTCAACGTAATGACCAAATTAAACATGACACAAGCAAAACAGAGTATTAATTTATTAAATTATTGGTACCTTCAACTGGTGACGTGAAAATAAGTCACAGTATTGGTGACGTACCGTAATTTTAACGTACTTCTGAAAAACCAAAATACTGAAGACTAACTGCATGGGGAATGAAAAAATACTTTATTTACAAGATGATGTCTTTCTTTCTTTAATAAAACGCCCTTAATATATTTTAATAGTACTATTGATTTAGAAAATACTCATAGCAAGTTTTGGTATTAATTTAAGACCTCATGTCTATCAATCTACATAAAATTTTAAAAATACAAGGAAACTGAAAAATATTAAGACCTTTTCTTAATCGTAAGTAAGTAATCAACACAATGAAATAATATTAGGGTATCTGTTTCATTAGAAAAAAAAGTCATGGGAACGAACAACACAATATTTTTCTATGTAATGTTCTCAGATATCTAACACTGCTACGATGGATTTTTATTCCATTTACCGCTGTATATTTGAAACACAACGTCAGGTGATAGATCTTGATCTTTATTTTCATCCAAGATAGCTCACTTCTGGTATTGTGATCGGATTTCAAGCAGTAACGTTCGTCCAAATGGCGATCTTCTGTGTCACTAACGTATCGCTGTCATTTTGAATTAACAGTCCCGTGAACATACATTCAAAATCTTCGTCGTTTGGATTAATTTTCAAATACAAAAAAAAATACTGACACTATTGATCTCCTGATTTATGGATAATGCGATGTCCAGTTCGGGTATTGGCGGAAGCCAAACCGAAAAACAAACCACTACTAAGGAGAGCGGGGCCGGAGATTGACGAAAATCGATCCTATGACCTTTATGACGGCAGGCGTGACAGAAACAGTTTTGAATTCAAATTATTCCCGTGAAATTTCAATTCGCGAGCGAAGTCGCGGGGAAATTCTAGTCGCATATAAACTTTAACAACATTCGGCGGCCTTTCATAAAATTTTTAAATAACCATTGAGCATTATTTTTTGTACAACTATGTAGGCAATCAGGCGTACGGCCCACCTGATGGTAAGTGGTTACCGTAGCCTATGAACGTCTGCAACACCGAAGATGTCACGAGCATTATCGTTATAGTTCCAGCATGGATACCAAATCTGTAATGCATGTCACGTTATGTTGATTATAAGTAATCATCATAACATGAAATAACATATCCTTCATTGACCTTTTTATGATAAAGCTTCGCGCCCACTTCATCAGAATCGAATTTGGAACTGAATTTGTTTTCAGCGGACGGAATCAAAAAATTTAAAAACAGCGAATGACAGGTAAGTATGGAAGACACTCCACCGACAAGAGCCTGGTACTTAAATTCATGATGATGATAAACGGAATCAATGTATCTACGATTAGTACCGAAATTAATAAAACCAATAAATTCTGACATTCCATGCACAGTGGACAAACTTTACAGTATTTTAATTAAAGTTATTAAATGCATGGGTTAGTTATATAAATTTCACATAAAACAAAATATAAGGTGAGATCAACAACCTGTTCAGTCAAGAACCTCATATAAATATAATGTAGAGATTTTAATAGTTTGCCAATGCTAAACAAGAGAGCCGGTACAGCCAGACCATCAATCGATATAATAAACTCGATCTATTTATTTCCTGTCCATACACCTACATGGTGAAGGCTATGTACCACCTAACGCTTTTCTAACAGCTGCCACCTGTCGCGGCCTTTTTAATCTTGTTACTTACCATGCCTTATACGTACTCGTCTAGAATTACGCCATTACTTTGACCACAGATAAGGGTTCGGTTAGAATAGGCATTCTAAAGTTAAACCTATGTTCTGTATCGGTCTCTCACTGCTGAGGATGGTGACCACATATGTGTTTCCAAAGTGCGCGATCGGCAGTACCATGTACTGCATAATATAAGCTGCATTCAGTTGCTCTCCTTATGATGTCCACACATCTCAATGGAGGTTTTTCTCTAGGACGGGTGACCTTACGTAGGTTATAGTTGCGTCTGTATCCTTTACGTTGCAAACAGAATCTTGGAATAAAAATATTTTAAATAGTAAAGTTGCTTACATAGCACGAAAAATTTGTGATCAATGTCGAAACAGGCCAATAAGTTAGAGAACAGTTAGCATAGAGCATCGACCTGCAATTCAATTTATAATCCAAAGAGTATTTCCCCTGACTTTAGAGTTAGGTATCCAATATTTCTTTTCTCAGTCAACCTTTTGGGACCTGGTTTACCAACAGATGTATACCTCGAAGCGCAGCCATTTTTAAGCGCACCTATATTATTCTTCGAAGCGCTCCTAAAAAGTAAGGTAAAAAAAAATATATTACTCTTTTCCTCGAAGCGCACCTATCGATAAAATTTATAATAGAGATGTGTATTAATTAAAATATCGACGAGTTTCAACATTTACAATGTTTGAGTTCTTCATTTTCGAACTAGATTAGAAAGTCGGGACATGTTGACGCCTTTCACGTATATTTTTTGTATATTTGTAGATTTGTTCGGAATTATTGTTTTTCGGTACTAGCCGAAGTACTTAAAGTGTAAGTATATGAATGTAACTATCGCAGCATTTTTAAGCTATTGCTTAGCTTTTATCGCGGGCTTTGAGCGTGGCGACCGAATCAAGAAATTCCTTAACGAAAATAAAACCTAACACCTTTTTTTTGAACTTTCACCGCTTGTGAACAACGGGTAGAAAGTAGTTTCCACTTCGTCATTTAAAAAAAAAAATTTGGAATCTCTGTTCGTTGTTGCGTCTGTGGGCGGTCATAGTCCTGCGGTTAATAGACGTGATTTGAGCGTTAGAGCCGCAAGCACAGAGTATCTAGTCTCGTCCTGTCACCTGCGCCTCCGCATTCCTCATCGTGATTACGAGCACCTGTGCCAGGATCCTCTGTTTACACTACTTATCTCTAATCTTGTATACATGTTTGACTTGTAACGATGCTCATATTTTGTACAAGGGGAATTACTACGATAGATTAAAAGCAAGCAGACTGAACAACTGCAGTATTGTGTAAATAAAGTTTCGCATTTTATATCTGCAAATTCGTATTAAATTGACATGGTTCAAATTTTTCTCGACTTTTACTTATTTTTTTGGATAAAAGTGTTCCGTAAAAAAAAAAGTGAATGTCGAGAAAAGCTTTTCTTAAATCCTAAAACTGATAACTGTATTTGAATGGACTGTCGATATATTTTTCGTATTATATCTCTTTAAATAGTATCTTTTAAAGTCAAAAATAATTGGCTGTTGTAAATGCCCCCATGTTAGTTTTGTTACTACTTTATGAAATACTTTACTATAAAATATTTAAATAGCGTAACAGATAGACAGACAGACAGACAGACATACTTTCGCATTTATAATATTAGTATGAATTTATAATATTAGTATAGATTGTATTATATACTTTAGAAAAAGAATTGCACGACCAAAGCTGCGAATGATCAGATCGATTACGGTACGCCGCCGCCGTTCGAGTGCCTTTCTGCCCCAAATGTTTTTGGGACATGATGGACTTAGCAGGTTATCCAACAAACTGATCCGCTAGGATAAATACATAAAGGTTTTTTTACGGATTTCATAATCCATACATTAATAATATAAATGTCTTGTTTCACGACTAAACCTCTGGACCGATTTTAATGAAATTTAGGTATGGATATAAGTAGTTGAAGATCCTGAATAAAACATAGACTACTTTTTGGCGTGAAGAGAGTAGAATTATTATTTTATCAGTAACTAGCTGTTCTTTCCGACTTTGGTGGCGCAGATTTGTTACTTAGTTACAATTGTAAGGATAGTCGAATAAAACTACTAATAATCTCTTGAAAACTGTATTTCTGTTTATTCATCTTTTTCTCATAACTTTTTCACTTTTCAACTTATATTTTTTTCGTTTTGAATTTTCTGAATCAATCCAACCGGCTCATCACTGACATCTATCAACTGTAAAGCCCTACTTTTTTTATTTATTAGTGTTGCCCCAAAAAAAGGCACAATCATCGTTAAGATTATTTACAGATTCTTTTAAAAATATTAATAAAATCAAAGAAGAATTTTAAAAAGAATATTATTATCTTACTATCTTCATTGAACTAAGAGAGAGAGAAGTATTCATTTAAAATGAGATCAACTAAGAATTTCTTCCGCAACGGTAGTAGCCAGCTGTTCATAAATCTGTGATAGTGGACGCGGCACAGCTGCCGAGACTTGCGTAATGGTAACAAGTAACGATAGAACAGATAGCTCACCTAAAATGTTTTTTGTAACTGTCAATCAGCCACTGCTGGACAAAGTTATTCCCGCGGTCAATCTCTCACTTTCTCATTTACATCACAGAATAGATAATAGTACTTACTAAAGCTTACCAGTTGATGACCATGACCCTGCACATACTTGTCCTCCAATTTTTTATAGGGTTGAAATACGGGTTTATTTTTCATAATAAACAATACATAGTAGGTCAGTATTTAAACTCTAATCAACTGAACACTGTTTGCTCTGCACCCTGTGAAATTCAAAGTTACTACCTCTGGGTTTAGAGACCATACTGCTACTACTTACTACTGCGATGGATCAGCGACCCTAAGAGGATCTTGGCCTCCGACACAAGAGACTCCACTGTTCCCTGTTCAGCGCAACCTCCTGCCAGTCGGCTCTTTGGCGGGCTTCCAGGTCTTTCATGATTTCGTCTCTCCAGCGGTGCCTGGGACGACCGACTGGCCGCTTTCCACTTGTCAAGTTGATTGAAATGAAATCGTTTATTTCCAATATAGGATATAAATATTACTTATTGACGCCAATTTACTTATATTAAGCTTACCACCACTTCCAAAGCGCAAGTGGAGACGGCGGCGCCACAAACTCCACTGCAGCATTTTCTTTAATGCGTCAATTTACAAAGAAAAATACTTTCCTTAATTAACTAGTTAAATGAACGAATTCAGATGTTTCTCAACATTATGCACAATATTTTATTGTGATTTCAGATTATTTAAATTAAGTAAAAACTGAAAAAAAAATATAATAATATTAAAAATGTCAAAATGTCAATTTGCTGAAGACTCTGCACCAAGCTTACCAAGTTCAACATTCCTGTCATTAAGAAAATCAATAGTACTATAATAAGCCTTTTTTAAAAGTAGATCTTTAACATGGGCTTTAAATTGTCCATCAGGCAAACTAGTGATTGATTCAGGAAGCTTATTGTAGAAGCGTATACAGTTCCGCACAAATAAGTCTATAACCTTACACAGTCTATAAGAAGGTAAAAATAATACATCTTTATTGCGCAAAGGTCTATCAGTTATATCAGAGTTCTTTCTAAAAGTAGTAACATTTTTCCTCGTATACATGATAACTTCAAATTATATATTGTGAATATGAATTAGTTATAGACAAGACAATACATAAGTAAATGTGTATATTTTTTTATGACTCTACATCTAGGACTAATAATGGACATTGTAGAGTAAGTACAGTACTTTGTAACTCTTTGACAATAATGTGAAGTCTGTGATCCAATCTATGTAGAAATGAAACGAAATCTTTTATTTTCAATATAGGATATAAATATAATTTATTGACAATTTACTTACCACTTCCAAAGCGCAAGTGCAGAAGAAGCGACGCCACAAACTCAACTGCAGTATTTTCTTCAAATTGTCAATTTAAAAAAAACTTTCCAGAGTTCTTCTGTACGTTCCATGACTTATCACCATCAAACCCAACCACTATATGCGTTTTGATAATCCTCAAGTCCTTGCAAAGGAAAACAGATTCATTCCAAGGATGTTACGTGAAGCTATTGAAATTAAAAAACATCCTAATTTCAATAGAGAGGATGGATGGCAGGTACCGCCAGCTTGGGACCCAGTCATTAACTTAATAAAATCGCAAACTCGGAAGCAGACTGCAAGACCCTTAGATACTGTGAGCCAATACTGCGTGAATCGGAATAGTTCCCAATAAAAAAATTTCAGGCGGTAGTTTTGTAATCTTATGACATCAAAGACAAATGTTAACTTAGTCTGCCTGCGACCATGAACGCTGTAAAGTGTTTGAAACGTCAGGTGTAAATAAATAAGTAATAAACGCGATAAAACCGTATTAAAATAGTTTAATTTAATGAATAACATCTCTTATTTTATGGTAATAAAAAAAAGTAAAGTATCTCAAATGCGATTTCTTTTAAAAATGAACTGCCAAAGTGACTGTTCTCTAGAATCTTGCTACAATGTTTTCCTGCTTACACATAATTGGTATATTAATCCCTCGGATTTATATAATGATATCAGAAAAAACAGGTTTATATCAATAAGTTGGCCTCAGTAAGCGATTGAAAGTTTGTTTGAATTTAGGGATAAAGATTATTAATTTTTAAACTAGCGACCCGAAATAACTAATACAAATCATAGAGAATACCATATAGAATCTTGTAAGTGTCAAAGGGTGGGGCTCGTTCGTTGGTTAGCTTATAATAATAGACATTATCAACTATGGAGGCGGAGATGAGAACCGATAGATATTGTGATTAACTCGTCATTGTAATCGGTATCTAATACTAATTACTGCTTAGCTCGATTGAATGTAGATATATTTTTTCGTCTTATAGGCAGTGACAGTGTATCAACAAGGAATTTATTCTTGTGTTTTTGGTCTTTGGGTTCATATCAATGAATGTACGTACATTAGTACAGAGTTATCTTTTTGTATATTACTTGAACAAAGTTAGATTTTAGTCAGAAATAATATTAATTTTTTTATCCGCCAGTTCTTTTAATTCTTAATAATGCGTCGGTAAATTATATTTTATACTGTCATTTCTTTTAACCAGACACAAGTGTAGTAACCATAGAAAATGTCTTTTTTAAGAAAAATAACTACACATATTTAAATAACTTACATCTTGTGTGTATATGCAATTATGCAATGCCGTACATATTATTCTATTTAATTGCCGAAATACAAAATATGAAAGTTACAGGTGAATAACTTCTGTCAAAATATAGACTGCGTCATTAATTTTCACTGATTCTCGTTTTATTTATTCATTTAAACTTTATTATACAAATACAAATGTAAAGCACAATAGGTGGACTTATTTATTTATTTAACCTTCATTGTACAAATTACAATTTGTAAAGCACAATAGGCGGACTTAATGCTAAAAGCATTATCTAACAGTCAACCTTTGGGTATAGCAGATAGCTTAAATGTGGGTGTACAGAAAATACCACGGGAACGGCTTGTAAAATCTATACTTATACGAATAAACCTACACAACCATATATTTTATAATACAATAAACATACATAAACAATACATATACCTATACAAATAATATATATATATACATAAACATATAGTAAATTCATATAATATAATGTTACATAAAATACAGATGCAATATACGTCATTAAACCAAGTATGGTTAATTACATTTAATCACTTACTTAATGCTAAAAGCATTATCTAACAGTCAACCTTTGGGTCAAGCAGAGAGCTTTATGTGTTCTTATAATTTGTTTTTCTAATCTTGATTATGATCAGATTACAATTTAAAAAAATTACAATTTAAAAAATAAAATTAGTTTAAGTTATTTTATTTATTAAATTGTAATCTGAGATCGAGAATACACTTTTCCTTAATGACGATTCATGTAGGTAAGAAAGCAGGTCACGCATACGGCTTTGCTTACCGGGAATTTCTTGCTCTGTTTAGTGTCAATTCTGCACTTTCCTTTTTTGTAATACCAGCACCGTTCACTAAATGGGATGACAGTCATTTCATTACGCCTTCTAATTTAATGGTGAAAAAATATATATTTTACTGCCATAAAGCTGTTACGGCGCGGCATGAAATCACACCTGCGCTTGTAATTACTCGTATGTCTCTCGTTCGTGGACATTTTTAATGGAAGTGCTACATTCCTCACCTGTTTGATGTATAGAGTTAGATATTTAATACGGGAATATTCGGCTGTGAAATTCCAAGGCGTGTGGGTTGCCACTTCATCAAGACTCTTAAAAGTTCTGATATGAAAGCAATGTCGTGGTCGTGAGTAAGAGAATAATATAATAATAAAAATTATCCAGAATTTATTTATTTAAAGCAGTGGCCGTACAGGCGAACTTATGCATTTTCTTACAGTTAATCTTTGGCTTTAGCAGAGAACAGATAATCAGTCTTACAAATAAATGAATTGCAAATAACTCTTTAAGTATCCGAAGGGGATAACAGTTATAGACCCGAACTCAAAACCTAAATATGCAATGAGGAGAGCGAGAAATTAATAGTGGAGAATATCAATAAAAATACTGATTTCAGAAGAATTTATTACGAACTATTAAAAGAAAATTACAACGAAAATCAGTTATGCAAATTTGGTTCTTATTATTCATATATTTTTACGTATGATTCGGTAAAGGCATACATATACCTCATCATCATCTTAGCGCCTACCCGGTTGCATTCTCAGCTGTTTGCTTCGGAGCCCAGGGCCCGCTTTCCTACTTTTACGTCTCCACTTCGCCCGGTCTTCAGCATTCCTGACAGATAGTCCGTTAGCATGCACATCCTGCTTTGCGACATCAAGCCAGCTCTTTTTGAGCGCTCCCCTTCCACCAGGCCCCGGCGGAGGCATACAAATACTTTCCTATATTAAATTATACTAATTTATATATTAACTAAGTAGTAGGCTCTACCCAGTAGCAGACGAACACATATTTTAGAAAGAACAAATATCTAAAACATTAACAAAAACAACCCCCCCGCCTCATGCAGCTCCGCGCCGCTGAGTCTGGCCGAACTGCAACTCATTATTTTCAGAGTCTATTTATTTATTTATTTAAGTTTATTTCGCGTTATTAGTATTGGGCTTGATTCTTGAAATGACAATAAAGGAATAAATCTCTTCGAATGCAACGTCTCATATTATTATGGTCAAACTTCACTTTCGGGTAAGTTCGTTTAACAATCAATTATATGTCTATTCTAAAAATGACTATTTTTTGGTTACAACTTCACTATGTGGACTGCCTTGTGATTATACTTACAATTACGATCATACTCTGGAATGATATACAACAAGTAAAACACTGTGATGATAGTAATGAACAATATTACCATGTGCTCGTCGAATATGTCTTTTATTTCATCAATTCTTCTGGAACAGGTGTATATTTCAACCCACTATCATTTAATATTGTTACTATCCAAGAGTCCTCCGGAACTCTTCCCGACTCAACACAACAACATTGTCGCCACTCTTATAGCCCACGTACAGTCCGTCCTTTATACCAAGAAGTTCTTTATATTTAACTGGTTCTTCATCTGTAATTGCTATAGTTCCATCCATGACATCATAATCAAATAAATCCGGAATCTATTCGTATTCGGAACCTTGAAGTAAATGCAAATGTTTAGTAATGGGTTCACCTTTTAATTGTTCCGAACCAGCAGGCTCTACAACGTATGATAATAAATTTTAAATTTGCTCCTTCAAATATTTTGCAACTCCCACAAAAAAACCAGCTGTACCGACTGTGGTCAACGTGTCTTCCAGTTTGCCTCCAAATTTCAGGGCCGGTACTATTATAATGAGCTTCAGAATTCCCAGCATTGCTGAACTGGTTCACGAAAAATGCTTTTTTATCTTCAATCATATCTGAACAAACTGCTTCTAAGGATTTTACATCAGAATTAGTAACACTACCGTATGGTCCTTCTACTTGTGGTACTCTGACACACTTAGCTCCGAGGGCTGTTGTCCTTGGACGTCATAATTACTATAAATGGATGTCTCTCTACTCTCTCTCTTCTCTCTACAACTGATTGCCCTGGCCTTAATACGCCAGATCTTCGCGCTTTCTGTATCATATACAAGGACGAACGATCCTTGAATGAAGCGCCAGGGTTCAGAAACTCACATTTAGCTATCGAATTCTAGCTAAATGTGAGTTCCAGGTCCTGGGTAAATACGATCGAGAGCAATGATTGGTGTATTGCCGATGAGTTCCAGTTATGTCGATTTTATTTCATTGTCTGTTCTGTGAAGTAGTATGATATTGTGAGGCTTATATGTCACTACAATATTGACGTAGGGTTGTTAAACTTGCTAAATTATAGCGCTTATCTTTTACACAGTGATTAAAATGGTACTATTTTTTACCGTACTATGGCTTAGCAAAATGCAGCTGTTTTAAACATTTCTTTTTAATTTATAATGGCTAGATACAAAATAAATACACGCTAGTAACTAAAATGTATATTTAATACAAGCACAATGGTGAAAAATATCTTCGATCTTATGAGATAAAAAAATTACCTTATTGCTTAATTTAAAATATGAACAAAATCCTAACGAAAATACACGTAAAATAGGTAGGTACATTTTATTCTCCTCGTAGTTTGCATTTTATGTCTTGTAAAATAAATTTGAGCTAGAGAAAATCAACTTTGTATTAACCATAGATTTAGATTTTTTTTTACTTTGGAATTAACTGTTTGAAAATTTACATAAAAATGAACAAACGTTGGTTAACCTCATTAAACCTCAAAACATGTCTCGTTCTTTCACATCAAAACTCGGTTCGAGTGAAAGGGACTAATATATTAGGTCCTTACATGAAATTGGCGTTTTGTCGTACTGGCCACTTTAATCACAAATTTCTCCTCTTTGGTTAGGAATTCCAAATTCAAATCTATACAGCTATTTCCACATGTATTTATGTTTCGTAACCCGTTATTCATTTGTTGTTTTCTTCTGGTTTTTTTTTCTGTTGGCGACGCTCAGTTTACAAAATGGAAAACTTGAAATATCGCGTTATTAACGAGTACGGGTTCCACCGTGGCACCAGTGCTGCGGAAACGGCTCGAAAGGTTAATGATGTGTATGGCGGTCGTGTCGCAAAAGAAAACACAGTGCGTTTTTGGTTCCAACGTTTTCGTTCTGGAAATTTCGACCTGCAGTACTAGCCCCGTTGACGGCCGGAGACCCAAGTTGACAATGAAGAATTGAAGGCTATTGTGGAAGCGGATCCATCACAAACCACGTCCGAGTTAGCTGCAGGCTGCGGTGTTAGTGATAAAAGTTTAGTTTTTAATCCACTTGAAGCAAATTGGGAATATAAAAAGGTTGAAAGGGGGGTCACGAATTGAGTGAAGCAAACCGACAAACGCGCGTCAACTGCTTCATTAAGCGAGTATATGGGCATCGGCTGCTAATAGAATGTGGGCCAGGAAGCAACTGAACGCAGTGCAGCGCGGTTTTGCGCAGAAGAGAGCTTACCGCACGGTCTCCTTGAACTCGGCCTTGGTGTTAGCGGGTTTGCTCCCCCTTGACCTTCGGGTGCGCGAGGTTGCCTTGCTGTACGAGATCAAGCGGGGTGCGCCCATTCCAGGGCTCGCGGACAGGGAGATCGAGCGATTGGCCTCGGCAATTGATGCTCCTCACCCGGCGGAGCGAATCGACCTTCAGTTCGCCAGCCTGTTAAACCAGCAACAAGTGGGTGATAGTGCGAGTAACACCGTGCAAATCTTCACCGATGGCAGCAAGATGGACGGGATGGTTAGCACTTTCCATGTGGAAAGATGGGGTGGAAGCCAGACCGGCCAAATTCAGGCTGTCATCATATTGCTCGGTTTATCAGGCTGAGCTGTTGGCGATTCGCGAAGCCACCAGAAGTATCAAGACGCAAAAAGAAAAGTCATTTGGAGTTCAATATCAGCACTTTCGACGATAACGAATCCGAGCTCGCTGCATCCGCTAGCAGTAGAAATCAGAGAAAACCTAAAAATGACCTCTCACCAGAACAAGGAAGTAAAGCTGTACTGGGTTAAAGCGCATGCAGGGCTAGTAGGAAACGAAAGGGCTGATGAATTGGCAAAGGAAGCCGCTGTAAACTCCAAAAGAAAGGAAAGCTATGACCTGTGTCCGGTCTCATGCGCGAAGGGAATCCTACGGTCGGAGTCGGTTCGCGCATGGGACCTGAGATACGTGCTGGGCAAGACCGCGGGCACGACGAAGATGTTCTTCCCACAGCCGTCCCTCGCATATAAAACACTGCGCGGAATCAAATTAGATTACCACGTAACGCAAGCGCTGACGGGGCATGGGGGTTTCGCAGGCTATTTAAACAGATTTAAATGCCCCGAAAGCCTATTGCATCTGTGGTCCCAGCGTAGCGGAAACGGTGATACATGTGCTGATTGAGTGCCCAGTCTTTGGCAGTGAAAGATCTGATATAGAAATCATATTAGGCTATAAACTAATGGAACAAAATTTAAAAGAGATGAGAGAATGGTTAGTAAAAATGCAGACAGTTTTCTCAATAACTGTGGAAAATTAATTAAAATTGTGAATAATAGATATTGCAAGAAAAAATGATGTGACGTATATTAAATAAGAATATACTACCAACACCATTGAAATAAATGTTTAAAATAGAAGTGTATAAACTGTAATAGCAAAATATATTAATGTATGTAATAAGTAGTAATAATGTTAGTAACATAAGTTAAGATAGTTAAAATGATAATATAGTGTTAGAAAGCAAATGTAAAATGAAAATAGGAAATAAAGTGAGTTTAAAGTTAGTTTAGATTGTTAAAATGATAAAATAGTATAAGGAAGCAAAATGTAAAGGGAGAAAGGAAATAAATAAAGTGTATTGTTACCCCAACCCAAACTAGACGATAAGGATAGAAAATAAAGTATAAAAAATGATAGTAGTAGGATAGAGTAGAACTGTAGATGGGAGTCCCACCCATACTCGGTATAAAAGATGAAAGGCATGAAAGGTAAGGATGAGGTATGAAATTACGAGAGGAATGCAAGCGAGAACTGGTATGAATCAGAAGCAGTTTAGAACAGGCACCGACGATGTTGGTGGTGCAAGATTAAAAAAAAAAAAAAAAAAGAACTGCTTCATTACATTACTTGACCGGCACAATAATGAAGGATTTCTTAATCGAATCATTACCTGTGATGAAAAGTGGATTCTTTACGATAATCGGAAGCGCTCATCGCAATGGCTGGACCCTGGCAAGCCAGCCAAATCCTGCCCCAAGCAAAAATTGACCCAAAAAAAGTTACTAAAAGTTACTGTAGCGTTTGGTGGACTAGTGCCGATGTCGTTCCATTACAGTTTTCTCAAATCTGGCCAGACGATTACGGCAGACGTCTATTGTCAGCAATTGCAAACCATGATGGATAACAACCGAGGCTGGTCAATCGCTCTACGCCACTGCTGCTTTACGACAACGCTAGACCACACACTGCACAACAGACGGCTACCAAATTAGAAGAGCTTCAGTTGGAATGTCTAAGACACCCACCTTACTCCCCGGACCTTGCTCCAACGGATTACCATGTTTTCGAAATTTGGACAACTTCTTGCAAGGGAAAAAATTCAACTCCGATGGGGAAGTAACCCGCCAAGTAAACCGCCTTCAAAGATTGTATTGATTCCCGTCCGAATGGTATTTTTAGTAAAGGGATCAATAAACTACCTATGAGATAGCAAAAGTGCATACATAATAATGATTCATACTTTGATTAAATAAATTAAAAAATATTCGACATTTTGTTCCTCCCATACAAAACGCCAATTTTATATGTAAGGACCTAATATTAGTAAATATGGCCTTAACATACGTTTATTAACTTTTATGAATAAAGCTGTTAACGACCAACGGATAAATTTCTTACGTCAAACACACTATGTTAGTTTAATATAGGTAGGCGAGGGGTGAGGCGCTGTGAGGAGAAATAATTTGAAAGTTAAAATTACTCTTCCAATTCTGTTCTACTGGTACGAGTAGTATGGGATAAAAGATCCCATGATCCACAATGCAAGGGTGATATTATTAAAATATATAATTTGAAAATTCAAATTGCTCTTCAACTCTGTTCTTTTGGTCTGTAATGCAAAAGTGATATTTTCCCTCTGGCCACATTTCAAAGTTTTACGATTGAACGCACAATCTGTCAGTAATCCGAAAGATTTAAGTTCTATCTACCTCGATAGCAGAACCGAGATGAATTCTCAATAAAGTCATGTGTCAACTAATTTCATTATGTTTGCGCCAACTGGCAAAACACACAAAAAAGTGCAAATAACTGACACCCCTTGTCTGCCCAATATTATGTCACAAGTGGCAATTGGGTGATATTTAACTACCAATTTCAATATATTTTTGCTAACTTAAAATAGACTTTATTACGAGTGTCCTACGATACAATCCATTTTTTAACATTGCATTTTTAAGCAAAGCCTCATACTTAATAAAAACAACTTTATTGCAAGCCAGTTACAGTCAGTATTTGCTTGAGGTAGAATAGTATTCAATAGTAAAGAAGCTATTAGTTGAAGACCTACCAGATGTCAATGCGAAGCTGGTCCATTGTTAACAAATATGGGTACAATTGTGAACAATGGGCTACAACATTTTATTTGGTGGAGGCAAGTGTGCAAAGCGTACCAAATGTCGAACATTTGATAATTGGGTCTCGCTGGGGTGTAGAAATTTTGAGTGGTTAGAAAAAAACATGATGTATTTTGGTAATTATTTATGGAATGAAACTAAGAAAACGTTAAAAGTTAATCCTTGCATTTTGATCCTGTACACTCTGTGGTCAGATTTATTTTTTTAACTTCCTCTCTAAAAAGCTCTTTAATGAAGAACGCTCTTTATCGAAAGTTGGTTAAAAGCAAGCCGTAATCGAGACAAAAGTGTACGAGACAAATAGTATCGCGTGATCTTTATCAATTGGAAATATATTTTATTATAACTCGATAGTTGCTATCGCTAGCTGGATCTTGATTAGGCTAGGTCATAGTGGGTTTCCACTTTTTTATTTACTTTTATTTATGTAGGTAATTTTAGTAGTTCATGCTAAAAAAAGGCAAAAATTAGAGTAAATTAATTTCAATTTCAAAAGGTTGCTCAAGAGAAATCGCTTGTTATAAGATTGCCTTTTGAGAAATTACTTCAAAAATCTATTAGAAATATTAATTCATTACTTCGTGCTTAATCAAGGACTTTATTCGTTTTAAACTTTAACATTATATACCTTGAATTATATAGAGTACCTCTAAAATTTAGCTAGTAAGCTTTAAACCTAGATATTGTTGTACTGGTCTTTATAATGGAACCACTACTGCAAGTTTATACCTTTCTACTCAAAGAAGTTGGGACCTTTTTGTAGAAGGAGGCGAAGCGTGATTGAGTGGAGACCAAGGCAAGACGCAGAGGTTTGGAAGCCTCCAGCGATATATGGTCTGATGGCATATTGCTAGTGTTGTCAAGACCTGGCTTAGAAATACTATAAGACCGCAGATGGTATAAGCATGAGGAACTGGTGTTTATCACAAAAACGCGACTGCTATATAACCTCCTTATCTTTTTACATGGAAATCAAACATTCATTTGGGAACATGAAATAAGATGTTAGTGGCCAAAACTAACAGACTCATGTTCAGGGTGCGTAAAAACATCTGACACAACCTAACTACTTACATCTAGCCACAATCCGACATCGAGGATCGAGGGGCAAGACAACAGCTTGTTGTCAGGAAATGTCTGATTTTCTGAGAGAGAAAATCAGACATTTTTGTGATGGAAGATTGTTTATTAGGTGGCAGGTGATATAATTTATATCGGTGTTCACATAATTCTTATAAGTATGTAGCAGAGTAAAGGCCGTATTTGCACTCAAAGGTTTGCCGACCAGCAGCTTGGACTCTTAATAACAAGATTTGTATATGGAAAATCACGTTGCATGTATGACGACGCCCCTTCACTTTTATATAGCAATAAACACAAAATAGTGTGTGTTGCTACATCTATACATACATAGGAAAAAATCGAAAATACAGAAACTGAACATTCAGGTTCATCGGAGATCCAAATCTTCAGGTCTATAAACATTTTTTTTTTATTTCCAAAAAGCTAATACTGGGGGTCTTGTCTCATTGTAGATATTTTCAAATTAGTTGAAGTAAAAGATAATTTATTGTCCCTTGTACAACAGTCAGCAGACTGGACGTTGGTGTGAGCGGGATAGTGATATAAAACAGTTCGTAATCAGACAAAGAGAGAAACAGTCGGCACTCTGTGGGAATCAAATCACGACTCACGCGCAGCACCGTGAAAGGATCCCGGGACGTCCGCATATATAGCCGGATTATTTTTTATTTATTTTATTTTTTTATGTCTATGCTGAAAATTGACAATTGAAAAGTTAAAAAGCGGCACCATAGAGAAAGGATTCTTTTTCTCCGTGTTCGGTTTTGATCCGTTAAAAAGCATCCAGGTCCTTCAAATAATTTATTACGCTAAATGCATGTATATTAAAATTAATAAAAGTGTCAAAGACTTAATTTCATAGGATTCATTAAGTTGATTACAAGTTTAGATATATATACGGAATACTTACCAATATTTTATTTATTAAGTTTATTTACTTCGTTTTAGCTTTTTCATAATCATAAGGTTGTTTTATAAAAGTTACCTGTTATCTAGCTGGGAAAAGCTCGATTTTTTCCACACCATTTTTTACAACCAGGGAAGTAAATCCTTATTGCCACTCCTAAATGATCAATTTATTGAAGCAGGTTACGTCTATAGTTACAGATTACAGAATAATATCCATAACCCATTAGTAAAATACAATATCAATATAAATTATATCATTGAGTAGTTTTTATTTAAAATGGTACCTAATAACAAATGTGGTCTCATAAATAGAGAAATACAAGTAGTCCAAAGATTCTGAAAAAGAGAGCACGCTGTATAAAATCGTGGGCAGGTTCGGATGCACCTGAGTATTTCACACCGCGACTCGCTGGCGCCGACGGCTAGTCTGCTCTACTCTGTGGCTTGGGATCATAGCACTCGAAATCTCACAGACCCGGAGTGCTATTTTTGAAAAGTCACGCAAAACCAGCCAGTCGAATAATTTTTGTTCGATATCGAATGATTTTTGTTAGTTATATAACGATTTTTACGAGTCATAAATTTCAAAAATAGAGCTCCTGCTATTTGAATTAACTAGACGGTACATGCTTTACTTCCTCTGACGTTTGTGAGTTTCAAGCCTTTATTGTTTTATTGAACTACACCATGTGAATTAAGTTGTGGAGCGGTTTAGCTAAGAAAGAGAGAGAGAGGTGCATTTTTAATAAGGAATCGGATATCTTTAGTTGTTTATGGCCATTGGGTCACACTGCTGGGTAACCCGTATTCGCAAAATATTAAATTTTCAAAAAAGATGATTCACAATACGTAAATTGTATATTCGTGGCCGAAATGCTTTTTATTTTTTACTACGAAGTACCTTGCAAATATTTTTGACTGCGCGTAAGCGAAGTCTTCATTTCGAGACTGGCCAATTTTGCTTTGTACAGATAAATGTATGTTCAGGGCTAGAAGGTCGCATTTCTAAACAGATCCTTAGAAACTTGACACACGTGTTCCTAGATCGTCTGCTCATCTCTTTCTAGGTCTGCCCCTTCCTCCTTGCGGACTCCACTTTGTAGCAATATATGCCCATCTTTCAGAATGCATTCAATTCACGTGTCCCGCGCAATCCCACTTTAATTTCGCTGCTTTCCATCCTACATCCTTTACTTAATCAATATTATAAAATCATATCGTACTACAGACGTCATTAAGCCCAGTTCCAAATAATTAATCCATCAGCCGCATCTATTCATTTTAATCTCATACCGCCCACTCGGCGAGCGGTGTCGTGGCCCATAATGGTATAAGCGCATTCCTCAATACGAGTCGAGAGGCTAGAAGCTAGAAATCAGACACTAGATAGTATGATCAGTATTGTGCTTGGCTCTACCTATTAAAGACCCATGAGTTTCTGATTGACAACTAATCGTCATCAGCGTCCACCCGAGGCTCCGCTCTGAAGAAAAAAATCTGTGGTTTCCTACGACACTAAACATTTGCTACCTTGACGTTGGTTAAAGTAGCAAGTGTTTATTGTAGTAGGAAACGATAGTTATCAGTCACTCCATTGTAATTACGAGTAGCACCCATTTTACGACCATATTTAAAAGCCTTGAGTTTAAAGTTGTTTAGCGTTCCACTTCTTCTTGGTCCGAGCGTATTTCTCAGTTGCATCTTCAGCTTTTGCTTCAGAGCCCAAGGCCTCCAATAAATTACTCTATGGAACATGGTCGTAAATTGGGTGCTACTGGTAATTACAATGGAGTGACTGCCCTAAGGTTCTACCCTAAAGTTGCCTGGAAGAAGTATTTATTTTAATTTTAATTTTATGATTGGTACAATAAAGTGTATATCTATCTATCTATCTGCCGTCAGACCCATCCTGGGGACGGGTTATGGAGGTCAGACGGTTGTAAATTGCAAGGAAATCAAACCAATAAAACCAGCTTAGTACATGCAGTGCTTTATGACATTCCGTGTTTACTGCAGGAGAATCGGGCATATTCTTCTATGATTATTAAAGTGACATTCGATAAATCTTTTAATTCTTTCGAAACTCATTTACCCCCAAGGCACAATGAGAATCTTGAATGAAATTGGCGAGCTGTTATGACATTTGAAATTTGAATAGATTGTTATATGTATATACACAATTACATAATGCATACAATGAAAATCGTATCTATCACGTACATTGATTACAATGTCATTGTCATACTTTATCATATTTATCTACACCAGCTAGTAAATAAAATAATTACAAGTAAATTAAGTCATCAGTTTGTTTTAAAATGGCAACTGTGACAATATCCCAAGGAGCACTTAGAGGAGGGATAGCTAAGACAGAGAGTGGATTTGAATATTATGAATTTTTGGGAATCCCATACGCAAAACCCCCCATAGGGGAATTAAGATTTCAGGTACGTTACTGCCATATCTTTTCTAGGCGTAGCCCGAACTCTATTGGGTTGGTAAATTCATAAATCTTGTTCTGTATGAGGTTTTATAATAACACACTACCTGGTAGTTAGCAAATACCATATAGATTGCCTAATAGGTATCCCGATTACAAATTAATGCCCTGATTTTTATTCGTAAAAGTCAATTGGAAGAAATTTCCATACTTAGATATATTTTCTACTTGTCTCTCCAAAATTAAATCTCCTGTTTCCACGAAACACAATTTGACCTAAATCTTAAACGATTACAGAGTCCTCAGACACCAGAGAAATGGGAAAACGAAAGAGATGCTACATCCGTTTCTACAGACAATATTGCAACGCAGCTCGATTTTGCCACCGGAAAAATAATTGGCAGTGAAGATTGCCTTTATTTGAACGTATTTACACCTAATTTACCTTCAAATTCTGATTTACTTCCTGTCATAGTTTTTATACATGGTGGAGGTTTCATTTATGGAAATGGTACAATAAAAAGTGAAAATGGACCCGATTACCTTGTAGAACAAAATGTTGTAGTAGTGACAATAAATTACAGATTAAATGTTTTTGGCTTCATGTCCTTGGATATTCCGAGAGCAACGGGAAATATGGGCCTTAAAGACCAAGTGAAAGCCTTACAATGGGTACAAAATAATATTGATAAATTTAGTGGAGATAAAAATAATATTACATTAATGGGCATAAGTGCCGGTTCAGCTTCAGTTGAATACCTTATGTTGTCTCCCCAAGCAAAAGGACTGTTTCATAAAGCCATTTTAAATTCCGGTTCCGCTCTTAATCATTGGGCTATTAATTACGACATAGTAGAACTTACTATTAAATTAGCACAACTATTAGGATATAAAGGTGATTCACAAGACAAAAAAGCAATATATGAATATCTAATGAAAACATCGGAGACGAACTTGGTTGGAGCGTGCTTTAACATTATTGAAACAAACGTAACAAATAGAGTATATTTTGGATTTGTGCCAAGCATTGAAAAAGATTTTGGAAATAATGATTCGATTTTAAATATCGATCCTTACAAATTATACGAAGAAGGAAAATTTTGTACAGTGCCAGTTATGAGAGGATTTTGTAATAGGGAAGGTTCTTTGATGAGCATGATGAAACCTGATGCTATGAGAAACTTAATTGAAAAGAAAAACTTTATTTATCATTGGTCCTACAATATGGATCCTGATGATAGTAAAAAATATAATGAAGCACTCCATAAAGCATATTTGAATGAAAGCACCCTAAGTGACGAAAACCAATTTGCAGATGATTTTTTTGCAGACTATGACTTTGTAGCTGGTATTTTGATAGCCAGTAAGTTGTTATTAAATCACAAAGTCCCAGTATATTTGTATAAATTTTCTTATAGCGGAAAATTAAATATGTTTAAAGCTCTGTACGGATTGATGAAGAGTGGAGCGCTACACGGAGATGATTTTACTTATGTATTCCGTCATGATTCAGTTAAATCAGTTATTGAACAGGATATTAAAGTAAGAACAAAATGGATCAGGATGATAGCAGACTTTGCAAAGATTGGGTATGTAATTATTAACATTTATTATTTTAATCAGCACTTATTATTATTATTTATTATAATTTGGGGTACTTCCTCCTATATTTTTTAAATGATGGATTTACCTATTTCTTGTAATAGCAGGAATACAGTAAAAAGTTTTGTGAAGTGTTTATGAAAAATTTGTCTAAAATCCAGTAAATAATATTTTTTATTGCTAATAGTTTATCTCGATATCGTTTTTATCTATCCATACTTCCATACTTAATATTATAAATGCGAAAGTCTGTCTGTCTGTCTGTCTGTTACGCTTCCACGGCCAAACTGCTGAACGGATTTGGATGAAATTTGGTAAGAATATAGTTGAAGACCCGGGGTCAAACATAAGCTACTTTTTGACGCAGGCGGAGCTGCGGGAAAAAGCTAGTTTTCTATAAATTTAGTAATGGTTAGCAGCTACTAAAAAGTCTTTAATTTCAGTTATCCTTCTCCCAATCAAGACGTGGTACCTATCAACTGGCCTGGTTTTACAGAAGAATGCCCGGTATACCTCGACGTTAACACGGAATTCACAATCCAAACCGACTATGAACCCAATAAAATAAGTATCTTCCAAAATATCATCGGGAAATACAAACGGCTGTAGAATATTTTATTACAATGAACATGAACAATGATACAAGAAAGTGTATAATTAAGTCTCGAAATGAAGACTTCGCTTACGCTCAATAATACCTATATTTTTTTTCTCAAACTTCAGCCAAATCGAGAACCTCCTGAGTTTTCAATTTGGAAGCCGATTAAAAATCAAAGAAAGTTTATAGTAGATATAAAGATGCAAACAGGTTATCTTTCTAAAATAATAAAATACATACATTTGTATAATTTTGAATTTTGAGAGCCTTATGTCGTTTTTATGTTATAATACCAATTTTCATGTTTTATTATTATCGTTTAAATAAATGAAAGGAGTTTTCCGTTTTATTTTCACATTTTTCCCCATATTTTGCGAATTATTTCTATCGAGAAAATTCAATTGAATCGTGTTTTCAGAACTTGCGAGGATTGCTATCACTCTTAAAAAATACCATATATTTATTTCAGTATAATTGTTAGAGTACGTTTTATATAAAATGAGTTTTACAAGACCAATGTTTGGACTATGGGTCCTTAATTAATACTTCTATTTATGTGAAGGAATATAAACAATAAATATATCTTATAGTAAGCGTATATATTTATCAGTGACATCCACGGATTTCTCCGTGATGACATCCTAAAATTTTATTATTGTTGCATGAGTTTCGTTATGATCTTCCAAATTGTGATTTTGATTGTTTAGATTTTCACTTCTATACAAATATCGGTCATGATATCGGTAATCTTTTATTATTTGTTTGTTTGTAGAAAGGCAAATATTAAAACAGATGTGTCTGAAGAAAAAATATCAATATTTCCTTCGACTTGTTGTATTTACTACTTTTTGCTGTAGAATGCATCATACAAATCTTTGAACAAATGAGTTCTTTCGAGATATGGATTTTGTTTCATTGAGAGTTGGTCGTCAATGACCAAATAGTTCATATTTTTTCCGATTGGTTCCCAATTTGTAGAGACAATGTCGTTTAAATCCTTCGTTGGCACGCTGAAAAGTAATAATATTTTATAAGACAGAAGTTTGAAAATAAACACCCCTGACAGTTTTGCCAGTTGTGCGTGAAGTGCTGCTTTTATTCCCAAATGAATAAAAACTCTGATAATCGTGATTGGAGCATCAATTAATGTTAGAATTACTGGTGGCTAAAGCCTCAGGCTTGTTAACAATTGTATGATAAAGTTAAATTATAATAATAAATTCAATGTCAAAGCAACTCTAACAGATACATACAGTAAGATAAAATAATAATAAAACATTAAATAATGCCATCAAAACTTACCTGTACTTAGCAAAATTAGTCCACATTTCTATCATCCTTTCCCTTACTAACTTATCGGTTTCAGTAATAGTTTCTGAATCAAGAAGAGCTGATTTCATAATGTACCCACCATCGTCACCGTGACAGGCTCCATTGCGTTGAATATTCAGTTTCTTTTTAAGGTAATTTAAATTGCCATCGTAAGCAAATTCATAGAAATAGATTAATGGGTTATATGCTGCCATCCAAGACGCAACAGTATATATACCACCAATAAAATCAACATCTGAAAAAAAGTTGATCGCAAAACTGTCTGGTTCGTCATCTGTGTTACTTTCCAGATACACATTATTAATTTTTTGAGAAATGTCTTTTATTTTAGACCCATCAATTCCGAAAAACTCATCAATATATTCTATGAAATTCTTCTCTTTTACTAGTTCTTTTAGTCTTTGGCATCGTGCTACAGTATCCATAATAAGACCTTCTCTGGTACAAAATCCAGTTATAAAAGGTATCTGTATAAATCTAGCCTCTCTTATTATGGTATATGGCGATTTGTCTAAAAATGCCTCCCAGTCACCTGATTTTTCTACAGTTGGTACAAAACCAAAATTAATACCTCCTTGATGTTTTGCTTTCGTTATTAACATCATAAAAGCCTCCACTAAATCTTTTGTTGACATTTCCTTTAAATACTGCAGTAACTCTGTATCGTCGTTTATTACTTTTCCTTTTTCCTCTGGTATCTTCTTTGATATTTCCCTCACTTGATCATTCAAGGCCCAAGGTAGCAGTGTGGAACCCGACTGAGCAATAGCTTTATGGAACAAGCCCTTGGCCATAGGAGAAATCATTAAATATTCGACAGATGATCCACCAGCACTAATGCCAAAAATTGTAACATTGTTGGGATCTCCACCGAATCGATCTATATTCTTCTGTACCCATTTTAGAGCTTGCACTTGATCACGCAATCCCATATTACCTGTAGCTTCTTTTTTATCAAGACACAAAAATCCAAAGGCACCTAAGCGGTAGTTTATTGTAACAACTACTACATTTTTCTCAACTAGATAATCGGCTCCGTGGGAAGATTCATCAGTTCCGTTACCAAATACAAATCCACCACCGTGGATAAAAAACATGACAGGTAACAGATCGCTAGGAGGAAGTTTTGGAGTACTGACATTAAGATATAGACAATCTTCGCTTCCAACTACAGTGCCCGTGACAGCATCAAATTGCGCACATATATTGCAGCCTTTTGTAGCATCTTTTACACCACTCCAAGATTCCGGCGGGGCAGGGGCCTAGAAAATTATGTTCAGATTAGCCTTTGCCTCATATGTTTGGACAGTAAGTTTAAGTAATAAATCTTACCGCAAATCTCAACTGCCCAACAGGAGGCTTGGCATAAGGAATCCCTTTAAATATTGAATACGAGCCACGATTCTTGCCCTGTAGCTTCCCTTGCTCAACTTCTACGATAGGTTCTGCCATGATTCTTGACCACAAAAACTGAAAAGATATTGCTATATACAAAATCGTTAATACATTAATAAGAATTTAATTGGAAAAATAAGTATCTACATATGATTGATCGTAGAGATTTTACGGATCGACTTACAGTTTTATAGATAGACCACTGATGATAAAATGATGATAAAATTACTATTTACTTAATGCAAAAAATTGCAATTGTGTCAACCATGAAGCAATTACAAAGCCATGGTGTCAACACACCATGCAAATACAAATGTGATTAAAATTTCAAAAAGAGAACATTTTGATGAAATTTGGCATGAATATAATTGAAGACCAGGAGTCAAACATAGGGTACTGTAAAAAACTGAGTCAGTTATCCCAGCGAAATTCATTCGAATATTAAATGTAGACCATACGTAATGTGCAGTGTTAAGCAGCCTTGAAATGTGTACCTATCGTTGAATTAAATTTGTATATGCAGTAGTTATTGAGATATTCGTAAAAAACATTTTCCGCTGCAAAAACATTTCTGCAGAAATGTTTGCACTTTTGCTGTATCTTTTAAACGGCTTGGACTACTTGATATTTTTAAACACACATCGCAATTCATTTGTGTATAACATCTGTAAAAACAGAATTTAAAAAAATACAACCATTTATGAGTAAAAAATAAAAACACAAAAAGTAGGTATTTTGGTCTAGTAGCTTAACGAAATTACCTAGGGGAAAGATTTAAAAGACGATTTATATGTTAGAACCTTAGATTAATACTCGTAATTGGTCTCCGCGGCGCTACGACTAGATACCGCGCTGTGAAGAAAAATCAGTTTCCAGAATGCGGCCACATAATAGGAAAGTGTGTGTAAAACAATGTGCAAAGACGCACACTAGAGTCGATTATGGTGTTGCCAGCTACTTGACTGGTGCCCGACTAATGGGAAAATTATTAATTGCTGTGGTCTTGTTACGTATTATAAAAAGTAGTTCAGAAAATCCTTTAAAATGAAATTAAAATAAAACTGGCCAAGTGTGAGTCGGCTCGCGTGGAGAGGGTTCTGTAAAAAACTTTCATTTGATTTATTATTACACAGTACAGTATGTTAAACGTTACTTTAATTTTCTATTTAGCTTGGAGCTAATTGATTTTTGACCTCTTTTTAGTTGTAACCCGGGTTTAAATACAGATAAATAAATAGACATACACTTCCTACTAATATTATAAAAGCGAAAGTTTGTAAGTATGGATGGATGTTTGTTACTCTTTCACAACTAAACCGCTGAATAGATTTTTATGAAATTTGGTACGGATATAGTTCAAGACTCGGAGTCAAACATAGACCATTGATATAAACGATTACCTATGTTGATTAAATCGATATAATTTATATCGACCTATTTCAATAATCGACTAATTGTTTGATATTGCAGTTAATAATCGATTATTTTCGATTAATTGTCAAAAATCGATTAAATTTATTATATCAATACTTTTGATATCCTAGATTATTAAAAAAAACAAATTAGATGAATCGATTATCCGGCAACAATACCCTACGGGGTATCAACTACCCAAAGGATGACCTTTGAATGTTGGTGGGCGTAAAGTGGAAATGGAATCAAATTAGTAATAGGTTGCTAGTCGCATCGCCTACTGATAGGTATGGTTCTTCGATTTTCGCCCACTCCCTCGGACGGCTTATATGGTCTGCGCGGGAAGAGAAGCAGCTAGTACATTCCACGTATTTACTTTTCTCCCAGACCAGCATTAAAGAAATAATATGTTAAAGACAAACAAAATTGACAGAATAAGTCAAAATTACAACATCTTCTTTTGGTGTCGGGAGTTAAAAAACAAAATATCTAAATAATAAAAATCGAAACCTTGGGGAATTTGGGATTTTTTAATACACGGCAACATTGAGCACCGAGCGGTACTTTGCGCCATATTTTAGGGTTATATTATTTTCGTGAGTCCATATTTCGAAATTATACAATACTTATTGATGGTATGTAATACCAGTATCTATCTTATTTCTTTAAGTATTATTCTTACACAGTTTAACTACGCAAACTGCACATTTTGCGTCTGCTTTTACATTAAATTTTAAATTTACCTAGACATCCAACTCACTCATCGGTCGCGGCATGACTGACGCGGGTATGCCGCAAGTATGCCGAATTCGGCATGGTTTTAGTTGCGATTTTTTCTAGTATGCCGACGGTAACTAGTCGAGCGCGTGAGACTAACTATTAATCTATGGTTAAAACTATCTCCAATATCTGGGTAAGTATCTTTTTAATACATTGAGAATTGAAAAAGGTACAACTAAAAAAATGTCCAACGAACCTGATGATTTTTAATCGTTTCTTTCGACTAGTATTCTTTAACGTAACAAGTTGGAAAGTAATTTTTTTCAGCAGTGCATTTATTCAACTATCCACATGCCAATAATTACCTACTAGCGATGAGTAATAAGATAAATATAATAAAAAACCTAGCCACGCATAAAACATAGGTATAAACCGACCGATTTTGGAAGGTTATGAAAAAGCGATCGCCCAGTACAAACTGGTAGCTTTCGAAATTTGCAATATTACCATCGTTATTTGGCACAGACGCGTACACAATACTTAAGATGTTGAATTAAATTTATTTTATTTTATTCGTTATTAATTGTACCTAGTAAATGAATTGAATTATGAAAGTTAAAGTAAAAAACTGGTTTTGTGATTGCTAAATAAATAAATTGCTTGTTATAATGTTATTTAAAAAAATTGGATGCACATTTATGGCCCGTTTATCCAGTTCAGGAGTGCAGTTTTTGAAAAGTGTGACATAAACTATGTCGAATGAAAGTCGTTCGATATCGATCAAAACTCCTTCCGAAATCGGTCGGTTTATAGCTATGTTTTATGTGTCGCTAGGTTTTTTATTATATTTATTTTATTACTGGTCACAATTAGGTAATTTTTGGCATGTGAATAGTTAGATAAATACACTGCTGAAATAAATTACTTTCAACCTGTTACGTTAATGAAAACTTGCTGAAAGAAACAATTAAAAATCATCAGGTACGTTGGACATTATTTTTCGTTGTATCTTTTTCAATTATTAATGTATGAAAAAAATACTTACTAAAAAAAATACTTATTACAAATACTATATTGGAGATAGTTCTAACATATAAATCGACGTTTAAATCTTTCTCCTAAAATTTAGAGTAATTGTGTAGTTCAGACACAATTAACATTTTATAGTAAATCTAAAAAAAAGCAATTAACATTCCTGGTAAATTAAAATGAATATGTAATCATATAACTGTAATGTAAATAAATTGACGACGAAGTGGAGGAGAAAAATCAAGAAAGCGAAACCTGGGTTCTGAAGTAACCAGCTGAAGATGTAACCAGGAAGACGCTAAGATGAGCAGCAGATAACTTTGTAAAAAATAAGTGATATTGACGAAAAATATATGTAATAAAAAAAAATACATTTTTTTTTAGTGGATCTAAAATAGCCACTTTGCACGCAATTACAACATGATCACGTTATGAATAATTTCATGGCAATACTGCTGTTTAACGAAAAGACGCAAAATGGGTTACTTTTCGTGAATTGCTAATGAATTGATTTACCAGGCGTAAAAATTTTTAGACGTTTTGTAAAATTTTATAAGTTTTTCTAACCAATAATGTTGATTTACTTCTCTTACATTAACTGTAGAATTATAAATATCAATATAAAGTTTAAATTATAAAATTGTTTTTTTATTTTATTACTATGGCAATACTCACACGAGAACGTGAATGAAGAAATGAATTTAATTAGAATTGAAACGTCAATTTCAAAATTTGCAGAATTGCTAAGTTTCGCAATTCATGAAATGATTTGTTTTGATGAATTGCTCAAGTGGCCATTTTAGAGGGGCTGGTCAGAAATTTCAGTAAGCTTGGTTCTGTAGATAAAGCGTGAAGAAGTAACAAACAAAAAACCTTAGATATAATTGGTCTCCGCGGCGCTACGACCGCGCTAGACCAATTATTAATCTACGCAAAAAACTATACAAACTGTGTACATAAGAAAAAAAATATTTATAGACAAGTACCAAGTAGGTAGTGTACATCGCGGCAATTGTATTTCTGCCGGACGAATCTATCATTATCTAATCTAACACAGACTTTTAACCTATTTTAACTTATTGCCGATTCTTCTATGTACCAACTTTAATTTGGATTGTGCTATCACCTCTAGACAAGCTTTAATTCGCTTGTATAATAAATGTTTTACGTTTTACATATTAATCAATATCGTGTTACTTACCAGACGTCGTGTCTGCTCTGTGCGCGGTTCGCGACTGTTTGTATGGACATGATTACACAATGCGTGTCAGCTTACACAACGACGCTGGGATACTTTACAGCGAAAGTCAATATTGTTCTGCTATAATGCACCGAATTATCGGTGGTTGGGTTTTATCAGCAATTCCGTAGTCACACGGTCACACCCATAGGTCACACCGGTTTGACTACCTAAAGGTCGGAAGTATATTTATTCCAGCAGGCCAATCGCGTAATTGCAAGTGACGTTAACGTATTTGATTACCATAATCACGAGGGCGATTTTTTTTTGTGTGTGAAATCGGAGAAGTTTGAAAAGAGTTCGACTTATTCGTCGAATGATTATGTCGAATGAAAATAATTCGAAATCGCACGAAATGAATAAAGGTTTTATTGAAAGAAGTTTGTTATAGACTGTGACCGAAATTTTCGTCGATATCGAATGATTTTCATTCGGCATAATTGGAGAGTTGAACCATTTTATTCGACTTATGAGTCATTCATTTCAAAAATAGTGCTCCTGGTCGGACGTACACCTGTGTTGTGTGTGTGGTTTTTATGTTTTTCTCGTGTTTGTGGTAAGATACGGGTGTGCGTTACCGTCTTAAAAACATATACATGAATGTGTGAGATATATATTTTTTGTATACATACTCCTAGTTACTCAACACTCTGATGCCCTCTCGTTTCGGAGGCCAAGATCCACTTCGGGTCGCTGAGCCAGCGGAGTACGTAAGTTACTTAAGTACCGAATCTAGACAAACAGGGAAGATCAAAGTATATTTAATTACTAGCTGTGCCCGCGACTTCGTCCGCGTACCGTTCGATTGCACACCTACTTTCCTTACATATATATATATATATATATATATATATATATATATATATATATATATATATAAGTCATCGCAGAGTTTGACACACAATCTTTGATGCCATTAATATTGAAAAGGTTCACGAGGTCGCTAAGTAAAATATTGCGACGGAATACTGTTTGGCGAATGAAAAAGTCAAACAATCGTGATTTGTATGTGAACATTATCCACCCATTATCTCTTTCCAGACCTATAAAATAATGATTCGGGTGTGCAAGTTTCATTGACATCTACCATATGGTACCTAGCAGGTAATCTTGAAATACATATAACTATTTTTGAGAAGTATACATTTGACTCACCGGCCTTCGACTACCATATATGGTGAGTCTTACTGTTTAAAAATAGGTTTATTTTAAGGCATTTCCGATAAAACTCTGACAACAGGGTGTGCAGGGTCGATTGGCCATGTAACTTACTCGATAAGAATGAACTGAATAGTAAAAATGGAAAACCTTCGTCAGAGGCTGAAAGGAGTCTCCGAAAAAACTCTGACAACAGGGTGTGCTGGGCAAATTGATCATGTAACCCACTTGACAAAATTGACTGAAGAGTCATCCCACGTCAGAGGCCGAAAGGCGTCTCCGAAAAAATTTTGACACCAGGGTGTGCAGGCCATGTTACTTAATCGATAAGAATGTCTCAAAAGTACCTACGTCAGAGGCCGAAAGACGTGTCCGAAAAAACTTTGATACCAGGGTGTGCAAGGTCGATTGACCATGTAAACCAACTCGATAAGAATGACTGAAAAGTAATAATGAAGAACCCACGTCTAAGGCCGAAAGGCGGTTCCGAAAAAAATCGGACACAGGCAGGGTTAATTGAACATGTAACTTATTCGATAAGAATGACTGAAAAGTAATAATTAAGGACCACGTCAGAGGCCGAAAGGCGTTACCGAAAAAATTCTAACGCCAGGGTGTGCCGAGTTGACTGACCATGTAAACCAACTCGATAAGAATGACTGAAAAGTAATAATGAAGAACCCACGTCAGAGGCCGAAAGTCGTCACCGAAATAATTCGGACAAAAGGATGTGCAGGGTCGATTGACCATGTAACTTACTCGATAAGAATGACTGAAAAGTAATAATAAAGAACCTGCGTCAGAGGACGAAAGGCGTTTCTGAAAAAAACCCGGACACCAGGATGTCCAGGGTCAATTGACCATGTAAACCAACTCGATAAAAATTACTGAAAATTCATAATAAAGAACCCACGTCAGAGGCCGAAAGGCGTCTCCGAAATAACTTTGACACCAGGTTGTGGAAGGTAGATTGACCATGTAACCTGTTTTTCTGTTTCTTCATTGTTTTCTTTTTTGGTGCAATGAAGAGTGTTTTGATAGAAACTGACAAGAGAATGCTATGTCTAGAGACTTATGGAAGGCGAGCGGGGAGGCTTTTGCCCAGCACTGTTCTGACATGAATAGCTAAAAAAAGTGTTTGTTTTGTATTGTATTGTATTTGTAACCCCACTCTATGAAAATAGCTGAAAAGTCATAATATAATATAGAACCCACGTCAGAGGCGAGGTTTTGGTTACATTAACGTCTTTTCATTTAGCGCGATTGCCGCTATATAGTATTTTATGGCCAAATTCTGCAACACGTGCTAATTCAAAAGACTTTTAATGATCCCTTGCTTCTTTAAGCACGTTAAGTCGTTGGTCCCGTACGGCTGCCATCTGGCGGTCGTTAAAGGAGCCATATCAGAGGCCGTAAGATAATTCCGAAAAAGCTTTATCACCTGGATGTGCTTGGTCGATTAGCCATGTAGACCACTCGATGTGTATAAATGAAAAACATTTAAGTAAAGAACTACGTAATGACCATAGATGAATAATTGGTCTCCGCGGGCTACCAATTATTAATCTAAGGTAATGACATACATTTAAAAATAACTCACATTATGAACACCATCACATTTTAGGAGTCAATTTAAGTTGGTTAGATGTCCTTCGAGAACTGGTAAAATTTTCGGGATAAATTAACATCTTATGTTGCCACAGAATTGACCTTTCTACAGTTTTATTACATGTATATAGATGATGATGATGGTGATGATGTTTTGTTATAGAATATTCACAGCGGGGCAACGCTGAAACAGTGATACCAAGGCATACAGGGTCGATTAACCCTTTGACACCAGAATGAGCAGGTTATAGGATATGAATTGAATGAACCAAGAGAAATGGACATCAAATGCACCTTCAAGGGAAGGGGTTTTGGATCAATAACACCAGGACTTACAGGGTCGATTGACCGAGACAACTTCCTCATGATCTAGCACACAACTCGGAGCAAAATGCTGAAATTATGTGTCTTTGACGACTTACCTACTAACTCTGCTTATAAATTTTGCTATGAAATTTTTATCAGGGGAAATTGAAAAATCTTTAAATGATGATAACTTTCTTTCCTGATGCCCGATTTTGATGAAACAAAGATTAGATGTTGTTGTGAAAACTAAATTTAAATCTGTCTAGTAGTACCTGAGATTTGCGTATTTAGACAGACAGACAGACAAGATTTATATAAAACATTTTTTTTATAATCTATTTTTTATCTTAGTCGTTCCCTCTCATTTTCTACCCAAAATAATAAATGTACAAACACGTCGATTCTGCTCTTTTATTATAGTATACTTATATAAAAAGTATATATAATATAATATATATAGAGAGATACAAATATAGAAAGACCTGACGAAAATTCAGATGGTTCCAATTTTTTTTGTCGGCGTTTTTTGTGAAACTTGCAAATAACAGGAACTAAAATTCAAATTAAGACGCTAAGCAAATTTTTTTATTTCAAATCAAAAAATTGTATCAATTATAAAAATGTGTTAATTTTTAAATTGAGTAGTGATAATATGTATATTTTTACAAAAAGGAAAGGAAAAAAACATAAAGGCCATAAAACGACCGAATTATATTGACATTGTTCCAATATTCATTAAACCGGCATGGTATCCATTGTTTAAGGAGTATTTTAAAACTTGCTAACCAAAATCTCACTATGAGACTTTAGTGAGATAACCGGATGCGCACCTGTGCGCGCCGTGAGAACCAACCACGGTCTTAGACCATAGTTCACACTAGGCCAAAGGACTGTCACTCGCATTTTGCACGTTAAACCGTTGGTCCCGGCTGCCATCTGGTGGTCGTTAAAGGAACCACGTCAGAAGCTGAGAGGCGGTTCCGAACAACTCTAAAACCTGGGTGTTCATGGTCGATTGACAATGTAACCTACACGAAATGATGATTATGTTGCATTTTATATCAGTAACTAGCGTACTCTGTCTGTGAAGCTGCAGGGTAGTTATCATTGACCTCATAAAGATGTTCAGGCCATTATTGCCAACCAAATACAGTATGTTCTCCGTCTGTCTATTTTGCAGTCTTCGGCATTTTATTGTTGCGATTTCCAAACAGGCTAATTGATATAAAATGAAATGAAATATATTATGGTTACTAACAAAATTAATTACTATTAACCGTTAAATTTTGATTTGATTTATTTCACCTCTTTAAAAATTGATTTAACATTTAGTATTACTTAGCTAATACTAACTACGTAAAACTCTGATCTGATCTTATTTTGATCCATTAAAGGATTTTTCTTTCTAGTTGTTCTCTTTTAATTTTTTTTAACGTGGAATAAAGATTTCCGTTCATTTTTGTTCGATAACGAATGATTTTCATTCGGCATATGAATCATACATTTCAAAAATAGGACTCTTAGTACTGAAGCCCTATTTTTTTTAAATTGTGACAATGTCAAATAAAAAACGCTCGATAAGAAAAAAAAAATCCTTCGATATCGAACAAAAATAATTCATTTTGTACCAAAAATTCACACTTTTCAAAAATAGCACAGTAAGAACGCGGAACAAGCACAGGACGCGGGCCAAAAACTCAATAACTCGCCCAATGTAAAATGCTTTGCCGCAATCCTTGTTGCACTCAGGCCCACTGCATTGTGAACCTAATTACTTGAAGTTAGAGTTTATTACTTTCTCGTCAGTACACCTGAGAGGTTGAGGCTACGTAGGTCTGCTCTGTTTATTGTGTTATTTTGTACGCTCTGAACATCCGCGTATGGCTATTATCGCAACTTTTGATGTAGTGTTACCATATGGATAGATAGCACAAATATCGAAATAAACGAAACTGTAGTAGGTATACTAAGTGAACCAAGGTGAACAGATTTTATTTAAAGTTATTATTTTTTAATTTAGTTATCTTGATTTATTACAATTTTATCTTCTTCTTCATTCGAGCATGTTTCCCTGTCACATCCTCCACTTACGTTTCAAAGCATAGGATTGTGCAGTGTACACATTTAGTGTAGCACGACATAATAATAACTATTATGTGCGGTAATGGTAAAATAATAACAAAAACCCTTACCCCTTCCCCTAAATCTTAAAGGAAACGGATCAATAATATCAGAGTGAATTGGCAATAACACTGTCATATGGGTATGATTTAGGTTCCATCAAGGCATATGATCTGACACAAGCCACTGCCATCTAGCGTTACTTTAACTGCAACGACTTACAGTTTTTTTTATTAGTGTTATTACATGTTACAACATACATTTAAGTATGTAGTCTTTTCTGTTTTATGTATGTTGCAATATTTTTGACGCAATAAAAAGTATTGTATTGTAGGCTTTTTCAAACCATAGTCACCCTACACGGCAAACACGTGAGATGTTTTGCAAAATTTGGATCCCAGTCGGGCGTGTGAGCCCGACTACCTTTTTAAGTTTTTCCCCGCGTACAAAAACGTTTTATCGTCCATTGAATTCTTTTTAAAGAATCCTTTTATTCAAAGCGAAAATTAGATTTATCCCACGTTCGATTGATAATAAATCGGTCGCCACATGGATATAAAATAAAACAGGTGTTCAAAAATTTATAAGTTGAGATATCCTCTGGTACTATTTGTAGAAACATTAGAAAATTACAATTTACTTTAGTATAGACTAATAAATATTAGTATAATATATAATATTTTTTAGTTCGATGACACTGACGCATGGTACTTAGTTCCAGAGTAAAAAGCTATCGGAAAAACCAGCACCTAGCGTATATATATGCTACTGTTTCTTACGATCACGATGCGACATGCAAGAAATGACCAGAAACTGACATCTGAAGTCTCATATCTGTTTATGGTCATTGCCCGCCCTTGCAGGCTTGCGCAGGCACAGCACAGTCATCAAGAACAACTCGTCACCGCGTCGCGACCGGCGTAAGAATGTGCGCCGGCGCCGGCCAGTCTCGGACACACCTGCGCGCGCGCGCACACAATAAATAAGTACATAGGTACACCCACGCGCTGTGCATGCAATAGCTCGGAATAAGGCCGCTGCATATCCACAGATTTATGAGCCATCGGGAGAACAATGTTCTCCTATAGGCCTCGATTGTTTATAGCGAGATTGACTCCCGCTACATTATAGAAGCCTTTCGGGAAAATCTTGCCATTATCAAGTACGGTTTACTAGCTTCAGTTAAACAATATTTACGGATGTACTTACCCTTTGACGGTACAGATTGGGAGCGACTGGTTATAGAAAAAATTGTAAGAAACTCGTTTATTTTCAATACCTCCATTAACAACCTTATCGCATATATTGAATATTCCATTATTTTATTTCACAGACTATGATAGTTAATCAATCATTGTGACACATGGAAGTAATATATACCAATAACATATCCTGACATTTTCAGCCAAAAAGATTAGGCAAAAGACAGAAAAAAAGTTCAAAGTAAATAGTTACTGTCTCTTTTATGTTTGTCTACAAATATAGAATCAGGCTCAGACACGGAGGTCAGGCTCTGATATGATCTAGGCAACGTTATAGTAGAATCACATGCAAAAACAATGTTTTGTATGGTTTGCGGAGACGATAGTTAACTAAACGGTAAGCTGTACTGGGGTTTGCCTAATAAAGCCGTATGGGCATTGCATGAATTTGTATCCTTATTTTCTTCTGAAAAAACAAACACCTTAATTATTTTCGTCAAGCGACTATAATAATAGGTTGGGGAAAAAGTTTCTTCGCATTTTTAAGAAAATTCTTAACCCGGGTTTCGCCACAGTCTGTGAAGCCTGACCGACCTTTTTCGCACGTTCTTGTCGTACGTGATCCACTTTTTATCACCAGTTATCAGCTTCTTCAAAAATGGTTCCGTTTCATTACGTCGTAATAAAGAATCACAAATGAGTACACGATTCATTAGGTTTCTTTCAGAAAGCTCGTGAGGTACCCAAATATCGAGCTTTTTTGTATTCCCAGTTTTTTTCAAATACGCCAAAACTGTTTTGTGGTAAATTCCCAGTTCTTCAGCTACGTCGTAACTACTGATACTCGTATGCCTATCTTGCTCCACATTTT
Organism: Euzophera pinguis; assembly: GCA_947363495.1. Taxonomy (NCBI): domain Eukaryota; kingdom Metazoa; phylum Arthropoda; class Insecta; order Lepidoptera; family Pyralidae; genus Euzophera; species Euzophera pinguis. The sequence continues at coordinate 11,021,966 of OX376163.1, forward strand.
CAAAAATGGCATCCATTTTATCCGTAATAGGGTGACCAGAGCGACGTGCATCTTTGACATCAAAATTTCCGGATTGATATTGATGACGCTTAAACCAAATTTGTGTACTTTCACAGACACTGCACTACGTCCATAAACATCGCAAATTTTTTGTAATAAAATTTTAAAATGTATCGAATTTCTTTATTAGATTCACTCATCTTGACAGTAAGAAAAACAAATGAAAATCACACATTTTCCTAATTTGAACTTGAAATTATTTTCTTTAAAATTTTAACTTTTAATGATACGAAAGCCACCCAGATAGAAATAGTATTGCTCAAGAGATTTCATTACAAGTTCATACATACTATATACGAAAAGACTTTTTCCCCGACCTAATAATACATAACTGTGAATATTCCAAGTATCGATCTTATCTAGATGACATTTCATTAACTGACAAACAAAGGACAGGCTTATTTTGTTTTCAGTACTGCCTTACTATCATCTCTCATAGCAGGGCAGAAGTGAGCAAGCGAGATGTCGCCATACTCCTTGTATTGCGCCATCTCGTTTATTCACCCATTTTAGAGGCGATAGTAAAGCCCCTGAAATAAAAACAAGCGATGGGTGATTTTTCAACGCTTCAACTCATTATAAAATAAAGGTTCGTATTACTTTGCGAAATATTTTTCATACAGTTCTTCAAATAACCTCATCCTTTCTGGTAATGGTTCTCTTTCCATCTTTAGATCCTTGTCCACTACTAGGTACTTCATGTTGTTTTCTTCGAAGGGCTCCCAGTGGGTAGTGATAACATCGTTCACTTCCGTTGTAGGTTTCCTGCAATCATTAAGTGATTGGTGGTAAATAAATAAATAACATCACTGCAAAATGTTTCACAGTTTACTTTTGAAAAACTGAAAAACCTAAAAAAACAGCAGCTGGATAAATCAAAGTTAAAGAAAAATATGGTATTTTTTTCTGTTGGTGAGTTATAGGTATACAACGTATCCAACATTAAAAAAATAGGTGGTAACTATATGAATCGAAGCCAATGGTGAGATGAAGTTAAATTAAATCGTTTATTTTCAATTTAGGATATAAACATCACTTATTGAGTTTCATTTAAGTTTTACTTAAATTAAGTTTACCACCACTTCCTAAGAGCAAGTGGTAAAGAAGCGGCGTCACAAACTCCACTGCATTTTCTTCAAAAACGTCAATTTATGAAAAAACAAAACTTTTCCATAATAACTAAATGAACAAATTCACATCGACGTATTAACAAGATTCACAATATTTTATTGTTGTAATGAGAACTTACCCGTATTTTATAAAATTTGTGTAGAACGTCAATAATCTTTGACAAACCATCTCGTCCGCCGTAGAAGGAGTGGGTAGTTTGCCCCCACGGAACATTGCGCTCTTCACAATGTATCCCATGTCGTCCCCGTGACAAGTTCCTTTGTAATCTGGCGCTAGTAGTTTCTTTGTCATGCCCAGATTGCCTTCGTATACAAATTCGTAAAGATATACTGACGAATTATATTTAGACATCAATTTGGCTGCTATATAAATGCCGGCAAAGAAATCAAAATCTGAGAAGAATTCTATAGCAAAAGCATCAGGCTCAGGAAATACATTCCGTGTCAAATATACTTGTTTAAACTTGTCGTCATATTCAACTGCTGTGGCGTCGTCCATTGGAAAGTATGCTTTTAAAAATTTCCCGAAATTCTTTTCAGCCACAAGATTTTCCAAATTTTGCGGACTAAATTTCACGACGATGAGACCTTCTCGAGTACAGAAAGTAGTCATGTAAGGCACTTTTGCGAAATCACCTCGCTTGAGGAGATCATACTCTGATTCTTGCAAAAATGCTTGCCATCCATTCGGTTTTTCTACGCACGGACAAAATCCAAAATACACTCCACCGGGCTTCTCCTCAGTAGCTATTACTTCCTCTGCAGTCTTAATTAAATCATCAATTGGCATTTCCTTCAAATATTGCAGAATCTCACAATCGTTTGTAAAGTTTTTGCCTTTACGAGCAGAAATTTTACGACTCATTTGTTTCACGATACTACTGTGAGACCAGGGGGACATTGATGAACCAGACTGAGCAATCGCTTTATGAAAAAGTCCTCTGGACATGGGTGATGCCACTTGATATTCCACTGACGCTGCACCTGCACTGAGCCCGTAAATTGTTACATCGTTAGGGTTACCGCCGAACTTACTGATGTTCTTTTGAACCCATTTAAGAGCGAGACATTGGTCTTTTAGGCCCATGTTTCCAGGTGCTTCTTTTAGGTCTAAACTCAAGAATCCCAGTACTCCAAGTCTATAGTTCATTGACACAACAACTATACCTCTTTCTACGAAATTGCTATGCACATTTATTTCTTCATAATTTGTCCCGTTTCCGCCGGAAAACCCCCCTCCATGAATGTATACCAATACAGGCTGAAGAGATGAACCCTTGGAAGGAATTTCAGGAGTATATACGTTAAGGTATAAACAGTCCTCGTCTCCTACCATGACGTTTTCTGTTTCAGCTAACAAAAGTTTCTGAAAACAAATGTTTGACGGCTTGGTGGCATCTCTTATTCCTTCCCATGACTCTGGTGGTAAAGGATCCTGAAAAAAAGTAAAAATATCTGCAAGTTATCCGATATAATTGCTGCTGTAAATCTAGTAGTCGTTAAAGAAAACCATGTCATAGGCTGAAAGGCTGCGGGAAAACTTTGACCCCAGCATGTATAGGGTCCATTGCCTTTGTAACTATTTGAATGAATGAAAATAATTTTATATTTTTTCCATCGAGGGAAACGGACGAACAACTGACCGTGTGGATTGATATTGCCTCCCTGTCACCATCTAAATTCCCCATACAGCCATTCCGGTCGAAGTGTAGTAACTGTTACTTCTTCTTTCTGTCTTCCTTGTTTCGACTCCGCGACTAAAAGTGGGGAATTCACGAAACAGAAAAGTGGTTTTATTTTAGAAACTATGTTTCTTAACATTGTAGTAACACTGTTAGCAGATTGTTCCAGGTTTGTGGATGAACGATGAACGAATGATTGAACGTTGATGGACGACGAACGAACTTAAAACGACAGCTGTCAATCAAAAATCAATATATCAGTCTCAAAGCAACGGAGGGCCGGAATTATTTACCTACCTACTTACTGTATATTTTGTGTATTACTGTCAGAAATAAAAGTAAAACAAATAAACGTGGTATATTAAATTTAAAAAAAAATAATTTTATTTTTGTTACTATCATATTATATAAATAGTGCATGCAAAGAACGTTTTATATTCTACAATATTCTCGTCGCATTTAGACAATAAATAAGTACAATAAATTCACAGAATGTGAAGTTCATATGAAATCTTCTTGAGAAAAATCATTAAAAAAATCAATCATCACATAAAATGTTTAGTAACACTGACTTTTTTTACGAAAGAATGTTCTAGAATTGTGTAGTAGTTTTGACTATGTTACGAAACACAGTACACATTGCACAGATTTACTCAGTCACTATTTATACACAAAATTTAGTAACATTCTGGTAACAAAAATGTAGACACAGTGTATTTATTTTTGGACACCTTTGATCGTGGTTATAAATGTAGTAACATAATAGGAACAATTACGAAACATCGTTTCCAAAAACTGATCTAACATTGTGGCTAAACCTGAACACAGACACAGAAAGTAACAGTTACGACATAGTGACCAGTACATTATTTTGTTACCGAAATATAAGTCACAGCGACCGGAATCGGCTGTACTGCACCATATGCAAATAATAATAATGAAAATAATTGCTACAATAAAGAGTATGTACCTAAACAAGCTCAAACTATTTTACTGAAAGATAAGGCAATCCCGTAATCAAACTTCAAATGTCCAATAAAAATACAAACTATTTTAACTTACGGTTTTTATCGCGTTTATTATGCAACAATCGCGAAATCATAAGACTTTAAATAAAATACAACTTACTGCAAATCTCAGTTGGCCAACGGGGGGCTTTGCATATGGAATACTTCTAAAAATGTACGTGTTATCGTCACACTGGATTCCTTCAAGTTTACCTTGATCGATCTCTACAATGGGACCCATTTTTGCAAATTGTGTGCTCTGAAACTAAAACTGGAAAAAACTGAACAGTTCACAGAAATGTAAACAAGTGGGGATAAACAATTTATCGGAATATACGTTGATAAGCAGAACCGACTCTGATAAAATAGTTGACTAGCTATTAGCTGCAGCTACTTACGAGTGGGAGTCCTCTATCTCGGTGTCAAATGGAGTGCTATTTTTAAAAGTGTGATTCACGCAATATCGTTGAGTCGAATGATTTCGTTCGATATCGTATGATTTTTGTTCGACATATGAGTCATAAAGTTAAAAAATACGGCTCCTGATCTTACATCAACAATGACAACATCACCAACAGTTTCATTCGATCTTTAGCGATGGCTCAACCAGTTATTATTTCGTTTTCGCATCACTTCATAACATAGATTTCGATACTTTTTGCTTGATAGATTCCGTCCCATAGAAAAAGAATGTCATATTCCATTCCATATAATGTGATAAAATAATTTTGAAGTTGTTATTAGTGAACTGTAATTAACTATTTACCGACAGCCAAGTAGAGTCTCGGACCTAAAGTCGGTATAGCAAAATCAGGATTTCTTCTGTAGCAAAGAGACATAACTATCTACGACAATTCCGTTGACTCAAATCTGTAATGACACTAAACTGGGAAGTTCCCTGTTTCCCATTCCATTTGGTTGTCAACGAGGACATTTTTTCCAAAAAACCTATGGCTATAAAAGAGGGAAGGAAAGTCGCGGGCTACATAAAGTTTGTTAAATTAATAGCAAATTAACTAAATGTACTGATTAGATAAAACATGTTTGTTTAGTCACGAAAACCAATATCATTATAGTCGATTCATGATGATAAATATTTATCAAGAACTACCTTTTTTCCGCAGCTCCGCCTGCGTCGAAAAGTAGCCTATGTTTGACCCCGAGTCTTCTACTATGTTCATATCAAATTTAATCGAAATTCGTTCAGCGAATTGACCGTGAAGGCATAACAGACATACATACTTTAAATTTATTTAGTTTGGCCATGAAAGCGTAAGACAGACAGACGGACAGACAACCATACTTTCGCATTTATAATATTAGTATAGAAGTATGGATTATTATTATTTCGTTTTGAGTGATCAGAAATCTAAACAATAGGCCTCCGGTTGCATTTACATATAAAGGTATTTACCACAAGTTGTTAAGTCGAGGAGTTCGTTAGTCGAGCACGCATGTATCCGTAGCGAATGCGCGTGTCAAGCGACGGCGTGACGCGACAACTATTGGATTGGTCACCATTTAGTGGTATATTCTATCGTGACCTCCTCCGTGCTTCCGAAGGCACGTTAGGCCGTAGGTCTCGGGTGTTATCGATAGATAGCAGTCGTGAGGATGTGTCAGGTTAGATGCCTTAGGTCAGCCTGAAGAATTCTGACAGTGTTTGCCCTAACACACCTCGGGTCATGTTCCTGTTGGTCTGGTTTCAATGTAAAATTTTTTTTACAGGGACCCCTGTTGAAATCGTTAAACTCACTTATTATGTCGAATGAAAATCATTCGAAATCGAACGATTTTCAATTGACTCACCGATTTTACATACTCAAGAATAGCCTTCGCGATCGCGGTTTGGTATTGGTAAATTAAATACGTTATCATCATTTTCAATTACGCGATCGGCCCCAATTTTGTATGCCTAATGGTGCGAACAGAAAACTTTATACCATATTATCACCTATGTTACCTGTGTTTGACAAAATAAATGATTATGACTATGTGTTAATGCATAATAGTTAGGTTTTGGCCGATTTTTCCCTTAGGACACCTAAGGGAAAAATCGGCCAACAAAATTATGAAAATTAATAAAGCAACGACCTCTATCGAAACATCAAATTGTTTCAGTTATTGTCTCAACGCCCTCTATCGAGATCTCATGTCTTTATTAAGCACAACAAGATCTGCTTTTATACTTTGACTTCTCGACAACAGATGGCAGAAGCAAATGTTTTGTTTTAAATCTACATTTTAGATTTAAAATAGAGAGTAAAGATATAAAAATTTGATAATTATAGCTAAAATAGACACCAAATAATACTGTAAATTCACTGTGGTTAAACAGATTAATAAATATTTTTGCCGAAACGTTATTGCCTTGCCCATAGACATCATTTATTTATGGCAACATCGTGAACACATGGACAATGATGAAATGAAACGTCAACTCTGTACTCTGTAGTTTGTGGTTCATTCGCCGGTGCCGAAGAAATCTCGATCTGTCCGATCCGAATATTCTAGAATCAGAGATATCTGACTGAAATCACGAATTCATTTGTTTTATACTAGAATTGACTATTCAGAACAGCAAATAAAATGGCTGCAGCTGCGAAACGATTAATTCCTCTATTGGATCGTGTCCTAATTAAAAGAGCAGAAGCTGTGACCAAAACTGCCGGCGGCATCGTCATCCCAGAAAAAGCACAGTCAAAGGTACTGCATGGAGAAGTAGTTGCCGTTGGTCCCGGTTCCAGAAAAGAAAATGGCGAATTTAACCCTATCCTGGTAAAAGTGGGAGACAAGGTTCTTCTACCAGAATATGGTGGCACTAAAGTGTCCTTGGACAACGATGAGAAGGAGTACCACCTCTTCCGAGAATCTGACATTCTGGCCAAAATCGACAACTGAGCATAGCACCTAGTTTTAATTGGATGATTTGGTTTTTAGTTTTAGAAGTTGTAGTGAATGAACATGATGTGATTGTGTAATAATTGGATGCTGAGGCATTGTTCTATCTGTTGCATTTCTTATTATAATATTGTTATTTAAATGTTGTTTCTTATTTTCTCAGTGACCGATAAATTCATAAGACCAAAAATGTTAGGAAGATCAAATATTTGTGAGCATTGCCTGATTTCCTTAAAATCTTTCAGTTTAAAAGAAATGGGCGAAATAAATTTAGTAATTTTGTGTGGTAGTTCCTATATCTATAGCCCTCCAGTGAAAACTGGACAGAAAAACAGGCCAAATTATCACCACATTGACATAACCTATAAGCAATAAAATGATCAAGTAGGAGCACCAATACTTTATTGACTGGCTTGTTTCAAATACAATTTGTATAAGTATAAGCACTAATAGTAAAAACAATTTCCGGCAAGTAATTTTGAACTAATTGTACTATTCCTCAAATCTTCTGATAACTGTTCCAATTATATGTTACTGAACTGTCTCTGGACTTTATCAGTGTATAGTAGACCCACAAGTACTTAAAAAAAAAAAAAAAAATAGCCTTTATTTCCCACGGACCTTACAATTTAAATGACAAGCATGTTAACTATAAAATTTGTTCAATCAGATGACAATCAATTTATTATTATATTTCCATTATTTGTGTTTTTAAGTTTGTGTTTAATTATTATTATTATTTTTCTATAATTTTTTTTTGTCTGGTCAGGCTGCTTTGCGACATAGGCCTCTTCCAGTTCCCTCCATTTGGCTATGTCTAGAGCATTCCTTCTCCATCCTTTCGGAAGATAATCTTCCCATCTTGTAATTTGCCAGCCTCTTTTCCTAATTCCATTTTTAGGATACCAAACAGTCACATTCCTGCTCCATCTGTCGTCCTTTCTCCTCATCATATGTCCTATCCATTTCCATTTGAGCATTTTTATTTTAAGAATGACATCTTCCCCTTTTGTGATATTCTTTGTTGCTCTGCATTTATTTTTGAGTTGTAGATGCTCCTTTCCATGCATCTCTGACAAACTTGTAATTTGTGAGTAGTTGCTCCGGATAATGGCCAAGATTGACATATTTAAGGCATGGCAAGATGCATGTGTTTTGTTTCACTGATATAGATATAGTTTTATTTTTCATGATTTGTTTAAATGACCAAAATTTTTTTTAAAAAGTTATTTATTCGGAATCTGGAATTTCTAATGCCGATCCACAAGTACTAGAGAGACATAAATATTGATTATTCCTAAAATAAGTAAAAGCAAAGCAGATTGTATAATTTTTCTACAAAAACAATTTTAGCAAAGCTCCAACAAAACAGTATATACTTATTGAGCATTAATCAGATCTGCTCATAATAATGCCTTATTAAAAGGAGATTGATAGAAATACCTCTATGGAATGAAAAACCCTACATACACCTATGGATTCGAGGTACTGAAATCAAATTTTCTGTATAAAACACTTATTTCTGTCATTTCTTGTGAATAAATAGATTCTGTCACTAATCATCAGTTTAGTTGAAGTATTTATTACTTCTTAAATCTATAGAAATAAATAAAGTTCCAACTGAAACAACCTTTGCAACAACTAAAATCATGAATATAATTTTTACTTCAGATGAACCTAAGAGAAGAAATTATCTAATTCCTGCCAGTTGTCATAAAAATAACTATAACTTGAAGACTTCATAAATGCTTAACACAAATTTCAAAAGGTATAAGTTAGAATAAACCTACCTTGAATTTTAAAATATTACAAAATACTGTTATTTACTAAATCACTATCTATTATATTATGTTACTTAATTTGAGATATCAGTCTACTTATGAATAAAGGTACACAACAAATGGCATTTCTATTACAGTATTAAATATCTATTGCAAAGATATGGCGGTGCGTCTCACTGCAGCTGACAATGCTGGGTTTGGATCGGGTGGTTCCGTCAACAATTGCACTGTTGTCCAACAACCATCTTCATTTGACTGACGTAAAGCCTCCATTGTGGCTTGGACTCTTTGCCCGTCTTCGAAAGTTGCTGCAGCCCTCACTGGCTCCTTGACCCAATCCATTTGCTCCTTCACAGGTAAGAAAGCCTCTTTCAATGCACTAATCATCTTACAAAGTCCTTTAACATACGGTTTTGGAACTACACTTGAAGCACAACTCAAATCTTCTACATCCACATAAATAACTTCTTCCTTATCATTAGATCTTTTACCCTCATCTTCAGCTATATTTTTCATATGAATCTTGTGTAACTTTCCATGCAAGTCACCACCTCTCACTACCAGGTAACCTCTTTTACTGCAAACATATATCTCTTGGTTAAAGCAAGGACCTGGTAAATGGTTACTAACTGTGGCAGTCACTAATAACCCCCTATCCATTTGTAATTGAAATGTACAGAAGTCTGGTGCAGTAATCTTCCTAATGCCATTTACTTTTGGTGTCTCTTCTACAAATGTCTTTAGGACACCATGGACTTTAACAACTTTTTGACCGGTAAGAAATGAAACTAAATCAATTACATGACTACCAACAAGTGTGAGTGACCCCCCTCCCATTGTGTCATCACATAGCCAATTATAACTTTCACCTAGCAGTGGTCCCATTTGTACTCTCACATCTATTAAGGTCAACTCTGCTGGATCACCAAGGTACCCTTCTTGAATACTCTTTCTCATGTGACTGAAAGCTGGTAAGAATCTAAGAGAATGATTTATTATAGATATCAAAGTAGGATAATACTGTGCTGCCCGCACCATTTTCAGAGCTTCAGCTTGGCAAAGACCTGCAGGCTTATCACAAACAACATGTTTGCCGATGCCTAGAGCCTTCACAGATATTTGAGCGTGTAAATTTGGCGCGCACACTATAAACACAAGATTGACATTTTTCTTGAGGAGAACGTCATCTATTTTATTCGTGAAAAATGGGATTTTCAACTCTTTTGCTGCTGTTTCGGCTTCTTGCAGAGTGACACCCCATATAGCTTCAACGGAGAAACCTTTTTCTCTAAGAAATGGTATCAACACTTTGGCTATAGCGCCTGTACCGAAGACACCAATGCCAGGTAACATGATAAAATCTTATCTTCACTGCATGAAGAAATCAAAGTCTATAATTGAAATGCACCTTTTATCACAACAATCAATCTGCACTATACAATATAGACCAAGGCCAGAAAATAATTGGTTTGATAAGTACAGTCCATCAAAATCTTTGAAATTGAAAGTAGATAGTGGAATGGAAATAAAAACAATGACAGAAAATTGACCATTTCAATAAATTTTATAGTACTCTGTGAAATTGACAGAACAGAACAACAAAGTACAAAAATGACGTTTTTTTGCGATTTTGGCATTTGACACCCCATGGTTGACATTGACAGGGGAAGTTACGTTTTTAAAACATGAATTTTACTTGAAGTATTTAGCCAGTAACAAGAAAAACATTTACGAAGTGGTTTAGTAGTAGTAGTCCAGTGAGCTCATTGTCACTAGTCTGTACCGCATTCCATAACGGTAAGAAGTTGGAATTATTTAAGTAACCGCATAACTTAACATTTTGAAGAACTCAATAGTCGAGAGCAGCGCGCGTTTAACCGCTCCATTGTCCCTGGGTACTATAGTGCCCAGCCGCAAAACCCCGTAGATTGTCCATGGGTACTTACTACCCAAAAAAAATAATTTAAAAATATTTATTAATTATTAAAATGACTTCTAGTGACTAAAAAACTTTCCGTCTAAAGCCGCAATGAACAAGTTTCGGGCGGTTGCCTGACTCCTTTCTCGAATTAGGGGGAATCTCGTCTTACCCTTGATCTCGTCCCTGGGACCACTTTTCCTATTTTATTTTTGATAGGGGTAAACTCGTCCCTCGCCAGAGGGAACTTGACACTGGGACCACATTCCCCCATTTTAAACATTTTATAAGGCGATCTCGTCCCTCTTGCGATCTTTAATATGTTTTTCGGAAACGATTAATGAATAAATTATTGCATTATCATGAACCTAAAAATAGTAGTTTATTGTTGCATAATTAGGGTTCTTTCTTACAATACGAGTGTAAGTTAAAAAAAACGAGTCATAGGCGAGTTTTTTATAGCATTCCATGAGTTTTGTAAGACCTAATTATGTGAAGTTTCATACACTACTATATCTAATCTCATAAAATTAGATAAATAATAAAAAGTATACAATTTTCTTCAACATTGCTACGTTCTCAGACATTTTTTAAAATTTGAAATTGGATCCTGATCGCGCCCGCTTCTTAGCCGAGTCCACAAATTATAAAGGACCCAAAGACCAAGGTTATAATATATAAAAACTGCATCACGACCTCCAGTCCAGCTGGGGGCCTACCATAAACTTTTTGTACTGTACTTTAAATTGGAAAAAAGTTATAACTATTATGATACAGTCCATAAGTGCTGTATCATAATTTTATTTTATTTCGATGGCAAGGAGGTTGTGATGCTGTTTTTCTACATTGCGACCTCGTTGGTCCTATAAATAATGTGTGGACGCGGCCAACAAGCGGGCGCGATCACGATCAGAAAAGGATGACTTTTATTATTCGCAAAGTGTTCGATAACAAGCGTGAGTGTTGGGAAGTGTTTGATTTATGTGATTTTCATGCTTGTTGCCAAAAGCTTCTAGTAATCGCTAAGTGCAGGTTTTCTTAGCCTGATTCTTCTTCTGACTAGACTTGACTACCGACTAGACTTTTAGACTTGACTAGGACTTGACGAAACCACACTGAAGGACTGAAGAAGATTGAAAAATTAAGAAGGGCTATAAAGGACTTGTATCCATGGCCGTAAACAACATTATTAAAAAAAAATGAGTCGAACTATTTTCATTGGACATACAAAAGTAGGGCTCTTGAAGAAATTGAGAGAATACTTTTTTATATATATGTGATTTGGGGATTAGTTTATATATCTACTACCTATCACACGTTGTTATGCTGATCCGATCGTGGAAGACAAAATGCAGTATTGTATTTATTAAATTAAAAAATGTAAAATAAAAGTTAGTTATGTATTAAAAAAATATGAACCGACTTTTTAAATTCGAACTTAACTTAAAAGGAAGAGATAACCATTGCTGGTTATTGCTTCTTTATCTAATACTAGCTGTTTCTCTCTCATCCGCTCCGCCTGCGTCAAAAGTAGCCTATGTGACCCCGGGTCTTCAACTATATTCATACAAAATTTCATTAAAATCCGTTTATCGGTTTGGCGGTGATAGCGTAACAGACAAACAGACAGACTTTAGCATTTATAATATTAGTATGGATGGATTTTAATTTTGAAGTTTCTGCAAAGTAGGTATTGAACAAGATAACGGTATTTTAAAAAACTAAAAAAACCCGACTGCTGTACTATGCAACTGCAAATGGAAATGAAAAATCCGCCATTTTGTTTTTTTTAATTTATAGTCCACCCAGTGTTACTCCCACAGTAAATACGAATCTAACGACACCTCTCAAGCTAAAATCCATCGAGCCGTTCAGGCTGTAGAGCGTGCCAAACAATTATACATACAAACATACATACAATACAAACATACCTACATACATACTCTCGAACATCATAACCCTCCTTCTGTCGCAGACGGGTACAAATTGGCTTTTGAATTAATCAACGAATTCGTGTACTTGGCTCGATTATCATCAGTTTTCTACAACCCGTTGCTGCTCAGCCTCTGTCTACGCATGGTCAACGCCAATCTTCTCTATCTGAGCCGGCACCACAGAACTATTAATAGGTACTATTACCGTCTTCGGCCTATTTGAAAATTCCACTGACCCAAGGTAAGTGCTCCATAGACATAGACCGTGGTCAGGAATGCTATTTTTGAAAAGTGGAACCATTCAGAGTCGAATTATTTTCGTTCAATATCGAAGGATTCATAGATTAATAATTGCTCTGGCGCGCTCGACGCCGCGGAGAACAATTATTAATCTAAGGAAGGATTCTTGTTCGTTATCGAACGATTTCATTCGACATATGTGTCATACATTTGAAAAATAGGGCTCCAAAGATAGTTCTTATCTACCTAGCACCACGCCTAGCACATTTACTGCTTGCCAATTCCATCTTCAAATTCTTAAGCTGATCCTATCTATCTATCGCATAATGTAGTAGGTATGTTGTAAGTGGAACAAAGAATAATATTTGTTGAGAAAACATTCAGTTCCACCGTAAGTCATACGATGGCGCTTAAACGAATTGGTGTTCGTCGGGCGTTATATTCAATGCTGTGATATCTGCCACCTGGACGCAGTAAGGCTGCCTCCCAAAAGAAATTTTTAATAAAAAAAAGAGTACTTATGTTTTTTATTTAAAAAGTGCCCCTTCAAAATCTAAACCTAGGTCTAGTTCTAAATATTATTATAATAAACATAATTTTGCGAACACGCATATACATTTATGGATCGAAATCCCTCGCCGCCGGCCTTCCTTCGCCAATGTCGGAGTGGACGCCGATGAGGGACAGGAGCCCTGCCTCTGCTTGCCTTAGCCAGCCGGCCAAAGTGGAGTCGCAAGAGCTATATGCTCGAGAGTAGAAGTGTATTGCACGTAATGGCGTAAAAACGAAGAAACTCGCGATGGCGAAACTGGAGCCGCACCTCTCGGCATCCTTAGCCGCTCATTCCAATGTTGCCCCTCTGTTGCCAAACGCGGCGACTATTTGGGGGCCCATTCACTGAGTGGCGAGTCACCGCCTGCCACTAAGATCAATATCCCCGTGCAAGCCTCTCAAAGGCCCGGGGTAACCCGTGGATTCCAAAAGGATATTAATAATAATATTAATAAGTATGGATAAGTTTCATACTCAATCCCTAAAAATTCAAAAATAATTTATTTATGTAGGTAAATATTTACAATATGAGTGGATGAATTGTGTGTGATATGAATTTACAAAAAAAAGAAAACTAAACTAAGACTAAAAAAAATAATTTAATTTAAATAGGATATAGAACCCAATTTAACTTTTTTTTTATACAACTAAGTTTAGCAAACAGGCGTACGGCCCACCTGATGGTAAGTGGTTACCGTAGCCTATGAACGCCTGCAACACCGGAGATGTCACGAGCGCGATGCCAATCCTGAAGGAATATTTTCACGCCCTTTTTTACTTTTAAATTTTACTACATTCTACCTTCAGTATTTGTTCAATATACTCAATTCTATGAATATTTAATACAATGTCGACAACCCTAAGTGCATCCTATTTGCAGCAACGGCAACCTCATGTCGCTGTGCTCGATCACCTCCACAATTAGGGCTGACTAATGAGCTTGCCGAAGATAAACACTAAAATAACAGATTCTAAAACAGTTATCACCACCACTTAGCTGGCTGTCCACTAGATTTACATGACATGATTTACAAGTTTTGTAATAATCAGTACAGCTGTATAGCCCCGGGCTCTACAATGGAAAAAGGAAGCTTGAGAGAAGCGAATTTGTTTGTAGGCCTCGTGATGGTGTCTCTCCCATTCTTTTCTCCTTGTGTCTTGTCCGGTCCACATTACGTAAGTACGACTGTCAGACTGTCACCATATAGTCACATTTGCATCATTACCTTCACCATTTACATCCACTAGGATGTAAATGGCTATTAAATATATACTATTATAATTTATATATATGGAATTATTGTATATAAGATCTGTTACTGGTGACGGATTCCACCAAATAATGGGCTGACGTCATCTTAGTGGTTGGGCGTTGGTATGATCATCTGTGATGAAGGAAAAGAGAGTTATCCTATCACACCTCGGACTCTTAAATGATAATAAAGTTTAATACGTGGTTCAGACGGCACATTTCGTCGTTCCCGATTGATCCATTCATCCATTCTATAACAACTGATTATGGATGTTGTATTCTCTGTAAGCACTAAAACTTACGGACGTCAGACGGCAGTCGCGTCTATTTTCCTAACGAGTATCCACATAGAGCAAAAACTACCCGGGGTTCGTATCTAACAAAGGGTAACTTGAGCAGGTATGCAACTATGGGAACTCGCTAGGATTTTTCATCCTAGCGAGTTCCCATACTTGCATACTTTGTCTTTGTACTTAGTACGTCAGTTTATTCCTATCCCAGGAACGGGCTACCGTATGCTTTGAAACTATGAGAGGGTTCGTCTGTAGCACGTGTAGAGCCGTCAAAGTCGTCACAAAAGTATTGAGTGTCGCGGAAGTGAGCACCCTGTCAGTTTTTGTGTAAATTTTTCTTTGAGGGCGCTAATTGCTGCACGGTTTTAGTTGCACGAAAGTATATTTCTGATAAATTAATAATCGCTCACGGTTTGTCTCTTGTTATGTTTTCGTATATTTAATTTCTGATAAAATGACACCTCTAACTACGTTCATAGCTATTCAATATTTTTTTTCTTTATATTGTTGTAGTCCAGGCACTATTGCATACAATACAAAAACAATATACTTATAACATCTGTAAAATTTGATCTCACTTATTATTCACCACTTAAATGATATGATTAAAACTTCATAAGATTGAACTATAGCAGATTCGTAGTATTAAGGAACTCGGCAGTCAAGCGCGACCCGCGTATTCGTAGCGAATGCGCATGTCATGCGACGGCGTGACGCGACCACTATTGGATTGGTCGCCATTTAGTGGCATTTTCTATCTTGAGCTCCTCCTTGCTTCGGAAGGCACGTTAAGCCGTTGGTCCCGGTTGTTAACTATAGATAGAGGTCTTGAGGCTGTATCAGATGCCTTAGAGCAGTTTAAAAAATTCTGACAGTGTTGGCCACTAACGCACCTCGGGTCATGTTCCTGTTGGTCTGGTTTACCTGTATAAAAGGGTTACGGAGTGACCTCCGTCTGACGACGACAGTCGCTCCATTGTAATAATCAGTTCCTCCAAATCTAGTACCATGTCTTACAGCGTACCCAAGGCTCCGAAGCGTTAGCTGATGACGCAACTAGGAATACAAGCTAGGATGATTATGATGAGACTCGTAGTATTGTTTGTGTTGTATTAATTGTAGGAAAAACTTTGAGAAAATGTTTTCAATGTTACATTTTAGTGACATCAATTTTCTTGACTTTATTTAGTCAAGCATTAGGTACTAAGAAGAAAGTATTTCTGGAAGCGTTTACTTTAATAATAACATTTCAGTGTGCACGTTTGATTATTTTCGAACACAAATTAAAGACACTAATAGAAATGGAATTTACATACGCCATACATTATCATCACGCCTTTTTCCCGTAGAAACGAAATTTATGCAAATAAATACAAAAAATACAGAGATATGTAATTCCAACATACATTGGTCATTTATTAAATACTAGCTGTTTCCCGCAGCTCCGCCTGCGTCAAAAAGTAGCCTATGTTTGACCCCGGGTCTTCAACTATATTCATAGCAAATTTCATCAAAATCCGTTCAGCGGTTTGGCCGTGAAAGCGTAACAGATAGACAGACAGACTTTCGCATTTATAATATTAGTATGAATTAATTTCATGTTATTACTACTACCTATTAGATAAAATACTTAAATACGTATAATTTAAATAATACTTACATAACATAAGTAGGTACTAAGAATGTATGTATCACACAAATATATACGCTAAGATAAGAGAAGGATAAATAAAGAAACTTCTCTCCTTTCTCGGGCATGTTAAACAACATGAAACGTACAGCTTGCTATTGAAAATCAAATTATTTCTTTCACTGAAGTGTAGTATATACAGGTGTACATTTGGATAGTACAACTGTTTCCAGCATGATATAGTAGTGGGACGTCTGACAGGAACCAGATTTAGGGGCAAGCCCACTGGAGAGACCCTTTCCTTCAGCTAAAAATGTAACACCTAAGAGGGCATACACAAGGTCCCGAATAGATCTCATGATGTCGAATGGTTTTGCGATTGTTACACATTAAATTAAACTAGAATATACCTTAAAACATAAAATTACAGGATTAGGTGCGTAAGATACCTTTATACTTTTGACGTTTTAACCGTGCTAATTTAGAATAGACCTGCCTGGAAGAAATTAACTGTCAAATTGGATTGTGATAGGAAGTCACTTCATGACCTTTAGCAATGAAAAAATATGAGAAAGGGCATTGTGGGTAACATGCTATAGAACCAGTCAAATAGAGCAAGATGCAAAATGGGTTACTTACTGAAGTATTTACTCCTTTCGGATGAAAAATTAACTATTTGAGAAATATTTCTGTACTATAGCTGTTTTGAGATTTGGGGATTATCCTGGATTTCAGGGAGGGGCATAGGATAGCACCGCCCAACGATCCAACACCTACGCCGCCTTGCGCGAGCGCATTTCATACGACCGACACCAATCCTGTAGTTCAGATATCTATCTATGCTACAATAAA
This sequence comes from Euzophera pinguis, assembly GCA_947363495.1. Classification (NCBI taxonomy): domain Eukaryota; kingdom Metazoa; phylum Arthropoda; class Insecta; order Lepidoptera; family Pyralidae; genus Euzophera; species Euzophera pinguis. The sequence goes on from OX376163.1 coordinate 11,039,198, forward strand.
AAAAATGTGTGTCCATAAATCAAAATACAAAAAATATTTAATGTGTTTAAAAAATTAATAAAAGAAACACTGTCGTAAAAAAAATTACACCTAGTTATGTGATGTAGTGATAATTAATTAGTGATTGATAAAATGCCAAGGAAACGAGCGAATAGATCTCCTCCGGTCGAAAAACGGTCAGATGAGGCCGACGACGATGATTTCTTCTTCGATGATTCTCAATCTAGTTCTGGTAAGTCTCTATTTAAAAACATTTGTTCATATGAGTAGGTTAGGTAGGTACCTAAACTCGTTCGAATATTTATGATTTTCCTAATCCCTGGAATTGAAGATTCATTATGAAGTACATATGAGCATTAAAAACTGAATAATGTTTCTACCAAATTAACGTTTTGGTGAAATTACATTTTTTAATATACAATGTAAATATTCATATACCTCAAATAGTTTCACATAGTCCGTAATTATACAATCAACCGCATAAACTAACTGGTCATAACTTCCTCTTATTTTTTCAAAAAATACTATCTACGTCAGCGATTCGCAAAGTATGCTTCGCGGTACCCTGGGGTTCCGCGAGGCCTCTGAAGGGGTTCCACTAGAGAACTTGTAATAGTAAGAAGAAATATATGACAGACAGAATATTTACCGTCTGATACTACTTCACACCTTATAGTGTCAAATTAAACTACATTTTTCGAGTTCCTTACATAAAAATTAGCTAAGTGAACCCAGGATTAAATTATAAACTATTTTAATACGGGTTTTATCGCGTTTAGGTATTATTTATTTATTATTACCTAACGTTTCAAACATTACAGCGTTCATGGTCGCAAGCAAAAACAAGAAATCATCACGATTCAATTATTTGGGTTAAACATTAAATTAAACTATTTAAGGTTTTATTATTTATTTATTAAAACTTTATTGTTCCACAAAGTATATGTGTACTTTGTGTTCGCCAATTGTTAACTTACGGACTTAATTCTAAGAGCATTCACTACCAGTCAACCATTTTATTGCTACAATAATAGTAACAGTTTTATTTAATGTTTAGCAATAGCGAAAACATAAGAAATCATTATTTTGGTTAAAGTTTTACAAAAACGATATACCTAAATCAAATAAATACGGCTTATTTTGTGATTTACAAAAAAAATATTCTTTTTATTATTTTCTTTTTGTTTAGTTGGTATTTGAACTTATTTAAGGAAAATGCCGAAGTAATCTTCAGTTACTAAACAACAAAATGTAGAGAAAATCACAGAAAATAGAATTGAATGAAATGGAACCACCATTTCCATTTGGGGGTAAGGTAGTGAATTGGTAAAAAAAATAACCTTCACCGTGCTTGTGACATATCTATTGAAAAGGCTTGTAGTAAGAAGAGTACTATACTATCTTTTTCAAATGATTTGTTTTGAAATATTAAAATAAAAAAATACAAAAATGTATACATATTATTCCTCTATTATAGTGGTTGACTGGAAGAGATCCCTCATAGGGATAAGTCCGCCATTGTACATTAATATTTAAGATTTTTTTTCTGTTGATGTTGTATAAACTGTTTTCTTTTATGTACAATAAAGAATTTTACATATATACCAACATACATTTAAAAAAATTACAGATAGTAATAATATTGGCATTGTGTTGAACTTTGTGGGAAAAATAATAAGTTATTTAATGAAAAGAGGGGGGTGGGGATGGTAATTTTAATCTAAGCACGAAACCCTCTCAAAGTGAGTCCAACTCACACTTGGCCGTTTTTTGTTCACTTGGGGTTCCGCCAAATATTTTACTTTTTAAAAGGGTTCCATTACAAAAAAAGTTTGAGAACCGCTGATCTACGTTATCCAAATATACGTTAGTAAATAAAAACTAATAAAATATAATACATTAAAATAAATCCCTAATATACGGTCTACGGAAAGATACGATTTGCTACGACCTTTCTACCAATTATTAGAAAATTATATAATGTTTTAAAAATCACAATTATTCGCTATGGAATAACGCTAAACGAAACGCTATGCCAGGCCGTATTACAATACAGTGTGTTATTTGATCTAGAGTATAATTTCATGTTTTCTTTTTAATATACATAGAAACCTTTTAATTTTTTCAAAGGATGTGCCTTATTATTTTATAATAGGTATTAGACGGGAACTACAAAAAGCTACGATTTGCTACGCCGCGCTACAAAGAGCTACGAAAAGTTTATTCTTCAAATTATTTATTAATACCACTTATATTAGACAAGATATTTTAACTATACAGAACGACTTTTTCATACACTAGCCAATTTCATACACAAGCAAAATAATTTTATTAAAATCGACCCGAGGAAAATTTTTTTTTCAGTCAATCTAGTTCTTCAATATTCGAACTCGCTATTTCTAAGCTATTAAGCAAATCAGTTTAAAAAGTGCTATACCACAGAGGCAGTTATATCTTAGTATGACGTGCAATATTGTACATTGTAAATGTTTGTTGTAGGTCGAAGTACACACGAACCGCAACATAGAAACGCAGCCAATGCACGGGAAAGGGCAAGAATGCGTGTTCTTTCGAAGGCGTTTTGCAGGTACGTAGCATTACACTCCATCCATAGCAGCCCTTATGAGATCCTTTTTTGGTCATAGGCATCCTCCATATTTGTCCCAATTTGTCTCTCTCGTGCCACTTGCATCCAGTTGGGGCCCGCGTGGCGCTTGATACACTTTTTTTATAAATTTGTATTATTACTAGCTTTTTCTCGCAACTCCGCCTGCGTCAAAAAGTAGCCAATGTTTGACCTCGGGTCTTCAACTATATTCATACCAAATTTCATCAAAATCCGTTCAGCGGTTTGACGGTGAAAGCGTTACAGACATACTTTCACATTTATAATATTAGTATGGATTATTACTAGCTTTTTCCCGCAGCTCCTCCTGCGTCAAAAAGTTGCCTATGTTTGACCTCGGCTCTTCAACTATATTCATACCAAATTTCATCAAAATCCGTTCAGCCATTTGGCCGTGAAAGCGTAACAGACAGACAGACAGACTTTCGCATTTATAATATTAGTATGGATATTCGTATGGATTAAAAATTTCGTTCGTATTCAAATACATATTTCGTTCTCTTCTCATCTCTATTATGTAAGCATTTTCGCTTACAGTTAACAAGACAACAATAGCAATTTAACTATTATCCACGTATATAATACATTAAGGTACACCTTCCTTCATGCTTTTTTTCCTCCACTTCTCCTAGTATTCGCATTTAGCATCCCTATCAACCCGGCAGAGATCAAATGTCGAGTTTAAATACCTATTATAAGTATTGAGTGATTTTTTACCACATTAAACAAAATATTAAATGTTAGAAGACCTTAGGAAAACCTATATCTGATCAATTGGCCAACCATAGTTTGCGCATGAACTAACTGGTGGCGGAAGCACGCAAAATAATTTGGCAAGTGACAATATCTGATCAGCATTATAATTCCAGATTGAAGACTACATTACCGTGGGTACCAGCTGATACCAAGCTATCCAAACTAGACACCTTGAGACTGGCAGCCTCCTACATCGCCCACCTTCGAGCGTTGCTGCACGAACCGAGATCGGCGCATACCCCGCCGCACCCACTCAGTTTGGTAAAGTGCTTGTTAATTCTTTTTCTTTTATAGAGTGAGTGACTTTTTAAATATCCAAATTTTCAGGAAACTAAACTTAATCTGTAAAGAAATTTGATTTAGGATAAAACTTCTTCCACCTGGCATTGACAGCGGAGCTTTTTATGTCGTTTTCATGCTTAATGACAATATAAATGCGAAAGTATGTCTGTCTGTTACGCTTTTACGGCCTTTGTCGGATTTTGATGCATTTGGTATGAATATAGCTCAAGACTCGGGGTAAACATAGGCTACTTTTTGACGCAGGCGGAGCCGTGGGACACAGCTAGTTACTTTGGAAAAATTGTCTGGGGTTCAAAAGGTCACAAGTATTTTATACCTCCATCAGCTCTATTATACTCATCCTAAATCTTTATGTGGTGGGCACATAAATAAATCAGTGTTAAACCAACTTGCATGTGTTTCACTACATGGTGGCAGCGGTGCTTCTTATTAATTACGAAATTTAGTTAATTTAGTTATCGTAGTATATAGTATACAGTTTGTGTATCAGTGTTTAAAAAGAATTAGACCATAGAACACGCGCGTCCTCCAGCGGAATTGTCACTCGAAGGTGGGCCCGCGATGCGGTCTGAGTCGTGGCGAAAATTATTCGAAGTATTTTTAAAAGCGTCTGGAGTGAGCAAAGAGCCTAAGGATGTTCAGGCTAGCTTGTTGGTTAACCTCATAGGACCGGCGGGGTACGGCGTCTATACTCGTACTACGTTTACATTCCAAGAGGGAGAAAGCGAGGATGATACGAGTATCAAGTGTTCGTTTTGCTACTATACTAAGCCCAACATTACATTGCGACGTTATAAGTTTTTTATACGTAGTCAAAAAGAACAGGAGACAATAGACGAATACGTAAACGCCTTACCAATGTCAACAGTATGAATTTGGGGAGCTGCAGGAAACCCTGCTAAGAGATAAAATCGTTTGCGAAATCGCTAATAACACAGTCCGGGATCGATTGCTTCGCACTAATTGACTTTATCAAAGGCCATACAAATATGTCGGGCGGCTGACATATCTAAGGAAGAGGGTTTGTGCATCGATGGTGGTTCCGAGGAAGTGCAGGTGAATGCCATGAGTTCTCGAGGACGAGGCGCGCGCGGCGGTGCGGCCGGGACGGTCGGGCGCAGCAGGCTCGCGGGGTGCCTTCTTGCAGCAGCTGCGGCAGCGCGCGCTGCAAGTGTCTCGAGCGGTGTCCGACCCGTGACGCCTTGCGTTTTGTTTGTGATAAGAAAGGTCATTTTTCGCTACAAGTTTTACATACATACTTACATAAAATGAAACAAAAACATAATTGATGTTCTCAGCTGTAGTAAGAACAAAGGAAGCTGTTTACGCTGTATCAATTCTAACGTAAGGACAAAATAAATCTAAAATTGATATCAAGTGCCAAAATCTCAGCTTGTTTATTTTGATATGCAATTAACAACGTCCACAAACAACGAATCAATCACACCACGAAGCCATTAAACGTCACTCAGTGCCTAACACGAAAATTTAAAAAGGCACCGCCCATATGTCCCACAACATCGCCATCTAATTGTTCACAATTTATCCCCTGTCACACTTGTCATCCCGTTAATTCTTCGGGATAGAGGCACGAGTCCCGACCGCAATGAATCAGGGGCATTTGCCAAACGCTAGCGAAAAACTGTCATCGACGGCTTATGAGCACGTTCCACGAAGGTTTGTATTTTGATCGATGGCGGGATTAACATGTGGAATTTGAATTTAGAATATCGATATACTTGAGGTTAGAGTGCCTACACGCTTATTTTTACGTTGATATGGATATTATGAGTAGGGAGCCATGATAGAGCTAAAGTATATCTATGCAAACACTTTTTTATGCTAGTTTAGAATGTGAAGTCAAATCAGTGGTGCATTAGTATCTAATATTTGCTCAAATAAATTAGGCTGTACACGTACTGGCTCTGCACAACGTTGTGCCATAAAAACATCGTGTGTGTCCTAGTCAGTTGTCATTTTTAAGAAAAAAAAACATAAAAAAATAAAGTATCACTTGGAATCCTTTCTTATAATATAAACAACAGTGAACGGAGAGATAGAAACAAAAAGGTTACATCAACAAACTCAACACGAGCTGACCAAAAGTTTGCAGCTGTTCCGATTATAAATAAAGTTTATACTCCGGACGTTAACGCGTTTAATTGTTTTAGATTTTACAGCATCTTTGTCTTTGCTTCATACAATATTGTATGAAGATAAAAACATACATAATAAACATAAAAAAATAACAACTAAGTTCGAATGAAGTGACCAAATTTCACCAAAACAAAAACTTTCTCTTTATTTTTAGTTCTGTAGGTTATAAACGGTTCTTTTTTTAATCAGCTCATAATAAAAAGCTAATAATAATTTTCGTTTATCTTGCATTCCGACCACTAGGTATAGGTGCTACAATTTTTGCTGCATTACAGCGACACATGTTTCACTTGTACACGACCATCTTAATTCAGACTTAAACTGCTCTTACTCGATCTACTAGTAGGTAAGTTGGCAAGCGTGCTCATGAAATTCGAAATGGCAAGGATCTGATTAAAATATTATTTAGGTACTTTGTAATGAAACCAAACCTAAGTTGCAAATTCTGTTTTTTCCAAATCAAGTTTTTCTCGGAAAAATGCAATTTCGAATATTTACAAACAAGGAACAACAACAGACTCACTTTTTTAGTGGCCAGTATTTGAACTATGAACCAAGTATTGTTCAGATCAAAATCGTTTCTAGGCAAGCTCATAAAATTATGATTAAGTACTTACATTAAATTACACAATTATTTATTACTAATCGGCTCTCTAACACACATGTGCACGCCAAAGGGACCAAATTGTTTATTTTGACATAAAAAAAGTGCGGTCAAATAATATAAGATCGCATAATAAACGGGAATCTTCACAGTTTATACTGAACTTGTTGGGAGGTCCCTGTGACCTCTCAAATATTTGTGGATGTTTGCAGCAGCATGCATACTGAATATTTTAAGAGAACTTTCTATAAACCGCCATCAAAATCGGTCATCCCTACTGTTTCCACAGAATACCTAGAGAAAGGTATATAGGTACCTACTAGATAATTATTTACTGCATGTTAAATTTGTGATTACAATCTTAATAAATCTTCATTCACTACATTCATCACACGCGTAAGATACACAAACTATGTCATTTCAGTAGAAAATAGATGTTATAATCAAACTTAAACCTATCAAATATATTTAAGTAAGGTTACAAAACTGTGTTTTTGACTATATTTTGATTGACGATAAATTCCACAGCAAAAAATCGTGTGCGTTACCCTACCCAGAAACTTTATGCCAGAGTGATATGTATACAACACATAATTAGAGCCCTTTATGTTGTGTATGTGCCCTAAATAAAAAAATGTGCCTATTATAGTTTTGGAAAAAAATAGAAAAAACTATTCCTGCTTCGGTAACGTTGCTTCTCCAAGAATTCTAAACGATTAATCCGAGAAAGAAATATTGTGCATCAGTACGTAGCTTAATCCTTGTGGAAAAATGTGCGCCAAATATTTTTTTTTATGTCTTCAGATTTTGAAGATATCGCGTTTCCTGCTAGGGTAATGTTTTGCAAAATAGTATATCTCGAAAACCATTACTTGTGCGCCTGCAGAAGAAATATTTTTTTAAAGAACTTTCTTGCTGGAGCTGGAATCGTTTTTGCCATTTTTTCCAAAACTATAATAGCCACAATTTTTTTTATTTAGGGCACATACACAGCATATTGGGCTCTAATTATGTGTTGTACTCATATCACTCTAGCATGAAGTTTCTGGGTAGGGTAACGCACACAAAAAAAATCAAGAACTACAGCATAATAATATTCTTCTTCTTCATCGGTCCCTCTATGCTGACGATAATAATAATGAGTTACTAAAACTATAGACTGCTCTGTATACGCTGCAACCATTGAGAAATGCTCTTTGGCTGTAACCCATTACACGTTGTGGATCCATTGGAGACGTCCCCTAGTTTTCCTTCAATTTTGTAAAAATTAAAAGACAATGTATATTTTTTTCAGGCTTGGCCTTTCGCTTTTCAACATGGCGGTAGCCTCAGCTGCTCTATATCTCAGAGATGGAACGTAAACCCAACCAATGATACCAACCGAAGCGAAATACAGGATGTGCCGAATAGGACTTGCAACGAATCTTACACGCAAGAATATTGTGAGAATGAATATGAAGAACGATGCTATGAAGACCTGACGAATGAGGGCTGCGGCCAGGTGCAATACAACTATGGATATAAGGATAATTATTTCTACCCTCAAAACCAAAATCATCTTGAATTCAAAATATAAAAAGGGGGTTTTGAAATCGAGTAAATGTTCTTCTTTATATAAATATACCTAGGAACAAGAAATTGACTAGGCCCACGCAGTACATAATGTATGCAGCTGTTGATTTGACTTGCTTTTGCTGCATGAAACAGTTTTAGTATTATCTCGTAGTACTATGATCTACCTTATGGACTGATATTTTTAATGAAACATAAATAATGCAGGCCTAGTTTGTGTTTGTGCAATTTAAAGACTAATTTTGTATTCATTTACTTACACTTAAGCCAAAGAAAAACAGCAATAAAAAGTTTTTTTTTCTATTTTTGTTGAGTTTGGTGTAAAGTGATTGCTTTAATCGTTTCAATGTCGGAAATCCTACAAAAGTGGCAATGGTAACCCAATATGTCACAAAGTGGTCGTCACTTCAGTCGCCGTCAACCTGACAAAACAAACAAAATATTCGCTGTCGGGATTTAGAAAAAGAATTCTACCGGAAACCAATTAATGTAGAGTCAATGACAAAGAATCTACTTAAAGCTGTGAAATGGCGAATATTATGGAAATTATATCAATTAGTATGCCTTACATAATTTCTATAATATTCTCTATTTCAGACCTTTCAAATCCCCTTAAGATTTGGAATAATAAAATTAAAAAGTATTAAAAAGCTGAATTCATATTTAAAAAATGCTAATTTTGGAAGTATCACTCACGCAAAATCGGTGAGTCGAGTGATTTTCGTTAGATATCGAATGATTTTTATTCGACTCACCAGTTTAATGTAAACCCAGTAATTGCCTGATATCGTGAAACGAATAGTAATATTTCCTGTCATAAACTAATCCTGAAAGTAATCATAGTGGTTTTGATTCTTAGGTAAACAAGAATTGAAGCAAGATCTTCAGATTGTGCAATAAATATTAAATAATTATAAAAAAATAATAAAACAGTAAATTAGCCAGTGAAAACTTTATTATTATATAAGAATAATAATATGTATTATGCTAGAGCGCGTTATAAATAATGTTTTATTTTTTGATTATATACAACAAATCGTAATGTAAAACTTAAGCGAGGCATGTTTTGGTAAAATTTTATAAATAAAATTACGTTAACCTAAACTAAAATAACTAAAGCAAGGTGCGACTGTTTAACATATAATCCGACATTATTATAAAATAAATATACAAAAGTGGCAGTAATTGATTTCACAAACATTTACACAACAAATTTGTACATGAGGTACTTATTAGAAAACATGGAATTGCTCTTTGATATTTATTATAATAGTATAAAATTTAATAATGCTTGTAGTTTCCTTATAATATTCTGTTCAGATATTATTAAGTTTGTATAACGAACGCAACGCATAATCGTATCACTTACAGATTTAAAAATAAATACAGGTTGTTAGAAATTTAAAATGAAGAGAGTGGTATAGATTTTATGACTCCATATAAAAAAATACCTGCATATTATGGGTTACTGATACATATCTACACACGAAACCTACATATTGTACTATTTAAATACTTCAAATGATAACTTTTTAAAAGTACCGTACTTAGAGGTTTTACTAGCATTATAGGTATAGTAATTAAAATAATTGATAGAAAATAAAACGTTTAAGTAAATCGCTTTAAATATTTTACTTTCATTAGATTTCGCTCGGGGTACGTACGTGAATTAAAATATCTAATGTGTAATAACCTACAGTTAAAACACCAATGGACAAAGCCCCTAAATTTTAAATATCAAACGGTCGGTCTATCTAAATTCAAAATAATTAAAGTTCTAACCATAGATTGAATATTTAATCGAAGACCAATAGAATTAAATTTACAATACCTACAAATAATTTATCTTAAATCTGAATAACTAATGTACAAAAGCCTTAACACCTAAACTCAGTAAAAAGAAACTTATATTTCTAGAAAAAAGATAATTGCAAAATATTTTGAAAAACATACGAATTGCAACAACTGCTATTTGTACAACGTAATTTGTGTGACATTTCTAATTGCACCCTATATTAGAGGTAGGTTACGAGGAGCGTAGCGACTAGCGTTAGGTTCAACATGAAAAAAAACAGGCACGAGGCGAGCGAGCGAAGCGAGCGTGCCGCGGCAGCGGCCGCCCTAACCTAATTTACCTTCTAAGATCCTTTTTTTATTGATTATAAAAATATATTTTAATAACCGAGCGTGTTTTTCTAGTGTAGTCAGCTTACATTACGGAGCGTAGGGTTAGTCATGTCCCTAGATTTGACGGCACAGGTGGTTGAAAAATATATATCTTACAACATAAATAAGGACCTGGTGCTGTGCGGGCGTGTTTATTTCATGTTGAACCTAACGCTAGTCGCTTCGCTCCTCGCAACCTACCTCACCCAATAGGGTGCAATGAGAAATGTCACACAAATTACGTAGTAAGTACAAATAGCAGTTGTTGCAGTAAGATAAATGATTTTTTATTGTATTAAAAAAAAAGGCTTTACTCCTCGCAACCTAACTCTTGTTTTGACCTCAATGAGAAATGTCAAACATTTTAAGGAATTCAAGCAAATTGGACGAATTGAAAAAATTGTATGGGCATTTATTTTTTAAATTTTTTGTTTTTGTTTTAAATAAGTTTTGTCTTACTTTATGTAAGTGATTCAATCTACTATATTAGGTACTTAAATATTATGACTGCAGATATCTTGAACTATTTGATAATTTGGACATTAGGAATTACAATCTTTGGTGTTGTGTAGATTGGTATTACGTCTTAGGGTATTTGAAGTAAAAGGTATTTTAAATTTAGGGGTTTTGTTCATTGGGGTTTTAACTGTAGATATTTTTATTTTACGTATTTTAAAACGTACCCTTCGCTTGACATAGGAAAAAAAAGACTCCCGGTAAACGTTATGCCTGTCTAAAGATTAGGTAAGATTTGCATACGCAAATATATCAATATATCAAACAAATATATCATTCTCTCCTGTACTATAAACAAAGCATTATAATAAACCCTTTACAAAATACCTAACATTTTCCTCAGAATGTCGAAACTAAAACTAAAGCGTGTACAAACAGTCAATATGACTTAATCATCTTGTGTCGTAATTTAACCTACGCAAAAATAAAAAATAAACTGTATTTTTCACTTCAAATCAGCTAATTTCACACTATTATTGTTTGCATAGTTACACTAGTGCACTACATGATCGTTTAATAGATCAGAGTAATTATTATTTTATTAGCCGTCACTCACAAGGCCAAAATGCTAATAAAATCACTCTTTTATACTAAATGAATCATATTCATATCCCTTAATCCTAATACTTATCAAGCATAGTCCTGTATGAAAGTAAATTATAGTACATATTATAATTATAATCATTACTAATCTACCATATTTTTGGTAGTTTCCTAGCTTTTATATGCAAGACTATCCATACAAATGACAACTCTACGTTACCCTAGCCATACTTAATTTGATTAAAAATCCGATTCTCGTCAACTCATAGCGTCTATGTTATATTTACTAATCAGAATTTAATAAATGCAATTTTAGAAATATATCTCTATGAGTGAAAAGCTATTTTATTTTTATGTTTTGGTGTTATTCTGACGTTTGTTCACCATTAACTATGTAGAATTTTCTAGATTCTATTGGCTTTGCAAGTTTTATTTCCAGATTTGCAGATTTATTTTCCATATTTTATTTTTGGAATAACCGAAATTTACTTACAATATTTATATTTTTCTACAAAAATATCAAATATGCAATTACAATTTATTGCCTTATATTTTTTTTTGGATTTTATGTCTGTTATAATAGGTAATTAGTATGCCTTTTATTTGTAGATATTGGCCACATCATAAATGATATTTCAGACTACCAAATTACTTCGATACTTACTGTTTATAATATATAGAGAAAAGTACAGATACTATTAGCCTATAAAGTAAAACCGTTGCAGTATCAACAAAATAAATCTTGCATCCACTAAATATTGTGATGTACCGTTTCTATCACAATACTAGGTATACGCGTATGCATAATATATTAGTATGTCACAAATATTTATAACGATAAAATCATACACAATGATTAAAGCCTGTATTCCAGAGTATTCACACTATGCCTAAATACTATTGTGATAGTGTACACTATCATATTGCATTATTATGAACCATTTTACATAAGAAGGTTCCTAGGCGTGGCGCTAAAGTCCTTGTCCAACTGAATTTTTTTCTTGTAAAAATATGTAGTTTCATTAATTATCACGGGACTTCTTACGTAAAACGGTCTATACATATAGTTATACTATTCACAGACATTAGTAAATACAATCTAATTGCGCATTTTTAATTAAAAATTAAAGTGAACGGCAAACAAATAGTTCTCATGGATTTTCTATGTTGTTATTTTCAGGCATATACTTTGTATGAGAAAATAACAGGTACACAACACGGGAACAAGGGCGGGTAAGTATTCAATTTCTATAAAAAGAATTGACCTTGGAAAATATTGAGCACTAATTTTGTAATTAATCTGTAAATTGCTTCTAAGATATACACAAACTGAACAAATATATTTAAAATTGAAGAAAAAAATATACATAATTGATTTTTTTGAGCCCAAATTATACACCAGTCCTTCACATTCGAGTGTTATATATTTCTGACTGACAAATCCATTCAAGATTGGGTGGTAAAAACAGTTTGTATGTATCTGGCATGTTTTTTTATCCAGTCAGGGGCTTAGTTTTAGGCTCTATTATCTTCCATGGTTAAATCAGACTACAACAATTGCACTCACGCAGTTGGTAGTACTGCATTTGTAAGTTAAGGTTTAAAAAAAAACAAGTGACAATTTTACTTAATATTTGAGTTTTGCACCCAATGTACTAATATGATATCAACAATACATGATTTCTAAAATAAATATAAAATTTGATATTCATTATATTCGTTACAGTTAAAAATGTATACATATAATAAAATAATATTGTGCGTATAGCCAGGTCGCAATATTAAAATAAAGTCATTCGTAACTTAAATACTAAATCGGTAAAATTATCTACATTAAGATTCAGTCCTTCCTGTTCTTGTATTTGTAAATTAAAATCTAGAATGTTTGATTAAATTAAGATTAATTTACATTTAAAATTGTTAAAATATTAATTATTGGGAAAGGGTAATTACCTTTCAGCGCACCAAAATGTCTGAGATGAGCGAAAAAAGGTGAAAATTATTATTTACTATGTTTAGGTTAAATATACCACAATACACGCATACACAAGAAAGTATGCTAGACTGCTAACGTAATCATACAAAAAATTATAGGAAAAAATCTTATTTTAAGAATTTATCGAATATATTTTATTCTTATTTCAGACATCTTGTCAATTCTCTTAATAATTTATTTATACAAATAATTCTAAAATGTTACAAATTGATAGGATTAAATCTCGTTCAATAAAACCTATTTTGCGGTTTTATGTTCGATGGGATAATCATTATTGTACCTAATTATATACGTCGTATTTTCATAATACAAAGCTAAAAGCGATCCACGCTAAAATATTTTTAACGTGCGAATAAATTGCTTACATACAGTTTTATAACTAAATATGATAAAAGGACTACCTTCCGGAAAATATGCTTATGGAGTTTGATGACGTCCTTTTTCGGACGAGAGTCGCCTCAACTGAAACAAAAGTATAAATATATATTAGTAATGCACTTAAAAAATATCTAGACTTGTACAGGTTTATTTTGAAACCATTGGGAAAGTTTTTACAGTGTCAGGTACATGAAACTTTGAATAAAAATAAAAAATAAGTCAATACCAAGAAAAAAATTGACCTCATATAATTAAATCTAGTGATCAGCTGACAGGTCGATTTTTTTTCCCCCGGTTTTATTGGATTTGGTCTTCTTTCAAGAACCTATTGCTTTGTTCAGTGTAGTTTAAATATGAAATGTGACTGAATCGCGTTGTATGACAAGACTTAACAGGAATTAGACCCAAAGACTAGGACTTGGTTGTAAACCTGATGGGAATTAGACGCGATGAGACATAACCTTAATGCATTTTTGTTGTTAAGTAAAACTGGCATATACTGGGTAATTTTGAAACTACTGGCAAAATTCTAACAGTGTCTTTAGACCGTCCGATCGAAATAGAATATTTTTGTCAGTTTTCACTTATTTTTTCTATTGAAAGTGGATTAGTTTGACCGTCTAAACACACTGTAAGCACCAGCAGTTTCAAAATCACCATGTAGATATCAACTCATTAATTTTGAAAATAAAAATAAATAGTTTGAATATGAGAGCGAATTAAAATGAAGCTATCCACCACCGGCAATATTCTGAAAACTAGCATTTATTAAATCCATACTTACCAATATTATAAATGCGAAAGTCTGTCTGTCTGTCTGTTACGCTTTAACGGCCAAACCGCTAAATGGATTTTGATGAAATTTGGTATGAATATAGTTGAAGACCCGGGGTCAAACATAGGCTACTTTTTGAAGCAGGCGGAGCTGCGAGAAACAGCTAGTCCATTATAAATTTTAATGTCTGCAAAGAAATTTCGCAATTTTTTCTCTAAATTCTTAAACCGATGGACCCTATCCACCCTCTAATTACATTTACACCTTTAAATTAAACACCGACCTGTAGAATCTTGAGGCGTGAGCGGCCTTTGTATGGTCTTCTGTATAACAGCTAGCCATCCCGCTCTGTCTTCATGAGTTTTGGCGGCAAGGCAGTACGTCCGGTCGGGCGTCACCAATTGGAAGGGAAACCTCGCGTCTTTGCAGCCATTACCAGTGTTTGACACCTTAATGTAGTAACCGTTTGATTCGTGACCTAAAAATTGAATAAATAATTTATTTACTGTTATTGGACAGCGATAGCGGTAGACATTTTTTTCCGAGCAGCTGAGATAATACGTGTAAATATCAATTTCTTAGGATAAACAAGAATTTGACGGTATTTATTTTATCAAAAACGCTTTTATTTGATACCTAGCCATAGAACGATGCCACAAATACGTACATAACAGATACTCACATCCGAAACAGTACGATACCAAACCGCAGATTTAGGGTAAAAATTGACAGCAAAACAATACAAGGATAATGCTTCGGCCGCCCGGCCGCTGCGACGATAATGACGCATATACGTTAAATAACCAACCCTACGAATAAGACACACGCGTACGCGTCTGAATCGTAGTAATCGCAATAGGTATGGAGCTCGCCGCTGTTATATGGAGTGTCCGGGGTGTGACCTAACTAAGTTGCAATGAATGACTATTTTCTATTCTATTCATCATTATCTCAGTCTACTTCTCAGTTGATCTCTGCTTACGTTTCAGATCACATACATGGTCAAAGATTTATGTTGACAAATTGATTGTGAAAAATCACTTACCAACAAATATTTCGCCCTTTGGATACGCATCAAGCGGCTCATCATGATACATAAGCTTCCTGTTATCTAATGTGAACCACCTTCGGCGATGGATATCCGACGGCCTGGGTCCGGTCTTCCAGAGGAAACCTTCACGGGCGAAGTCTTTTGGTAGTCTTTCCACAAGCTCCGACTGTGGTATGGAGGGAAACGCCACTTGCAGAAGGTGCAATTGAGCGCAACGTATTGCTGTGTACCTGTAAATGAGTCAATTCATTAATATCGAGTGGGTTACAAGGTCAATCGACCATGTACACCATGGTATCACAGTTCTTTTCTGAATCCCCTTTCGGCCTTTGATATGGTTTTTGTAACGACGACCAAATAACAGCCGGGCTCAACGGCAAGGCACGTTAATTCCTTCCGAAGCACGGAATCATCATGACCATATCTATCGCACTAAGATGCAAGACGCGTGATGCGTGGCCACATATTCATAAAAAAATTACGAACGTTTGGAAAGCCTAAGTTAATAAAAATATATTTCGTCTCGTTCTATCACGTCAAATATAGGTAAGACAGAAAAGCACTAAACGTATGTAGGCTTGACGAGAACTTTAAGAATAATGGGGGACTATAGCATTATCTAACAGTCTACGTGTATTTTTGTCGCATGGTTTTAGAATAAAAAAATCACTCTATATAGCTTCTACAATTTTAGATTGTGCATGTACGTGGCGTTTTAAGGAAACAATAAACTTCATCCAAATCTTTATACAAATTTACCATTCAAAAAGAGAGCTATATGCTCTAAATTTATTCATATGGAGTGAAGAAAGAAGATACCCAGTGAAAATAGCTTACCAATTGTTGATGACTTCTGGCTCATCGTGATAAACGTATATATGCCTGGTAGATCCATCTTTCATAAACGTAAGCTGCAACGAGTTCATATGACCAATCTTCGGAGGAGCAAAGCATACTGTGAGTTCTGATAACTTAAGAACACCTTTTGGTTCTCTGTTCTCTCTGACGTGATACCTGTGGTAGGCAAAGTTTACACTTTAATAACACCTTTAATACCATTAACTTTAATGGACTAATATCTTAAAAAATTAATTTTAAATATATAATATTTTTTTTATATATAATTATTTTTTTTAATTAAAAGTAAATTTATAATAACATTTTTACCATCACCCTCTTATGCTCAAACTAAATAATGTAGTGCGGCCACAGATATATCCATACTTAATATTATAAATGCGTAAGTCTGTCTGCCTGTTACGATTTCACGGGCAACCCGCTGAACGGATTTTGATGAAATTTGGTATGAATATGGTTGAAGACCCGGGGTCAAACATAGGATACTTTTTGACGCAGGCGGAGCTGCGGGAAACAGCTAGTAAATTATATACAAAGTATTAACTATATTGGATGTTGAAAGAGTGAAGGCAAATCTAGAACTATGAAACGAATCCTCCAACAAAGTACTTATAGCTTTTCTTTTCTAGATAGCTAAACGTGATTAAACAATAGTTTAGAATAGAAATCAATAGTTTTCGAACCTTGATCACTGGTATATCACTGGATGTCTGTCTCTATCTGTCGCTGATGAATTTCTCAAAATTTATTCAAATAATTAAATAAGTGCGCTGGAGTTGTAGCTAAGATTTGATAAGTGACATTCTATTATAGATTTTGATTTTAATTATTTATGGAACCAAGAATAAATGTATTTTATAAATAGAGATTGCATTATAGACACGTTATACCCTCATACCATTGTTGATGACACAACACGACAAAGTCACAAAATCGTATCAAAAATATTACTGGCAGCATTGAAAAACACACTACAATTTATGTTAGCTTTTTTCCTGGGCCCTTATCAGCATGCTATTTCTGGTTTAACATTCATGCCTCTATAAATACCTAGGTACCTATTTTCAAGTAGAACAATAACTTTTTTTAAAGTATCAAGTTAATTTTGTCCAAGCTCATCCTAACCTTCATTATAATCCCAATATTATTATAAAAGCTAAAGTGAGTTTGTTATTAAGTCGTTTGAAACGACTGGTGTCTTCGTCCAGGGTATTTTTTTCCATATAATAATATGTAGTTCCAATAATTACCGCCGCTCTTTCACGGACACGAAATTTACTCACACACACACACACAAAAACAATTGTTTAAATGTGTAAAGGAATTGTTTGTTTGTATGTGTAAATAAATTGTTTATTTGTATAGGTAAATTTTGTGTCCGTGAAAGTCAGCGCTGGATCCGTATAAACCAGCCTTTTTGAAACACCCTATACCACATCTATACCTCTTCACGCTTCGTCTACTGAAGCGGTCTTACAATCTCACTAAAAATTCGCATACATATAAGGTGGCTTTAAATTAAACACAAATACTTTCAGGGCTAAATAAGTAAGTCATATTAAACAGATTTATGTTGGTTTCACAAATTTCTACACGCTAGTTGTTACGAGGAATAAGTTTTCTAGTGCGCTTAAAGTTATCTACAAAAATTAAAATTAATTTTGTTAGGAAAATTAAGAAAAAAAAATAGCGTGAAAATTTTTTACATTTTGCTCTCAGTACTTTTCTTTGGCCTAAACCCCTAAAAATATTTGCACTTCATAAAAATCCACCTTATATAGTTAGGAGTACAATTATTTATTAAATCACCATTAAACATTAGACACAGAAGGTCAGAGGATACCTTTCATCCCGGAAAAGGTACTGGTGCACTTTTTTTCTTCACTGCACTGCACTTTTGTTCGATACGGTTATTCTCCGACTTTTATTAAACATATTTTAGGGCCTAAAACGGATGCCACGTAGGCCACGTCCTTACGCAAGTATAATATTGACAATGAGTGATTATTGGTTGGTACCTGGTCAATGTAAAGTATCTAAATACGATTTTATGATGAACTTTACCTTGAAAATTCCGTCATGCATGCTTGTCATGACGATTTAGTTTGAGCAATATATTATTATTGCCCACTTTACGATTGTAGATATTCAAACTATTTTATGGCACAATAATTTATTACGACACAAACAAATCGCAATTTTGCTGAATGTACTAAATAAAACGCGCCGATTTTGTATGTACGCAATTTGTGAGGTAATTGTTTTATTATTGTTGTGTTCTTTCTATGTTTGTCAATTTGGATTTGACTTAAAAATAAATTACTTAAAAGTATTTTAGTCGCGCATGTTTAATACCACTTTCAAGTACCTAGGTATACCTACTTAGTTTAATTTTTAATTTTAGCAAAATATACTAAGTAAGTATATTGTTCGTTTATACATAACATGCTAAAATTAATCATGCAACATATTATAAAAATACCTTTGCAAATAGTTTATAAATTTGCACTGTCCTTAGCACTATAAATAATAAATAATTGCCTATAAAACCACTTACAAAGGTATCTTTTGAAAAAATCAATAGAACCAGTAGTGTTAGTGAAACAGAGAGCGCTTGACAAAATTAGTAAATATTACTAAACTAAACGACATGTAAATGGTATGCAATGAGTGATGAGATGAAATGATCGTAAACCCTAATAAAACCTAATTGTATTGTACGCAGTGTTGTTTTGTTTTCCTCATGCTATTTTTAACTCGCTCATTCTAAACCGTCATATCTATAAACGCACCGTTCGTTCTTACCTGCATCGACCAATGTTTTTGATCCGAAGTCGATCGATAATTCGGTTGAGACAACTCGCGGCACGGCCACAGCCGTCCGACGCGTGATGGTACCTAAGGACCAGTCCGAGGGTGCTATTTTTGGGATCCATGACTCACTCAGAACCGGGAGTGCTCTTTTGGAAATGTATGACATATTACGTCGAATGAAAATCGTTCGATACCGAAAAAAAAAATATTCGGCTCGGCGATTTTGAGTTAGTCACACTTTTCAAAAATAACACTCCGGGTGAGTCGAATGTTTTTTTGTTCGATTTCGAATGTTGACTTGTCGAACGATCATTCGACTCAATGATTTTGAGTGAGTCATGGACCTAAAAAAATGCACTCATGATATGTTTTTGCTCCTATTAAAGAAATTTAAATTAAACCAACAATTTACAGCATTTACAGGATAATATTACAGTATTAGACCGCTACAATAGGCAGATATGGATATCAATATTATTCAGTATGATATTTTCCTGTTTTGACATAATATACTAACAAGGTACCTAATATTATAAATAGACTATTTACTTTTTTAGAAATAGGTACAGGATAATAAAAAAAAATATTTAGTAAAGTAATTTTTTTTCTTTATTTTTATTACTTGGTAACATTTTGTAAGATCTCGATTAGTTTAAAATATTTTATATTCGACCGTGGAATTGGGAGTTACTTTCTGATTTTTAAATAATACATACTAGTAATACTAGTTTTGTAATAATACATAGTATGTGATATAATTAAATAATATTTCATGTCAAGTGGCATCATTACCGTTTTTAGTCTACGTTTTAAGCTAAGGAACTGATACATTAATTTATTTAAAGCTTTGCCACTATCTATATCAATGCATAGTTAAAATATTTTATAAGTCATCAAATTGGGATTGCACAATCGAGCGTAAAAACTACAATACATTAGTTAACGCTGAATAAAAGTACGAGTAAATATAGTAATACTAATGCAAATACAGGTAATTTATCACTTAGGCAGAATTCATTACCACCTATGATAGTATACTACCTACCTACGTAAATGTTTGGTTTTCGACGTAGCGCGTATGCAAGGTGTGGAAGTTTTCGCGTTTCGTCACTACATCGCCATTGTTGTACCTACTATGAACTACGAAATTGTATGTTTGTTTGTAATAACTTTATTACACAGAAAATAGCATTACAGTAAATACAAAACTAAAAATAAATGCAACGGCGGACTTGTATACGTATATATCTCTCTCTCTCCCATCTCAGCGTCGGTTGGGTCCTCGTTTGTTAGCTTCGAAGTCCAGGGTTCGCTTTCCTGCTCTTTCTTCTGCAATTCGCCCGGTCTTCGGCATCCCTAGTTGTGAGACCACTAACACGCATATCCGTCCCTGCTATGTCAAGCCAGCACTTTTTGGGCGCACCCCTTCTACCAGGGCCTAGTGGAGGTGCCATGGCTAAACTACGAAATTGTATCTAGGTATCTAAATCTCACATCAGTATAGTGCAAACATTTGTTTTCGGCTCCGTTTTCGATTTCCCCTACACTATCACACACTGACATTTTACCAAAATGACGAAACCTACTAAATACTGCCTAACATTTACGTCAAGTGATAAGTTGTTTCGTCATCTTGTTTTCCACGTTAGTGGCAAATAAGGTTTTCGAACGATGACTAGTGTAGTATCTTATCATAGTTCTATATTTGATAATAGTGTTTGATCTAATGATTGAGCAATATGGAAATTTATTACCCGTTGCAAATAAAAATATTTTTCACCGTTCAATAATTGCACTATTGATTACTACGTTTGTTAAATAAATTTTTAACACGAACCTTAAAAAAGCAAGGAGCTGGCTGTTCATTATTAAATATTTTTTGAAGCGCTTTTTTTTAAAATTTGACTTATAAAAAAAATCATCATTTTTCAGTGTTATTTTGAATAGGCGAACTTTTTTAACACGTTATTCGTTACATTGTCGAAAATGATTAAATTAGTGGTCACTACTTATGGCGTTTTATTGAAATGATAAAATAAGATACATAAAGCTTTGATATTATTTAGTTTTGAAGAAAGTAAGCGAACAAAAGCTTCTAAGCGAAATGATCGTTAAAAGCATTGAAGAAGATGATGCATGAAACAATGATTTAATGTAAATTCGGTAGAAAAACTGTGTTAAAAATACCTCTGTTTGAATCACAATTAAATTAATATGCTATCCTAAAAATATGCAGGTATTTAAAGTATATGCACAATTGACCGTAGGTGCTCTTTATGTCCAGCCAGACTCATCGGATAAGTTGAACGAGAATCATTATATTCGAATGAAAGTCACTCGACTTCCATAAGTGAGTATAGATCTCAAAAATAGCACTCCAAAGCCCTTACCATGAGTCACACGCACACGAAATCGCTAGGTCTAGGAGTCTGGAGGTCTTAAGATTTTTAGAAAATTTAGGTGTTAGAATTGTAGGATAAGATTTTATCTACAGACGCAAAGTCGTGGTAGAGGGACTGGTGCTATCAATATTATAACTACAATCAACAGAAGTATTTTTAACTTTAACTTAGCAGCGTAAATTTACTGATTTTAAAGCAAATCTTACTTCAATGTGTCCTCGTTCTCATTTAGTACGAATTTCCTGAGCTGATAGCGGCTATCTTCCTTGCCGCGTTTCATGAGAAATCCCTCCATGGTACCTGAGAGGTAACTCTGACGTTCGGAGTGGCAAAACTCTTCGCGTTCATATTTTGCGCGGATCCATTGCTCGATCAGTACCCTGAAATTAATGTCATGACAAATATTATAATGAAGAAACTTATTCGACATGTAATTGATCAGTCAAGCATTAGTTGTGAGATGTGATACCTATCTTCTATCACTTGTATAATTTTAAAAATTTGTTGGTAGATAGTGGATTGAAAATGTAATCCCTTCTGTAATATGTAAATATGAGAATCTATGTGTGAAATACGCAAAATCTAGTTTCATCATGAACACCTACTTTAATTTATTTACTTCCCAAATTAGTTATTTTGGTGTAAAACAAACTAATAACCTAAGTACTCTATTAATTATAAATGCCAATTAAGTACCGTATAGACAAATGAGAAATCCATGGAGCAATTACAAAGAGAAGATGCCGTAATAAGCGTTTTGTAAGAAAGTATTTGTGAGGCTACACGGGGCGGAAGGCAGACGTGCGGGGTGCTCGGTTTCGGCCGTGGCTACAACCATGAAGCACGAGCAATGACAAGCTCCGCCCACTTTTGTGTCGGCGAGGCGCCAATGATGACATCACTGCGCCATTTTAAATGGCATCTCCTCTTTGTAATTGCTCCATGGAGAAATCAGCTAATTTGTTTAAACGAATTTTGAAAAATTTAAATGAATTTTGAAAAAATAAATGGACAACATCTCAGTTGGAGATATCGTCCGGGGTTTAACTGGTTGGTTTAGTGGGGAACCAAGGATCGAAAAGAAACCAAGGTCCTTGATCATCTAATGAACTTTAATACTGGTTCATTGAAGTATAGTTTAAAATACATTGCGTATTAAGCAAACAGTTTGATCTAAAGTATGGAAACAACTAAAACATAATCATGAAAGAAACCATATGTACCTTGTTTTACTTTGTAAGTGATGCCATCTAGTAAAAAACTTAAAACTAAACCTTTGTACAATAATATTTATCTTTTAAATAAAAAGAGCTTTTCTGCTTGCGTCCTCAGCTAAAGCCCCGGGTTCGCTTTTCATTTTTTTTCTATTACTTCTCCTTGTCTTTGATATGTTTTGGTGGTATACGTAATGCGACTGAAGTCTTAAAGTGCCTAATACTCACTGTGGATCATATTTCGTCGGTCTTCTATAGCAACTTGGCACCCTCTCTTCATACTTGTTTTTCGCCACAATGTTTCCAACTTCCTCCATCCTCTTGACCTGTGAGTCCTCCCACCTGTCGAGGCTCAGGTGCTTAACCTTGCTGATGTGCGCACCCATCCCGCGGTGGATGCTCGCACATCGCATACAGATGAATATTCCGATGTTGTATGACGCCCAATCCGGATCTAGGGTAAAAAAAACAATAAAAATTTAAAAAATGTATTTGATACCTACCTACTTATAATTATTATTTTTTAGCTCTAATATTAAATTTAGTTATAAACATCAATTCAAGCTATGGGTTGTTGAGTTTAGGAGAATAGGATTATAGGTATCCGAAATCAACTATTCATAAGACAGCAATCCCAACAGATGTGTAAAATAAAACAAAGGCTTGACCAGAAGTGCTATTTTTGAAATACGTGACTCACTCGAAACCGATGAAACGATTGATTTCTATTCGACAAAATCGGTGAGTCACTAACCGGTTTCGAGTGAGTCATAGATACCTAGTTCTATGCCGAGGTTTCAAAACAATTCGGTGCAGAAAAGGTTTCTAAATAACAAAGGAAGAACGAAACGACGAAAATACCCAACTATCTACAGACTTATCTTTGTTTTTGTTACATTACATAATAATACTTAAACAAATTATTAGTAATTCGTAAATATCAATAAGGCGAGAGTGGCAACAAACAACTTTGTGACAAACAATTTGTTATCTTCAGCCTATCTTATCGACTTGGTACAATAGATTTATCAACTATTTGACTCGTGTTTGTCCCATGCTAAGGTCCCATGATGGTTTTTTGGACATTTATTTGGTCAAAACCCTCGGTACCTAAATATACTTCATGATTTGAAAGTTTCTGGAAGTGAAATTACAGGTGACCACAGTTGGGTAGTTTTTATCATGAGAAGATTTTACTTCAACAGACTGTAACACAACAAGGTTGATAGATCCTACACTTAGATTTAAATCTAAGCCCGTTTCCAACACTTAGATTAAATCTAATCTAATGCCCGCATTATCCGCGTGTGTGCATGAATGAATTGATTGCGTTCTTTTCCACTGTCCCCACTACTAAAAGTGTACTCCGCTATGGTCGACTTAAAATAGAAACTATCCCGCGGTGCTTGTTTACATTGAAATTTATTTTTCTTACTGTTTTGTGATACTTTTCAATTATTTTGGTTTCAAATAATATGATAATAATAAAAATAAATTCAATATTTAATAATAATTTTGTTTTTAAATGCTTGATTCCTTACAAATAACAGTAATGTATTATAGTATAAACGAACTACGAACGACATACAAATAATCGCGGATTAGTAGAAGTGTGAGTCAGTTAGTAAGTTTTCGAAAACCATTTGTATATTTCATTGTTATCATTCCAAAAAAGGAAGACAAAAAAATTGGGGTTCTTTCGATTTTACAAATAGTTAATGATAATTGTTGTATACGTCGTCAGTAATTTTTGTGTTTTATTTGTGCGCCCAAACTCAAGATAGTTGCGTGGAGCGAAGTGACGAGCATTTAGTAGTTGTCGAGATTTGTTGCATCGAATTGCTGGGATTCATACGGGACATAATGAGAAAATAAGGGTTAGATAAATGACGATTTATCAATACCCTATGATGGATCCGTGTTGAAACTACAGAAAGAGAAGATTAAGATTTATTTTTATGCATTTAAATTATTTTTAATGTTTCTCGATTAACACATTGATTGTTTCTGCAAAGTGTTTGGATCGTTAGGTGTAAATAAATAAGTAATCAACGTACTTTAATATAAAAAGCATAAATATATTTTAGTTGATATAATACTCGTATATAAATGTATAGATTCTTTAATTAGTTGTAATGTTTACTTCCCTTTAGATATACGATATAATGCATTGTTTACCTGATTTCGTCAAACATCATGTCGAGTAAATGGACGGCTAATCTCAGTTTTATATTGAATCTATATATACATACCTATGTCTAATTAAAATACTTTTGGTAAGTGCAATGCTTTATTAGAAGAATAATTTGTTTCTGAAAAGCAGGTGCTAAAATATTGAAACACATCTGTCTGCATTCCCATGGGATACTATTGAACACAATACAACACGAGGGGGCGTAGGACAATAATACACCATTTCTCTCAATAAAAGTATTCAATAGACCCAGTTACACAGCCCGAAATTTTGTCATTATTTATGTCTACATGACTGTATGTTATTGTAGAAAGTTACTTATAACAATAGTACTTAACAGTAATAAATACCACGATAATAAAAACCAACATGACTTGATTCTGGAATTTCTGTAGGAACCTACTTACATACCAGTATGTTTTGTTAAAATTCTTATTTCCTTCATTGTCTTACCGTTGTATGATGGAAGTGAATAACTACTGTATATATATTTTAAATTAATTTATATTAATTTTCTCATGTATGTGACTCACAGCACAGGTCTTGTTTTGAGAAATAAAGAATCTTTAAACCTATATATAATAAAGTACTCGTTAGAAAAAAAGACTGAATCAGTCAACTGCTTCAAATTTCGGTACCTGCGTTTACCGTTATACAACGCCTTCCCAGTATTTAGAGAGCTAATCCCATGGAGTAATTACAAAGAGGAGATGCCGTTTGAAATGGCGCAGTGACGTGCTCATTGGCGCCTCGCCGACACTGCAGTGGGCGGAGCTTGTCATTGCTCGTGTTCTATGATTGGAGCCACGGCCGAAACCTAGCACCCCGCACGTCTGCCTTCCGCCCCGTGTAGCCTCACAAACGCTTTCTTACAAAACGCTTATTACGGCATCTCCTCTTTGTAATTACTCCATGGCTAATCCTGACCTCTACTAATCTACTGCTACTGAGCCACCAAGACAGATATATGGAAGTCAATATCTTCGTACTTAATATACCAAAAATAATCCCACCAAATAACCTGCACAGTTTAAAAGTGTTTTAGTTGTGTGTTAGAGTGCGTAGATTCGTACTTACCCAAAACACAATCTGAAATGTGAATTAGGTCACTCTCACAAGACTAATACTGTTCTGTCTGGGGCGTACGTGTGTGTACGGTACGGTGTGTATCCTATTTTTAATAATTTATTGCAATGTCTACCTACTAAAGTATAGTGTAGCTTACATGGAAAAGTATACCACCTTGCCTTATACCTTACAGCCTGGCCAAGGGGCAATCCGCCACAATACATACAAATGCATTTGTTTCAGTGCACTAATCGTTACTACTCCTCATTTCGCCTCGCCAGTCACCTGTTCCCATGGCTTTTTAGTATATTTGTTATATATTTCTTTTAGTCGCCGGTGGCATCGCGGCGAAATTCGCCGTAGCGGATTGCCCCGTGGCCAGGCTGTTATGTGGTTCAGTTTGCTACGTGAACAACTGTATCCAGTATTAAAAACTAGCGTTTAGCCGCTTCGTACATGTATTTTTTCTGAGATGAAACGTATCTTAGTCCTCAGTACTCCTGGCGGCCGTAAATAAAGTGTGTTTAACAAAAAAAAAACACACTAGGTAAGTTGGCATTGCTGGAAGGATCGAACAGGTATCATGTTTTGAACTATTGTATGAAAGTGCAATAAATACTGATCAACATCCAATAACCCCAACTCTACACAACCCTACTGTGACAACACAGTGATTGATTTTACAGCATATGAAAGCAACACTTTATTATAATTGACACATGAATTTGGTCATTCCCTCGATAATATTCCTATAGCTCCTTAATTAAGAGCTTAGGTTTTGTAACTAAAGAGTTACAAACAATGCCTAAATAGGCACTTTACTTTGACTGAAAGTAAGAAGCAGTGGACGGGCCTACATATGCCTCACGCCGCACAACACAAAAGATGAGCTATGGGGAAGTTGGTACTAGAGTGAAGACTCTAAACCCGAGGAAGACGCCACCGGTACGGACCAGTAACCTGGTTGAATTGCAGAAGGAATGTGATAAGGAAAACAGAAGAACACAGAGGCATGACGTGCATTGCTAGTGAACATTCAGGACTGGGTGGCGATGGGCTGAAAAGGTACTACATTCATGTAGTTTAAACACTAAACATATTAAAAAAAACTAACAAAATCAAAAGTTAAACTAGGTCAGGTAGGTGCAAGTAGGTGCAACTATTGTATAATCTGTGACCTGGGTAGGTTGGGGTCAGAACTTCGTAGGTATCTTGTAAAGATACAGAGATATATTTTTAGAACGAAGGCTGTGGCCACATAGTTACTGTACTGCCTTTGTCCTTCCGATCTAACCACATTTTTTTCCTATTGGTCAGTACGTTGGATTATGTGCCAATACATAATATGTACCTTTATAAAAAACTAGCTATATATATATAGATATATATTAAAATGACAGGTGTAAAAATCACAGATAAGGCAATAACCATTTCAGGTAAAACTACAGATAAGAAGTTTATTCAATGAACGGATGTTCACTCTAGCCCCTCGCTCCTCACCTCCCTACATATTTCCCGACCTGAGTCATTTGGCTACAATTTTGAAAAAAATAAAAAGGTCAGTAATATTGTATAGATTACAGGAAAACCGATAACGTAATCTACGAACTGCTCAACATTATTTGGCGAAAACAAAAACCCTTAAATATATCATGCATGCCTAGGTAGGCAGGGTGGATACGGAACTTGCATTCATACACGTAAAAACCTTGTTTACGTCGTAGCATTGCACTGCACTGCGTAATCCGAATACCTATGCATGTATGTTTGTACCACAGAGTGAATTGGGGTCGAATCAATGGAGCAGTGCAGTCGTTCCGGTACAAAATAAGTCCATAGGTCATGTCATTTCTTTAAAAAACGACTTTATTTATTTAAAACCTAATTAATTACATAGTTAAATGTACTGTTAAAATCAACAATCATTGATACATTCTATAAAATTAGAACGTAAAAGATTATTACGCGTCATAGTAGATACATAAGTACGTACAAAAACAAACACTAAACAAAACATTATCGACGTCCTATTCTACTCTCCTGCTATTGAACACAAAATCAATTTTCAATTTTGTTAGGTATGTATGGAGCGTAGGTAGGAAAGAGTGCCACAATCACAACAACACAACCGGAATAAAATAGATGCTAATCTTTACTACGTATTATTTTTGTCTGCATTCTTGATCTTGAATCATCCTTGCCAGCTCTGATAGTCAATGATTTGTTTTCATTGAATGCATTTCACGAAGGTCACTGAACTCCAAAGCATGGACGCACTTTACGCCCCCCGCCTATTCACCCCATGGAAATACCACGCTTCACAAGGAAAACATTGCCACTAAATTATAGATATTCAATCGTTTAAAACTTACCATCGCTTCCACAATCAGCACACACATTATTTCCATTTTTCTTCTGTAACACTTGTAACAATTTCTCGTTATGATCTACCATCGTGGAACTTTTGCATCAATAATGAAGACACTGTACGGCGTACGTCACGTCGCCACTCGAATTGAAAGTCGAACGCCTCTCCGACGCGCGCTCCAACACTGCGCGACCGAGGGCGAGGGAGCGAGTACGAGCACTTCGACCGATGACGAAGAGACGCGCCGCTGCGAATCGGTTCAACAAACGCCATTGCTAGTTGTGAATTTCTGTCGCACTTCTACATACGCGTATTCTGTATGCATGAATGAGATAGAAAGAGAGGTCTAGATCGGTACATGAATGAAGCGAGTTTGTAGTGTAGTGGCTGTCTCGTAAAATTATATTTGTGTGCGTAGCGTAGTATACGTGGATACGGGGCGAATACTAGCGTTGTCTCGCGTAAATTATACGAGTGGCAAGCTAGCCTCCAATACAAATAAATCGCAATTCATAATTTATAACTGAATTACTAGCCCACTTAATTATGTAGATTTAGATTATTATCAAATGACATTTTATCTCTTTTCTACTTTAGTCTTTCTATTCTTTTGCACAATTGTTAATGACGAATGATCATGCATGACCATCTCATTCTGTTGTGATGTGAGTTAATTCGTGCTGTATGAATTACAACTCGAAACAAGATACCCTGGGGCCCAATTTTTTAAATGTATGAATGTCGAAAGAATATCGTTCTATATCGATTCGATATCTAATAAAAATTATTCGCCTCGCCGATTTCGCTTGAGTCACACTTTTCAAAAAGATCACTCCAGGACCATAAGCCCTATTTTTGAATGTATGGCATATATGTCGAATGAAAATCGTTCGATATCGAACAAAATCCCTCGATAACAAACGAAAATCTTTCGATATCGAACAAAAATTATTCGACTCACCGATTTTGCTTGAGTCACACTTTTCAAATATAGGGCTCCAGGGCGGCTCCTACTTTGCGAAGTATTAGGTTGGGGAAAAAGTCTTTTCGCTTAGACCTAGTACTCGTATGTATGAACTTGTAATAAAATCTCTTTGGCTATACTTATTGTATCTGGCTGGTTTTGGTATCATTAAAAGTTTAAGTTTTGATGAAGATAATTCCAAATTCAAATTGGGAAAATGTGTTACATTTGAAAATTTTACTACTAAAATTTGCGATGTTTATGGACCTAAGTGCAGTGTCTGTGAGAGTAGCACAATTTTGGCGTTTTCAATCCGAAAATTTTGATGTCAAGGATGCACGTCACTTTGGTCGCGCTATTACGGATAAAGAGGATGCCATTGAAAAAGTGGAGCAAGATCAGCATATCAGTAGTTACGACGTAGCTGAAGAACATGGGAATTGACCACAAAACAGTTTTAGCGCATTTGAAAAAAAACTGGGTACACAAAAAAGCTCGATATTTGGGTACCTTACGAGCTCACTGAAATAAACCTAATAAACCGTGTACTCATTTGCGATTCTTTATTACGTAATAAAATTGAACCATTTTTGAAGAAGTTGATAACTGGTGATGAAAATTGGATGACGTACAACAGAACGTGCGAGGTCGTGGTCAAAGGCCAGTCAAGCTTCACAGACTGGCGAAACCCGGGTTAACTCGCAACAAGGTGTGTGTGTGGTGGGATTGGAAGGGCATTATTCATTATGAGCTGTCACCACCAGGCAGGACCATCGATTCTGAACTCTACTGCGAAAAACTGATGAGATTAAAGCAAGAAGTTGAAAGAAAGCGGCCGGGATTAATCAACAGAAAGGGTGTGGTTTTTCATCATGATAACGCTAGACCTCACACATCTTTAGCCACTCAGCAAAAATTAAGAGAGTTTGGCTGGGAGGTGTTAATGCATCCGCCGTATAGTCCTGACCTTGCATTTTCAGATTTCCACCTGTTTCGGTCTCTTCAGAATTCTTTAGGCAGTATCAGGCTAACATCACAAGAGGACTGCCAAAACCACTTGTCGCGGTATTTTGATCAGAAGCTTCAAAATTTCTATAGCAACGGGATCATGTCCCTACCTACAAGATGGCAAAAAGTAATCGAACAAAATGACACCTACCTACATACTTTAGTTAAATGTAAATAAACTGTATTGTTTTGAATTTTCTTAAAAAATGCGAAGAAATTTTTTCCCCTACTAATAATCCACCAATATTATGCACAAAAACTAAAAAAAAAGAACAATACAGCCCCGAAACTGTTTTTCTCAGCTTTCTGCCAAAAGTCCAAGAGCGAGCATTTTATACACAAATAGGAAATGAAACAGAATTTAAAGGAATAAGATTTTTATGAGATTAGAAAATAAAAAAACCTTATTAGACGGACGCAATCTAGGACACGCCATCCTAATTTCATCCTATCATACTTGTTTGTAACTTGTGTGTTAATCATCGTAATAAACAGTACTTAGATTTTTATTAATTTATTTTATATACTTGTGGCGACACTGTCGCACAGCAAGTATTTTACTACACGACTTAACAGATGACGCTAAAAGCTAATAATCTCAAGTCCCATATAAACCCGAATTACTGGAAGACTAAATCGCGCTATTGAAGTTTCTACTGATTGGAGCCGCGGTTCCCCAGGTATACCACTTCGTCTGGCGGCGGTCGAGCATAACACCATCGCTCCCATCGTATTCCAAATACATAACTAAAAAAGTCCAAAAATGAATTTCTGATGAGAAGCTGAAAATAGCTTTTTCGACGCTGTTTTTATTTTCCAAACGAGTATTTGTGCGTGCGTGTTGGAAGTGAAGTGAGTGATACACTGATTGATTTAAAGAGTAGATTTTTTGCTTGTTGCCAAAAGCTCCTAGAAAATCGCTAAATGTATTTTTTCTACAACGTATTAGCCTATATTTTATTGTCCTAAATTGTCAAATATCTTTGGTAATATCACAGAACTTAGATCCGAATATTTATGGTCTTAAAAATATACTTGATTAGATTTATTACTTTAACCACCGACTTGACTAAAAGCGTACAGTAAAAGCCATATTGTAAAGAATTAAAAAAAAATGCATGACATTGACAATCATGCATGACAATGACTACACTTCACCTTAATCTTACATCAATCAACGTTTTGGCTTTGGCGTTGACTTTAGTGTTGCGGAACTATCGACAGTTTCACTATCGATATTTTTCATCTACTCAGGAACTATTCAGGATATCGATAGGACTAGTGATAGTATCGCCATTTGTAATAGTATCGATAGTATCGATAATATTTAAATTTCTAACAATTTCAACCGAAATCAATCGATACTATCGATAGTATCGTTTTTTGTACTATCGATAGCTTATGTTACGATAGTATGCACTCTTAATGGTTGTAATGAAATTGCTGAATTTTTTTTTCTCGTGAAATTTCCCCTTTAAACAGGAATGTTCCTAATACATTTTGGAAATGTTCCCGCATTTCTCGGGAAGGTTTAATAAATGCTTAAAAAGTTGCTCAGCATGCTCGGGAAGGTCCTTAAAATCCTCGGTAAGGTTTTTATATTGCTTTGGAAGGTTCCTAAAACGCTCAGGAAATTTCCAGAAATGCTCGGGTAGGCTCTCGAAATACTCAGGAAGGTTCTTAAAATGCTCGGGAAGGTTCGTATATTTGAGAATGTTCCCTCATTTCTCGGGAAAGTTCCCAAAATGATTGGGAAGATATATTGAATGCTCGGAAAGTTCCTCAAAATGCTCGGGAAGGTCTTCATATTTCTTGAGAGAGTTCCTAAAATGCTCGGGAAAGTCCTTAAATTACCCGGGAAAGTTTCCAAATTACACGGAAAGATTCCTAAAATGTGCGGACAGATTCCCAAAATACTTGAGAAATCTCCAAAATGCTCGCGAAAATTTCCAAATTGAAAATAATGATATCGGAAGCTTCATACTTAGCTTTGGTTGACTTACAATAGTATCGAAAAATTACTGGCAATCGATAGTGCAATTCTATCGATTGTATTGGGAACATTCCTATTTAATGGGAAAAGTTACCGGGAACCAAGACTTAATGTTCCCAAAACATCAGGAATGTTGAAAGTTTTGGAAATAATAGTTTATTGTTTAAAGTTACTTATTTAATTAAAAATAAGTATATTAGACGTGATAAAAACTGAAATTAATAATTCTATTAAATAAACTTTCTCGTATTTTATTATAGAGTTGACTCATTACAACCAATAAAACTGCAATACTATCTTAACATAGATGGCTATCGATAGTACAAAAATATCGATACTATCGATTGATTTCGGTTGAAATTGTTAGAAATTTTAATATTATCGATACGATCGATAGTATTAGACGTAAAACAATCGATATTATCGATAATATTGGTCTTATCAATAGTATTGGTCAGAAATCCCTATCGGTATCGATTCTATAGAAAATTGGTAATAGTATTGATATTGGTTTTACTGCAACTATCGATAGGCTATCGATAGTATATCGATAAGCAACACTAGTTGACGTTGACAGAAGTAGGAACTTGGATTGTGGTTGTAGTGTAGGTCTGTAGGTTGTAGAAATTAAAGGATACCTATTATATATGTTGTAGTGTGTTCGATGTCATTCAATGGATGGATCGGTAATTTTTGGAAAATCAATTGAGAAATAACAAAGTTCTTAATTATTTTGTAATTTATGTTGAAATAGTTAAGCAAAAACTAGAAAAATGGGTCGGCGATCTATTAATACCACTAAAAGTGGTAAATATATGAATCCGACGGATCAAGCGAGTGAGTACAATTTTATGCATCTTTTATGATTTTAATTAATAAGAAGCGTTATCCAATATCTGAGCCATCATTTCTTTGGTTGACTTCTTACTATTTTCTTTGTCCTAAAGATTAATTCTTTAGCGACTAGAAAGAACAATAGAAGACATAATGTTGCGCTGCCGAGGGCTGTCGTTAGAGTCTTAATAAGACTGCATTATTTTGGTAACCGGCCACTGGTTTAGAGTGTACGAAAGGGTGCGCATACAGGACTTAGAAAATTTTTGGATTGATATTTTTATGCCCTATCAACACATGTTTTTTATGATGTCAGGGTTTGGGGATCACTATAAGCATCATTTAAGGTCATGTGACCATTTTTCCTGCGGGCTATATTTCTGGAGTTAACGAGTCGTTTTTCTGAAAAATTGCCTTGGTGACGGAACCAACTTTATGGAAAAGTCATTAGGCTAGGTTATAGGTTATCTTCAGACCATAGAAATAAGCAAGCAAGTGTTCGACTTTGTTACAAAATGTAACATTTCTATTTGTGCACCCTTTCCTACACTCTGACCACGACCACCTTGGCCACTGCTTTGCTGTAAAACCTGCTTGATAATGGAAAAGCTTTGCT
This sequence comes from Euzophera pinguis, assembly GCA_947363495.1. NCBI lineage: Eukaryota > Metazoa > Arthropoda > Insecta > Lepidoptera > Pyralidae > Euzophera > Euzophera pinguis. The sequence continues at coordinate 11,072,974 of OX376163.1, forward strand.
GGTGGAATCTCCCACCAGCCGAACAGTAGTGCAAGTAAGTAGTTACCTCTGCTATTGCCTTTGATGCCTTATTTTACAGCCACGTAAAGAGAGAGTGAGGTATTCTTAAACCAGGTATGGATGATTATCCATACTATAATATTATGTATGAGTGAGAAAGTCTGTTTGTCTGTTATGCTTTATTTATTTTATTTATTTATTTATTAGGAAGACCAACAGCTTTTTTGTATAAAGGTAGTAAGGTAAAAAATAGTTTCATGGCCAAACTTCAAATTTATTTTGATGAAATTTAGTACTATGAATATAGTTGAAGACAAGGGCTCAAACAGGCTACATTTACACAGTTTTACTTTCTACACACTGTTACAGTACGCACAATATAATTTGGCAGCTCTGAATTTCGCGCAAAACGCTGCGCAGTAGAAAACTTATACGAAAATGTGAATTTGCACAGTGCGAAATGACACTGATAGCTAACTTCCGAGCCGCCAAGTTACTATCTGTACACTAAGAGTACTGCATAAACTTGATTTACCTGTACTAATTACCTAAGGAGAATTGGAAACACTCAGACTTGAACTGTGAACTTTTAAAAACATGTACTTTAGATGCTGCACTAAATATGGATTTTGGAATGAAATGTTAATTTAGCCCTTTTGGCCGCCTACGTAACTGAGTTTTTTAACTGGTTACACAAGAAGAAAATTTTCTCTTTTCTTGTAACCAGTTTCAAACTAGTAAATACTTCATTGGACTTAGAAATATTTGTGAATAGTAACCATTAAAGAATTTTGGTTCTTATTTTGTAGTAAAGTTACCAAAAACTATTTTCAGTTTTTATTTTGTAAAAAAACTACATATCCTCCTTTTCCCGAAGTTATGAGAGAAAAAAAGAAAAAAATGGAGTCAGAGGGACAAAGCATAGTTTGAGGACCATTGTTACTAACATTTAATATGGATTTTATGACTGTCTGAAATAAAGAGATTTATTATTATTATTAAAACTCTTCTTAGCCACGGTACCACCGACAATATCCCTGATGGTAGTGTGGGTATTGAATTCAAAAACGGACCACCAATGATTAAATAATGATGTTTGTATCATCGGTTACAAATACCAGGGCACTTGAAGTTTATTATAGTATATCTTACAATTAATTAAGTATTAAAAATTAATAAACCTTTTTTGATATTATTAACTGAAGTACCTACATTTTTGAAGATTTTTGATAGAAATGAATTACAACACCTGTTATAGTTGGTCCCTCCTACCATACCATACATACGATAGTGGTATTTTTAACCGACCTAGCCACTAACCACCCTAACTGCTAACGAGAAAAGAAAAACTCTTTACAAAAGTGACCGAAAATATTTTAGTTTGTAATTGGTTACAAGAAAAGTGAAAATTTTCTTCTTTTGTAACTGGTTACAAAACTCAGTTACGTAGGCGGCCTAAAGGAATTTAGCAATAATTTTTTTTTAAACTTAAGCAACAGTTAAAATATTTACTTTTAGAAATCTAGAAATAGTTTGAAGAATTTTTTTGAATAACCATTCACATCTTTGCCTTTTGGCTATTAGTATGTAAGTAAAATTTGAATTTGATGTTTGCAATTTGGTCTTACTTTTGTCTCTCAACGCCACCTGTTGGTTGACTGGAAAAAGCCCATGGCTTTAAGTCCGCCATTTACATTTTTTGTAACAAAGTTTAAATAAATAAACAACAGTTTCTAATATTCTTAGTAATCGTTACTGATAAATAAGATGGTATGGGAATCAAATATTTAAATTAACTAAGTACTAGACATCATAGCCATTTCGACTCGAGAAGAAGGAAAAGAATTAAGTACTGATCTCTCAAATATTTGGATAAATAAAATACTGAGTTTTTAAAACACTACTTTTTACATAGTTACCCCACATCTGCCACAAGTTGGATAAGTGCTTTATTTGACAAATTATTAAATTTAGAAAGACAACGTCTCATGTTCTGAATAGCTGGCATAACAATGATTTTGTATGAGAGTATAGTAGCCAAATGAGTAACCAAAATAGTTGGAGTATTTTCTCTTTTATAGAGATTGATCTTTCTAGTAGGTTATACTGTAACTGTAACTGTAACTGTAACTGTGTCTAGTAACTAGCAATTCATCATAAATTCATTCATAAATTTCGAGTAGTCTAAATGGTCAATCGACCCTGTAGACTGTGGTGTCAGCATTATTTGGAACAGCCTTTTGGCCTGCAACATGGTTCCTTTGACAACCACCAAAATGGTGTGTTTTTCATGTAATTGCTTGTATTTAACAATGTATCCTTGTTGCGCAATAAAGAGTTTTTGTATTGTATTGTATTGTGTGTCTGGGAACAATGGCTTTACGTGCCTTCTGAAGCACAGAATCATCATTATTATCAGACAATCAGGTGATGCAAGCCTGCAATGTCCTAACCAAACTGGAAACAACTATACTACTATCAAACTCATGATGGTGTCTAGAGTCTAAGGCAATAGCATAGGCAGTATAAGTTAGTAAATCTATAAATTCTAAAAGGTTTTCCATATGAAGTTACCTACTGTTTCATTTGCAATTTATCTAAAATAACATTTAGATATTGCATTAGAATTGCATAATATTGTGAAATTTCGCATCTGACGCTTTATGGGCGTCAGATACAAGCTCTATGTGTATTTTTATTTGTTTGTTGCCAAAGATAACTAACTATATGTTATTTATAACTCAACTTTTGTTAAATAATGTAGAGATGGGCGGTGTTCAGGATTTTTCCAGATAATTTATGAAATCACTTCAGCATAATCTAAAGAAGTATATACCTAAAAGCGTAAATCTTTTATAATAATGGGATATTCTGTGAGCCGCCACCATTGTCCGGAAACCACAAGGTTCCATAATAAATGGCACATATTACTGAATATATCAATTACTAACTAGTAATTAAAAAAATTACCTTTTCTAAAGCAATTGGAGGCAATGTACATATGCAGTAAAGAAGTTTTTGAAGTCAAGAAGAGCAATAAATATTTACCCTTTTTAGCCTGAATGGTTCCGGATTTTTATATATTGTTTGAATTTGTATCAACAACATATTTGTTAATGTTACAGCAGTAAATAATAATACCTATTTATGAAAAAAACTCTTTTTTTGTTTTGCAGGAAAAGAAGCAAGAAAAAAAGAACTAAAGAAAAATAAAAGGCAAAGGCAAATGGTTCGAGCGGCGGTACTTAAAATGAAAGATCCTACACAGATACTGGAAGAGTTACAGAAAATCGATGAAATGGGTGTGTAGTTTTTCAGAGGTTTCCACAGTTGGGAAGGGGGAAAGCTTCCGCTTTACTTCTTATTCTCTTTAATTTAGATCTTTTACATCATTATTACATTTGTACAGTATGCTCTCCAACGTTTCGCTGAGCCAATACTTTCTGGGGTTGCCCCTTAAACCACGATCTGGTGGAGGCGGCATGATTAGACACTTGTTCCGTGATGATTTGCCGTCGTTAAACTTTGGCGTCTGCCCAGTCTCGAGTTTAATTTGATGTCTTTTCGTGACACTCCAAACATCTATCACAGGATCATTTCTGGGATATGCAACTTGCATGGCACGGTTCACGCACTCGTGATATTTTGTATAAGGACTGGACAAATCATGTACCTATTTGTAGACCTGTTCCTTAAGCCTCGCTGGCTACATCACAATCTGGGACATAATAAGCCACACCACATTGGGCTGTCCAGATACACTCGAACTTCTCGTCGAGGACCGCGGCGAGAACCGTCTTCGCAACATTTCTCAGAACAATTCTCGCGCTTGACAAAGATCTTTAATCTAATAACTTTGCGTCCAAAGTTATTTTTATATTTATTTTTTTCTCCCGAAATATTCGTCTAAAAATTCCGTAAATATTAGGGGCAAATCTCAACATGTTATTTTTAATTTTGACAATTACTTTTGTCCGGTTGTCCATTGCAATAACTGTCTGCACCAGTCTCGTTTATGTTCTCGTCGTTCGAGAAAAGCGTTCACGGTTTCGCCCATTCCCGCGGGAAAGTCCGTGAAGCGAGAGTGCTATAACGATGTGATTACGATCCACATTCACAGTTCTCGTTCTGGTACGGGTGTGTATTTTTTTCTGTATACATATTATATTTATATCTTACTCCCTTCAAAATGTGTGAATACAATTTCACATGTGCAATTTATGACATCTTCAGTATGTGTTAAAATTTGTTATTTTGCAATAGATATCTACGTTCTTTTCGCTAGTTTATCTATCAGCTGACTTACATTTAAGTAACTATCATGATAATGGATTGCTTTTATATTGATACTAAGTACTACATAATAATGATGATGTTTTTTACGTTCCCCCAATATGTAGGTACTTTGTTTGTAAGTAGGTACATACTTGAGTTTTTTAGGAGTGTAAAAAAAAATCTCACTGATGCTAGTTTTGTATTTGTGAAGTGTCTCTACTACTATTTTATAGCAAGCCGACCTCGAATGTTTGTCAATAAAGCAACAGAGACTTATTGTTGACGATATAGATTGCAATGGCTCTGAACCACTGGATAAAGCCCAGCAGTTGGTAGTGTAGTTTAGTTAGCTTATTATGATGATGACATACTTTTAGCTCGGGTTTCTCTATGCTTCGATAATCTTTTTAGCAATGTATATTTTCTTTCTTTAGAATATAATGTGCTGCAGCCTTCGCCGTTAAACGAAAAAGTATTGAAAGAAAAAAGGAAAAAACTACGAGAGACATTCGATAGAGTTCTAAAGATGTATGTAAGTATTGTTCTCAACATTTTGTGAATGGTTTGTATTATTTGTTATGTTGTTATCTGATATTTTAAAATCAAATCAGAATATCTTCATGTTGGCCTCAGTGAAGGAACTGACGGTTTTTGTTTATTGGGGAAAAAATATTGTACTTTTACAAAACAAATATATTGGCTTTCAGATATGAAATTATTCTAAACGGCGATAATGCGATAGCCAATTCGCAATGAATCCTCTCGTCTTATTTTCTTCCCAGTTGCATCAGAGACTAGGGCTCACCCCGGACACTCCATACAACAGCGGCTAGCCCGATACCTATTACTACTACTTCGTTTCGGTTGCGTACGCAACGCGGTTGGTTATTTGCCGTATCTGCGTCATTTGCATTTTTTGCTCTCGTCTTTTACCTTACATCTGCGTGGTGTGAGTGTCCGTTCTGTACGTTAGTACTATTAATATTTCTGTGATTAGGGTCCGCTTACCTACTGAAATTTGCAATGAATTATAGTACACGTCAAAGTTAATCAGTGATATAACAAATAATGTAAGTACGTACATTCTTCTTCCCAGCATTTTCCCGGTTGCATCATCAATGGGTACCCTAATCCCATTAATTACCTCAATGAATGTAATATATATTTTTTTCAATTGCCAGGATAAAGACGAGCCAGAAAAATGGGTGGAGTTGAAACGGCAAGAGATGGAGTATGACAAGAGACGAGCACATCTCATCTCTTACTACGAGTCAGTGAAACACGCGCAGTCTGTGCAAGTGGACGATATCCCTCTGCCGACCATACAAGTGAGTACAATACAATACAAATACTTACTGTTTATTGCACCAAAACAAAAATTGTACTATACAAATATTCATGGAAATGAAGTACAAAGGCGGGCTTATCGCTTTTTAGGGTTCCATACCTCAAAAGGTAAAAAAGGAAGACTATGAGTCTCACTCATGTTGTCTGTCTGTCCGTCTGTCACAGTCGATTTTCTCCGAATCTACCAGGTTGATCTGATCAAGTTGAAATTTTATACACACGTGTGTCTGTAATCCAAAGGTAGGCTAATTGTAATAGATCATTTTGAAATATGAAGACTAGTTTTAGGTGGTTATATGTATAGTCATTAAAAATAAAAAAAATCGAATTGTACCTTGTTATTTGTTATATATCATACGAAAGGGCTCAGTTCAAATATATTCATGATATTGAGAGAGAGATGAGATTTTAGGGTTCCGTACCGATGTTCCCTATTACTATGGATATGTAAAGCGGTAATGCGCGATAAAACTTAAACTAATACCACAGGAAGACTTAGAAGAACAAAGAAACCAGAAAAAGATGTTGTGTAAAAAAAAAAAATTAAATACCTACTCGCTAACTTTTATCGGGTAGCGAGACGATGTGAAACTATTTTGTTGGAAGGAAAACAAGCAAATTGAGACAAGATTTTTTAAATTCCAAAATTTAACATAAGTTTAAATAAACTAGCCCCTGTCTAAAATATATTAACAAATATCGGAGACACTCAGGCTTGTGAATTCTCTGTGACAACTAATTCTTTACAATTTGATATAAATTATGCCACCATTGAAAATATTTACTCGTTTTTAACAATTTTTGAAACCGTTGTCTTTAGGAGACGTATTGTCTTGGAGAAAGTTATGTAATTAGAAAATAAAGCGACACCGGCCTGTACTCCGGCGTAACCTAGTGTACCTTCTAGATCAGCTGGGCAAATAAACTGCGGCGGTTCCAGACTGGATCTCCAGGTAATTTTCACACCAAAGAAAGAGATGCGAAATCAAACCAAACGTAGGGAATGGACACTAACCTACCCGAACAAAAAAAATCTGTAAATAATATAGATAAAATCGTAGATTAATAATTGGTCTCTGCGGCGCTACGACTAGATACCGCGCTGTGAAGAAAAATCAGTTTCCAGAATGCGGCAACTTATTAGGAAAGTGAGTGTAAAATAATGTGCAAAGACGCACACTAGCGCCGATTATGATGTTGCCAGCTACTTGACTGGGATGCCAATGGGAAAATTATTGATTGCTGTGGTCTTGTTACGGATTATAAAATATAGTACAGAAAGTCTTTTAAAATGAAATTAAAATAAAACTGGCCAAGTGCGAGTCGGCTCGCGTGGGAAGGGTTCTGTACGATTTTTTATTTTTCTACATTTGAACCTCCTAAACAAATTTAAAATTATTCTACCAAACTTGCTATGCCTAAGTATATTAATTAGGACAAAACAATTATGCGTAAAGAAGGGATCCCGTTTTTAAGTGCGTTTTTAATTAACCTCTGACCATGACTGTGATCGAGTGAGTCATATGCACTATATCGAATATCTAAATATTGCATATCGGCAATCATCTCTCAAGCAACTGAATAGGTAGGTGTGACGGAGATTATCGCTTTATAGTGTCACTAGTGTTTGCATTACGTCAATATCTTTTATCTTAGCTCGCAAAATGATTATCATTATCTATGCGAAAAATATTTTACTCACTTGGTAAACATTTTTACTATTACGTAGGATTCCGTATACGAAATCTAAAAACGCACCCTGCTATAACCTATACTGTCCGTCCAAATGTCAGCGGGCGGTATCTCTAAAACCGTTGGGTTGCGTTTCCACTGACGCGGAGCAGAGAGGAACGGATTAGTCGATTCATATAGTCCGTTCCTTTTTACTAGCCTAGCCTCGCGTCAGACAACTAGAAACGCTGCCTGAGAAAGAGACTTAAATTTTTTACAGATTATTGAATAGCTTTTACCGCTATTACATGCTTTATTTTTTTGTGGCAGTTTGTTAAAGATTTTTACTTCTTTGAATCTAAATTGTTAATCGAACCAAAAGCGGCAAGTGCTGCGTTAATTCAAGAGGTTTGCATGCCGGATGGCTGTTTATGGTCTAAGATCTTGTTATTCATTTGACTTCATTATACACCCATAGATGTAATAAAAATTTTGATTACATTAAACTATTTTAATATGGTTTTTATCCCGCTTATTACCTATTTATTTACACCTAACGTTTCAAGCACTTTAGAGCGTTATCACAGATAGATAAAGTTAACATTTTGTCTGTGATTGTATTCTTATGACATCATTAAAGTTATTAATTGTTTGACTTATAATTGACTTATTTTTGTACAGGATCCAGAAAATGTGCTCTACGGAAATATGCCATCACAAATACCACTGCCGATGGACATAGCTCAACCAGCTCCTAAGCCTATTTTGAAACACTGCACGAAGGTATTATATTGATTATTTTATTGGTTTATATCAACATCATTTCAAGCCGCAGTTAGGATTTCCTCTATAGGATTTCCAAAAGGGCCGATTAAAAGCGGCCTGCATCTAGCGCTTGTCTGTGACCGTCTTCTGGTCATCTGGTTGGTGTTGTCCAACGTTTGCAAGTGCGTAGGGTTGGGTTTGTCCTGAAGTTTGCAGGAAGATGTTCAATCAGGCTACTTAGCTGCTATGATTTAGGGTATAATTCGTCATGTCTGAACGTTGTTTCGATTCGTCATGCGAATTTTTATCACCCATTGTTGTTCCAGTAATCAATCCATGTGTGTACGAAAAGTTCTAACTTGCCAAGCCTATTAGCCATTTAAATTTGTCATATGTTAACATGTTGCAATTTGTCGAGTCTTATGTTAATTCGTCAAGTCTACAAATTTTCCCCCAAAATCAAATATTTTTTTATCCGACCAGCCACTTGACGAATTAAAACTAAAAATTGACATGACGAATCGCAACATATTAACATGAATCGAAACGGCCAATAGGCTTGGCAAGTTAGAACTTTTTGTAGGCATGCATGCCCAATCAGAACCTTTACATACATGGCTTGGCGAAATAGAACCTTATTGACACTTGACGAACTGAAACAACAATGGGTGATAAAAATTCACATGACGAATCGAAACGACTTTCAGATATGACGAATTATACCCTAAATCGTTGCTATCTGCATAAATATCTAAACTAATACAAAAAGCCGAACTGTTCCTTAGTTTACTAAATGTAAACTTCAACATTATTGGTTTCATTTTAATGTTTATTAGAAATACATACTAGTGTTACACATACTTGTGTTGTGATATTTTATGTCTACATTAATTATTTTAAAAGAGTATTAATATGTACGTGCTAATCCATAGGTGCCATTCGAGGTATAGCTCAGGTTACTGATCCCATTTATTCGGGTGCCCAATATGACTTGGTTTTTTTATTCTTTAGTTTTATTAGTTGTATAACTTTAGCATGATTTAAGGTCGCTATTGTGTTTTTGATTAAGAGTCGATTTCACCCATTTACTCTCGTATAATGCAGTTTACATTTTACCACACAGTTAACCCGATAATATACTGTTAATTCTGGTATAAGGACTCTGTCTCTAGATAAAAAATGTTTATTTATTTATTATAAGGAAGACCAACAGCTTATATCTATACAATAGGTAAAATGTTTGTCATCCTTTTTTTATGCTTAGGTTAATAACTCTTTGATAGGGACGATTTTGGTGAAATCGGCACTTAAAATCGCTATTGTACCAAAACTGTTATACATGTTTAGTACTACGGCCCCGCGGGAGTGGATCCCCCGGGAGTGCCCCCCGGTCCGCCGCCAGACTTCGCGAACGTTCTGCTCGAGGCGGCTAAACTGAAAGCTTTGGAGAATGCCGCCAAAGAACCCGTCAAGGAGAAGAAGAGCTTGCGTTTCTCTGATTTGGTGGACGTCGGCCCGCCTGGAGAAGCGGTATGTATAGCTATATTGGATTGTCTATTAATTTCGTATTTTCAAAATTGACCTTTCCATCGATTTGTAAATGGTAATAAACACAAGTTCTCTGCAAAATTGTGGTCTCGATTCTCACGGGAAGCATATTTTGTTTAGTTGTTTTCAGTTTGGTTGGGACATCGCTGGCTTGAACCACCTGATTGTCTGAAAATAATAATGATTCTGTGCTCGGAAGACACGTTAAGCCGTTAATAGGTTCCGGCTGCCATTTGGTGGTCGTCAAAGGAACCACGTCAGAGGCCGAAAGACGATTTCGAAATATGTGAAAAGGCCGCCTTTTGTATACATACTGTGTTCATGCTTTTTATTACATGTCTCTGTGGTCCAGCGGTTAAGGCGTCTTTGTACAGTTGTTTCCAGTTTGGTTAGGACATTGCAGGCTTGAGCACCTGATTGTCTGAACCGTTGGTCCCGGCTGCCACATGGTGGTCGTTAAAGGAACCATGCCAGAGGCTGACAGGTGGTTCCGCACAACTCTGACACCAGGGTGTACATGGTCGATTGACAATGTAACCTACCCGAAATGATGATGTTTACATGTACATGTCACCTACCTAAAGTCTATCTCAATGGTAAAAGACAATAATGTTAAGTATGGCAATTTATTAAAATTACTCATCAATTACTTACATTTGATTATCAATGCTTATCACTTTCACATCTCTATGAACCCAGAAATTTTTACAAAAACACCATCGACAAAACCTGTCTCAATGTCAGGCGCCATATTTGTTTACATGAAAGTCTTTTTCCATTGAGACAGACTTTACCTATGTTTTATTGTTACTGTGTGCAAGAAAGAGTTTAAAATGTACATTATTATCACAGCCCACCTACTTTATGGTGAATGTGCCCAAGCCTTCCGAAGCCCCACAAGTGAACAACGACGATGGCGAAGAAATAGAATCGCCGGAGCGTCCGGGTTCACCTTCCGTAGTGCCAGTAGCTGTTCCCGCTCCAAAACCTACCTCACTTCAGCAGAGAATGTTGGCGTTATCTGGTCAAAATATAGACGACTTTATGAAGGAAATGGAAGAGGTGCATAGGAAGAGGGAAAGAGACAGGGCTGCTGATTTGAACGCTAGGTATGTTTTTAAATAAAGTATATTTTTAGTGGCAACCTTTGGTACTAAGTATACGTCCCTTCAGCAGAGAATGTTGGTGTCAAAATATAGACGTGTTCATGAAGGAAATGGAAAATTATTTGTTTTTTTGTTGTACAATAAAGATATTACAAACAAACAAACAAACAATCATCATCATCCTAGCGTATATTCCTAGTTGCGTCGTCATGATCCTAAATTTGACGGACTTGGTTATTGCAATGGAGCGACTGCCGTCTGACCTCCGTAACCCTTTTGAAACCTCGTGTGGCCAAAACTGTCAGAATTTTGCAGGCTGCCCTAAGGCATTCTGGCACAGCCTCACGACTGCTGTCTGTCGATAACACCCGGGACCAACGGCCTAACGTGCCTTCAGAAGCACGGAGGAGCTCAAGATAAAAAATACCACTAAATGGCGACCAATCCAATAGTGGTCGCGTCACGCCGTCGCTTGACACGCGCATTCGCTTCGGATACGCGGATCGCGTTTGACTAACAAGCTCCTCAATGCCGTTTTAATACAATAATCGGCTCATTTAATACTTGTCCACAGAATTTCACCATCTTTTATACAAACAGTCTCCATGTGTTCTGTAAATATATTTTTTTTTGGTAATAGGTTTTACGGCCATGGATACAAGTCCTTTATAGCCCTTCTTAATTTTTCAATCTTCTTCAATCAGTGTGGTTTTGTCAAGTCCTAGTCAAGTCTTAAAGTCTAGTCGGTAGTCAAGTCTAGTCAGAAGAATCAGGCTAAGTGAAGTGGTAGAAAAACTGCATTTAGCGATTACTAGGAGGTTTTGGCAACAAGCATGGAAATCACATAAATCAAACACTGTAACACTTCCCAACACTCACGCTTGTTATCGAACACTTTGCGAATAATAATATACCATTATTATGCACAAACACTCAAAAAAACACAAATTTTGGAAAATAAAATACAGCGCCGATACTGCTCTTCACAGCTTTCCGCCAAAAGGCCTCTGTAAATAATACCACAGTTCTGTATGTCTATTTGTTAATTAATTAACTCGTTTTTTTTTGTTTTTATACTTTTTTAATTTAACCCTTGACTCAGTAGCAAGCAGTTAAGATAGTAATTTAACATCTTTATCAGCAATGTTCTTCGTCAAAATCTAGATAGATAAAAACTTTATTTACTTTCACTTTTACAGTAGGTAACAACATACATCCAACGTTGAAAATTAAATACACTTAAAATATTACAAAGATATACAAAAAGAAAATACAGTTTAACTGCCACAACCTGTAATGAGAAAGTGAAAAGACTCCATCCATAATGTCACAGTTCGACTCGGTCGAGCAGTGAGTCACGCTATTATTCTGCCAGAACCTAGGGCGAGATCGGCACACAGAAATGTTTGTAGTTTTTTCTTTTTTTTTGTCCCTTTTCATCTGCCGCTTTTAGCTGTAATCAGATATTTTCTGAATTTTGGGAATAAATTAGGTGCTATTTCATTAAACGGCACTATTATTACTTATTAGAGATATGTAGATTTATAACTAGTCTCTTTGGTCAATTTCTAGTATTTGACGTCTCTTTAGGCGTTTCACGTCTTCGCGCGTATTCAACAGGTTTTTAGCCAGTTCATGTGTGTGTTTATCGAGCCTTTCCTTGTATCTTTTGCTCTTTTTGCAGGCTTCCTCCTTTACAGTCGACATGTTAGCAATTAATAAAATTAAACTTGTTTCATTGTTTAGACTGAGCGCCCTGAAACACAACGGCGCTCCCAACCGTGACAGCGATTCTGACAGTGACAGCGAACAGCCGCCGCAGATGCCAGACATTCTGGAACCGCCCGGGCTCGAGATGAGGCAAATGCCGCCCCCGCTTATACCTGGTAATTAATTAAGAAACAACTCTGACACCACGTTGTACATGGTCGATTGACAATGTAACCTACACGAAATTATGATGATGCATTAAGGAAATAAATCGCCCGTTTTTGCAAGATAAGAAAATGCTGAGTTAGGACCTTTTTGGTAACCAAACAAAACTGTGGTTTTGAAATATTTTTTCTTTTTAAAACAATTAATAGACTTAACAGTATACTGGTTATTTATTTCGGCTTCACAGTCATAGTGTTCCCAATCATTTATTTTATGAAAACTTTTATCAGAATATATACCTGTGCTACCTTATCGCGATATCGGTGGATTTGCGTTGTCGCAACTCGTCTGGCCAGAGAGTTCATCCTGTCGCGAATTATATTTGCGAATACAAATGCCCTGCGCTGTTGGCTGTGCAATCGCCTTTGTTTTCCCTGAACATAATTATTGCGACGTAGCGAATAATGTGGCCAAGTACTTCGTCACACAGCCTGGCCACGGTGCATTTCGCTACGGCAAATTTCGCCGCGATGCCACCGGCGACTAAAAGAAATACATAACAAATTCACCAAAAGCTACGGGAACTGGTGACTGGCAAGGCAAAATGAGGAGTAGTAACGACAGTGATGATTTACTAGACATGTTAACATATTTGTTTATTCCCAGGGCTCCGTCCCCCACTTCGCGCACCCATGGGCCCTCCCCCGGGCCTGCCGCCCGCCCGCCCGCCGGGTCCCCCGGGGCCCCCGCCCGGCCTGCCCCCGCGGGCCCTGCTGCGCCCCCCGGGCCCTCCACCCGGGGCCCCGCCGCGCCTACTGCGTCCGTTACAGCCGCCTCCGCCGCCTAAACCACTGCCGCAGCTATCTGTGCTGTCTGCCGCGCCGCAACTTATATCTAAGAAGGACGGGCCCCAAGGTAGTTATACTTTCTTACACCTTACAGGAAGAAATCAAAGACACTTCGAATTGAGCTTCCAACAAGTTATTCTGAAAAACATTAGAAGCTAATGTTCAGCAATGGATTGACTGCGGCTGAAATGATGCTGACATTTCGAAATAACAATCATCATTCATTAGGTCATTTTCTGTCATTAATATCATTTCCTAGTTGCCTAATCATTACAAATGACAAAATTAACATGTAAGTATAGATTGCTACGTCTGCTGCAGCCACCGCCGCCTAAACCACAACAAGGATGGTCCTCAAGGTACAAATAAATATTGTTTATTTTTTTGTTACAAGTGTGGGCAATAAAGATTTCTTGTATCATTCATTAGGTCATTTTGCGTCATGTCATTTCTTAGTCGCCAAATCATTATAAACTACAAAATTGGACAGCAATTACACATACAATATGCAACATTCATGTAAGTATAGATTGCTACGTCCTATGCAGCCCCCTCGCAAGAAGAACAAGAAGGTTGGCCTCAAGGTAATTACATTTTCCAGGATAGTTACAGCGTGCACAGACTGCCGCTGAAATGATGATGATGACACTTCGAAATAAACTTTAGGTTTTCTTTATTACAGTCTTAATAATTAGGTCATTTTGTGTCATTAATGTCATTTCCTATTCGCCCAATCGTTACAAACTACAAAGTCGACATGTAAGTATAGATTAAAGAATGCTCTAAATAGAGTCATCTAACACTTTTTTATGCGTCGCTTTGTGTCCAAAATTTAAACTTTTTTATTTTCATGATTACCAGGATGTATGTTAAATACCAATTCTTGTAGATAAAATAAAGTGTAAATAGGTGTTTAAATGGTTTGTGTTATTTTATAATTGAGAATAAAACTATATTAAAATTTGATATACCTAGATAGTAATTTTTCGTGATCGTTGATCGTTAACTAATGATTTTTGTTTGATATCGATGGATTTTTGTTCGAACAATTTTCATTCGACATATGTATTATTATTCTAAAGCACACTTATCAAAAATATCACTCCAGGGCTTCTAAAATTTGAGTCATCGACACGACGAAGAAGGTCAACCATCAGTTTTAGCAAAACCTGTTCGTCTATTTTAGAATTTAAAATCTGTTTTTCGTTTCACACAAACATACAAAAAACCATAACGCAGTAGCTAACGAATTTAATTAAGAATGAATGATAAACCAAATAATCAATGATTTCAAAAAAATAATAATTGGAAAATCAACACGAGATTTTTGAAACACCCATATAATCGACGCGCCAAATTTTAAGTCAAATTAAGAGTTTTAAAATAAAATACTTGTGAATGTTTTGTTTAACATGTCAAAAGTGATTCTAACATGTTTTGTAACTTGTTCAGTAAAATGTTTTTGCATGTGAAAAATATACAGGAAGACATATTGGATTTTTTTATTAGCGAGTCGACAGCAGACTGACCAGAGATATCAGGTACTATGCTAGTTTATATTACTAGTTATGTCTCACGTTCTTACTAGAGTAGATACTATTTCTAGATATTTCATTTTCTATGCATGTAAGTATACATTGCTTCGACCCTGCAGCCCCCGCCGCCGCCTATATCACAAGTAGGATGGGTCTCAAGGTAAATACTCTATTTACACAATGGACCCCCATCCGCCCTGCTGCAGTTCTTAATAACGATCCCATGATAGTAGGTCTAAAATCGCCACTTTGAGCAATTCATCAAAACGAATTCATTTCGTGAATTCCTAGCAATTCCTCTTTAATTCTTCTTTTTTTGTAAAATGTACACGCATCATTCGCAATTCATTCGTGAATCATTTGTCGTGTTAATATTGCCATAGCAATAAAATGAAAGCCGTTTCTTCACAAACAAAACCGATTCTTTATATTGTATTTAATTCTTTGTTATTAATAGTAATGTTAGACGTACTGTGAAATAGGAAATTAAGATTATTGTTTATTTGACGTGCGTACATTGGGATTTGCGTACGCAATATAAAAAATAGAGACTACTTGAATAATCCATACTAATATCTGTCTGTCTGTCTGTTACGCTTTCGCGGAAAATAGCTGCATCCGCAGCTCCGCCTGCATCAAAAAGTAGCCTATGTAAGAGACCCGGGTCTTCAACTATATTCATACCAAATTTCATTAAAATCCGTTCTGCGGTTTGGCCGTTAAAAGCGTAACAGACAGACAGACAGACTTTCGCATTTATAATATTAGTATGGATAAATAGCGCACAACGGTGGGTAAATAACTAAGGAAGGCGATACCTAGGTGGGCGTTACCTGTGTGCCACGCACGTGAAGCCCACGTTTAGCATCGCCATATAAAGTTAAGATTCAAGAGGCTTAACTGGCACACAAACATGATACCTTATCTTATTTTTGTGATATCGTTAGTATTAGTAATGATTTTATGGTGATATGATGTTAATTCGTAAAGGCAAGTCGGTTGCTTTGTTTTTGTGTGATCACAGAAATAAGATTAGATAAAAGAAGTGCCATGTGTCGGCCAGTTAATCCTCTAAAGTCTTAACTTTATATGAAGAAAAGGAAGCACACACCAAGAAAAGGGCTACCATGATCTCTTAATTCTATCCAACAAATGCAAGTGAGTAAGCGGGATGTGTGCCCTACATTACATCCCATAAAGCGCTATCACGCCCACTCAGTCTCATTTAGACGAATTTTATATATCATGGTAATCCCTATAAGTATCGGTTTGGTCGTTAGATTCGCACTGCAAAGACGGCGACTTCTAGCTAGATGTGTCTTTCCTACCTCATTTAAGCGCATGTTCTAAACAAACTTTCGGACAAACCGACATCTTTACACAAAATAATAACAATTTAATAAAACGTTAGAGATTATAATTCTCTTTGCAATTTAATACGAAACCTTATTATTATTTGACGAAACAACAATAGATGATAAAAGTTCGAATCGAAAAAGTTTTAAAATTTGACGAATTTTATCCTAAAATCAAAATTACAAAGGATTCTTACTCCACAATTGAGCAATTTTTTTTGAAATTTGGAGAAATGAATTCTGCTATTTGACAGTAAAGCAATTCTGTAAAAGTGACCCATTTTACTAAATTCCATAGAAAACTGTCAAATAGCAGAATTGCATAAAATTAATTGGTCGTGATTCATTTTACGAACTGCCAAATTATGGCTATTTTAGGATTTGCAATGTCATTCATAATGTGATTCGCGCAAAGTGGCGATTTTAGACCCGCAGGTCTTTTATAGATAAAGGAAATTAAAAGATTATTTTTTGTATTCGTAGTTTTAAGATCGTACTTACCTACTGTGTTATTATTCATATGCAATAAAGGGTTTTGTATTGTAGTGTATATAAAATGGTATCTTAGTGTATGAAGTATAAATTATATGATAAAGAAAGTACTTGATAGAGTTCAGTTATTTATACAACAGGAAATGGTATCTAAATCTGGTCAAAGACCTAATTTTTATCTATAATATTGTTTTTAGTAAGCGATAATCCATGAACCTCAATATATGCTTTTAGCATTTAGTATATACTTTTGGAACAATAAAAATTGTAATAAGTAAATAATTTGTTAATAAGTTGCTCGGTAATGATTAGCATATATTATGCCTTCTTTTCGTGTCAAAAAAATAAAAGAAATACACATGACTAGTCATGTGTATTTCTGAGGCCACTTCTATAGCTTTTCGGTTTGCCCTACACCACGACCAAGTAGACTATGGTGCAGGTTTGGGGCAAAAGCGGGATCCCACAGCCATCCCCGTTGTCATTAAAGAATGTCATCTCTTCCGTTGTTCCTGACATCTTCCGACGTCGGTTCGGGAGTCTATTGAGCGTGGCAAATTGAGGTTCTTTAGACCTTTATGCGATTGTCGACGTGCAAAATTAACCTCCACCTTTTGTACATATTCGCTTAAAATCCTAACCTTGTCGCCTTAGTCGAGAAACAGTGATGTGATATTATAAAATATCCTTACAGGTGCAACAATCAGTGCCAAGCCGCAAATTAGAAATCTCTCAGCCGACGTTACCCGATTCGTCCCATCTGCTCTACGTGTCAAGCGGGAGGACAAGAAAGCGAAGCCTGGCCTAAAGACCACTGTAACAAGAGCTGCCGATATACCGAAACAGACGCCGAGCAAAGACGACGCTTACATGCAGTTCATGAAGGAGATGGAAGGCTTATTATAATGTAAATACCAAATAAAGTAAGTTTAGCAACATTGTTTTGTTTTCTTTATTCTTTTGTGACCAACAATAACCAACAAACGCGTCGCCGATATTTTTACTTTGTCTATCGTCGTTGCAAGACTAAAATTGTATCGAACACTTAGTTTCGAATACTTCGTAGACTTGTGTTCGTAATATATCTGAATACGACTTTACATATTATAATAATTACGGAATCATCTTTGTTATTTTAAGATTTTCATTTTTCTTGTTCTATGCAGCAGTGGCGTGGGGTGAAAAAAAAGAGAGGTAAAGCCCGAGCAAAAAACGGCCGACGCGTAAATAATCAAAACTTAACAATCTACTATTTCCAAAATCGTGTAACAATAAACAACTGCGTAAATGTTTTTCAGTTTGACTATGTTTTCTAGCCGAATTGGTCAAATTATTTATGTCTGAGAAACCCATTTTATTCCAAGCACTATTTGTATCGGAAAACAGCAGACATGGAAAGCAAAATAACTTATTTAATTTGCAACTGCCTGTTATCCAATTGTATTTATCATACATCGAACTGTGAAAATGTTTGAAAAACCCATCCTTACGCTTATAATCAATTTTTATATCGGGACGAGCCCGTCCAAGGTTAATGATATATTTTTTATTATCGAACGATTGTTTTGAGAACGAAGTTGATTCATTCAATAAGTAATCTGTAAGACAACAATCTATTTGTACTAATGCCGCCATTTCTCGCCTAACAACAACAACGACATAAAACAAAATGAAACAAACCAACCTTTACGATGAAACAAAACAAACACTATATCAGAATACACAACAGCCTGTGTTAAACTTCACTAATTTCGATTCTTTTAAACTATATACCACAATCTAATCACTTATCACATTAAATCAATTAGCATAAAATTAATCCGTGCAAATGCGCGCATAATAAGTGAAGTGACATAGTGACAATCCGTCCGATTATCCGAATTAGAAAGACAAATGGCCGGCGGCCGCAGCAGGGCGGCCAATGGCCGGCCGCTAACTGCGGCAGCGCTAATTGGACGAAAACTTTTCTAGTGATACGAAAGGACCTATAAAGAGTTTGGTAGGCTATCTTAAATCGGGTTATCATTTAACAATATCAACGAGTACTTTTCATGTAGTAGTGACATGTATGTGTGTGTCAATTTCATACATTGGAAATATTTGGATTCCCGATATCTTGAGCGAGTTCACTTGGCGTGTACTCGGCGCGGATTGCGTCTTACCATTGCTAAATCGTGTGTGTGTGCGTATGCGCGATTTCAAATACATTGCGTATTTTGTATCCAGCGTATTGAAGAATACTTTTTACAAAGCGCTCAATGTAATTGTGTCGCTTGCGATAATTAGACTCCTTAGTTTCCGTATTACCGGTAAGGCCGTCAGTCGTCGGCTTACATTTTATGACAGTGTCATATAAGTAGGTATATGGGTATAGCTAAGAACAATAGCGGTATAGTGTATACATTTTCGTGGAAGAGTAATAAGCTGGGATAAGCTATTGTTATCAATAATTAAAAATATGTATATATTAGAGATTAGCCAAGGTAAGCCGGTGGGAATCGTGTTCTATGGAGGCTTCGCCACTGCTATGCAGCCTGATCCAAAATAATCTTGAACAAACTTAGGAACAAACGATGTGTACATAGGGCGCACTGTAAGTTTCCGGAACTGGCCACTTACATAAACAATATTTAAAAATTTATTGCAACATTTGAAAATAGAACTCTTTGGCTGTAGAATGCAGTTTGTTTCATCTGACTGTCTTTTGTTTTTACCTTGTGGCGCCATTTAAAAAATTGTGTGTCTGCATCAACATTTAACTCGGGAAAATTTTCGTAGTATGATTTTCTACGATTTTAAGTGTAATTTGACAGCTCAACAGAGCATCGCTCGACTTGAAACAGCTTTTGGCAATGAAGCACCATGCAAGACAACTGTTTATAGCTGGTTTGCAGAATTCAAGCGTGGTCGTATCAATCTCAGTGACGAATCTCGCGATGGTCGGCCGTCCACCGCTGTGACCAACAAAAACATCAATGCTGTGCGCCGTATGATTGAAACAGACAGGCATGTGACCTACCATGAAATTCGCGCATCCTTAGAAATAGGCATGAGTCAAATACAATTAATCCTACACAAACATTTGGGTGTGAGAAAGCTGTGCTCGCGGTGGATCCCACACAACTTGACCGAGGCTCAAAAAACGGACCGCGTCACTTGGTGCAGTGCCATGCTTACCAGATTCAACGAAGGTGCGTCAAATTTGGTGTGGGACATAGTAACAGGTGACGAAACATGGATTTATTGCTACGATCCCAAAACAAAGCAGCAATCGAGCGTATGGGTCTTTCAAGATGAGCCGAAACCAACCAAAGTGGCGCGCGTGAAAAGTGCATCTAAGCGGATGGTTGCTTCTTTTTTTAATAAAACTGGACACGTGGCTACTGTTGCTTTAGAGAATCGTCGTACAGTGAATAGTGACTGGTACACGACCATTTGTTTGCCGGAAGTTATTGACGAACTCCGTAAAAATAACCGTAAACGCCGTATCATCCTGCACCACGACAATGCTAGTTCTCACACGGCCAGACAGACAAACGACTTTTTGAAGGCGAAAAATGTAGAACTCATGAGTCATCCTGCATACAGTCCCGACCTGGCACCTTGTGACTTTTTTCTGTTCCCAAAAATTAAGAACCAATTACGCGGTCAACGATTTTCATCACCAGAAGAGGCTGTCGAGGAGTACGAAAAACACGTTTCAGAGGTCACCACAGAGGAGTGGCACAAAAGTTTTCAAAACTGGTTTCATCGAATGAAAAAGTGCATAGACGCCAAGGGAGATTATAGAAATAAATTTTGTACCTTTAATAGTATTTTTTCATATTCATTCCGGAAACTTATAGTGCGCCCCACGTATATATTATTTTTTCTCTAAAAATCTCTTCACTCGAAACATTTAAAAATCACCCTGGAGAACCAAAAGTCACGTTGTCAAGTTGATTCGTTTTTGTAAATATTGTCTTAATATAAATAATTGCCGAACTTTTTTATCGTGAGATCAATCCCTATTTATTTATCTATTCAAGGTCTTGTGTAGTAAGCCAATAGGTCATAGGTTCGTACACGAGGTTTTCCTGTGATAAAAAGGTGTTTAATCGTGTAAACAAATACTGATGCCCCGATAATTACTTGAAAACAAGATATGTTTATGCGTATTTCATTTAATACATACTAAATACAGAGAGAGCTCTGTAACAATGATCGTAAAAAATCTTTTTCAGATTCAGATTTTTGATAAACTGAGCGCCTATTAAAATCTTTAAAAAAATACGATGATTTGAGACTTAAATATAGCCCCTGTTTAGTTTAGCTAATCTCTTCCATAAGCGTCATTTTGTTTTATAGAAAAAGGTTCATAATGCCATCTTTTCATCGGCACCTGATATCTAGCTATGACAACCAGCAGGCCAATCGCTCTTTTTGCAAATCACTAGTTTGCGGTCGTGGTTTTGTTTTGGTAATTACGTTATTGTTTATTTGTATTTAGCGCGATTGCCTCGCAAGGCTAATTTGGAACATCGATTTTCAAATCTCGCCAAAGGCCGACAAATGAGGGTCACTATTAATCTGAATTATTTATTAAATTAAATTATACTTACATAATTAACTATGACATATAGCCCATCTTTTGATCTATAACTATTCAAGGAAATCTAATACCCGTAATTAACATTTCTTTTAAATACCTCCTTTTAACATAAATATTGGAGTTCGAGAAGTGTACACGGTTGGGTGCAACACCTTTCTATGAGATCATACTTTCTTTCCAAATTTCCGGGGAATTCCGGGGGCATCATTACTTCACTTTCGAGGGAAGTGTCTGAAAAAGAAGTATTTTTATATCTTCAAAACCTTCATTACTAAATTAGTTCACAGAGTTCTTAGATTTTGACAATTTTCCCATCTGTTACTCTTATAGGTAAAGAACATAGTAATAAAGTTTCTTTAGCCTTAATGAGTTTTTTTTTTTCGATTATTTTTGCACGGGCTCCGTTGATTATACAAGGTCGTAAGACGTCCGGTCACCATCAGGCAAGGCACCGTATTTTATTTAGTGGATGCGTTCTTTAGATATTGTTCTTGAATAGCAATGTGTAGAAACATTCCCGATAATGACGGAAACATTGAAAATATTCCCCGGAAACTTCAGTAAATTTCGCAAAATTGGGAAAAGTTCCGTAAATTTAAAAAAATTGAAGCGGCTCATTACTTTTCTTGAAGAAACCGGAAAGGCTGACGATGCTGATGATATATTTAATACTCACCGGCAGAATCGCCATAATATGCGGTACAAAATTCAAGCATGGCCAGAGTAAAGAATTTCTTGCATTCCGTCGTCGATAGGCTCATGTATTTTGGCAATATGTGTGATGACACCACGTTGATGTAAACCAGTAGTAAGACAATGTAAATTTTGCTGTTCATTTTGATTTGTTATCTGTAACATAAAATTGTATTGAATTTAAAACACTTGTGACTTTGAACTAAATTAAGAAATATACGATTTTAAGCATGCGAAATTAGCACATAATTCCGATTTCCGTATTTTGTCATGGTTCTGATCATAGATTTATTTTAAATCTATGGTAGTCAAGAAAGCAAGTTACAGGCCAGGGCATTTTAAAATTACACCATGATGACTAGGGGGATAGTGTCACAAACCATTTTGGTACGATCATGGAGCAATTACAAAGAGAAGATGCCGTAATAAGCGATTTGTAAGGCTACACGGGGCGGAAGGCAGACGTGCGGGGTGCTTGGTTTCTGCCGTGGCTTCAACCATGGAGCACGACCAATGACAAGCTCCGCCCGCTCCTCCGCTCCTCCGCTTTTGTGTCGGCGAGGCGCCAATGATCACATCACTGCGCCATTTCATACGGCATCTCCTCTTTGTAATTGCTCCATGGGAACGATGCTGGACTAACTGGACTCGGCTTAAGGATAGTACTCTTCCTTACTGTAGATGTCGAGTTCTCTGACTGGTGGCGGAAAATATACTAGGTACACTTTTTAATCAAGGTTAATGATAAAAATAAGCAGGCGATCGGTGAGAAAAGCTCTCTCACTCGCTAGTTAGCGTCTTGGCCTGTACCTACTTTAAAGTACTTTTTTCGCGAGTTAGAGCGTGAAGATGTACAAAATAAACAAATGTTCAAATTAGCATTTTTAATTAGGATTAGAATGGGATATCCACCAATAGAAAGAAAACTTGTTCAAGTGTGCAGCTTTGAAGAATTAATTATATTGAAGGAATTTTTTTAGATTTTCCTATTATTTTAACAAAACAGGATATATGAATCTTTATTTAACGGATTAGGTACCTACTTATTCGCTAGAAACTTACCAGTAGTGTATTTACGAAGCGTTTTAGAACACATGATTACACATGCTTATTAAAATATGTATAACGCAAATTTCCGCCCCAATCTACATTGTTCATTCATCATTCTAATTTTATTTTACTGTCGAAGCAAAATTTTAAATTTATTTTAATTAGTAATTTCTCTAAATGCGTTTTTGCAATGAAATTATGGAAAAATGTGTTTAATAAATCACTCACCCCTTTCGATGTCTGGCACGACCTCTCACTTCCTAATGCTCCAAAAATTGAGAATGCCACGATTTTATACCCTCCGTGTTTGTCGCAGGATGTAATATAACTTTCAAACAGGTAAAGAAAATTGTAAAAAGTTTGCAAACTTAATTATATTCCGTATAATGTCGATATCCAGTGGGCTTCGCGGGCGCACTAACTTGAATGAGGATCTCATTTGAAAAAGCGTAAACATGTTATTAATATACCAGAACGTTATTATCAGCCAGTTTATCTAATGAACTGTGTACTATAAAAAGTGTGGAGCTAACTGGGCATTTAGGTTGCGAAGGGTAGCTTGCGAATAAGTTTGTTTTGATCGCTAAATGTCTGTAGTCATTATTAGCTCTGATAGCCAGTTTGGCTAGAATAAAAATAATACTTAGTTGACCTATTTAATATCAATATTGACATGTTATTTTAATGTCAGACTGGGTTTTATCACTAAGATGTTTAATTTTTATTATTTAACTACTTATTTTTTTATGTTACACAGTTCTTAATTTATTTATTTTGTTAGGTTCCTAGTCAGTTCAGAAATTATTTTTGTTCTTACACAGTTAAAGTTAATTTAGTTTGAAATTTAAGGCTATTGAGGATGTGTATTATGTAAGGTATCTATTTGATTTTTTGAGATGCGTTAAAGATTATTTATTTATATTTTATTTTATTTATTTATTTACCATTTATTTTTTCAGACAAATTATACAAAGCAGCATACAAAAACCAAATACTAGGTTTAAACCTTCTAAGGCTGTCTACTACAAATAATTAAATGCATGGTTTAAACACGTAGCATTTACGAAGAACACGGAACATTTGCTACTTTGCAAGCGCAGCAGTCACCACATTCATATCTATTTCTGCCGCGCTTTAGCCAAAGATGCTCGGAGATATTCCAAATTCTGGTGAGGTTTAGCGCAGACTTTCTCCTCTAAATGTTGCCATATCTTGTAATCCAGTGGGTTTAAATCTGGACTAGAAGAACATGAAGACTGGCCCAGTCTTCATGTCCGATAAGTCATTTCCACGGGCGGTCAACCAGTTTTGCGTGCTTCGTGCCCTTTGAGCTGGTGCAGAGTCCTGTTGGAATATCCATTGTCAGTTTTTGTACATTGCTTGAGAAAGAGGTTCCACTATGTTTGTTAGGACGGTATTTTGGCACACCTCGGCACTGGTTTTTACCCCTTTTTACAGCCAAATCATGAGTGACGAAGGATAATGTCCTTTTTGAACACTCGGAATACGCGTGCTGGCTTCTTCACTGCTGTGGGATACACCTTATCATTTTGTTTATTATAACTTTCTTCAATGTTAAATAAATTTTTCAATAATAAGGTTTTGACAGAACTTATGACCCGACTAATTATAATGATGACATATATAGGTTGCAATACAGTTTTTCTATATTGCGATCTCCTTGGTCCTTCATAACAGAGCGCGAGCGCTATCAGGATCAGCAAAGGATTCTATTGTCAAAGGAGAATGGGCAAACATGTATGTGACGCGGTCCTGGGACCAATACAAATATTATTGGTGACATATGTTAGATCTGACGATATAAATACGTAAGCCAAGGCGCTTTTAGAAATTCGACCGGGTTTTCTGGGTCGAATTACAGTCGTGTAATAAAAATAAAAATTGTCTTTGTACAGATGATCAAACTTGTTCGTATTGGTTTAATTTAGTTCAAGCACTGTCTCCGTAGGTCAGTGGTTAAGGCTTTTGCTTTAACCACTGGTCTCGGAGGTCGTGGGTTCGATTCCCACAAGAAGTATCTTTCGTATAGGTGTTTCCAGTTTGGTTAGATCAGTTTAGTTGGCAGGCTTTAAACGTGCAAACCTGATTTTCTGCACGTTAAGCCGTTGGTTCCGTTTGGTGGTCGTTAAAAACATTACGTCAAAGACCGAAAGGCGGTTCCAAATCAAAATTACTCTCACAGAGTATATGCCAAGTATAGTTCTAGCGTATCTCTATTGACTAAGTTCTGGTGTTTCTTACAAAGTAAAGTTAAACAATAAGTTAACAGTAGTCCAACCCAAAAATCAACACACTCTTGAACAAGAAACATACGATGGATGCGTTTCCAAAAAGTGTACTAACAAAACATGATCATGAACTACACAAGAACGTTCTTCATTAATTTTTCACTAGCAATTCAAGTACAATCGTTCAAAAGATTGTACAAGAGTCCAAACACACGCAAGGGTCTAAATCAAAAAGTTTCACGAACACGGGAAATAGCACTTATTCAAAGCTAGGTAAATAATGTAAAGATATAGGTCTGAAATGAAATGAAATCGTTTATTTTCAATATAGGATATAAATATCACTTATTGACGTCAATTTACTTATATTAAGTTTACCAGCACTTCCAAAGCGCAAGTGGAGTAGAAGCGGCGCCATAAACTCCACTGCAGCATTTTCTTCAAAACGTCAACTTACAATTAAGAAAAAAACTTCCATAAATAACTAGTTAAATGAACGATCTTTCGTGTCAATGGCTAAACTTAATTATATTCGGCCCAATAAGACGCAACATCCACAACCGAGTCAGAAGCCACCGACAAATCGTCCCATGTGCATGAGAAGGGGCAGCTGGGGCACGCCAGCAGATGGTACAGCCCGCTGCTCTCGGATGTACCCCACTTCTTCCGATTCTCCACACACCTACCCACGCCCGATCGCAGTTTATTAAGGGACTTCCATATAACCAACGGCAGGTAAAAGCGTGCTCCTTCAAAGGTAATGCTTTTTTGTGCAAGCTTGGTACGTGTTTTTGGTAACACTGTTTTTTTATTCTTGTTTTTACCTTGAAAGGTGTCGTTAGATTCGTATTTACTGTGAGAGTGACACTGGGTACATAAAATTGAAAAAAAAACAAAATGGCGGATTTTTCGTTTCCAAATTACACAGAAAGGCAATCGGGTGTTTTAGTTTTTTTAATTACCTTTATCTTGTTTGTATTGGTCTTCAGGGCCAATTTGTCGCAATCTCCTTTGTTTCTGTTTTTTAAAAATGTATGAAAACGTAGCGTGTAACGTAATTATTTGAACTGTAATTTTACCATGATTTGTTTGTCCAAATTCAGACAGACTGCTTTTCGGAGTTTGTCTTTTTTTGCAATAGACGTTTTAGGAAGATGTTTCAGGAAGTTGTAATTTTAGGAAGCTGCCGTTCTCAGCCTGAGGGTTCGCAAAGTCTTCGCTCCAGCCAGTTCCAGCTATTAGACAAAGGCTCTAAATTTGCTTTTTCATCAACTTTGCCTGATCTTCGACTTCCTGGAATATGAGACCATTTGCACGCAAGCCAATAGCCATATCAGATCCCGTGCGATGATTAAAACATAAGTGTCAACGGCCAACAGATAAATTAGCACGAGCAACGACTCTCATCAATGGAATGTTATCATGTAGATACAATGAAAGTAGTTTTCCTTTGCAGTGATCCGGGACAAGACGACCCCGTGCAATGCAACGTTATCATTAATTATTTATAATTAAGTAAACATCTCGTTACGGATCCAAAGTATTTAGCCGAAATTGAGGAATACTATCAGAACAGTTCAAAAATTACGGTATGCCTTGTATTTTACTCATTCCAATGAATGAATGCGACAATCCGCATATTGTGTCAACATTATACTTACTTTCTCATGTACCTATCCAACATGGTCAAGGCATGTTCGTCACATGTTTTTATGTTCGGTTATCTAATACCAACGTCTAATCTAAAACAGCGTTTACGTTACGCCTAAACGCTAATGTCATTCAACAAAACGTCTGCTGCAAATTATTGTGTGTATAAAAATATAGGCGTTTAAGTGTCAAAGTATGAAATTTCAGTTACAGCTTTGGTCAGCAGTACCAGAATGGGCAGTCTTAGAGATAAGCATGACCAAGGAGGATATTAATAAAATCGTTATTAGTTATTATGACTTGATTTCTCGGCGGAATGTCGAAACTTCAACAACTCTCACCTTTCACTGAAAACTGGACATAAAGGTTTGATCCACGCAGCATGAATGCGGCACGCTATGATGATTTTGATGTCGATGATGAAGTAATCCACAGTGACTTTACACGTAGATTTATATTGGTCGAATTACCTTTAACGTATATTTGACTTAATTTTTTACTTAATTATTACGCCACTGATGGTAAAGAATCTGACGAGTGTGCCCTTTTTCAATAAGTTAGCTTGTTTGCCTAAGTGTTAAATAACATTAAATTAAACTATTTTCATACGGTTTTATCGCGTTTATTACTTATTTATTTACACCTGACGTTTCAAACACTTTACAGCGTTCATGGTCGCAGGTGTAAATAAATAAGTAATAAACGCGATAAAACCGTATTAAAATAGTTTAATTTAATTTAGTTAATTTAATTTAATTTAGTTGAATAACAATCGCGAAAACATAAGAAATCATTATGTTAAATAACATTCATAACAACAGAAAAAGTAATAAGTAGACCAAACCCAAACCCTAGTCTGTGAAGGGGATGATCAAATTTTTGTGCATCTTATAGTAGTGTGCTACTCAATTTATTTGTACCCTGAGATATCATATCTATAATACATAATACTGTTAAATGGTTATTATTTGCACAACCACTTTAAATACCTAATACAAAAATTGTTCCCGTATGCAAATTTATAAGGCCTACCTACTTTAAAATGACTAAAACCGTCAACGAAAATTTAAATAATTATATTCTGTTTACACAGTTTACAACTACATAAGTGATGCCTCTTTATTTAATCAACTAATTAAGTTCATAACGCACACTCAGGTAGTACTGTACACTTAGGTAAATATTATTTAATCGTAAGTATTGTACCTCTACAAAGAGCATAGAGCAAAGAAAAATTCTGATTCCGATTCATTG
Organism: Euzophera pinguis; assembly: GCA_947363495.1. Lineage (NCBI taxonomy): Eukaryota > Metazoa > Arthropoda > Insecta > Lepidoptera > Pyralidae > Euzophera > Euzophera pinguis. The sequence goes on from OX376163.1 coordinate 11,101,278, forward strand.
CTCATGGCAAAGAGGCGCCAAATACCTAAGCCTACCTGGTTTCACACCATGCCCCTCCACTTTGCTTAGGAAGTTGTCAAATCCTCACAGGTGTTGAGCATAACTCTCAGACCCGTTGTCTTGAGGCTGCACTCCATTCCCTACTTTTGGCTCTAGCCCGAATTAATAATGCGATGCTAACTTCACACTTCACGCGATAATCTTGGCGAGAAAAGCGAGAATGTAGAGGGATTTAGTGTTCGCGCCTATTCTATTGTTATTGGCTAGTTTGACTTGGCCAAAAAAACCGACAGCAAGCCGAGAACACGGCGAGAAAAACAAAACAAAAACCGTGAGAACAGTCTTGTGCAGTTCTCGGGTGATCCTCACGTGTATGTAGAGTATTAGACCACATTATACAACAATTTAATTAAAATTGGGTGAGTATGTATGTACCTGTCGTATGTACGCTGAGAAGGTACAACTACCTAGAAAAATAAGTACTTTAATGAATACATAATACTTATCTATCAGTCAGACTCGAAAAATATACTTTTAGCTGATGGCCCTTTTAAACTATCATCAACAAACACGAAATATTTAAAACTGAGAAATCTTAAATTTTTTTGTGATATAAAAATTTGTCGGAAAGTAGTAAACTAGATGTACAATTTGACAAACTAGATGTACAATATTGGTTAATAACTAATAACATAGATTTAGAATATGCTACGTAAATAGGCGTACTTAGGAGTTTATTATAGATGCCATCACGAATGAAGTCTATTGAATAAAATCACGGTGACATCGGGAAATAGCGAAAGTTAGTGGTAATTTAACGCGTGCTTTCACATTCATGTCACTGAGCACTGTGAAGATTGGGCCATTAATTCCATACAATACCAATCGCCCCCGCTTCCCATGGTAGTTCTGGGAAGCCTTTACAGTTACTTGAACTAACCGCCGTCGCCGCACTCAACAAAGCCAATTCTTCATACTGGAATTAAAAACAATCTCCCTTATGCAAGAGAATTTTTAAATTTAAGCTTATGTAAATCTATATTTTTATGAGGATATTTAAAAGTTCTACCTCAAAGGGAGAATTTTTAATTTGTCTTTAAAAAATACTCTAGTGATTTTAATTTACGCTCGGAAAGAACAGCTCTAAGTACATTGTCTTGGGTAGGTGGGTATAGGTACTATTTGAAAGTTTTGGAAAGTTAAAAGCTGTTTGCATGTACTGAACTAACAGTATTATATTTTTATCTTCTTAAAAGCCTCGTACATATGGAAAAGGGTAGAATTACATATTCAGAACTAAAGTAGAGACATGGTTGTCGTCATGCGTGAGTCACTTTTCGACGAAATGGAAGTGCCATTCATACAACCGAGATTGTAAGGAAAGTTTTAGGTCAATGAACGGTACTATGGGGTGTCTTAATGTTTTTGAACAGCAATCCTGGGATCAATTCAATTGTTTATTTTATTTATTTATTTTTATTGTTCTGTTTTCATATAGGCAGATGACTTTTAAATTTAGTTCTTTTTTTATTTAGCCTTTTGTGTCCCACTGCTGGGCAAAGGCCTCCTTTAGCCTTCACGCATCTCGGTCAAGTGCCGTTTCTACTTGACTTTTATAATATAACAACGATATTTAAGTATTCTGCTAATATACGATCAGCCATGTGCCGTTCCCGATATATTTCCCGAAAACTGTGGTGAATTTAAGGAAAATCCCGCAAATTAACATTGGTAAATTAGAAAAACAAATAAGCGACTCATCACTTAAATTGTTAGCTGTTCGATATGATTTTACTATTATAGCATACTACATACATTACTATTATAGCAGACAAAGCCTTAAATAATTCCCACAATAAGATTTATCTTACCACTTGATGTCGTTGACGTCATTTTAATACCTTTTTTTCGTTTGGATACCAAAATATTTTTTATCAGATACAAAATAATAGGTGTTAATTACGGTCGGAATTTTTTGTTTGAGGTTCATTCTCGAATTCATTATTTATTACCAATTACAATGATGAATGGATTGTTAGCGTACTTTTTTACTATTACTTAGATTTCGGTATGGATTTCTACAAAGAACGAGAAGGGTAGAGTTAGGAGCATGGGCACCCAAATAACATATGAGGCACCCAAGGGTGCCTTATATGCTTCAGTGTAAGTCTCTTTCAGCAGACGTTTTTCCAGACTCTTACAACCTGCGACTCTTTAAAGCTAGAGTGAAAAGGCTATTAATGAACTAGCGAGCTTTATCATAGACCACATCTGAACTTATAACAAGTGGGATCTTGGTCAAACGCTGGACATTTTAACATAAAAAGTACTTGTAGAGCGAACAAAGAGGATGTCATCTGGATTGTTGTTCGGATACGGTAATTGTAAATAATACCAGTGCCCTCTTTATCGAAACTTACAAGACTTGTAACAAGCAATTTTCTTGTAAATTTGTATTTTTTTTTTAGAAAAAGCGTTTATCTAAACTACTCGTGTAAATCACAAGTTACAAGTGAAATCACAAGTTTAAGTTGTTTTTACAAGTCATATTTCCGGTTTTGTTGAACGAGCGAGCGCTACAAATCAAGTTGGGGGAAAAAACATTGTTTGTATGTATGTTTGTATCCAAATTGTGTTTGTTCCGCGATAACTCTTGAGCCGTTGGTCCAATTTTGATGAAATTTAAAAATTGTATAGGAGACATGCATAGAATTTTTTTCACGTTCGTTTGGCATCCAAAATAGGTTTAGTAGTTTTTGAGGTATTTGCATTAAGGTAAAAACAAATATTTCTAAATAAATCCAAATTTTGAAGTCGTGCAGTTAATCTACAAGGGTGGTGGGGTCAATGGACTTTGTAGTTTAAAGAATTAACTGGAGGTATTATTTTTAATTATTCTTATCTAAATTTTATTACTAAAATATTAAAAAAGGAAAGTTCATTTTAAAGATTTTTATTCAGCTCATCATCATGATTATCATTTCAGCCACAGTCAATCCACTGCTGGACATAGGCCACTCAAAACGACCGGTTGTAGGCGGCCTGCGTCCAGCTAGTCCTACTACTAAATTGTTTATTCAGTTCAAAAATAAATAAATCGAAATTCGGTGAAAGGGGAAACTGTCAAGAAACAAGAATTGGACGCAAATAGGGTGAAAGAGATCCGTAGGAGAACAAAAGTCACCGACATAGCCCAGCGGATTAGTTCTTTGAAGTGGCAGTGGGCGGGGCACATAGCACGGAGAACCGATGGCCGATGGGGCAGAAAGGTTCTCGAATGGCGACCACGTACCGGTAAGCGCAGCCTTGGACATCCACCGACCAGATGGTCAGATAACCTGAAAAGGGTCGCAGGCAGACGCTGGATGCAGACTGCTGCCAACCGATCATTTTGGAAATCATTGGGAGAGGCCTATGTCCAGCAGTGGACTGACTGCGGCTGAAATGACGATGATGATGATGAGGGTGAAACACAGAGCAACGAATATTCATGTTGCTCGCGCGCTCCAACATGAATATTCGTTGCTCTGTGGGGTGAAATGACGTAGTTGCCACCCTTGGTTTCGTGCGTACAAAATAGATAGCAACGTCCCCACCACGCTACCACTTTTTTTTGTAACCAATTTTTGTTGTTTTTGAAATCTGTTACTTTTTAGTGTATATGTTACAGCTAATGACCGAAGTTCGGCTACAATAAGTTTAGCCAACCCCTGGTGTAGCCTGTTATCTTCGGCTAGACTTAATTTTAGTCAGCATCAATTCGGCTAAACCTAAGTATAGCCGATCTCTGTTGGCTTATCTTAGTGCAACTGGTGCAAGCATAGATAAATAATTGGTCTCGTCGAGCGCGCGAGACCAATTATAAATAAAAATCTTTGTTTTATTTTATTCATTCACAGCTAATTAATCTGTGTTTCAATTTTTTTTATAGTTAATCTCTCGGAGAGCCAATCTATATAATGACTGGGTTTCCGAATTAATTCTCTTTCCCTTTTTTACCGATAGGTGGCTGTTTCCTTAACAAGGTGCAAGGGGTTTTCCTTAATTTTATAACTGGTCGCCTGTTTGACGTCAAGTACCTTATAAAAAATAAGAACAACTTTGCGGTTGGTGACCTCCACTCCGAATTAATATACTTAAACGTACAATACGAACTCTTGTTCGTGTTGTACGTTTAAAGTTAAGCTTCACATCTTTCAGTACCAGTGTGCCTAATATGGAAGTGCCAAATTTGTCTCTTGACTATTTCCTTCGAAAACAAATGTGAAAAAAATTATATAAATGAGATTGCCATTTAATTCATCAAGGGTTGGTGAGCCGGAGTGCTATTTTTGAGATCTTTCTCTCATCTCAGCTACTTCCCGGTTTCGTCAACTTACGTCCCCTAAGTTGTTCATTTCGGACTGCAGAGTTTTCGCTTTATCTTTATTTCGAGACCTGTGATTCGCTCAAAATCGGTGACTCAAATAATTTACAGTCCGTTGTCGAATTCGACATAATCGGTGAGTCGAACGATTTTCATTCCAATAAACGTCTCAAAAAAGCACTCCTGAGGTTAACTGGATGACAGATTGAAACTGGAGCTTCAAAGTTATTCAATTTATTACATTCGATCGGTATTGACCAAACCTCCTTGTCAAGGCTTTTGTCGGTGAAATTCGTGGCTAAGTGGGAGTAGAAGAATAATGGAGATTTCTGTTCGTCGGCTTTTGCGACGTCTACGGGAATAGAGGAGACGGTCCATTCATATGCTGACCAAACGGCTAGTACTGAGACATTACTTCTTAGTGCCTAAGTCTAAAAATGTAGGTCAGATCTAAGGTATTACCTAGATCTAAGATTGTCTAAAAATGTAGGATCGATTACGATGATTCATTTATTTCCTCGGAGAAAGATCTCGGGCTGTTATGATTGAATTTATTTACAAATGTTTGTTTTCTCCTCGGCTCGGTAAGATTAAAATTATAATAACAGCATTGCTATTAAATTACTAATAAACAAATTCTTGCTGATAATAAACATGGGTGTAAAGTTCATGTGAAAACAGATATTAACATAAATATCAATTATTGTGTTAACTCAACGAGCTACAAGTGAATTCTTGTCATAGATTTTTCTTCAAAATAATGTAGAAACGGAACTTGTACCTGCATCTATCGTAAAGGTGGATACGTAATCAAACAAAAAAGAATATTATAATGTTTATTGAAAGCAAAAAAGTTTTTATGCAATAAGGTAAAACGCAAAAAAGTCAGTGAATACTTAATCAATGTAGAATCAAGTCTTATTTTCAAGCTGCTATTTATTATTTAACGTTATTACAAAGTATGTAAATGGCGATCTAAAAGCCGGCTTTTCCTACCAGCTGGTAGAAAGCATGAAACATCACATGTTAATGTATCTCCTGGTTTAAAGATTATCTTAATGAAATAATCCAGGAATTAGGAATGTGTTGAAAAGTGTGACTCATGCAAAATCGGTAAATGATTTTCATTCATTATAATTCAAAATACATATATTTCAAAAATAGGACTCCAACTCAGGCAAACATAACAGGAACTCGTCAACACGCGCCGGCTAAGGCTAGGCGAAAGCCTGTCTCCTCTTCGAAATTCTTGGCATATATCTACTTTATCTTCTTCTTCATCGGTCCCTCACTGCTGGGGATCGTGACCACAAATGAGTATGTATGATCATCATCATCATTCTAGCGTCTTCCCGGTTGCATCCTCAGCCGTTCACTTCGGAGCCCAGGGTTCGCTTTCCTGCATTTACGTCTCTACTTCGCCCGGTCTTCAGCATCTTTAATGGAGAGTCCATTAGCACGCAGGTTCTGCTTTGCGACGACAAGCCAGCTCTTTTTGGGCGCGCTCCTTCCAGGCCAGGCCAACCAGGCCTCGACGGAGGCGGAATGGCCAGACATTTGTTCCCAATGTAAGTTGCCTGTTTTCGTAAGACGTGACCTTACCATCGCAGGCGATTTTCCTGAAGTTTATGTGCTATGTCACGGATACGAAGGCTACCCCGAATGCGTGAGTTTTTTATGAGGTCCTTCCGCGTCACTACGCACATCCAGCGCAGCATCTTCATCTCCGTGGCATGCACCTCTTGCTCAAGCACGGGCCACGCCTTACTGCCATGTAGGAGAGCAGGCCTAATGATAGATTTATAGACCTGACCCTTGAGCTTGATCAGCATTCTGGGGTCACAAGTAACACCAGTCACCTCACGCCACTTTGCCCATGCCGCTGTACTACGATTCTTGATGTCACCGGACACATCGAGTACAGACCCCAAGTATTTCAATTGATTCTTTCACTCGACTAAGTCCTCGCCTATGCGTACAGGATGAGGATCTGAAGTATTACAAGCCATGTACTCGTTTTCGCCAAGTGACTCCTTCCATTTATTTGCCCGTCGTATCAGTCTCCCCTTGTCCGCATCCGTCAGTGCAATATCGTCAGCATACATGAGTAGCCACCACAGAACAGTATCTGTTCTGTGGTAGCCACGGACGCTTCGTCTATATGAGTATGTATGATATATCGTAGTATCTACTTTATAGGGACACAATATTCAAGCGTAGGCAAAAATAGGGCTGTTGTGCCGAGACCTAAAATCTGTAATAAACTTTGAATAATAAACACTTAAAAACTTGGTTAGTAAATAAGCTAACAGCTGGTTCCTTATGAAAAATTAATATACATATGGCAAAACAACTTTAGGGGCCGGAAGTTATTTCGGAAATATAGTACAACAGACAACCAGGTATTTTAATAGGTAATTTTGTTCTGTTTTTATATTACAACTAGTTATGTTAATCTATCTATGATTAACAAACATGAGAATACGTTTACAAATTTAAGTATTATTGACAATTTAGGTTGTAGACAATGAGCTTAAAGTGCGCAAGGCGGTCCATAAAGGCCCATTTACACCATGCAAGTTTCTTGCCTGCTGCATACAATAAAAATTAAAGCAATAAATGACTTGCACTGCCAATCCTGACACACTCTAGTGTAGTGTTGATCGATGTTGCAAGTTGCAATATCTTTTTACCTGACTGCGCCAGAAGGAGGGTTATGTTTTTCGAGAGTATGTATGTAGGTATGTGTATATAGGTAAGTATATATATAATTGTTTGGCACTCTCTGCAGCTGCAGCCTGAACGGCTCTATGGAGTTTAACTTGAGAGTTGTCGTTAAATTCGTATTTGCTACGAGAGTGACACCAAGTGGTATATCAAATTAATGAAAAAAATGAATAATGGCAAATTTTATTGTTTTTTTTTCATTTCCAAATTAGACAGAAACGCAGTCGGGTTTTTTAATTTTTTAAATTACCGTAACCTTGTTTATTTAACGTGCACTCAATTAAAAACCTCACGGTGTCCGTCACGTCCCTAAGACTAAACAACTTAGCCTAGGTAATTGTTTTTTTAGTCAGTTTAATTAAGATCGCTCTTTAATTTGTCGAAAAGGGCGACTAACGGACAAACAGATATCTAGGTGGGGTGACGTCAAGCAGGTGAACGGTCGTACAAATAATGTGGAATCATAATTTATATCTGAGGTTACTCTGCAGAGGGGAAATATAATAACTGTAATGATAATGAACGATGTAGGTATGTTACAATTTTTTATATATTGTAATACATTTTTTTTCGCTCCGTTCTTTTATATTCGCCGTTATCCCTCTTCTATGCCCACATGACTATTTGCTTTGTTTCATAGCTTGCCTGGAAGAAATCCCTATTTGGGATAAGTCCGCATTTTATTACATTTTCTTTATTTTTATGTTCTTTGTGTACAATAAAGATCTTACGACGGTAAATTGTCCTACCTATCGAATTTTAGTATGTAGTGTGTGTACTTGAACTCATTATTGTCCTACTTACACTTGTAACCTTTCTATGTAGAACACCTAGATTACTCATCCTAGATAACAGACGACCTGTGCTCTACTTTCAATATGTACTTATATAAACCCTATTAACCAACAATAAAGGGCAGTTACATACGAACCTATAACGAGTGTGTTTCATTAAGTTTATCCCTTCACGTAACATCATAAGTAATTTCGCTACAAATTCCACCAAGTTACGTTAATAAATAAGGGCCATTGAGAAAGGAACGTTTCTTGTGCGGTTTCATTGCACTGTGTTAAGGGGAATACACGGCATACACATATCTTTAATATTGTCTCAATTATAATAGAAATATACTGAATGTTTTTGTTTTCAGTTGTGCAAAAATAACTATGCGATTTTAGGACGTAACTTTTTAAAAAGTGATTCCGGGTTTGTAAACCTCCTTTCTGTTCCGTTTTAAAATAAAATACCATTGTGTTTTAATCATTATCCGGAAATGAGGTTAACTGCCTTTCCTTTCCTTCCTTAACAGCCAGTTTTTGTCACTTAAACGCAAGCTTTTCACAGTTGTTATTTTAGTCAAAAAGTCAAAACAACGTGTATAGTATTTTATTTTTTCTATTTGAATATTTTTTTTTAAATCTTAGCACTCATTACTAGCTTGCTACAATTAATTCGTATGTGCTCATTACTTTCATGCTCGTACAGAATCAGGGCAAGATGCGTGACACTATTTTGTTAAATTATTTCCAAGTTTCCAACTGCAAGTCTCAGAGCCGCGCATGCGCCCTTCGTTCTTCGCCCGCGCGCATGGGCACGATGATTCAGTCTGGCATGACAGTTGACGAGTTGGGACGGACCCGTTCCAAAGCTTGGCTGAAGCTGTGGTCGCTGACTACGTCCGATCCCAAGCGCCAGTATTTCACTGCGCGGCAAACAGCGCGTATGCGCGATATCGTCTGTCATAATAGACATTCGATCTAAACGCGCCGTACTTAAAAAAAAAATTGGAATAAAGTTTAAATTTTGTACGCTGTGTATTAGCTAAAATTGCAGTGTATTTTAGTGTTGTTTTGTGTAACGATTCAAAACGTTCGTAGTGCAACGCTGTCTATGACCCGCTGCGTATTTGTTGCGACTTATTTTTAGACGGAACGAAAGGTAAGCGAGCATTTTTTTTTACCGGAAGTGTTTGTAAAGGGGAGCGATTGAGTACGTAGTAGTTTTAATTTGTATACACATTTTTTAGATTGGATTAAGAATTAATGAATAAATGTACGTTTGTTATTTCATTTTTAACTACCGTCGAGTTTCGAAATTCGTATTAATGAATGAAAACATTAAATTAAATATAGGTAGATTAATTTCTTTTTAATTAACATTTAATTTTAGTATGTTTGTCGTTTCTTTAATTTTTTGAATTAACTAACTATCAACTACAACTGATTAGGTATATTAAATTTTTTTTCACTTTAAGTACTATGAAAGTTGAACTTTCTTTTGAAGCTGATAGCTTTATTATTAAAATAGTAAATAATAGCTGTAGCGTGTTCTTAGTTGTTTAATTTCTCATTAAAATATTCCTTGCCTGAATACTTAAAAGGAATAGTTTTTAGTTAATTTTTACTATGAATTTGGAAAAAACCTCATAAACTATTACGTTTTTTTTATTACTTGTTGTGTAATTAGGACTTGGTTAACTGCTTTTCTTTACGCTTACAGACTTAAATAACTTGGTGGTTAAGCGAAACTCGTAAATTTTACTACTCAGGGTACCTAGGTTCAATTCTTGCGATAGTAACACGTTTTGAGCAATGTTAAGAAATTAGTTATAAATTGTTCGTCCGTAAATTCTTGACATTTAAAAAAAAGTCATAGATTGATTATACTTTGTAAGGTTTTTACTGCGGTTTCTTTTTTTTAAATTTAGACTATGCAAAATAATAAACGTGGTGTCACAACACAACCCCAACACATAAAAAAAATCTTATTGCAGATGCAGCACAAAAAAAAGTTGAATAAAATTTTAGTATAGTTCGTGAAGTTATTTTATCAATTAGTTTTTAACGAGTGGCTCAGAACACAAAGCAATGGGCAACCCAATTAAAGGGCAATGGGCTGGCCATGTCGCTAGGAAAAGGGGCTCATGATGCAAGTCTCTGGTGGAGTCGAGACCTTGGGATAAAAAACGCCGATAAGGAAGACCACAGATGCGATGGGCTGACGATATCAGAAGAACAGCTGGTATGGAGTGAGGTTACCCAAAATAGAAAGAAATTGCATAGTCTGTAGAAGGCCTACCCTAGCGGTCGAGAAAGGCTAAAGAGAGAGAGAGAGAGTTTTCAATATAGGCGAGTATTGAAGACTTTTGAAAGTTTTTAACAAATCATGTCGAAAGTAATGAGATTCTGCCACAGATTACACTAGACTTACGGGTTAGACGTGGGTTAGACTGACATTGAACGATAACCGTCTCATTCATAAAAAAAAAATCACTCTATAACGGGTAAATAAGACCCTCAAACTGCAGATCTCAAAAACTGTCATTCGTTTACAATCTGTTTACTCGTACAATAAGCAAACGTAAAATGTAGATACCTATTTGAGTAAAAACGAAAGCGAAGTTCACTCATATTAAGCGCGAAATCTCAAATACTATGAATACTTTAGTTGTCACTTTTATCTATTCTATGGCTGAAAATTTGTTGCTCTGTTATTTCTTTCTTTAATTTCCAAACGACACGGAAAATTGTTAGTACTAATCGGTACGCTATTACTAAATTTCTTTTGTACAAAACCCGTACCTTGATAAATTGATGGTTTATTATTATAAAAAAAAAAACAAAGTTGTTGCCATCATATCATATCTATTGATTGAAAAATAAATTGGTCACACACATTACAATACTTAGTAAGGTTTATAGTTAACCATTTCCCACGGGAACGGTACTTTTTTACCGGGATGAAAGGTACCCTGTGTACTCCTTACAACTCCTAGATGCGTGTATGCGAAATTTAAGGGACATTGGTTTAGTAGATGAAGCGTGAAGAGGGGACAAACAAACAAACAGACTCACTTTTGTTTCTTTATTATTATTAGTTAGGATTTTAATTTATGAACCTATAGACAGATATATGAAGCATAAAATTACGGGATTAAGTGTGTATAATTCGTAGGCCGTTATAACACGGTTGAAACGTCGGTCACGTACGTAACAGAAGTATAAAGTAATTATACGCACCTAATTCTGTTAATTTTTGTTTTAAATAAGCAGTGCGTTAGTTTAAAAGATATATGGAGTGTATAATAAATTCATCTAAGTAGATTTAGATGTACCGCGCTTGTGGCAATGACCGTGTGAGTCATCGCATCGCAGTGTTCAGGGTGTCAATCGCTTATTTTACATAGTGCACAATTGAATCGTAATTGGATCGCAATGGCAATTTTTGACGTTTCTGGTATTCTGTTACTAATTTTAATACCAATCGTATTCCATTGACGTGCCATTGAACTGCAACTGGAAAATTTCCTAATCAAAAAATCGTCAAAACCATCAATGGTTTCAATAATCGGTACTCTGTTATATATACGAGTATATTTAATTTTTTTCTACTATTACCATTAAATTACGATTAAGTTGCAATTAAATTGAGATTCAAAATTGTGTTAGCAGAATGCTAATATTGAACATATCAAAAACGCAATCGTAATTGAGTCGTAATTGAATATCAGTTACATGGTTATTAGCGGAATTGACACCCAGTTCACAATTCTGCATTGTGCGTCCACGCATCGAATCACTTGCATAATGTCAAGACTTGCGTCAACCAACATTTACTCCATTTGGTTTCAATTATGCGGATATTTAAATTTACATCCTGATGAGGCATACATTAGGGTAAAACATACATCGACATAGTTTGTTTTGAGATAAATTGATTTACACATAAATACTTCCATGCTAATCTGTATTATACTTACATACTTGCACTTGCAAGGCCACTCTTGTAATTTAGTCATATAGTTAATCGGTAATAACTCAAAATGTACCTAATTACAATTATACATACTTTTTAAATAGATCTTCAAATTCCTGGTTAGGGAATACTTTGAGCGTTCGGACTTGAGTTGACTTAGGTTTAGTTTTGGTTAAATTAGTTTGTTTTACATTTATATTTATCGTATCTATTGTACTGTACACTCTTTGATGCCCATGTACCCTTTTTTTTCTTTGGTTTTCGGGTTGACTGGAAGAGATCCCCATCAGGAATAAGTCCGCCTCTTGTTGTGTTCTATTTTGTTGTAACAATTTTCTTTCTGTACAATAAAGTTTTTACATACATACGGATACATAGATCTATGTGGGCATACCAGAAACTTTTTTGGGGATATTTACAAGACACATAATGAATGATGTGCCGCTGGAAATTTTCCAAATTTACGAGAATTTTTCATATTGTTTATATCATAATTCACTGGAAAATTTCACAAGTCGGCTTAGGCGGAAATATACATACATACTTACTAACATTGTAAATGCGAAAGTGTCTGTCTGTCTGTTACGCTTTCATGGCCAAACTGCTGAATGGATTTTGATGAAATTCGGTATGAATATAGTTGAAGATCCGACGTCAATCAAAGGTTACTTTTTGACGCAGGCGGAGCTGCGAGAAACAGCTAGTATTGAATAACTTTAAATTTTTTGACGTTCGCACCTAGTTCAAGGTTAAAACGTTTACGATGTTGACACATAAAATAGCAAACGAAAGTTATTAGAAAGTTTACGACTTAACATAAATTATAGTTTATGTATGTTTCAAATTAAACACGCAAAGAACAATTATTTATTTATTTGAGACATTCATTCATTATTTATTTATTTATTTATCTGATATTATCCAAAGTGATTAATAATTACCTAGCTACTCAAAATTATGTAATTGTTTAGTGGACTAATTTGAACGAGGTCTCCCGACTGTAAGTACATATACATATTATTATTATTACTTATATTGTTCAGAATGAGACTTATTTATCTTACAGTTCACATTATTGGGATACTGTATGTGATAGGGTTTGAACTTGAAAGTATTTTTTTTTAAATTTTACTTTCACTAATTTTGCTTAAGTCGCAGATTTCAACCATAAGAACACTGTTACGGCTCCCACGTACACCTTTAAGTATTGATTGCGTGCAAAAAATTTCAATAAGCTTTAAAATAAAATTGTGCACGTACTCGAATTGCAGTTGGCTATAAATAAAAACAATAATGATCTCATTGTGTTCAGTCACTTCAACTACCCATGAATCACATCAGATATGTAGACTAAGCCTTCTATTGTTGTGTATTATTATTAAAAATCTTTTAAGACAACTATTATAATAACAGATATAAAGGCATAGGCTGCTGCCTCTGTCGTCCAGTAGTTAAAGTCCAGAGGTCGCGGGTTCGATTCCCACGAGAAGCATACTTTGTTGTGTCTTGACTGCCATTTAGTGGTCGTAATGAACTTATGTATAATCCTTTGCATTTTATTGTGTACATGAATAAAGTAAATAAATAAAAATAAATGATCCTATTGGTTTGGTTTCCCTATTAAAAAGGGTAACGGAGGTCAGACGGCAGTCGCTCCAATGTAATAACCAGTACTGCCAAATCCAGGACCATGATTAAAGCGTACCCTGCACTCCGAAGCGTAAGCTGACGACGCAACTAGGAATACACGGTAGGATGAAGAAGCAGATATTAAAAATATTTTAAATTTGCCAAGGTATTATAGTAGGATCAATATTTAGGGGGCAACCAATTCTAAATATCTCCTTGCAGCTTTAAAATGCAGCACCTAAAGAGGCCTTACTGGTGTGGCACACAAGGCCCAGAACAGATCTGCCTGCAAGAAACTGCCAAATTACAACAAATAATAGATATTCACACGTTTCTTCGATAAATCGTTGACATTCAGTGCATTCAGAATTTAGATTAATCTGAGAATGTAAACAGTCCATTCCTTCACAATGACGATAAATAATATAAAAAAATAGGTTATGGCCTAATTACCTCATTACATTTTCTATTTATACAAAAATGCGATTTAAATATTGTCACTTAATTAAAATGCAGTCAATTTGACGCAGAAGTTCATTACAAATTAGTGTTATTGACAACATATAATGATAATGTTTATTTGGATGTGTGCTAATGTTATGATAATAAATTGGTGTTCTAGATTTTGATCTAGGTCCATTTTACGTTCAACTGAATTATGTTAAGACCTGTGTTTTGTTAAAGGTTTTTTAAACTAATATTAGTAATACTTATACATACAGTATAGTTATGCATCCTAGTGTCAGAGTTGTTTGGAACCGCCTCTCGGCCTCTGACGTGGTTCCTTTAACGACTACCACATGGCAGCTGGGACTAACGGCTTATAGCATGTATATATAATTAGGTATACCTACTATTTCTATTAACAGTTAATTAGCTTAAAATAAGCACATTTTTTTAATTTGTATTTATTTACAACTAATTACATACATGTTACTTATCGTACAACGCAATATAAACCTACCTATCGCAAGTCTCCACATTGGATATTGTACCAATTAAATAGTGTATTTTATCATCTGACAGAACAATAAGGAGAATTTTTGAACTAGCAGACGCATGCCGAAAGGTAGAAAATATTGTGTAGTATAAAGTACTATGTATCACTTGGTCGGTAGAAAGTCGGGCCTTAAACTACGCCCTCGGTAGTAATTGGTCACTTTCTTCGCTCGGTGAACAATGTACTGTTTATTTATCTGTATTCCACAGGTAATTTATAGAGGATATTTTTTTCTTGCAAAACATTTGAGCGAATTGACTGCAAACAAATTGATCCGCGAATATCGGCTAACAATCAATATCTCTGATACTAATTGACATTATATTTTTTACTTTATATAGAGGAAACAATGAGATAATTTACATGTAAAAGCATTCTTCATTACTATGCATCGCATCGATAATCGAGGTCTTCGTAGTTCAATTCAATTCCTATACCAAGCATTTGAACACTGGAAATACCTAGTTTGCTTTGGTCTTGATTTAATGTGTTAGGTATATTGTCTAGCTGTGTGCTTTCACCTCTTTGAAGGTAAAAAATAGAAAGTATGAATATGTATCTCATTATATGTAAGCTAGGCTCTTGTTAATGTAATATGTATGTATTTAAAGTTTAATACAATTTATTCAATTCATAAATTACACCTTCAAGAACACGGCTCGAAGGTACCTACTTGTACTCTGAAGCGAAAGTTGAGGACGAGCCGAGCGTGTTTTTCGGTTGCGTTCTCAGCTTTTGCAGAGACTAGGGTACGCTGTTAATCATGGTCTAAGATGTGGTGGCAACAGTTATTGCAATGGGCCGACTGCCACCTGACCTCCTTTTTACAGGGAAAATGGGACCGCCAGGAACATAACCCGAGGTGTGTTAGTGGCCAACACTGTCTTATATTTCAGGCTGTCTAAAGCCATCTGACACAGCCTAACGGCTGCCATTTATTTATATTATACTAAAAACCAGATAAATGGCTTAACGTGCCTTCCGAAGTACGGAGGAGCTCGAGATAGAAAATACCACTAATGGCGACGAAGGTACCTTGGACTTTATTGTCAATAGAGAAAAATTATTATTTGTTAAACACATTTTGTTAATAGTACAATAGCTTAATTCATATTTTAAAAAAAGAAAAAAAGGATATGCTAATTAAACATAAAACTTTTCTTTTTAAATAAAATAAAAATATTGAGTTACATTAAAAATATTATATTTTATTTTACTATTTTTATTTATTTTATTTTAACCAGTCTTTTTATTTTATTAATTATTTGTTTAGTTTTGCAATGAATACTATGGGTGCAATAAAGAAACTAAAACATTTCTTGTCAATAGAGAATTTCTAGTCAGTTGCCGCATTCGTACTAACATTTACAATTAGCACTTGTGCTTAATCAATTTTAAACTGTATTTTAAAGTAGTAGTGTATGTTTTTGAACGTGTCAAGTTTATGAGTGCTATAAATCGCAATGGTTGTGAAAGTTCATTGCCTCTACGGTGATAATCGCTAGAAGGCTTGTTGGTCATTCTAACTGAAGTGATTTTATCGATTTAATCCGTGGCGACTTCGAACTACCCGCACATTTCTTGTTCATATGAATGCGGGCTGAGCTTTATTAAATTTTTTTTTCGTATGGCGTAATACAGCCTATAGGTACTCAACTTGATTAGTGTACCTTTAGATGTAGCTATGGTGAAAGGTTTTTAATAAGTGTAATGGTTGTTAACTTTTCACATAATATATTATATAAAAAACAAATTTATAACATTCGAATCAAAATGAAATGAAATCAAATAATTTATTTGCGCAACATAGATGAACATGCCGTTGTTACAGATAATAGGGAACGCTATGTTTTGCCATTAAAGTATGACGTACAAATATTAAGTCATTTAAAAGATTAATAACATCATTCTAAATATGTCAAATTGAAGATAAAATTTATATTATAATAGGATGTCAAAGTGTTTCAAATAATCAAAATTGCTCGTGCAAATCAAATTCGTGCTCTATCTCTACCCCTTATTTATAAAAATAAAAGACCAAATTAATTAGGTAATTTATGTTTCGTCTCGGTCTTTCACGTCAAAAATAGATAAGACAGAAAGGGACTGAACATAATTTAATTAATGTATGTTTAACCTTCGTTTAACAACCGTTCGTTTTTTTAGAAATAAGGGGGTAATTTTTCTAACTAATATTAGTACAGATTTTCACTAGAGAAAAATTGGCCTAGATTCATCAATGCGCTTCTGTGCATCATAACTAAACCAATAAAAGTTGTGTTTGAGTGTCTGGGTTATGGATTTTCAAATTTACTCTTTGAATTTAAAAGAAATCTGGTGTGAACTGCATATAATATATTCTGATAAAATTATTGATTTATTAACTTTGCGACGCGTTGATGCCTTAAACACGTATAAAAAAAAATACTTTTGGCATTATTACATTTTTGTATAAAAATTTAGGTACTTCATTATACACTTTATAATATACATAGCGCAGGCATCATAAGGTGATCCTAAATCGCAGATTAGTAAGTACTTTGCCTAAAAAATATATTCTTGTCCACATTCTAAAGAAATAAGTAGGTACTTATTGCAAGTAGTTTTTAGGCAACGACACGACAAATATTGGGTAATTTTACTGGTTTCGATATCACCCGTAATTCCATTACAAAAATTCTAGAATTTTTTTTCGTAAATATTAGTATTATCTACTGAAAAAATGCAAATGGTTACAAAGTATACAGTACCCATAGTAATCAACTTTTATTAAATTTTCGCTTCATAGTGGTTTCATGCATGTCTTATGTGAGAGGAACTAGGTAACATAACGCGTTTTTTTTTCTACAGTGACATAAGTAGCTTAAAATCTATCATTCATTCAAAATACACGATTAAAATACAGTATTAGATGTAAATAAATTTTAACTGGAAATCAATTAGCAATCATTAAAAATATCGTAAATATCGTAATAGAAAGTAAATATACTTCCTCTCAGATTGCTTAATTACTCATCTACAACTTTATCACAAAGGAAAACAATAAAAAAACAACGAAAATCAAGTAAATACAAGGGCCTTAAATAACGTAGCTCAAGTCAACCTTGCTTCAAAGATTAGACAATCATTGTTGGTTTATTTTGAAACGAGAGGTACCTTAAAAGAAACCTTGTGAGTAGTGTTTGCGGCTATTAGCAAATGTAGTAGTAGCCTGGTAAACGATGTGACTCAATGTTATTATACTTATCAAGAAATATTGCGTATGCCAGTCTTGTATCATGACAATTGTAATGAAAAGACAATGCCCAACGAATGCACAATTCAGCCGTTCACGTCCAGTAGCCCTTTATAATGTACTAGCTGTTTCCCGCAGCTCCGGCTGCGTCATAAAGTAGCCTATGTCTGACCCTTCAACTATATTCATACCAAATTTCATCAAAATCCGTTCAGCGGTTTGGCCGTAAAAGCCTAACAGACAGACAGACAGACAGACAGACTTTCGCATTTATAATATTAGTATTGATAGTATGGAAGTATGCATGCTTTAAATGTCGAATAAAAATAGTTCGATATCGAACAAAAAATATTCGACTGACCGATTTTGCATGAATCACACTTTTCAAAATTAACACTCCTGTAATGAAATGAAATGTTTATTGCAGGCAACGTTAGCCTGTTAGTAAAAACTTATAAAGTTAGTAAACCCAAGTGAAAATCTTAATTAAGACTTTAAAAGGAGTCCGTTGATCTCGAATTTTCATTTTTCCATCTCGAATATAATGACCGTATGAATAATCGGAATATTATAATTGGAATCGGATAATTAGGAAGTGCGACTCGCAACAAACATTATGCTAAACGCACAAATTGCGGTATCCCGTGCAAAACAACTTGCACAACTCTAAGTCCTACTGTTAACCATGGCATTTACTATTTCAATCGAACCCACTTGAAATTTAACCTAGTAACTTGAATTGAACTTGAGACTGCTATTGCAAAACTTAGCGCAACCTTCAAATTTTTGGTTGAAATTCATTATAATCACTCACGCCGCCTTGTTTTATCAAGTAAGTAATTAAAAATACCTAATTTTAGTTCAAGTATGTTTAAGTTTTAATTAGTATGAGAGTCATAGCATCAGTAGAATTCACATACCTTTATATTGTCCCGGAATTTAATTGGTCACTAAAATTGCTACTAAATCGGTTTAAGCTTGAAAAATTTAAATAAAAAACATTTATAATAGTAAAGATAAAAGGCATTTTATCTCCCTTAAGGCACGTGGTTCTAAGAGTGCTTCATTTCAAAAATGTGCGAAGGTGTACACTAAGACAAACTTTCTCATCGTTTTAGGCAATGTAATGAATCTGTTCCAGTACTTTAGACAAATACTGGAAAGCTTTAAAATTAATAATATTCCAAACTGCTTTATTGTCGACATTTGTGTGCATTACCCATCGAAGCATGCACGTCGTGCATGTATTAGCATAGCAATTGTTTCAATAAAGGTAGTACAATTTTTCCATTATCAGATACATGCAGGAAGCTACTCGTATCGTGAAGACATAAAATTATTATTTATTTCTTAATTAAAAAACCGTATAGATAACACTCTTAATAGCTTTACTGTTGTCACTGATGAGTTTTAACAAGTTATTAAAATAGATTATTTTTCATATTGTGGTTTGTTTCCGGCAATCTAAACTGTGGTGTTGCCATTGAGAAAGAAACGTTTGTTTTGATGCTGTTTGAAAGTTCTATAGACCATAGGGTACTATTTCCTATTCTGTTGTTCTGGTAGAAACTGTAGAAAGGCCCTCGGCTCCGCCATCTAAGTACAATAAAGTTTAATAAATAAATTGGACGGAAATGATTTGTAGTGTATTTATTATTCAAAACTCCACTAAAATAAAATATAAATGTTATATATTTTTTTTTATAAATCAAGTAAACAGCCGTAAATAACCGGAAGTATCATCTTTGCCTTAAAAGCTAATTTGGGAATCAATTGAGAGATCCGGTCCCAAATTGATATTTAATTGATAAACAAATAAACAATCAATTCGTACATTATATTATGTTAATTGTTATTGATACAACCTACTTATTAATACATTATATTCCAAATTATTTCATACGTTGAACATATTTTTTTAAATATTTGGAAATGAAATTAATTTCAGGGTAGATAAAACTGCCCCATGGTCATTGCGGTAGGTTTTCGCGGTGTCTTAACTCTTCTGTTACTTTAATTTACACTAAGAACTACGTACAGAGTTTGGCTCAAAGTTAGTCTTAGTTCAAACCTTATGTTCGCTTATATTTAGACTATTCTGTGATTTATTTTTCATACGTTACTTAAGTTTCACCTCGTCAGAGGCCAAGAGGTGGTTTCTTAATTTAAACAGCATAGTACAGTGTCAATCGACCTTTCAATCCGCTTAAGCACTAAGCAGAAGACGTTGCCAGCTATAAAATCTACTTTCAAATTAATCCAATAATTTTGCGGAGAGTCTAGTTGAGTCTATATCTAAGAGTATATTTTTTAATAAAGTTCTTCTTCGTCCAAGCGTGTTCTCATAGTTGCGTCCTCAGTTTACGTTTTGGAGCCTAGGGTACGCTAGTCTTGTTCCTAGATTTGGCGGCTAGTTGGACAATAATGGGGCAACTGGCGTCCGACCTGCATAACACTTACAGGGAAACCAGACAAACAGGAACATGACCCAAGGTGTGTTATTAGTGAGTGTAGATGTCTCACTGAGGTTATAATAATATAATTTTAGAGGAGATTATTATTGTTCGCTAAGAAGAGGAGATTGACCATTTTACCCAAAAAAAAAACTAATAGTGATGCAAATTTACGAAACATATAAGTGGAACGGTCAACGACCCTTTGAGTAAATGAAACAAAAAGACAAAATTAAATTCGAAAACATTGGTCAACACGAGGAAGTCCAGATTCTACAATGTACTCATGCATATGCATTTGAGTCACACAGTCACAGCCGGCAATAATCACCAACAATACACCGCATTTAGCATGACCTATTTACAGAACCATTGAAATCGTGAACGTCGAAAAATTAACATTGCCTTATTACAACCGCATAAAGATCCAAATTGAAGTGTATATGTTACAAATATTTATGTGCATGGTTGTTTGAACAAGTATATCACATTATCGTGTCATTTGGCGTTTCGAAGTACCTACCATTTCCTAAATATTTGTGTAGTTACTCTACATTGCTGTGCTTATCTAAAACTATTTACTAGTAATTAGGTAACACTAGACAAAATTATTTACTTAAATACATGGAAACATACACATCTTAGTCATGTGCAACGCAAGAATAGCATATAACAACTTTTTCTTTATAACAAATCCGTAAGTTTTTTTCAGTTTGTCCCGATGGTGTACTGGTAGAGAATGCTTTTAGCATTAAGTCCGCGAATTGTTATAAGCATTTTACTTGTAAATCAATCAAGTTTTAATAAATAAATAATTGAAAAGATCATCACGCTGTAAAGTGTTTGAAACATAACATGGAAAATAAAAAAGTTGTAAACTAGATAAAGTTCTAAGAATAGATCACTCACACTTTTTCGTCGATGTCCTAAAAAGACGAAGGAATCAATAGAGGTCTAAACTTATTTGTAGAGTATGATGGCATTTTCAGTACCATGAGCATTCCAAAAATGCTTGTTTTTTATGTTGTACTTTTGTGCGTATGTAAATTATGTTCATAAAACTATATAATGTACCTATAAGAAATTAATAAAATTATATAAACTGAAGCAGAATTTACGCTAATCTTGATTGACAGTATGCGTTAGACTTAGAGCGTGTATGTGCGTCATAGGCTTTTGTTTTGCTTACATAATAATTAAGTATCTAAGTTAATTTCTGCTACTTACTAAAGTTATTAATTGTTGGATTAATCCAATGCAAGCCAAGAGAGACAAATCACGTTAAATTTTACCCTATGTGTAAGAGAGACGTGTTATACGTCAAAATAAGTGGTCAGGTGCGTGTCGGGCCACGTCACGCGCAATGTAGGGTTTCGTAGTAACCCAAATAATGAAGAAGCCCAAAAAATCCTTCAGCAGGAACGCCGCTTTGATGTATGGAAACCCGAAACCGAACCGAACCCGGGATACAAGAATACGGAAGGCTCGACATGCCGTTGGTCTCGGTTGTCATCGATAGATCGACAGTCGTTAGGCTGAGTAAGATGCCTTCAGGCAGCCTGAAAAATCTGACAGTGTTGGCCATTAACACACTGTCATATCATTTAGGTCTATTTTCCTGTAAAAAGGGTTACGGAGGTCAGACAGCAGTCGCTCCAGTGTAGTAACCAGCACCGCCAAACCTAGGACCATGACTAACAGCGTATGAAGTGCAAGCTGTGGACGAGTCTGGAAAACACGCAGGGTCAAAGAAGAATTTCACAATGAAAATCTGCAGTATTTTTTTGGTCAATATGGACTACTAATTAAAATTATAGTACCGCCTAGCTTTGATAATTACAAACAAAATGTTATTTGTATTGAGCATCTTCGTCTCCGTTCGAAGACCAGAAATAAAGGGAAATAAAGAGGCGATTCGCCATCGTTATATCATCACCGGGATTTTCACCGGGAGAAAAACTTTTTTTTTTTTTTTTGAACGGACTTACATATTTAGCTCCTGTGAGCTTTTAAATTTACAGCGGGACAGTTTGAGGCGAGGGCTATTAACCACTCAGCCTTTTCGGCAAATGCACAAGGGGCTCCCAGTTGGGATGAACCTCGGCCATGGGCTTTGCCTTTGATCAAGCGAGCGATGCAAACTCTCGAGCGGTAGCAAACGCTCAATGCCATAAGGGCCGACACTATTGTGCCTGAAGGGCCTACTGAGAACCTATCGGTGGCGTGAAGCGCCCTGGTACATTCCGGTACCTAGTAAACTGTCTACTGTTCCTACTACGTCGCACTCGCCGGCGGATGCGGTTATATGTTCCTATGGAAAACCCAGGACTCCGTTGAGTCGAGGGGTTTTCGAAGGGAAGGTTATGATGGGTTGGACATTTCTCAAAGTAACGTTGAGACGTTTATTTGAGATATCTCGAAATGGATGGAAGCTCAAGGTCCCTGTGTAGGTCGCGTGTACGTAGGCCCGGGGGCGATCCCGTGGCTCTGCGTGCGAACCTATTCTGGATGAGTTGGAACTTGTTCAGGAGAGCGTATGTCATGACAGGGCGGATGGCTAGCTTGTAAAGTGTCAGCTTATTTCTAAGCGACAATTTTACGTTGCTGATCATGGGAGAGAGTCTGCCTAGATAGAATGCAGCTCTGTTGCGAACTCTTTGGATGTGTGCTCCAAAGGTCATCTTGCTGTCAAAGATAACGCCCAGATACTTTGTTTGGTTCACCCATGGAATGGGTTCACCAAACATAGATATCGTTTTTAAGAGCGAGACTGTACTCCATGCTGAGAAAAACGTTTGTAAAATTACTTTTATATATTAAAACAAGTCTAAAACGAAACCATAGCGCGTATGAAATTTAGATAGCGCCATCTAGATATCGGCAATATAATCGATTAATAGGCATATGTCAAACAATCTGCCTTGACGCGTGACGCGAGCCGCTTACTGAATGGCTTTTAATATAACATGATTTTTATAATTGATCAAAAATTACTCGTAAACTTGTGTATTTTTACGACAGTGATAATTTTTCCTTTGAAATTCATTATATTTCCTACTGTCATGAATTTTTTCAGCTTTTCAAATGCTACCGTTTTTCCAGGACCACGTGGGGCCACATGGACCTAGAAAAAAAAATCGTTTACAAACTAAATATCTCGTAAACGAATCCCCTAATCGAAAAACGTATAAAAAGTACTGAGAATGTTTTTCGAATAGCTATGGAATGATAGCCCGCACAATAGGAAAAACTAAAAAAATAAAATTCAATCCAAAAAAATTACACTTAGAAGGGGTACCCGAAAAAAAAATATTTTTCAAAATTTTATTTCACAGTTCGCTCCGCGTAATTGATATACATAGGCATACCAACTTTTAGCTTTCTAGGTCTAATAGTCTCTGAGAAAAACGTAGGACAGACAGACAGACGGACAGACATGACGAAACTATAAGGGTTCCTTGTGTTTACTACGGAACCCTAAAAAGGATGCCACAGTTGTATGAAAGTCAAAAAAAGCTTTTCGGGGTTAAGATTGTCAAAAGTTTATGATCACCATTGCATAGGACCAGCAGAAGGTCTCAGGTAAGCGCTGGACACAGGCTGCTTCCAACCGGTCATTTTGGTTATTCTTAGTAGAGGCCTAAGGCTCGAGGTCTCATGGGGGACGTGACATCATCATGGCCCATACTCGCCTCAGTCCACAGTCTAAGAAGAGTTATTTTTTTTTTATTAAGTACAATATCAAAAAAATAGTATCATTAAACAAAATCTAAAACAACATAAAAAAGTAACAATAAAAACGTGTTCTTTACTAAGATATAAACACACAGCTGAAAAAAAACAGAAAAAAACACAATGAAAAAGTCTTAAGCGCATAGCGCGCCTTAGTTTTCACAATAGAAGCCTTTTTATTCTCCATAAATTTATATTTTATCACTTTTTTTAAATAAGAAAGGAAATGATGGGGATAACCCCTGATATGGTAGGGACATAAGGAAATTGGCTCAAGAAGATGCGGAAAGCCGACCCCGATTGAAATGGGAAAGGGCTAGGATTAAAATGATGATGATGATATTATTAATCAATTTTTCATAGAATTCAGATGAATTGTTGCATAGAGTATTATGTTCCTCACGATTAATCAATTTCATAAGTTACTAGCAGGCCCGTCCCGACTTTATCCGGGTCGCCTATAGCCTTCCTAGGCTATCCAACACTTAAATATTTTTTCAAATCGGACCAGTAGTATCTGAGATTAGCGCGTTCATAACAAACAAACTCTTCAGCTTTATAATATAATATTATATTATAGTACATAGACTAGAGTTGTTCTCAAACCAAAAATTCTTTTTTGTACATTTTGAATGGATACGGAACTCTAAAACTACAGTATTTGCATTTTGAGCTGCGCTTTAGAGAACCAGTTTTGCATAGGGAAACTCGTTTCTTGGACAAGTGCATCGGGAATACGGGTTATATTACAATTAGGCGTTCTCACTTTTTATTGATTAGAATGTAGCGTCTGCAATTGATGACAACGGAGACCATTTCCAGTCCATACAAGAATGTAACTATTAGATTACGAAATGCATTTTATTATTTTTGACCAGGTAGTTCTTATTCTTAAAAATTCTTCAGCTTTATAAATAAAGAAAAAACTTTCCATAGTACTTTTGTGTACGTACGGAGACATGTCCACGCTGCGTGCAATCAACATGTCATAATTTCGTCACTATCCATACTAATATTATAAATGCGAAAGTCGGTCTGTCTTTCTGTCTGTCTGTTACGCTTTCACGGCCAAACCGCTGAATGGATTTTAATTAAATTTGGTATGAATATAGTTGAAGACCCGGGGGTCAAACATAGGCTACTTTTTGATACAGGCGGAGCTGCGGAAAACATCTAGTTTCAAATATGCGCAATCGATATGATAGATAGTTCAAGATAATGTACTTATACCGTGAGAATATTTATAATAGCAAAAAATGATTGTTCGCGAAATCACGGTTGTGTGTAAATAGGCGCATTATTTGTATTTTCTTTAGAATAAATAAACACAAATGAATCAGCAATGCAAACAGCAAACTTATAATGCTAGGGACGATCAACGAATAAGTATGGATTGAAAAAAAAAATTGCTTTCAGTAGATGGCGGCCGAAGAGAAAATAAATCGTCTAGTATAATTAGTTCTCATAAAACTACTGAATAATAGGGACATCTAATTGATATACTAATGATGAATACTGTTGTAATTCCGAGCTACTGTTTGGCAAGACTAGCGGTTTTAGCTAAGGCCGTTTGTGAAAGCGTGTCTTCGAGAAAGATTCGTATTGGCTTTTACTGCGTAGGTACGAGCTCTTGGGCCACCAATTAGCAATAGTTACAGATGTGACACACTACAGGTTTTCTCGTTCGCATCACTCGCAACCTTTTGTTTTTATGCCAGTACTGGTCTGATCTGAAGCTGTGTATGGTCAGTATACTCTACATTTTTATAATGTAGGGTTAGCTCAATTTCTGAGTTTACTTGATTTTTGTAATTCTATCAGTTTACCGCATACTTACGCACTACTTGTTAGGAAGTGTTTAAGATTATTTTTTTTATCTGTTTAACTAAATCATTCATTCATATCGAGTGTGTTACATGGTCAATTGATCCTGTACACCCTGATTTCAGAGTTTTTCGGAACCGCCTTTAGGACTCTGACGTCGTTCCTTTAACGACCACCAAATGGTAACTATATTTAATTAACTAATGTTGAATGAGATGGAAAAGTTATCTGCTGGTGTACTTTCTATTTAAATGTACGACAATAGTTGTAAGTATTCCTGGTTAAAGAGTAAGGAAGTAAATAGCAATAGATATGTAGACATCGAGAGTAGGACGTTAGTACATATATCTCGATGATGTAGGTACTTACTTAACTACAAAAAAAAATTAAGAGATAGTACCGCGGGCATCAGAGTAAGTAGTGTAGATAGACTTTCGAGATTGTTCACAAACCTGCAAAACTGGTGGTAGAGAATTGGATTATCTTATTAAATACCGTGGGTTTCACTTAATTTTTCCTTGACCAGTTTAATTCATTCTGGGTTCACCGATCTTGGAGTTTTTATTTTTTGTACTCTGGGTATTTTATGTTTTGTTGATTGCAGCGAGGCGTGTTTTTTATACAACGGGTTTTTGCAATTCAAAGTATCTATCTAACCTTACGTTCTTAGGTACTATTATGACGTCCAGCAATGCCAGTCTTTAATTCTTACTAGATTTTTCCCGCAGCTCCGCCTGCGTCAAAAAGTAGCCTATGTTTGACCCCGGGTCTTGAATTATATTCATACCAAATTTCATCAAAATCAGTTCAGCGGTTTGACCGTGAAAGCATAACAGACTGATAGACTTTCGCATTTATAATATTAGTATGGAGTATGGTTTTTTATTCAATACAATTAAGCAATAGAAGTTATACTTTATTTATCGTGGGTAATATACCCTATTTTGCACAAATAAAATTGATTTGATTTGAGGCTTGGTTTCTACTACACTACAAATTACCAGATCTTTTGTACAATGTCAATAACACCCTATCTTACAACACAGTAGTGTGCCGGTTGCATCCTAAGATTTTTATTGCTTCGAAACCAGCAATGTCATAAATCCTTCTTAATCTTTTCATATCGTAATATCAGTCGAAAGAAAAGAATGTTCCAGTATTATTTGTTTCTTTTTGTGTTTACTGATTACTGAAATTATCAGACATGCCAGATGGTAGAGAATTCTTTAACGCATTACGGTCACCTGTTCTTTTTAGTTAAAATAAAAAATGAACAGTCAATACCAGGCGTCAAAGAATTGTAGATAGAATTTCTTTTTGTAACATACTGTAATATAAAACAGTGAAAGTAGCTAAATCTGTGGTAGCGAATAGGCTTTTCTGATTCAATACCATGGGTTTCATTCTTCCTAATATTATTTTTCCCTTGACATTCAGTTTAGTTCATCATTCTTTTTCACTGTTTCATGTGGTAAGGCAAACTTCAGGTGATGTTAATGCGCGACAATTATTTTATTTATACAACTAACTAGGCAAACAGTTGTATGGCTCACCTGATGGTAAGTGGTTACCGTAGCCTATGAACGCCTGCAACACCGGAGATGTCACGAGCGCATTGCCGACCTGTCCGCTATCAGCACAGCGACCCCTCTAGAGCCTGACGACCCTACCCACCAGCAGGAACACAACACTGCATCAGTGTTATTAGGCTGCGGTCTTCTGTAGTTTAGAGCTATTAAATGATAAAATAAAAACACGTTATCCGAAACTGTTTCAAAAATCCCGGACGTTTGGCCGCCTTATCCTGAGGGCTGTTGAATATTGTACCAGCCTTATTATGCCCAGTGCTAGTTGGTTCGGTGAAAGATTATAAATAATATAGACTATTGTATAAACAAAACAACTGTGGGGTGAAGTAGGTAAATATTGGGTTCAACGTGCATTTTGATAGTTCAATTAGGTAATAGCTCCAGCAAACAAGCTAATATTGGCTCGATGCGTACGAAGTATTTTAACTATTAACTAACATACATTATTGAACTTTTTCGTCATTGTTTTGAATTCTTACATAGTATTAAAAAAAATTATAGTCTAAGTGCAAAGTATTATCAGCAAAATGCATCGTCATCAGTTAATATTTAAGTACTTATCAGCCTTCATTAAAAGATGATAATAAATTTATTGCAAATGCTTTAAAATTGTATTCCAATTCATATAAAAAGGCGAACTATTTTTTCACAGATGTGTAACATAAAAAAGAAATAGAGACACATGCTAAAGCGCAAGCTGCGGATGCAAGTGGAAAATACGCTCGTATAAAAAATATTGTGAAAAGATTAGTGAGATTGCTAACAAAAGGCCGAAGGAAGTGTTTAAGTCAGTAACACAGATTTTCCGAGAGACTTCGCAGCAACTAAATACACATTACCCCACTTTTGAACTAGTGAAATTATCTTGGTGATATCTATCACCAGCAGCGGACAAAAAGTTGATGCACTCGTATATTATAATCGTTGTATAATATGTAGTAACCCAAATGACATATTTTGAAATATTTGTACGGAAGAATGATTTACTTATTAAAAGTACCTCCACATCTTACTATTTACTTCCTCATTCTTTGAGCAGAAATAAAATACATTTATTTGGTACAACAAAACTTGTACAATATAATTGAACAACGATGCACCTATTGTTGTATAAATATAAAAGAAACTACCCAAACAGATAACTTTTGCACTAAGGTCATCTCATTCATATATTTGTTAGTTAAGAGTTAGTATCTTCCCATAAGGTATACTTTATAGGAAGCTATAGTGCATATTACTAGATACCTACCTACAAAATGATATTACAAACATCAACTAATCCCACAAATTGAGCTAACCATACAACATAAAAATGTAGTTCTTTATTGACCAAACAGAGCTTACATCAAAGCACTACTGGCATCAAAACCTTAGCAGAACAGTTCTTCAATGAAACTGACAAACCTTATAAATAACGAATATATCAAGAAGCATTTCAAGCAAAAGATAATAAATTGTGCGAGTTGTTTATTTTCTCATACCATTTCAGCAACAATACCTTGCCAATACACCAATAATGTAAATTCGATTAAAACATGCGATAATGCGCAAACAAAAAAACAAATTTATTTTCGCGTAGGTACAGGCAGGCCCTAGGAAGGATTTAATAGGTTTAGTGCCCAACTGGTATGCATGTAGTAGGAAGTACTTGACCATAAGTAAAAGCTGGTAAACCGGATTAATTTATAGGTGCAGCACTTCTCAACGTTGTCGAACGAAATATAAGGCACCTTGTTTTATAAAAAACTTAAAGAAAATTCAGTTTTTTTTTTGTTTCTTTTTGTGTTGATGGCTTGCCAGTATGCCTAAGTATAAGATATATAAGAATGGGTGAAAAACCATTAATACCATTCATGGAAAAATTTACCTTTTTTCGAAAACGGTCTGTGATGATTTAACTTTTAACTACAACATGTGACCCAACGTGGAGAGACACATAGTCCAACGATTCGAACATTTCAAACAGCAGAATAATTCGCCTACATTACATACAAGTAAAATAATACCATAGATTTTATGGATGGTTATTAGGAAAATGTAAAATTCTTCAACTGATGGAACTTATTTCAAAAGAAAGTTCTTACAGCAGGCAATAACTCAGGTATTGACCAAAGAGATGATATATCATTAGATTGAGAGAGGAAGAAGAATAAGTAAGAAAGAAAACCATTTATTTTAGAAACACAAAGAAACAAAATCATAAAAAGAAATCAACTTAATACAAAGAAACGATGTATGTTTCCAAAAAAGGTCCCAACTCAGCATTTTTCCGTCTGATGTAATTGAAAGAGCTGATCTTCTGTTAGGACCTCGGTTGACGACACGGCATCCCGCGCACAAGTCATACTTTAGACATAAGACTTAGAATAAAGAAGGAAGATGAGAAAATAATATATGTT
Organism: Euzophera pinguis; assembly: GCA_947363495.1. Taxonomy (NCBI): domain Eukaryota; kingdom Metazoa; phylum Arthropoda; class Insecta; order Lepidoptera; family Pyralidae; genus Euzophera; species Euzophera pinguis. The sequence goes on from OX376163.1 coordinate 11,130,987, forward strand.
GTTTGTGGCTATATTATAAGTTCTATTTTAATTGAAAACTAGATTGTGATACATTGTATACGATAATTAAACGAGTACATCGCGTTTGTCGCAAATACTCTACAAATGTAACAGCTTGTTGTAAACATATAACTATTGTAACATTTTAATAATGATATGTAGGTAAAATCATAATTTTAAATTCTACGGTGATACTCTACCTATATAAAGGAGAAATTTACATAGACGACATTTAATAATGTAGATTTGCAAAGGCTCTCGTGGAATTTAAGAAAACTTTCTTTCAGAAAAAAAAAAATATTAAATGTAATTTTTTCCTTAATTCGTTCGATGTGATCTAAAGTTCGTTGTACCTCCTTGAACTCTTACTTATACGGATATGAATGGATGGAATCATTCCAAAGTAATTGCGATTCTTTGGCGAAATAATTGGTTTAAATATCACAGTAAATTCACAGGAAATCATGTCGCTTATTCATTAATAATCAATTGATGATGACGCAGTTTCCTATTTTGGAACATTTTGTAAGAAATTTTAAACTGTATCTTCCATGATTTTCAAATGTGACATCACATCACCATCATTTCAGCCGCGGTCAATTCACAGCTGGACTTAGGCCTCTCCTAATTATTTGAGATGCGAAAATTCTGTTGACATTATGCATTTTTGTAGTTGAGTAGGGTAGATTTACATGGACACAAATTACCTTTATTGTATTTTTCTTACTTGAAAAATACATTTACCGGCAAATAAAAAAATCGATCAGATTAATCTAGGATTCAATGATCGTTTTTTGTATGAGTTGCTCTTTGACGTGTTTATAGAATGCATTTGCCGTGCAGGCCCAGCTGGTAGATTGTGGTCATTTTACTTTTTATTTATGAACGTTTTGAAAACGTAATTTCAGATATATAATATGTCACGCTAACTGCGCGACCACCTTAGAAGGATTCTGTGTTACGACTGAACTTTACTACCATCTGAAGATGTAATTTTTAATGTTTTATCTTTTTTGGTTTCAGACAAATACAAATATGGATTTGGAGTTTCGAAATTTGAAATACACCGTGAAAAGTCCACTAAAAAAGGGTAAGTAGTTATTATTTTTTATGCTTACGGTTTTTTATACGCATTTTTATATTTTTATAAGTATACGCAATGTTTAATAAGTAGTAAATTGTGAAGTGATAAATGGATTTCGTGTTTGTCGGCAATATTTTTTTTTTATTACAAAATTGTAGTGAACGCTTTGGGAAATCGGTACTATTTCCTCATGGCAATTACACAAGTAACACCATATTTTAATCACATACAATTTATAGAATCGATTGTAACAGAGTTACACAGCGACTAAACAAAATGATGGTTAATTATTTCCAAAACTTACAAATTAACCGGTTATTGTTATGATACTTTCATTAAATTACAATCTTCCTTTAATTTTATGATTGGAACTATTGAAAATTAAAAATACCATAATCGACTTCCTTGCTTTGGCTTAATTTTAAAACAAACAAGAGGATACTAACGGAAGCAGTTTTACTAGTTGACCGGCAGCGGTTAAATAAGTACAAGAGCTCTATTTTTTTTAAATATACGATTCACGCAAAATAGAATGTTTGAACATTTGGACCCGAATAAAATCTTTGCAAATTGACATGTGCTTGAAAATAGCGATAATTTGTCATAGATTTAAAAAAAAAAATTAAGTAGAGATAATATTCTCGGCAGATCGGACAATAGGTCGTACAATTTTGAACAAAATACCACAAACAGACTTCAAGATTCAGAACAAAACTAGAAGAAATAGAACAATTTATTTATTTAACTTTATTACAATAATAAATAAAAATAAAACAAAAGGGCGAACTTACAGAACGCAAAAGCCATAAAAACTAAACAAAATATAACCTTACAATTGTGTTCTATTTCCAATTTAACATAAATCCCATTTATTTACATCAGAAATTAGTTGTAGGACCTCTTAAGAATTTGACCGAAATTTTCCTTGAATGACCATAGAGCGCGCTGGGCTCCAAATCAACCAGATGAGGATAAAACATACTGACACGAGAGAGAAATGATTTAGGCAAATCTAATGTACCAAAGAATTTTGTCTCCAGTCTCTCGCAGCAATGTATGTTAGTAGATATTCGTGTCAACACCGCAAATAAAGAAATGCCACAGATTTCACTTTCGACCAGCTGTTTCCAGAGTCGGTCTTCTTAGTCTACTGGTGATCTTATCTCAGCTAAAATAAATGAATAGGCCAGGGTGGCGCTAAGTTTTATTTATTTTTTGTAATTTTAGGAATGTTTTTTTTTTATCGTATTGTTGCTTATTCTTCCTGATCCGTGACCATAAATGTAAAAGTATGGATTCTTTATTCTTCCCTTTCTTCCCAAATTCGCCCGACTTCGGCATCTTTGAGAGTTAGTCAACGAGTCAGTGACTACTGTATTTTCATTTAAATTTTCTTCAATCTGGGAAATATATTCGGTTGGCGGTAAATAGGACAACCCGATTATTTATAAATTGCGAGAATAAGACAGGTAGATGAGATCGTTGTATTGTTGATTTTATGACATTTGCGCGACTCTACCGAAACGACACCTAAAATATCCTAAAAATGTAGGTATATTTCAAATTTTAACTATCTGCATTTGTAAACCTACTTAATTGTAGTGTAAATTTTTTGTGATATTATATGAAAGTACTTAGGTATCAAGTTTTTAAGTAAATTTAATAATGTGGGATGCACGTTCTCATTTTGTATATATGCATTGTACCTATACATTTTTGTTGTGTTTATGACGTGTTTTGTTTTTGTTCGTGGACTACAATGACGCAGTAATCTAAATTAATTCAAACGATAATTAATTTTTTATAATTTCGCAAACCACGTTTTTGAATATCATTAGTAACAGGAAATTTTTCGTCGCTTGTAAGAACGTAGTTATTTATAGTTTGATTTGTACCAAAATATCTTAATGGCATAAAAAAGTGGAAACTTTAAACCGGTACCTAAATATGACTGCGTAATATGTTAATCCAGTTAAATTTCACGGCGTAATATGTTAATCCAGTTAAATTTCATATCATCTGAATATAATTTGATCTTTTCAGTGAACTTCATTACAAATGTATATTCAGGAAGTACATCGAACCTCCGGGTTCTTTTGTACTTATCTATACCTTACTCACCTACAGCAGAGTTTCTGAAGGACTGCATGAACTTCAGAACATCACACACACTTTTCACACTTACTTGTTCTGGATACTTGTACTGCTCCAAAGAGGTCCATTCGCTTGCTAGCCAATAAGTCTTTACAAATATAAATGCCGGATAAGTTGGCGTATAGGTATTATTAATTAAGTATTGCACATTATTTTTCACGAATAAAAGTTCTTCGTAGATGCCTATTTCGAGGACTAATTAATGGCTTTTGACCTATACGATCAGAAAAATCATCGTTAAAGGAAGTTATTTCTTTTAAAAGGCCGAAAATAAGCAATGTGGGCTAAAATTAACCGCGACAATGATTAACGAAGCCAGTTTCTCCTTATCCTGACACGTGAAGATATCGTCATAAGCTGTTGGCATCGCTCGGAGATTCCGAATAAGTCATACAAAGTGATTAATTTGTTGCAAAACCAATTTTAATATACTTTTAATGAATTAATTTAAAGTAATAAATATTGTAAGTATGGTACTCGTATGTTTAGAATGAACCGGTGAATAAGGGATTTGAGTATCAGGTTTTTTGGTGTCATTAGTAGCGACACTATCGTGCAGTACAACAATACTAAATTTAATACACTTATATAACTAGGATCAACTAGTACTCGCGTTCTTCCCACTTCTTCTCGTGTCAAGTTTATCCTTTGTCCACATAAGAGTAGATCTAATCTGTAGATAGAGACAGGCAACTTCATTAGTTTTTCGGTTTGCCTTCACCAAGTTGTCCATGGTGCAAGATGCGGCAAAATCAAAATTAGTAGTTAATTTTAATTATAAATATTACGCTTATTTACTTATTTGTGATTTTTATGTCTAAGTCGGTTTACGTCTATTTACGGACCATAATTCCAGGAGGCATTATGCATAGTTTCTGAAGCCATAGAAAAGATTTTATTAAATACTTGTAAGTAGTAACTGATATATCAGAAATCCTCTAAAACAAACGCAGACAAAACGTTTATTGTTGTAAATGTTTTGATTACGTAATTGGCATTCCCGGTGATAAGGCAAATATATTTTCAGCAAAGTTTTTATCTATTGTAAATAAGGCTAGTGGACTTTGCATTTAAATGCAACCTATCTCACAAACTATGCGATACGTTTATAGTTTTGTTCTCTGATACATAGAGCTGGTTATCATATAGGTCACTTTTTGATTTAAATGCATACTATTAAATAAATAATATACTGAAACCAGTACACTGACGCACTTATTCACAAAAAATATACATTAAAATTTTCTTTCTTTATGTATATTGGTTGTTCCACGCATCACGTTAATGTACAGTGGCAGGCGGGATAAATATTGAACTTCTTTTAGTTAATTACTATGGGAATCCCTAGCAATGCGACCTCACATACTTAGCTATTACTATACAACTGGATATATCTATTTCTATACCCTCAAACATTTTTTATTATGTAAAGTTTTAATGCCATAGCCAGCTCAATTCTATTTATTATTGTTGTCAAAGAAAAGGTCCTTTTCCATTTTGTATCTGAGTTATTCTTTAAAGATTTTCAGACCTCATGAAAATCTGCTTAATTTCGATGTCGATATCTCATTCTCGATCTCAATCGATTTACACATGAGACATTTCCTGTTATATTCTCAGCTATATTACCTCAGAATCTGGGGTAAAAAACAAACAAATTTCTCAGAAACTTGTCTCCTATGAATATGATTTAATAGCTAAGCAAGTGCCATTATAATATAGTGATTAATAAAGGTCATTTAAATTATTTACAATGCAATAATACTTGACAGCAGTCATATGTAACGTGTCTAATTGAAACACGGATTTGCGATAAGAATGACAGTGACCCACATTTTGTATCAGCTCCAGAAGATCACAGTATCAATATTAATGACGAGAACTTGCAGTTTAAAAGGCTAAGGTATTGCATTTAAAAAGGAAAATAGGTATTTTATTTTCAAGTTAGCGACCAACTGTAGTCATCCCAAAATTATTAACTTAAGGTAATTTCACAAAAGTGAATAAATACTTCTTTAATTAGTGAGTAAATAAATAAAGAAGTCAAAGAAGCCGAGCCACGGAGGCTATGCTTCATATATTCATAGAAAAAAAAACTATGGTGGTGACTGTAAGCATACAGGAGTATTCCTTTCATGTTGCGCTCTGTTACGTCAGAACTAACTACTAATGCTATGCCTCTGCTGAGCCTAACCTATATACATTGTATATAGACTACTAAAGTTTTGTAAATATATCATCACAACAAGATTTAGGTATCTAATTGAACAAACTTGCTATAATTTACGGGCAATTAATTCAAAAGCAAAAGTATCCATTTCATAAAAAATTTAGCAACGTCCGAAATAGATGAGACCATAATTTTTCAGGTTTCGCAATGATACGCCTAGTAAGTACATTGGAAACAATATCATAAATTACAACATCCGGCTAGATTTGTACAATGTAGGGATTGTATTGTTCGGTCTACCAAATATTGGCTCAGCGGCTCTAAGTGGCAAGATTAATAAAGGTCGTCATATCTAAACTTATGCTATATAAGCATTTTGCAGTAATTGCTTCCGGCGTAACGTGTAGCTGTTTTTTGTTAGTTTATAATTATTTAGTTGCTTAACCTACGCATCTCTTGCTAAATTCAGCAAGAGTTGATTATTTTGATTTAGGTATTAGGAAATTTCAAACATTATTCATTGAATGTAACATAATGTTATGATATCTTCCAGCTCAGATATCATCATACATCAAGAGATCCGAACAAAAAGATTAAAGGGTCATTCTTTCTGAGCGAGTCTTATAGGGTTTCAATACTAATAGCCAAAAGGGCCAGATGAAATATATATATACAATGTAAGTACACACGATGTATATATATACATACAATGGTCTTGTCAATGTGTCTCGAAACCAAATTCAAAACTTTTTGTGAGGCATTATTATAGTCGCACAAAGCGTTACAAAGTCCAACAGATCGTTCATTTATCCATTCATTAATCAGTCAATCGTCAATCGATCAACGGTTCACTTAACCTATAGTTCAGGGTACTGTTGGTTTAGTTTGTAGGATTTGGCCATCTTGTTATTTTCTTCTGTCATTGGTTGACATCTTGTTGACTACTTATAGTTTATCTCATATTTCACTACCTCTGTAAGTGCCCACTTTGTGGTCGTGGGTTCGAATCCCTCTATCAGCTCCGTTTGTGTTAAGTTTTTGAAGAGACCACTGTCAATAATATATTTCTTCCGACCCAAAAGTATTTTTGAGAAGTAAAACTGATCGAACAAATCAGCCGAACTACTGAATACCTATTTACAGTTAATTTTATACTGGCCAACCAAAACTTTTTTCTTTGTGGAACTAAATGGACTTGCCATGATGAATTGTCTAGAACGTACATCCATATCCATACTTCCATACTTATTATAAACGCGAAAGTCTGTCTGTCTGTTACGCTTTCACGACCAAACCGCTGAACGGATTTTAATGAAATTTGGTATGAATATACCTAGTTGAAGACCCGGGGTCAAACATAGGCTACTTTTTGACGCAGGCGGAGCTGCGGGAAGCAGCTAGTTCTAAATATATGCCTAGAACTAATATTTAGGCCTCAAAATTTAAATCTGTATATTAAGGTGGCCTAGCTAATACTTATCACAGACTACTTACTATTCTGATATATCTAGACATCCTTCGCCTATTTTCTATGATAACATTTATCTTTATTATTAAGATAAGTTTCATTGTGTCAGACGTACGGTATAGGTGATTTTAAATAATTTTTTTTTAACATTTCCACTAGCATTATTGACTTATTACTCTATACAAAAATACTTAGGCTGAGCTGCCAAATCAAGGAACACGTGTATCAAGTTTCGTAAGGATCCGTTTAGAAATGCGACTTCGAGCTCGGAACATACATTTTTCCGTACAAAAACAAAACCTCGAAATGGAGACTTCGCTTACGCTCACTCAGTCAAAACTAATAATGGTATGCATTACATCGTACTTCATCGTAGCCATTTCGGCTCGAGCAGTAGAAGAATAATGGTATGTATTCCGGTATATCGTACCTTAAAACTAATACAAAGTTATCGCTTCTTCTAATGTCTTATATTATGTTGATTATGGGCATTTAAACATACTTGAAAGTGATATTTTGTTGTCATCATTTTTGTCATAATGTTTTACAGTAAAAAGTGACATCAGTTCGCGAAGAGAATTGGAAATTTGTTACATTACCACGTTTTAGGTGGGTTTTAAATTAAAATATATAAGTAGGTACATAATATTTTTTATTTAAAAAAACTGTATGTTGAATGCGCTTATTAATTCAAATACGTTTAGACTAAATTGAACAAAATTTGATTTATTAAGAACTTATACAATACAGGTGACTTTTTAAACACCAGCCAAATATTTACATTGCGTGTAGCAACTTTCAATAAAAAAGTTCTAGGTCAAAAAAAAAATCGGCCTCACAAATGCAGTTTCAGGAGTTTGTATGGAATGTCGACTTTTTTATTTTATTTTTAAAGTCACGCTTGGCTTTTTATGGGACAGATGACGAGATATATCGGTGCGTTTGTTCATCTCTACCTACATTTAATGCAATGCAAGTGCAGCCAATGCAATAGCACTCCGCAATTAAATACAAATCACTATTGTTCTACTACTCATCAATACTTTAATGGTTTGCCTTACTTGAATTACAAACTTTGGATTTCTATAGCTATAAATGCCAGTATAATAACAATCTTTTTTGCACCGGTGAATTACATTTTACAATTTAACCTTTGCACCGGGTACAATTTCAGTGGCGGCAGTTAGGCGGCAGCTCAGATTTAGAAAAGTTCTGCCTCTATCCCGCCCTAAGATGAGCTTTTGTGAGTTGCGTAAGAAGAAGTCTATGCTAAAAGTTAAAGTATTTAGTAGAATTAATATAACGTAATGCTACTAGGATTTAATTCCTCATACTATGAGCGATCGGGCTGAGAATAGGATAAACTTTATTGATAGATCCGTCACTTACAGGAAAGATCTTACAAGCAAAGTAAAAAAAAAAAAAGATAGATTGTACAAGATAGATAAAGTGCGTGACAGACGTCTCAATAGGTGGCGGCTCAGTGTTACGCTGGACATGCAAGCATGACTAGTGTGGCGACACCATCGCACAGTAAAATAACTACAACTCCTACGCACTGATTTTCAGCCACCACCTTTATAAGCTTGAGCTTATTTTATATGTGTAAGTGAATTTATATGTTAGATGTAAGTTTCTGTATACTTTTTACCTAAGTTTGCTTTGCGTGTTGTACAGTCACGAGCATTAACATGTATACACATTGGGTTCTTAAGACATTGAAACAAGGTCTAAAATTGAATACAATTGTATATATGGTAAAGCTCGTGACTGTACGCTCATCTATGCCCATATATCTATGTACTTTGTTTGTCAGGTTTATAGTTGCAAAACTTCTGAAAAATTCTGAATAATTCCGGAATACTTCTGGGAAAGTTTCTTTACATCAGAATAATAATATTTCAAAATAAATTTAATTAAGATTTTTATTTATTTTGCTGAAAAATCTGGTTTGTATGTTTGTAAGTATTTAATTAAATTGAAATTGACAATAAAGTTAGCATATAAAGTTTATTAACAAATCGCGCGACAAGCTTTTATGATCTTATAAATTGTATATACGTGGGGCGCACTATAAGTTTCCGGAATGAATATGAAAAAATACTATTAAAGGTACAAAATTAATTTATTGTTTTTCAAAATAATCTCCCTTGGCGTCTATGCACTTTTTCATTCGATGAAACCAGTTTTGAAAACTTTTGTGCCACTCTTCTGTGGTGACCTCTGAAACGTGTTTTTCATACTCCTCGACAGCCTCTTCTGGTGATGAAAATCGTTGACCGCGTAATTGGTTCTTAATTTTTGGGAACAGAAAAAAGTCACAAGGTGCCAGGTCGGGACTGTATCCAGGATGACTCATGAGTTCTACATTTTTCGCCTTCAAAAAGTCGTTTGTCTGTCTGGCCGTGTGAGAACTAGCATTGTCGTGGTGCAGGATGATACGGCGTTTACGGTTATTTTTACGGAGTTCGTCAATAACTTCCGGCAAACAAATGGTCGTGTACCAGTTACTATTCACTGTACGACGATTCTCTAAAGCAACAGTAGCCACGTGTCCAGTTTTATTAAAAAAAGAAGCAATCATCCGCTTAGATGCACTTTTCACGCGCGCCACTTTGGTTGGTTTCGGCTCATCTTGAAAGACCCATACGCTCGATTGCTGCTTTGTTTTGGGATCGTAGCAATAAATCCATGTTTCGTCACCTGTTACTATGTCCCACACCAAATTTGACGCACCTTCGTTGAATCTGGTAAGCATGGCACTGCACCAAGTGACGCGGTCCGTTTTTTGAGCCTCGGTCAAGTTGTGTGGGATCCACCGCGAGCACAGCTTTTTCACACCCAAATGTTTGTGTAGGATTAATTGTATTTGACTCATGCCTATTTCTAAGGATGCGCGAATTTCATGGTAGGTCACATGCCTGTCTGTTTCAATCATACGGCGCACTGCATTGATGTTTTTGTTGGTCACAGCGGTGGACGGCCGACCATCGCGAGATTCGTCACTGAGATTGATACGACCACGCTTGAATTCTGCAAACCAGCTATAAACAGTTGTCTTGCATGGTGCTTCATTGCCAAAAGCTGTTTCAAGCCGAGCGATGCTCTGTTGAGCTGTCAAATTACACTTAAAATCGTAGAAAATCATACTACGAAAATTTTCCCGAGTTAAATCCATGTTGATGCAGACACACAATTTTTTAAATGGCGCCACAAGGTAAAAACAAAAGACAGTCAGATGAAACAAACTGCATTCTACAGCCAAAGAGTTCTATTTTCAAATGTTGCAATAAATTTTTAAATATTGTTTATGTAAGTGGCCAGTTCCGGAAACTTACAGTGCGCCCTATGTAATGAGGTTATAAGTTGATAGTGAAAATTTTTAAGGAAAAAAATATTTTCTTCTTTTTAGAGCGTTTAAATAAAAGCTTTTTTTTTAAAGTTTTTTTACTATTAATTTATTTATAAATAGATACGTTAGCCTACGATCAACAGGATTTTTATTCTTTTGTTTTAGGTAGGTACCTACTTATTTCGAAATCGAATGCTATTTTTATAAATGTCAGTTGTGGAATAAAAAAACCAGGCCTAGCATATTTGTTTTTTGAAAAAGGGTTACCTATGTTTTTGGTTAGTTTGTATGTAGCTCTGTACTCGCGAGTATTGGCGAGTCGCATAGTATAATAATTCACAACTTCCAAGCGCGAAATAGGTAGTTAGGTCGATGTTCCTCGTTATTTTTGACAGTTGAAAAATTCCCAAAGTTTCGGAATACTCCGAAGTATTCGACGGGAATGATTCGGAATTTTTCCCGCCAACATCTATTGTCAGGTTGACTAGAAGATATCAAGTATTCCCGTTGTCCCCATCGTCCGTGTCCCCATTAATGGGGACAACGGGAAATTAATAAAATAATTAAAATGACTTCCCGTTGTCCCCATATGCATTTCAGTTAAAGGGGACAATGGGAATTTTGGGATTAGCCCGCATTTTGTTGTACCCTGTTTTATGTTTGTATGTTCTTTGTGTACAATACAGATTTTTTCATACATACAGTCGAAGTCATGATTGTTCACTTTACATACAGGATGTTATATACCACGTGCTTTATTTGATTCATCCATTTAATCATACGGTTGTTTAATAATCAACCTTTGATCTAAAGATAGCGTTAACAATGTATAAAAAATTATGAGCATGTAGTTCACACAGAGCGGCCCAAGAATTAAACAAAAAAAAATAATTTGCCTAGGCATTACGTTTTTTTTTTCAAAAGATTTGACACGGTTTCTAGTGAAATATTTATTTGGGAATAAACGATTTTTTTTGTGTGTAGATGTATCGATCAAGAACACGGAAACCATGTTTTATAATTATAAAATCATTAAATGTAGTCAACTACTTTGTATGGTGTTTTAATGATAAGTTCATAATTGTACAATGGCTACATATATCGTAAAGTTTCATTAAAACACGTGAGTGTAGTCATTATTAAAGTTGATTTTATATTGTGTTTTATGTAGTTTAGGTAATCACTATATCTTTGTTATTAATTATTTTGTGATCTAAGATGCAGTTTTTATGGAAGTAGTTTATAACTGTGAGTCATAGAATTAGCGGGACGCAAAAAGCATATGATTACTATACAATGCAAGTAAATCCGAAACTAATTACAAAAGTAACTCATTTTTGTTGCTTTTTCATTAAATAATGCTTCTAGTGATAGTACCTGTATGTACCAGCAATGCTACTCTCCGAACGCGCTTTACCGAAGATTTCTTTACATAAGTAGTACTTTATCAACCGATATTTTTTTAACTTCTATAGGTAACTGATAATATCATAAAAAATCTCTGAACCCTGTTCCCTAATTTAAATTATTCGATCTTTGCGATTCGAGTCTTATTTTTATTTATTTAAACTTTATTGTACAATTACAATTGTAAAGCACAATAGGTGTTGTTTCTTCTTTTTGATGAAAATACTTCTACTTCTTTTCTTTTTATACAACTATGTAGGCAAACAGGCGTACGGCCCACCAACACCGGAGATGTCACGAGCGCGTTGCCGACCCTGAAGGAATACTATAACATTGTTTTAGCCAGTGTTAAACTTTATATTCGGTACATACCTATTAGTGCGTTATGCATCGTCGTATGGCATACAAAAGAAAATTTTATTTCACCTCTCTCTTATTTCCTGCTACTGCAAGATTAAGTTATTTTGTAGTGTCAATTTCATCTAAGTTTTTGTTAGTGGTCGATATACTCATATAAATAAGCTATGGCTTACATGGTATGTTAGTAGGGATAGTACATAATTATAACAAATTAAAAATTAAAGTGGCCATTCCTGCACCTCTCCCCCGATATGGCACAAGAATGGTTCACATACAGGCAGTCTAGTATTTGACCATTTTTTTTTTTTGCTTTTCATGGATAACTTACCCTTTCTTGATTAGGACCGACACGTTCAGTCTCTGGTTTCAGCCGCCAGGGCACAGTCTTTATTAGAACCTTGCAATTTTAGCGTTACTAAAAGCTTATCTACAAGTACTACAGTATAATGCGAACTAAGAACAGTTACTATATGCATGCAGTGTGACCTCGATGTAAACCGTTCTCGGTTCAACGAACTCCCTTGGCAGTGACCATTACGGACGTTGATGCTGGCACTAAATAAACAATCTCTTACGCAGTCTAGTGTCATTTATTGGGTTATTGTGTCAAGATATTTTTATCCGACTGTCCGGAGGAGGGTTATGCTTTGTAGTACTTGTACTCGGTTTTCGATTAAAATAGATTATGATCGAAGCTCCCTGAAATGTATTCCTGGAATGACGCTGAGTATATGAAAATTAGTTTGGCGGTTTCATTTCATAAATTAATTTTTAAGACTACATTTTTCATTCTTTGTAAAGAACATTCAGTATAAAGAACTATAGTATTCTGTCACATATTCTTTTCTGTGGTATCTTATCTACCTATTACTTCCAATGAAGCTCTATGGACTTAGCTATACATAACAGAGTTTAACAACAATAATAATTTCCCACGTGTCTGTAAAACATCTATTAGCTACAATCAAATTTACATTCCGTTAGGAATTTCATCGATACAAACTTAGGTGTTTATTACAAGCTCATCCAAGTTATTTTGCTCTCGTAGGAAGTGAACTCTATCTTGTCTTGCGCAGGGAAAAATAATGCGTTTCGATTTACACCCCGGGTTCGGAAGAGATAGGCTTAATTAAGCTAAGCCTGGTAACTGGAAAAACCCTCTGATGATGATAATGATGACTGGAAAGCAGTCCATACAACCAGGGATGAAAACCGGTATGTTCGGTCACTCAAATTGCAGTCTTTAATCTGGTAAAAATTAGAGGTAATTTTTAGGATACTAAATACCTTGTTAAGGTGTTGGTTCATTTTAACCAGGTTTCTGGGTACAACAGGTATCTATAGAACGATGCAATAAATGATTTGATTTGATTTGTTGCGGAGAGCCGGAGACTTTTTTAAATATTTTATTATAAGAAAGTTGTCTCGTCAAGTAAGAACTGTGTCAGATCGAAAGATCAAGCTAGATATGTTTTATTGAGCCGATTCGCATATTCATTTTACTCGTTTTAATTTGAGATAGCTATCAATCTGATCAATAACATCAGTGCTCATGTAGATACATGAAAAAGAAATTCTTAGGTAATTGTATTCAACGAATATACATAGTAATTCTGGAATAATCGGAATTCCAAAAAAAAAATCTGCATTTGCGACGGTCGCATTTCAAGGCAAAGTTCTTATTATTAATTATTTATTAATAATTTAATATTATTAATTATTATTTATAGGAAAAGTTCTGCAAGATAAGTCTGTTAATTGATTCAACTTGCAAATAAAATATGTAATTTTCCTTTTGTAAGATGCTGTCGAGAACTTATGCTTCGTTGGCGTATGCTATCGTTATTATTGCAGACAAGTGCAATTTAAAATCAATTTCAATTGTTTAGAAAAGATATATCACCATTCACCATATCGTTAATTAGGGAAAGATTATATTTGCTCATTTGTTTTTTTTAGGTAAACGCCGAGATGTGGTGAAGGGCGTGAACGGCAGATTCTCATCAGGGCAACTGGTTGCCATAATGGGACCATCAGGTGCTGGCAAGAGTTCGTTGCTTAACGCCATCTCTGGGTACAGGTATGCAGTTATTACGATACCCATTTGATTTGTTTGCATACAATTTAAATAATTAAACACTATCTTGCATTTGTATTACGAAATTGTGGGAGAATTATGAAATAGCAAACTTCTGAGTAGGACTATCAATTAGATAACTATATTTGCTAATCCATGCATAGGTACACATTAATAAAATTTAAATGCGAGCTTTTTACTATATGTATATGACCATACATACGACAGTAATAACTAAACACCGGTCTTGTATGTTTGTTCTGGCCAATCTCTAAAATGACTGGACTTTTTTTACAGAGTTTTTAATGGCAGATAGTTAACATTATAAGACGTAACATAGGCTATCTTTTATTTTATATTTTTCAATAATACGTAGACGAAGCCATGGACATCAGCCAGTATAGAATAATAATACTAATATAGCTGATAAATATTAATACCTGTCATTCAAACACTCATCGATGAATAATCGAATGCCTACTTGATTTATTTAAGAACTTTTATGTATTCCTTCCTTGAAGCCGCAAGACAGCAAGTGAAACCGGTTTCATTATATTTAAAGTTTTGTGTTTTATTGATTGATTTCGTACGGACTTCCTCATCAACTTCTATACAAAATTGTTTTCATTGCAAAAACATATTAATAAATTAATACCTACCACTTTACACATTGTCACACACCTTGAACAGCCCACAAAAATTTCTATTGAACAACGTGGGAGGACTTTTTTACAAAGCGTTACTTACCTTCTGTCTAATATATACTTACTAGTGAAAATTCCACTAACACTAAGTAGTACACATTCAAAAGTAAATGCACACACAAATGAAACCAGAAGCGGCTGCTGTAATATACAAATATTGACCTAGATGGAAATTAATATAAATTAGGTTATCATAAAAGAAACGAGCAATCGCTGATGATATCAAGTTAACAGTCTTGCTAATAGAGTCATGAAACGACTTTATGAAGTTCTATTCCGAAGATATGAACCATCTTATAAAAACTATCGATCTCCCCATACTAATAATACCTATTTAAATTTCCAGATCTGTTGGAGTAACCGGGGAGTTACTAGTCAACGGACAGCCAAGGAACGAGCATCAGTTTCAGAGGTCATCATGCTACATAACGCAGGAAGACCTATTACAGCCACTCCTAACTGTCCGTGAGGCTATGGATGTGGCCGCGAGTCTGAAACTTCCCAAGGGATCCAAAGGTCATTCGGAGGAGATTTTGCAAGAATTGGGTTTATTGGAACACCAGCATACCAAGACTGATCGATTGTCGGGAGGACAGAAGAAAAGGTGAGGTTTTTTTAGTTACAAGCAATAAATTGTTGAGAAATACAAAAAAAAAACACCCAAACCGTTGTCAAGAGTAAGAGATGAGATACAACTGTGAGAGGAAGTGAGGTCTCTAAGGATCACAGAAAGTGGAATTTCTTTTTTCTTACATAAAATAAATAAAACCTTCAAGAAGAGCGTGAGAATATTCCTTCGAGATTATGCTATTTTGCATTTATTAGACTACGGTAAGCACTATGAATTACCATTTAAAGCTTACGGTAACCACTATGAATCACGTGGATCGTAGTAGCTGCCTGCTCAGTTTTTATTTCGTATAAAACAAAATCGTGAATGTAGTTGTGAGTGAGTGCATTCAAACTTCCCAGTTTCGAGTCAATCGAACAACATTCACATTTCAATAAGTTTGTTTTCTTATTGACCTTCATTAGATTATTGACAAAAGCTTTTAATGTTTTGTGACAAAGCCTGCTGGTTTAAGATAAATATCACTTATTTTTTTGTGTATGTTTGATGATGAAGTATGCCTAGCCAGTTGAAACCGTTTTCCAACTCAATGGACTACAAAAAAATTTTTGCACGACACATTTTCACTTTCGTTTCCTTACAATTTCCAGGCTCTCAATCGCTCTGGAATTGGTGAACAATCCTCCAGTGTTCTTCCTGGACGAGCCGACGAGCGGCCTGGACACAGTCACCACGGTGCAGTGTGTCAAGCTGCTAAAACAGTTGGCGCGGCAGGGCAGGACCGTGGTGTGCACTATTCACCAACCGGCAGCGTCGCTGCTAGAGTTATTTGATCAGGTGAGAAAATATCATTTTTTTAAGAAGACTAACAATAAATACATATCTACACAATAGACCTTCAGTCTACAAAAAGTGGTGCAAAGCCGACGAAATGCCTGGACACAGTCACCACGGTGCAGTGTGTCAAGCTGCCAAAACAGTTGGCGCGGCAGGGCAGGACGCTTTCGCAGTCGCTTTTAGAATTGGTTGATCAGGTGAGATTTTTTAAAGAAGGTAAACAATAAATACAGAGGCAAAAAGACCATCAGCCTACATAAAGGTGAGCGGCGCAACTGACAATAGTAGTATGAAATGTAACCTAAGGCGGCTCGGCGGGTGGGGGGATACATTTTCTTAATATTATGAAAAAAAACTTTTCGACAACCGAAAGTTTTTTTTAATATAGGTACCATCATTTTAGCGACCTCCGGGGCGTAATTAGTAAAGATGCTAGACTGGTTTGTGAGGATCTCGGTTCGATCTGACTATTACGCTCGATAAGAAAAGAAATCAAATTCTAATGACACGCAAATTGAAAAAGTTTTGCCGAAAGGTACTTTACCAAGAATCGGAACCTTCGAATTCAGAGAAAGTAGTCAACAACTTCCGGTAGTCAGGAACTCTTTCGACTGTTGTCACCTTGAAAACCCTTCGACATTTCAAAACATAAATAAGGGATAGTAAATTAAAGCCAATTAATGATTTGCGTCATTAAAATAAAGTAACAAATAATTAACCTGATTATGATTGACCAATTGCAATAGGCAAACATTGATAGTTGGTAACATAATACCTAATTTTGCTAGTTTTTGTGATAAATTTATTCAGATTATTGACGTAGCTGGGAAATTAAAGTTAACAATAGTTATTAAACCTTACATACAATATTAAATCAAGTAAAGCGACGCTCTTCGTGATCACCATGACACTATCGTGTTAAAGATCCATTGTCTGGCCTCAACGTTCGCATAAATATTCAGAAACTGTTGTATAATACCTTGTGGTTTACTTGAACGTATTCAATTGTTGTCATTGTGAATCACATTGATGATTCTACAATAGGTCAAGAATTTTAATTGGCAAGAGAATAAATACTCTTTTGGCTATAAAAATGTTAGACCAATCTTGGCTAAAGTTTACCCGAAGTAAATCTGTGCATTTAATTGGCAATTTTTGATGGCAAAACTATTATCCATTATCATTTTGGCAGTTTTGGCAGCCAACCCAAGCCAATTAGCGTCGAGTTTTTTAATTAGCTCTTTTATTCAAAAAATAACAGGCCTCCTCGGGATAATAAACTGTTCTTACCGATTTTCAATACTCAAAATGTTCCAGGTATATGTCATTGCTGATGGCCGTTGCATATATCAGGGAGACACAGCTGCAATGGTCCCGCACTTACAAAGCGTGGGGCTCCCATGTCCAAGACATCACAACCCTGCTGATTTTAGTAAGTACCCTGCTGTTTTATAAACTAGACAATTAAAAAACCTAAACAACTGTTAAACATTTATTTTTATATATACCAATTTATATATATTTTTTTCTTTTTCAGTAATAGAATTGACCGAAAACCCAGCTGTCATTGATATTTTATGCGAAGAAATGATGAATGGAAAACTGTACAAATCCGCCAAATTGGATGCACCATTAGCTGTAGCCGAAACGAGCCAAATAACTAGCGCAATGGACTTGAAGATATGCTACCAATCCGAAGTCGACAGCGCAGAGAAAGAGATAATGCTGACAAATGAAAAATGCACCTACAAAGTACCAGAGTACCAGGGAACTGGGTCTATTAGTTCTTCGTCAAGTCAGATCTCGCAAGTGAACTCGTCTATGGCGTGGATGAGAATCCACAAAACGGAAGACTCAGGATCGTACGCGACAACATACTGTCAACAGTTCTCGATACTCTTATGCAGGATGGTGTTACAGATCTTCAGGAATCGGCAAGGTAATTGTAAAAACTTAAAATAACCATGCCTGATGTTGAGCTTCAATGTGGCCAAAGGTGAAAACAGATACTTTTGATCTGAAAACTCAGTTTGAAAAAGCAATTGGCATATTGTAAGGAGTACTGTCGAAATTTTATTTTCGACGGTGAACAACATCAAATACTGCTTCATGAAGACTGAACGTAACATCTTTTAAAAAAGTTTTGGCGTTTGTGTTCGTCCTATCCGGAGTTATAGCATAGTTTCTAAATTCATTCCAGGTTTGTGGATCCAATTGATACATCACATCATGTGCGGTGTGCTCATTGGCATTTGTTTCTTCAACATGGCCAACGATGGGACACAAATGTTCAACCACCTAAAGCTGTGTGTTGGGCTTGTTATATTCTTCGCGTACACCCAAATCATGGTCCCAGTGCTTGTATGTAAGTATACTCTAGTAAAGACAGATGCATCCTAATCTCATTCATAGGCAGTCCAGGTATCTCCGAAGACAATTATAAATCCATGTCTTCAGAATCGTGAATGAGTTGAAGGTAAAAAGTTCAAATGCCTTTTTCCCCCTAGAGTACAAAGTATACCATCACCCTTTTGTCTACAACAGTCTGCCTGTCTGTCAAACAGACTTTAGTCACATTATAACTTCATGAACTGTAGCCATTTCATCGAGACAGGACCCAAGGCTAAGGCAGTTTTTAGAACCTTCTAGCTTTCGGTATGATGTTTCTTTGACTTCCATAATCAAGCAATACAGTGTGGCCGTTAGCCCCTTGGCCTTTCTACACGCTGTATATTTTATTCTAACTGATTTCATTTCCTTCCAGATCCCCAAGAAGTGAAACTAGTGAAGAAAGAGCACTTCAACCGTTGGTACAGTCTGACTCCATACTACGCCGCTCTTACAGTATCAAAGTTACCAGTGCAAGTTTCGCTAAATGTATTATTCTGTACCATCGTGTACTTTATGGTTGGAGTGCCGTTTGGTGTGGCGCGGTTCATTGCATTCTGCCTTATTGGGAATGTTGTGTCTTTGGTCGCTGAGGGTATGGGCCTAGCGATAGGGTCCGTCTTCAATGTTAGAGTGAGTAATTCAAATCTATTCGAATACCTATATAATGTTACACCCTGCTTATTCTTTTACAAGAGAATGGTAGTTCTCAAAACGTTATTTGGTACTTATAGCATTTTAAAAGCGTCTAGTCTAGCCCTCTCGATAGTTCCTTGTACAAACTTGTCATTTTAGCTGTATGTATGTGACACCGTGTAGCTCAGAGCAAAATTTAATTATTAAAATTCATTGCTAAAATTTGCAGGTAAAGATTCCATAAACCCTAGGTCTACTGAGAAACTGCCTGACTGATTTAATTGTAAATTTCAGAACGGTTGCGCCATCGGGCCCTCATCGATCGCGCCCTTCCTCGGCCTCGCTATCTACGGGTTCGACTTCGCACACCGCATTCCTCTCATGATGAACATCCTCATGAAGACATCCTTCATCAGGTGCGGAGTCGTTGCCATGGTCCTAACAATATTCGGCTTTGGCCGAGAACCTCTCGAATGCAATGACGTCTACTGCCACTTCGCAAAACCAGACGTCCTATTAAAATACTTAGACATCGAAAGAACTTCAGTCTGGCTCGAACTCATCACAATGCTTGGAATAATGTTCGTCTTTAGATCTTTATGTTTTATAGGACTAAGATGGAGGTTCGCGACATGATTATACTTAGCCTTAAATTGTGATATAGGTTACAAATGCTTTTAGGCGCCGCTAGTACATAGTTTTGTAATAGCATGTGATAAATTAGGCTTGTACGTAGATCACATTGTTATAAGTAGAAAGAGGTAACTTATTATTTTAGATTGAATTAAGGCATGTCAAATTTATGACAGAAACAACAAACAGAAGACATAAGCGAATAGAAAGTAAGTAATCAATTAAGTTAAATTGTCAAAAAGACCTATAAAAACTGCAGTAAAATTTGGTGATATGGTACAAAAAACATAAGCTTGAATTCTATCTACTATAAATAGCAAGACTAACATCTACCTAATGACAGATAAGAATGGAAGAGCCTTATTCTTAAAATGATGATGAATTACCTCGATATTGTAGGGATTTTTAAGATTCATTTGTTAAACACCCAATCTACTATGTTGATTTCAGTTGCATCCCCCGGTTCTAATATTTCACAAGAAATGAACCTACTTTATAGGTTCTTAAAATCGGTTTCGGCGTGCACTCCTTTTATTAAGACTTTTCTTTGTCAAGGTTGAATTTAACTCTGGACCAATTTCTTATAAAAACAGTAAAATATTTGTGTAGATAACAGACGGATAGACAGTTATTTTCGCATTTATAATAGAAGTTATATCAATATACAATTTTTCTTTTATAAACATAAACAGATAATATAACCTTCCCCTTACAGTTCTTTTGCAAATTTTACTATCAAAGTTACTGTAGTTGCACGTACGTACGTACATAATGATCTAATTTGTTGTGCCTGTCAAAAATATGACACTACGGCT
Source organism: Euzophera pinguis (assembly GCA_947363495.1). Lineage (NCBI taxonomy): Eukaryota > Metazoa > Arthropoda > Insecta > Lepidoptera > Pyralidae > Euzophera > Euzophera pinguis. The sequence continues at coordinate 11,151,643 of OX376163.1, forward strand.
CTTCTGCCGAATCATATTTCTGTGGGCGTCCCGCTAGTCGCGCGGGATCGCGTCAGTTTGAAGCTTTAAGGACCGTTCAAACTGACGCGAATCCCGCGCGACTTGCGGGACGCCCATAGAAATAAGAATCGGTAGAAGTGCCGTAGCGTATGAAAAATTTAACTGGCCTGCTAATGACAGTTCTACATATTCTTATTTCTGTGCGCGTCCCGCCATGCGAGCGGGAGTCGCGTCAGTGTGAACGGTCCTTCACTGAGGACTAATTTCTTTTCAATGGCTTTTTACTTAACAAATAATAATGTTGGATCTTCTAAGTGTAAATTTATTTAATGTAATAAAAACGAATAGTGCTATCTACATGACCAGCCAAAGATAATCTCAGGTAACTTTGCGACTGATTTTTATATGTATCTTTGTATATAATTATATATATATGCGCCTAATCAAGTAATTATTTAAATAAGTAGACTAGGTAAAAAAAAAACAACTAATTCTCGAATAGTCATTATGAATCTCCAGTGTACTCAATTTTATATTTTGACCAGTTTGTAGACAAAAAGGTTGTTTGTTCTAGAACTGAAAAATGTAAATTTTTATTTATTTCTTATGTTGGTGCTATAGCAAATTTGTGCCTTGGGGCCCTTGCGGGGCTTTCCAAAATTCAGGTTTGTTAAAATAGAAGTAAAAGGTAAATGAGTGACTAGAGAACTTCTTACAGGAATAATATAAAAGTGTATTATACTACGACCTAGATTGATTTATTTTTTTTTGCATCTTTCTTATAAGGAATATTTGTGTATGTACAACAAACCACTTTATACACAGATTTTTTGTTGTGTTTTCTTATATTTTCAGCTTAAAATAAATTTTATCTTCGTGGCCTTATTAGTGGCCTTATAGTAAAGTGCGACAATACAGTCTTAAATTTTACCATTCGTAATGCAATCGGTAATTTAGTATGTTCAAATGTAGTAGGAGGTTACTATGGTTAGATAAGGTTTTACTATTGGCTGAAGAAACTACTGAAAAACACAAAAAGAATGAGGACAAAAAGACAGATATAATGTGATAAGACTCTTTTTATGGAAAGTAAATACTTTTATAATATGTGACTAAAAGTTATTTCTTTTTTTACTTTTGTAGTAAGAGGCATGGACACAAAATATAAATAAAAATGTGTAAAAGATGTAACTCGTTTTATTTACAACTGTATATACATATAAAATATATATGTAATATTTCTATACAAGTATAAGTATAAAGATGAATATTTTGTAGTATTTACAAAATAAAGAATAATTATGGGAAGTTTAATTTAATTGAGATACCTAGATATTCTATTCATTAAGCAAAATTTTATTCCACAAGTCCGAAAATGTATGGCATCGCTCAAGTAGACATTTATGTCGGCTTTTATTTAATGCATATTGGGAACCAGAATAATCGCTAATAAACTTTATTTCTTGACGTTAGTGCCAACTGTAAAAACACAACTTTTAAGACACAATGCCTGAGAAATACTTATTATTACAATTGGCTAGTCAACTAAATAAAAAATTGTGTATATTATATATTTTATTGATAGAATAGACTATTTCCGAGATATGATTTAAACGAAAAAATTCTTAAAATTATATTTTTTTTGTTATTTAATTTTAAAGATTTTATAGTGATGACGTCACGCAGCTATAATGGCCATTTTCGAACTGCAAGAAAGCAAAAATTACTAAGGTATTAAAAAATATATATGTCAGTGTCAAATGTCAAAGTCAAGATGGACCGCGACCCGCGAGTTAGTTTCTTGTTTGTTTACAATCGCCAAATATTTAGGTACCCCATTTCTCGTATCTATTGCATATTGGCCTGTTTATTGGACTTTACTGCAGTCTCTTCATTCGTTTACATCTGATTTTTCAATCACCGCCACCTCTTCTTCATTATAATGTATGAATGAATGTAATTAGGTTATGTGTACTTGAACAGAGATGACATTTGACATGGGTGACAAGTACGTGAAGCGCTTAGTTAGCGCTACCAAACAAAAAATATTTATTCACTACGCTGTGCTGCCAACCTAAAAAATTAAATGTGAATAGCCGGAAGTTATCCGGCTACGTCATACGTCAACCTTGCTAAAAAATGAAAGTCATTGGGTTTTCTGCGATTTTCTTAAAAAATACTTGCATAACTAAAGATCTGATTAATGTAATCTGTTCCCTAAGCCTATTCCTCGAAATGGTTTACGAATTAGACATTTTCATGAAAAAGTTTACTAGCCAATTGTATATGGCTAATCATAGGCAAGACTGAATCCCACCAACAATACAATACAATACAAAAACTCTTTATTGCACAACAAGGATACATTGTTAAATACAAGTAATTACAAGAAAAATAACCTTGCGCAAAGGCGGCCTTATCGCAATAGCAATTTCTTCCAGGCAACCTTACGGAAAATTGAGTAAAAATATTAAAGATTGTGCGCGGTAGGTGTCAACAAGAGTAAGAAGAAACATAATAATTTTAATAAATATCAAAACATAAACTTACACATATAATGTATATTACACACTTACTTATATACAACTATATATATACATACAATATAACAACATATTCACTACACATACACACACCATTACTACAAACAAGGTAGAATACCATAGCCATGATAAGTAAGGATAGTATTAAGTAGTAGTATCACGTAAAAAGTGCGACATGACTTGTGATTTGAAGCTTGCTAACGTTTCGGCGCACTGAACGGTGAATGGCAGTGAGTTCCATAGACGAGCGGCTTGTACAGCGAAGGAACCAGAGTAGAACTGTACAATAGCCTAACTCTTTAATCTATGATGACGTCACCTTAAATAGTTCTATTTGTTTGTCTACAAATTCACTAAAACGACAATTATTTGAAACATCACTTCCTACCAGAACCTTTGTCCCTTCTCTTTTTGATGTGTTTCTTTGTTTTAGTTTTCCTTTTCTCAGCTTTTTCTTCTTTAACTGCTTTCTTTCTGGCCTTCTTGCTATTTGGAGATTCATCTCGGGGTCTGGCATTCATCTTGAATTTACTCTCTGGAAACAAATGGAAACATGTGTAAAGTAGGAGAACCATTAAATTGTGTGTTGCAAGGCGTACCCGATACAAGTAACACGACAGTTCGTTAGACATATAACAGTAACAGTAGTGCTCAAACTTTGTCAGGTTTATGCACATTTACTAGACAGATACATTTTTGATGCAAATCAGCCGAGTTTATAACGGATTGGGCGGTTGGGCAGAACACTTCTTTTCTTGAACTGACTGTGTTTTAGTAGTTTAGGCGTTTGACTGAAGACCCAGAGGTCGCAGGTTTGATTCTGACAGAAGGCACACTTTGTATAGTTGTTTAGATAAAGAAATGTGGAACACGTCTTTTGCTGCGTAGCCACAACACAACAAAACAGTGTGTAGCCAAATGGCTATAGTAGCCACTGTCGAATTTAAAAGTTTGTTGACGGAAGAGACGAAGTTATTTTGTCACCAAAATATTTCTAAAAATATATTAGTATAATAAAATGAAAAACACATCTCTTACTTTCCTCATTTTCTCCATTCTCTTCATCATCAGACCCACTGTCAGTTCCGCTATCAGATACACTGTCATCTTGCAATATCTCTGGTTTGTCAACAGTACCAGTTAGATCTTCATTGAAACCAGCTATCTTTTTATACATGAGGTCATCGGTTTCACCTTCTTTTGCTTTTTTGATGTCACGTTCATAATTTATCACCTGAGGATAGATTTTTTTTTAGTTCTTTAATTTTAAATATAGGTACTACCGCTTTTTTAGCATGGTGTAGCTACAAATTAATTTCTATGAGTGGGCTACGAGCCCTGTCATAATTCAGAATATAAAAATATATAAATGAATTGTAAATGTTAGCACTTTAAAGCTCCAGAACGGCTGGAACGATTGGGCTAATTTCGGTTTCGAAATATTTGTCGAAGCTAACAGAAGGTTTAAGTGGTTAGAAAATATTAAGAAATTGCAGGTAAAGTAGTAAAAACAGCAATATTATTTCCCATACAAACTGGATATATAATATAAACCATAGAAATAATTTGAAAATGGAGGGAGAGTACTTTACTGTAATTTTTTTTTACAAGTTTTTACCGACCTGGACACGAGCTTTATCTTTAAGGTATTTGTTAATTTTTTTCAAGGAAGTAATAATAATAAGTCAAGTGCCTACATGGCACATAAGGATGATTTTTTCATATACTTTAATTACGGTTTACAAAAGCTGCATCTAGAAATTAATTAGACATTCAAACCGACTTTCAAATAGAGTTGGTTAGGTAGCTCGGAGGCAGGGTATAATTTTTTCTAATATATTTCACGGCCCTAAATACAAGTCTTTAAAGGCTTTTGTTAATTTTTTCATCTTTCAGAAATAAATAATAGAAAATGTCTGTTTAATAAAGTTCAGAAAATGTCTGTTTTATTTTTAACAGCCTTCAAAAAGAGAAGATTAGGTTCTTAGCTCGGGTGTATTTTTTAAATGTTGTTACCGCATAATGTTATTTTTTGGAGGATTAAGGTAGTGTTATTGAGGCAAGCAAGAAGTGGTTTGAGTTTTCAAAGGAAGTCATAAAAAGTGAAACAGTTTTATTTTTTACAACAACTATTTATAAACAAAGGAGTACTTGGCATTCTGAGGTTAGCGGTCACCGTAGACTATAGATAGCCCAATCGATGGCGAGGGTTGCGGTAATAGATAAAAAGTATGATTTTACCATGCAACTTTTATTGGCGGCGGTACGAAGTTTGCCAGGTCAGCTAGTAGCTTTTATACTTAAATCCTACCAAAATGTGTTTCTTGTGGTTTTCACTAATAGAGTTGTTCTCAGGGATATTTTAGGCATACATAATCATGTAAGTATAGAGGTTATTCATAAATCGGGAGAAATATGATAATTTTCATACCCAACTTTGTTTTACTGTCATAGAAAAGCTTAAGAATTGCACACATCACAAAAGAATTAACTACTTCTAGAGAAAAGTTTAACCAAACAAAATATAGGTAGGTATGTAACTATGTTTTACTATACCTATAATTAGCTTAAATATAATATCTTGCAGAGTAGACAGAATATATTAGCTTCACTGATTGCACAAAAAACAAGTTTGATCCATACAAACTAAACTTGAGCCCAATAAAGAATATGGTATGGGAGAATGAGGAACAACCCTCATGTGATTATTAAAATATGTGCATACATACCTCAGTCAACCTCTTAGGAATGTAAATATTTTTAAAAGCTTCTTGTTCAATTTGCTCCTGCGCAGACATCTCCTCAAAATTTCTTGATGCTGCTTTTTCTGACAACTTCTCAAGGCAATCTTCCAAATTATTCTCATTAATTGTAGAATCCGTAATGAAATCAAACAACTCCTTAACAGTTAATGTAGCTACACCTTTTTTCCTAAAGAATTCCGATATATTTGTACAATCCTTCCTTAAAAACTCATAAGCATGAGGATGGTCATGTTCCACTGACTGGGAAACATCAATAACAACTACATTTCCTTTATGATACAAAAGATTAAATTCGGACAAATCGGCATGAACCAATTTACAAATATTAAACATCTTCCACATCATCGTAATACAGTCTCTGTACAAAGACCTTGCTGTAGACTGAGAAATCTCAACATCTTTTAATTTCGGAGAAGGCCAGCCATCTTCCCCCATGAACGTCATTACTAACACATGACTTCTTAATATAATAGGCTCAGGAACACTTAATTTTGCAGTGAACATTCTCACTAGGTTCCTCATTTCTTTCTCAGCCCATGTACGCACCATTTTACGAGGATTTGACCGACAGTACCCATTTCTAAAACGATACTCGCCTGAAACATATTTGTCTCTGTCTTTGAATACTAGAATGGAAGTTTTGAATATTTTAACAGCATAATCTATTCCATCTTTTGATGTAGCATGATAAACATTAGCTTCTTTGCCTGTGGAAATGCAACCATTTATTTCTTTTATTATCCCTTTATTAAGAAGCTTGAAAAGAATCATTCTTGTGCGAGGGTCCATAACTTGTTCTGCCGTAGCTCTATCATGTTTATCCTTAACTTTAATTCGTATGTTATCAGTCCTTCTATCATTTTGGTCCATAAATTTCTCAGTATTGTTTGAAATAGGTTCGTATTTATCAATATTGATCCTGTTGACATACTTTTTGAATAGCTTTTCTGATGGTTGGTATGTGTTGATTTTACTGGAAGGGGCTTGAGGGTTCACCCGCTTTTGGGAATGTTGGCTGTCATCATCTGAGCCAAGAAAGTATTCATCTGAATCTAAATCTTCACTGTCTTCACTATTGTCTTTCTTGTTAGCGAGTTTTTCTGCTTTATAGGACGGTAAGTCACCAAACTAAAAGAAGAAGAGATGTAATAAATCAAGGACATAGGCTCGATGCACCGTAAACTGGATAGAGGCTAAATGTTCATAATTTACTGACCGCATTGGATCCACCAAATGTAAACAATGGACAATTGTTAAACTGACTGCCACGGTTTTTTAGTGGTCTGTGTGGACTGTAAAACTAACTAAACACGTGATACAAAATTAACCAGTCTTTGTCCAGGAAAGATGAAACTTACTCGCACTGACTTAACCTTAACTGATAAATCTTCTTCATAGTCACTATATTGACCATCGGATCCGTCAGACATTTCGAAAGAATATTTCCACAGCTCACTTTTACATTCGAAATACGTGTTCAAGTAATAATTTCAATTTTCAATAATACTTAAAATTCTTGCAATAAAAACTGAAACCACGCGGCAATGAAAAGAGAAAAATGAAGTGCAGTGCAGTTGTTTGGTCTGTCAGACTGACATCTGAAGACGACATTTATTGACATCTACAATTTTTTAGTATTTTGTGGCCTTAGGACTGAGATCTTTTGCGGGGTTTTCACAGATTTATCTCGCGAGAGTGCGAGAAAAGTCTGAGAACTGTGAATGTGGACAGTGTCCCGTACTCTTCTCGCTTCTTCCCGAGAATTCTCGCGAGAGTTTGGATGCCCTTTCTCGCCGCGGTTCTCGGCGAAAATAGGCTACTTGACTGTATTCGTACTTGGGCACAGACATATAAGACGTACACAGACGGAACATAAGTTAATAGTTATACTTATGTAGCAAGTAATTGTTGTTATACTTTTCTCACGTATTGGGATCTATATGGCGATATCTCTTTTTTACACCTGTAGCAACATTCACTCACACATAGATATTAAGCGTGGCAATTTTTGGCCGTGACGCCATTTTGTAATCTGCGTTGTTGGATCGGTGAACACTAAAAATAATAGAGTAGAATACCGTATAAATGATCTCAGATCATGCACTCCACACAACATTCATACATTCTTTGAAATCATGGGAAGCATTCTCGTAAACAACTTACCCTAGACTAGATACAGCCCAGGCTGCATAGTTTTGCATGTGTGTGTTTGTGCTACGCTAAGTAATAGCATACCTTCCGTCTGTTTACGTCTTATATGTCTGTGTACTTGGGCAACATTTGCATACGAAACAATATGTACACTAAAACGTAAGCGATTCTGAAAACAACAACAAAATTGGTTGTTATTTATGGCATTAATATATATTTAAAAGATTTTTCCAGAAGAAAAGTGGGAGTGTGGTGCGCACGAAACTAAGTGGCAGTGACGCCACTGCACACACAGTGCATCCTTTTCTTGTTTTTTGACAGTTTCCCCTTCCACCGAATTGGCTAGTAAACTTTTTCATGAAAATGTCTAATTCGTAAACCATTTCGAGGAATAGGCTTAGGGAACAGATTACATTAATCAGATCTTTAGATAAGCAAGTATTTTTTAAGAAAATCGCAGAAAACCGAATTACTTTCATTTTTTAGCAAGGTTGACGTATGACGTAGCCGGATAACTTCCGGCTATTCACATTTAATTTTTTAGGTTGGCAGCACAGCGTAGTAAATAAATATTTTTTGTTTGGTAGCGCTAATTAAACGCTTCACGTACTTGTCACCCATGTCAAATGTCATCTCTGTTTATGTAAACATAACCTAATTGGCTAGTCAACTAAAAAATTTATTGTGTATATTATATATTTTATTGATAGAATAGACTATTTCGGAGATACAATTTAAACGAAAAAATTCTTAAAATTATATTTATTTTGTTATTTAATTTTAAAGATTTTATAGTGATGACGTCACGCAGCTATAATGGCCATTTCGAACTGCAAGAAAGCAAAATTTACTAAGGTATTAAAAAATATATATTTTTTTTAAATCATTTATTCAGTAAATATCAAATGTACACATAAAACAGTTACCGAACCGCGGAAACCTCGATGGGTTTATCTGTGTTCGGTGAGTCGCTATTACATTCAGAAAGTACTCAAGTATTTTTTCAAACTCAATTTAAATTTTTTAAAGTTATTATTATACAACTCCTGAAGTTCTGAGGGAAGCTTATTTAGATAGTTTGGTATCATATAATTAGGAATTCTTGTCCCATACTGTACATACATATGTCAGTGTCAAATGTCAAAGTCAAGATGGACCGCTAGCCGCGAGTTGGTTTCTTGTTTGTTTACAATCGCCAAATATTTAGGTACCCCATTTCTCGTATCTATTGCATATTGACCTTTTTATTGGACATTACGGCAGTCTCTTCATCCGTTTACATCTGATTTTTCAATAATTGGACACCGCTTCTTCATTATAATATATGAATGAATGTAATTAGGTTATGTTTACTTGAACAGAGATGACATTTGACATGGGTGACAAGTACGTGAAGCTCTTAGTTAGCGCTACCAAACAAAAAATATTTATTCACTACGCTGTGCTGCCAACCTAAAAAATTAAATGTGAATAGCCGGAAGTTATCCGGCTACGTCATACGTCAACCTTGCTAAAAAATGAAAGTCATTGTGTTTTCTGCGATTTTCTTAAAAAATACTCGCTTAACTAAAGATCTGATTAATGTAATCTGTTCCCTAAGCCTATTCCTCGAAATGGTTTACGAATTAGACATTTTCATGAAAAAGTTTACTAGCCAATTACATTCATTCATACATTATAATGAAGAAGCGGTGTCCAATTATTGAAAAATCAGATGTAAACGAATGAAGAGACTGCAGTTAAGTCCAATAAACAGGCCAATATGCAATAGAGAAATGGGGTACCTAAATATTTGGCGATTGTAAACAAACAAGACACCAACTCGCGGCTCGCGGTCCATCTTGACTTTGACATTTGATACTGACATATATATTTTTTAATACCTTAGTAATTTTTGCAGTTCGAAATGGCCATTATAGCTGCGTGACGTCATCACTATAAAATCTTTAAAATTAAATAACAAAATAAATATAATTTAAAGAATTTTTTCGTTTAAATTGTATCTCCGAAACTCTCTATCAATAAAATATATAATATACACAATTTATTTTTTAGTTGACTAGCCAATTTCAAAAGTATAAAACTTACTTATGAACGGATTTAAAAAATCTAGTTTCAGTTTCTGGTAGTAAAATGCTTCATATGAATAAAAAAATAAATTTTGTAGAATATCCAATTTTCTGCAAGATCCTGGCCGAGAAATCTGGCCGAGATTCTCGCGAGAGTCTGACACCCATACGAGTATTCACTCAAACTCGGTATTATTAGTCGACACTAGCTTCCTTGACAATATGAAGATTTCTCATTGGCGGTGATTATCGAACTGTCAAATATAAGGTTGGTAGAGATGTACCTCGAGGCGTCCTTGAAATGAAATAAAGTGAATATAAATCGGGGTTTTGCCACAACTGCTAGTTATCTACTACTTTATTTTATTTCTTACTCTTTTGTATTTTTCAATTTTTGTGTTATATATTGTTATTGTATAACCTGTGACGTTCCTCATTGGAGTTTGCTCGAGTAAGAATGTCGTTTTCAAAAAATGTTTGAGGACTTTCTAACCACTTGGAAGGAGGTTAGCACCTCCTCACTCGCAACATTTGTAGTGGTACATACATACTTTTTCCTTTTTCCAGAGGAGCTTGGTCACCCTATTTTGCACAAGTACCAACGTGATAAAGCTTGCATTTGCTAGAAAGAGACAGGGTCCTCCACTATTTCTGTCTCGCTTGGCTCGTCCTTGCCTCCATGCAAATTTGCAGAAGTACTCAGTCCTGTTTAATATATTAAGTCCATGGGGTCTTTTAAGGCCTCCTTTTTTTCTGTATTCTTCTAAAGAAAAAAATGTCTTTTACCGTGTGCCAAAGTTAAGCCTCGCCATACTAAGTTAAGACTCGAAAGACTTAACTGGCCTGCGTAAAGCACTTCTATGTATTCTTAATTCTGTGTTCTGTGTGTGTTCAGGTTCAGTTAGTCCAGTCCAACTTATGTCCTACCCCACCCGTACTCATAAACCTAAAGTGGATTTTGGCCTCTGTTGGTCCTTGATTTGGCGGCACTGGTTATTACAATAGAGCGACTGCTGTCTATATCATTTGAAGTACAGGGAAACCAGATCAGCAGGGACCCGAGGTTTGTTAAAATATTGACAGATTTTTGTCAGGCTGCCTGTCGGGTCGTTTGTTTGATTTTAAAATAGTTTTCTAAGACCAATCGACCCCATTTGCCCTACTGGTATTTTTGGGGCCAGTCTTACTTTGGCTGGGGTTTCCATGTAGTATGGTATTAACTGCAATGGTTAATCGATCGTTTATACCCTGGTATTAGTGTAGTCAATACACTCTGTTTGCCTTGTTATCTTCTTTGTCCATGCGTGTTTCATAATTGCGATATATCTCTCCCTGGTGCATGAACCTTTTAGGTTCAAAATATTTTCAAGATGGCCTCAGTAAATGAATCGAAGTCGGTTTTTTTTGCAATACTATTATGTAGGTACAGAGGAACCCATAAGGGTTCCTTGTGTTTACTAACGAACTGACGGGCAGACGGAAAAACATGACGAAACTATAAAGTTTCGTCATTTCTTTCCGCCTGCCCGTCTGCCTGTCCTCAGTTTTTCTCAGAGACTATTTAATTTGGTATGCCTATGCATATTACTCACGCGGAGCGAAGTATGAGACAAAAATATGAAAAACTAGCGGCCCGCGACGTGCTTCGCTACGTATAAAGTGATAAATATAGAACCGCTCGACCGATTTTGTGCAAACTTCACATAATCCATCTACTAAATAGTCCGAACAAAGCCTAAACATTTGGTTTGGATAGGTGAGCCCGTTCTTGAGTTATAAAATTACAACTAAAAGTGGCATTGATTTTTATATTTTTTAGGGTACGTGTAAAGTGGGGGTTGAAATTATTTTTTTCTACTTTCTGATCAGATAATTATATCTAATTGTCTGTTTTGCATATATAGTGGCGACATGTTGAGAATGTCGTTTACAAGGGTAAATGAGAAAATATCCTGCCCCCTTTCTTTGACCACAAACACATTCGTAAGCTTAGAAATTATGTTAATTTTTAATAAAATAACAAGTACAACATAACGCCTACCCAGAAACAAAAAATTTGACTTTACGAATTGTACGTTTATAAATGGTAAAATTATTTCTAAGCAGTGTCCAACAGTTATAATATTTTTTTTTTCTAGGTTTCTACTCAATTGTGAAATTTATTAGTTTTTCTACGTAATCGAATCTTGGTTTAATACAAAATATGTGGGAGGAACTCAAGGGAGAGTCGGCGCGGCTCGACTCTGCTCCGTAATGCTCCGCTTTACACTAAACATTTTTTTTGTAATATTATCAAGACAAACCATTGAGAAAAGATTGTTTTATGTTCGGTTTCGAAGGCATGCCCTTTGAAACAAACACGCGATTTTTTCCCATATTGACCATACGAGGAATGTGTTGCGAGCTTCCGCTCCCACTACGCCGCAACCCCCCGCCCATACACATTACACAGTTTCGCAACACAATCTCGCACGGCTCGCACCGCACGTTAAGGGTGCCTTTCCACCAGAGTTGTGCTACGCTACGTTGCTAGGGATGCGTCTGATATCCACCAATCATGTTCATTGGTGCACATAGCATAGCAGTGGTGGAAACGGGTGCAATTAATCTATGACTTTTGTATGGAAAGATGCGTGCTATGGATGGTCGCGAGTGATGTACTTAGCAATGTCAGTAGGAAAGACGCGCAGTGGCGATTAGGGCATGTAATATCGGACGGTTTTCAATTCCGATACTGATTTCCGATATTACAGTCTAATATCGAAATTCCGATGTTAATATCGGAATTATTGAAAGTGCTTATATTCTTTATTAACTACACATATTCGTCAAAGGTTTGATTGAGAACAATAAAAGAAGTAAAATTTTTGATAATTATCCTTTAATAATCATTTTACCCAAATGTTTTTATAATTTAAATGGAATAACTTTCTCGTTGAAAATAGGTACTGGAAAATTATTTCGCTCAAAATCAACACTAAAGTCTTATCATTATATACTTTGGTATTTGTACTCGCATATCAGTTGAAATTTCTTAAACTACATTAAAACAAAAAAAAAAATCGCAAATAAAATCAACAATTATTAGAAATAAAACTAGTCTTGAAACTTCATTATGATTATTTAAAATTTTCAATAAAATCAACTTTAAACTTCTTTCTTATCTTATAAGATACACATTTTTAATAAAATCAACAATTTTTTTGTAACAAATATTAGAAATAAAAACTTGGCATAAAACTCATAAAAGTCATTTTGATTATTTTATATTTCTAATTAAATCAACAGTTAAAGAACAACATTTTTAGAAATATTGACCAGGTGAAAATTATCCAAGTAACATCAACAATTAACACAATAATTAATATTATTCATAACAAATAAGCAGGACAAAGTACCCTATTTTCATTGTTTACAGTCACGTTTTTCCTGATAATACGTTCTTAAAAATAGCAAAGCATCAAGCACTTTGTCTGATAGGGAACTTCGTATTTTGTTACAAAAATATCCAGCCGACGAGAAAACTCGCTCACTTTCACACTGGTAGGCACCACCGATTTAAGATACGTGTATGCCTGCGTAAGATAAACTCCTCTTTCTCCACCATTGTCATATATTGCTTTCTCTGTTCTGACAAATCCCAGGAGATCAAATTCGTCTGACGGAAGCATTGCCTTCTTTTTTTCTTTGCATTTTTCCATTTCCTTTTCAAGTTCTTCTTGCAAGGTCAGCTTACTCGTTGTAGCGAGTCTGGCTAGAGGTGCATCATCCTCGTCACAAGATAATATAGCCGATGTTGATTTGGTTTCTCTTTCTGATACGCTGAGAGAACGGAGAAGTCGGCGCTGCGAGGCTGGAAGAAACGTGTTTATACTTGCACAGCCAATGTCAGAGACGGTCTGTTCTTTTCTTTGTTCTGTTAGTTAAAAGTTAGAATATTTTGATATAATGAACGTGGTTTTTTATGATTTACAATGAGCGTTTATTGTTGAACAGTGTGCATGAATAATACTACTGGAAGAAATAACAATTTATCATACTTTATAGGAAAGAAATATATGATTATTACATACGTTTTGATTAAATAACCTGAATAAATAACTTAAATTGAAGTAAAATAATTTTTTTGGAGGTTTACTACACAGAATGTTGTTAACGTTTGACAATTCATGCGATTATATCGTTTTAAAGCATAATATAGCAAATAATTTAATTACGATATTATGCGATATTAAATGACTCAGTATCGGAATTGTAATATCGGAATTAATCGTAAATATGGTCCGAGATTCCGATGTTATGATATTCCGAGATTCCGATATTCATGCCCTAGTGGCGATGCAAGCGTCTCCCCTCTCACCGCGCTACCGCTCCGCGCGCCTCTGTATACACCGCATAGCTCAGCTGCGCATATTCCTCGCACAGCTGCCTCGCGGCTGCGCATCTACATAGCGCATCTTCCTCGCACAGCTACATAGCTTAGTATTGGTGGAAACGGTCACATAGTTTCGTAGCATAGCTTTCACATCTTCGCAGCATAGCTGCATAGCACATCTCTGGTGGAAAAGCACCCTAATGCGCATTTTCAAAGCACAGCGACACATCCTCGCACGGCACATTTCCCTCGCACATCTCTTGTGGAAACGCAAACTTAAGCTGGAGTGGTATTTTTGAAAAATTATGACTTACACTAAATCGATAGGACGAATGATTTTCATTAGTCATAATCGGCGAGTCGACCGATTTTCAATTGACATACATTTTAAAATAGCACTCTTTATAGTTTGAAATGCGACTGGGATGGAAAAACGCTCATAAATGATGGATGACCCACATATTAATTATGTTATTATTTCATATTCTTGCGCAACATTCTTATTTCGTAATATTTGTTAAAATGCAAATAAATAGACCGATTATGGAGATAATAATATACACAGATACCATGGAACTGTAACATCACATCACTTTAATCGAATAAGATACCTAAATAAAGATAGCGCAATTGAATGTCGAATAAACAGTCAAGAGCGAGTCCACTTTGCAAACGAAATGTTCCGTCGTATTGGTAGTGCCTCTACCATAATATTTTATAAACTATTATATATAAATATAACATTCGGTTAGAATTATAAGGAACTAGTAGATATACGCGGCTTCGCCTGTGCCAAAAAATAGCCACTGTTTGTCCCCGGATCTACAACTAAATATAATTTATACAAAATTTCATCAAAATCGGTTTAGCGGTAAAGGCGTAACAAACAGACAGACTTTCGAATTTATTTAGTATGGATATGGAAGTATGGATTTTACCATGGAAGAAAGTAGTTCCTAACGGTGATTTTGTAGAGGTTATCTTACTTTTAGTCAGGGGCGCTTTACAGATATGACATTGAATCTACCATTCACATTATTTAAGACTGACTTTACTGTGGGTGTAATCCCAGCGGCAAGTTGCGCCACAGATAAATGAGACATTTGTTCATCTTATAGTTCAAAATATCAGTAGTAGGCCTTAATTAGTTCAAATTAGTTCGATTTGTAAACAAATAGGTATCTAAGTAAAAAATGTTTTTTCGAAAATCAGATAAATACGATTTATTCTTAAACTATTACAGTTAAAAATAAATAAAAAACAGAAATGTATACCATATACCTATGTATGCCATAGGTATACGGATACACGCGATAGATTTATACACGTTGATAGGATATGTCCTACACACTATCTTAGGTGTTTACGATATATTTGAAAGATTAAGTGGCAGGACCGTGTGCCCAATACTGAGGTTTTGCGTCGTTCTAAAGCGCATGTCTATGGCATTGCCGCTCTCCAGCAGCGACAGTTGCGTTGGTGTGGGCATTAGTGTTGTTGGACTAGTTCTTCTAAAACTATTCAGGATATCGATAGGATTATCGATAATATCGCTATTTGTAATAGTATCGATAGACATTTTTGAACAAAACTATTGAAAATACTAATACTATAGATAGTTTTAGGTCCAATAGTATAGATACTATCGATAGTATCAATAGTTTTGCACTATAAATTGCCAGTAATTTCGATACTATTGTAAGTCAACCAAAGCTTAGTATGAAGCTTCCGGTATCATGGTCATAGATAGTATTATTTTCAATTTTAAAAACCGTCGCGAGCATTTAGAACCTTTCTCAAGCATTTTGCGAAATTGTCCGTGTCCTGACCCGTTCCGTGTAATTTGGAAACTTTCCCGGGTAATTTGAGAACCTTCCCGAGCATTTTAGGCACTCTCCCAAGCAATTTGAAGACCTTCTCGAGGTTTTGAAGACATACCCGTGCATTTTGAGGAACTTTCCCAGCATTTAATGAACCTTCCCGAGCATTTTGGGAACCTTCCCGAACATTTCTAGAAATTTCCCGAGTGTTTTAGGAACCTTCACAAGCAATATAAAAACCTACTCGAGGATTTTATGGACCTTCCCGAGCATTCTGAAGAACTTTCCAAGCATTTAATGAACCTTCCCGAGAAATGCGGGAACATTCCCAAATGTATTGGGATCATTCCTATTTAAGGGGAAAGTTTCCGGGAACCAAAACTTAATGTTCCCAAAATATCAGGAATATTTTTTTTTTTTTTTACATTATTACAAATAAGTACTTGTATATAGGCGTGATAAAAAACTTAAGTTAATAATTCTAAAAAATAAACTTATTCGTACTATAAAGTTCACTCATTACATCCATAAGACTGCAATACTAACGTAAACTAGGATGGTTATCGATAGTACACAAATATCGATAGTTTTCGGTTATAATTGTTAGATATTTAAAAAAATATCGATACTATCGATAGTATAAGACGTAAAACTATCGATAGTATCGATAGTATTGGTCTTATTAATAGTATTGCTCAGAAATCCCTATCGATAGTATCGATTCTATTAAAACGTGGTAATACTATCGATAGTCGACTATCGGTAAGCCAAACTAGTAGACATGTCCTACGGAGGATCACCGTTTGCCTAAGTCAGTTTTCTATTCCGAATGGCTTAGGGTAAAAGGAAGCATGGTGGTCAACACACCTACGTTTTATGGACGTGTTCAAGAGATACTTGACCGCTTGTGGTATAAATACCGAGCATTGGGAGCAGCTTCCTGCTAATAGATCATCATGGCGATCCACAATCAGTAATAAAATCAGTGCCTTCGAAGAAAATCGTTTAGCAGAACTTACACAAAACGCCAATTACATAAAGATAGACCTAAACCATTCTATACATACACCTAGCGTGATTCAATTATCCATAGTCACACTAGTGTGACTACGGATAATTAAAATTTACCTTAGTCACACTGGTGTGGTAAATTGGTGTGACTATGGAGCGGTTGGGAACTACACTGCCAGCTGTGCAATAGAATATTTAAGACCAAATTTGGTCTAACGAGTAACAATTGGGCTCATGACAAGAATGATAACTGAATAATTTAATTTTTTTGACTGGGGTTGCTGTAATCTAAATCGATTATGAGCACTTCCTATATATAGTCAATCAATCAGCAAATTAAATCTTTAGAGAAAATAATTTTGTACTAAATGGTTCCTAATCCTAACATACCTAATTCCATTGAGATAAATGTAGGAAATAGTGGGGCGGCTTGATTGAGGAATCGACTGATTTAATGCCAATTGAAAAAACGGTGACCGTTTTGATTTGTTTACCTCCTTTTTCATTGATGAGACATGGGGACCTTTAATTATTATTTTTTCGATGATGTTTCCCGGACTTTACCGTCAAGTTCTTAACATTAACTTAACTCCCAGTCACTTTCTCGGTTTACGCTTGAGAGCCTAACCCTAGGGTAGGTACGCTGTAAATCATAGTCCTAGATTTGGCGGCACTAGTTGTGTTGTTAATGGAGCGATTGTCTAATGACCTGCATAATTGGCTAGTAAACTTTTTCATGAAAATGTCTAATTCGTAAACCATTTCGAGGAATAGGCTTAGGGAACAGATTACATTAATCAGATCTTTAGATAAGCAAATATTTTTTAAGAAAATCGCAGAAAACCCAATGACTTTCATTTTTAGCAAGGTTGACGTATGACGTCCGGATAACTTCCGGCTATTCACATTTAATTTTTTAGGTTGGCGCAGCACAGGGTGTTAAATAAATATTTTTTGTTTAGTAGCGCTAATTAAACGCTTCACTTACTTGTCACCCATGTCAAATGTCATATCTGTTCAAGTAAACATAACCCATAAATAACCTAATTACATCTTCATTACATTCATTCATACATTATAATGAAGAATCGGTGTCCAATTATTGAAAAATCAGACGTTAACGGATGAAGAGACGGCAGTAAAGTCCAATAAACAGGCCAATATGCAATAGATACGAGAAATGGAGTAGGTACCTAGATATTTGGCGATTGTAAACAAACAAGAGACCAACTCGCGGCTCGCGGTCCATCCTGACTTTGAAATTTGACACTGACATATATATTTTTTAATACCTTAGTAAATTTTGCTTTCTTGCAGTTCGAAATTGCCATTATAACTGCGTGACGTCATCACTATAAAATCTTTAAAATTAAATAACAAAATAAATATAATTTTAAGAATTTTTTCGTTTAAATTGTATCTCCAAAATAGTCTATTCTATCAATAAAATATATAAAATACACAATTTAGTTTTTAGTTGACTAGCCAATTCTTTTTACAGAGAAACCAGCCACCAGGAATTTAAGCCGAAGTGTGTTACTGGCCAATACTGTTGAGATATTCAGCTCTAATCCATAAAATCTATTGAGATAGGGACATAATTCCTTGTGTGGTTTTGATGCTCTTTGGTCAAATCGGAAGACAACAACTATTCAAGCACTGGCGTCTGGCGGGCGGGGTTACCTACGTACGTGCGAAATCCGCTGTCGCGAAAGTTTTTGGGACTGCTTCATTGTTGCGAAAGCTTGTGACTGCGAAAGATGTACTTACCTAGTAAAAAGTGTACATGTTTCAATTTTAAACATCAGTTAACAAAACTTTTTAACTGCGTAGGCAGCGGTGGTGAAAGCACAGTCATATTAGGTTATACTTAGTACATACGTAGTGGGGTACCTAGCAATTAAATTTAGATTCTGGCTACAAATTTGCATATCATTTATCATAACTTTCAAATAAATTATGTTCAACAAACATGGTTGGAAAATGACAATTGATGACAAAAAGAAAAGTATTCATATTAATATTTTATTTTATTTAAAACTAACATTTGTCTTAAATTGTACTACCTAAATAAACGAGACTTGGGATAAATAATAATAATGAATACAATTTCTGATTTCTTCATTGTTTATAAAAAAATAGGTACCTATCTACCGATGAAAAAGCGGGCTTTATCGGCGAAAGCTACTGGTAGTTATATGTTTAGGTATTCAGGAGATTAGAAATGATAATGATGTACATTAAAGATATGATAACTTTATCCGGGAGTGAGAAAAAACCCACTAATAGCCCGATAGAAAGATCTACAAGCCAATTAATTAAATTATAGCCGAGCATATAAGTTGATTATTATATAATATATTATAGTATAGATTACGCGGTAGAGATAAATAGCATAGCTTATCTCTCACACAAATATAATCTTCGTATTGATAAAAATAAAGTTTGTTTATTTATAGGGGTATCCTCATTTACAAAGGTGTTTCTCCTGAAATCTAACTGCAGATCAATCGCGCCGAAACCTTAAAAACGCCTAAAATTGGTGATTCGATTGGATATCGTTTGACACATATTTTATATCTGAATAATAAAATTGAATTGAATTACATCAACGCATTCTCAAAATCGCCCTCGCAAGCGAGGTTTGGTATTGGTAATATGCGTTAACGTAATTTGCAATTAGCGCGATTGCCCTCCTGATTTCTAAAAGCACACCGCGTTTTTTGCTTTTACCATGAGATTTGTAATTGCAGATGCTAGCTAGCGACTGTCCATTTGACAATTTGTCCTTTTGAGAATGATAATCTCGAACTGGTCAAATCAGATTTAAGGTATGAGAATAAATAAAAAAAATAGTATTAGTTTCTTCAAAGTCTTTCTTCTATCTCGTGTGAGTGCATGGTCGTGACCACCTTATTTCCATTCGGAAGATAGTTTCTTTCAGGCAGATCTATTCAGTATGATTTTATATTACTTAGGTATTTGAGCCAAGAAGCATGTGCTTGAGTCCCACGAAAAAAAAACTTTTTTTTGGATAAAATGTCTATTCTCAGTACCTATGTGTATGCGAATTTCAGGAAGATTGGTTCAGTTCAGTAGATGAATCGTGAAGAGGTAACAAAACACACTATTCTCGCTTTTTTAAATATTTGAATACAATTTCGTTTAACAAATAGGACTTGTAACACGCCAATAAGCCTCTAGTCAAACTGTCAAACTCAGCTACCGATAGCTTTTTGTGTGTGGTCTAGCACATCAATCGGTTTTTCGAAATTGCACCTCATACTCTGTCGTGGTACCTAAATGATTACCTAGATGACAACTTGGAGCTAAGTAATAAAAACCAGCACTGCCAAATCTAGGACCATGATTAAAATACCTGAATTAATGCAATCTGAAGCATGAAACTGAAAAACACGGTCAGAGATGACGTGGGATCGAAGTAACCCTTTTTAAGCTACATATTTTGCCAAAGATTAATAATTGGTCTCCGCGGCGCTACGACTAGATACCGCGCTGTGAAGAAAAATCAGTTTCCAAAATGCGGCCACTTAATAGGAAAGTGTGTTAAAACAATATGCAAAGACGCACACTAGCGTCGATTATGGTGTTGCCAGCTACTTGACTGGTGCCCGACCAATGGGAAAATTATTAATTGCTGTGGTCTTGTTACGTATTATAAAAAGTAGCTCAGAAAATCCTTTAAAATGAAATTAAAATAAAACTGGCCAAGTGTGAGTCGGCTCGCGTGGAGAGGGTTCTGTACGATTTTTTATTTTTCTCCATTTGGACCTCCTAAACAAATTTAAAATTATCTCATAGGTTTTCCTGTAATTTATGCATCGCAATTCTGGAATCGATAGTTTCGGAGATTATTCATTTTTGTCTACTTTATTTTATAATTCTAATATAGAATCCTAAAATTGCAAAAAAAACTTTCATTTGATTTATTATTACACAGTACAGTATGTTAAACGTTACTTTAATTTTCTATTTTGCTTGGAGCTAATTGATTACTGACCTCTTTTTAGTTGTAACCCGGGTTTACAGTTACAGATAAATAAATAGACATACACATCCTATTAATATTATAAACGCGAAAGTTTGTAAGCATGGATGGATGTTTGTTACTCTTTCACAACTAAACCGCTGAATTGATTTTCATGAAATTTGGTACGGATATAGTTCAAGACCCGGAGTCAAACATAGGCTATCTTTTGACGCAGGCGGAGCTGCGGGAAACAGCTAGTACATACATATTATCATGGCCTTTTTCCATACAGTAGTGTTGCCGGAAAATCAATTACACATCGAATAATAATCGATTCTTTGATAGTTGAAAATATAAGCTAAGGTATCGATAGTGATCATATATCGATAGTATCGATATTGATACTATCGATAATATATTTCTGTAAGTACAATATTTTTTTTCTTTATGAGTTGAATGACGATGATTTGTGTTATGCCCGCTGTACATCCCGCCGCCGAGTTCCGGTATATCTGTATAGTACCGGTGTCTGAAATGCTTTGTATTATTGTTATTCCATTAATTGATAATTTTTCATAGATTCTCAAAAATCAATACTACAGATTAGATTATATCGATACTATAGATACATAATCGATTAATAACCATTGATATAAACGATTATCTATGTTGATTAAATCGATATAATTTATATCAACCCATTTCAATAATCGACTAATTGTTTGGTATTGCAGTTAATAATCGATTATTTTCGATTAATTGTCAAAAATCGATTAAGTTTATTATATCAATACTTTCGATATCCTAGATTATTAAAAAAAACCAAATTCGATTAATCGATTATCCGGCAACAATACCCTACGGGGTACCAACTACCCAAAGGCCATATTTAGAATGTCGGGGGGCGTAAAGTGGAAATGGAATCAAAATAGTGATAGGTTGCTAGTCTCATCGCCTACTGATAGGTATGGTTCTTCGATTTTCGCCCACTCCCTCAGCCGGCGTATATGGTCTGCGCGGGAAGAGAAGCAGCTAGTACATTCTACGTATTTATTTTTCTCCCAGACCAGCATTAAAGAAATAAGATGTTATAAATATATATGAAATTATACAATACTTATTGATTACCATCAATAAACCTACATACCTGTAATACCAGTATCTTTCTTAATTATTTCTTTTAGTACTATTCTTACACAGTTGAACTGCACATTTTGTGTCTGCTTTTACATTAAATTTTAAATTTATCTAGACATCCAACTCACTCATCGGTCGCCGCATGACTGACGCGGGTATGCCGCAACCATGCCGAATTCGGCATGGTTTTAGTTGCGAATTTTTCTAGTATGCGGACGGTATCTAGTCGAGCGCGTGAGACCAATTATTAATCTAAGTATTTTGCATTAATGACATAAATGCAGCGTCACAAGAACGTTACGTCACGACTATGACATGATACGTCACTTCTTCGGACGCCGATGACGTTGCAGTCCCTGAGACGTGGCATGCGAATGATTTATTTCTGTTGGAAGTACCTACCTAATTAGGGGATTTCATAATTATATGTAATAAGTACCTATTGTGTAATGTAAAAAACTTCGGTACCAAACTACAAATGACGTTCCTTTCTCAATGGTACCTAACAATGTTTTTATTAACCCCCTACGAAAAAATAAATTCACACTTCCATACTAATATACTAATATAATATTATAAATGGGAAAGTCTGTATGTCTGTCTGTCTGTTACGCTTTCACGGCCAAACCGCTGAACGGATTTTGATTAAATTTTGTATGACTATAGTTGAAGACCCGGGGTCTAACATAGGCTACTTTTTGACTCAGGCGGAGCTAAGGGAAAAAGCTAGTTAAATTTTATAATTAAAAGAAAGATTAGGTGTAAATTTCGAAATAAGGTGTAGCGTAGGATTGGTTGATTTCTGAGTAGGTACCTCTCTACTTACCCTACCTAAGGTACCTAAAACAAAATCATTAATTGAACGGCTAACCTCTCTTCATAAAGTTTGCGTTTCAGAGCCCATCAATGGTCCTAGATTATACTGGTATCCTAGATTACAATAGTGCTACTGCCGTCTGACCTCCGTAAAAACTTTCACAGAGAAACCAAACTAATAGAAACCAACTTAGTACAAAATATGCTACAATTGCATTCTTTCCCAGAAACACGTTTGTCGTATCTTCTGTTTTCCTCCTGTTAGGTACTTAGTCATTCTTCAATTAAGCGGTACATAACTCTAAATACATGGGGTTTTCTGGGGTTTTTCCTTATCAAATTCTATTAATCAAGTACGCAATGATGACGAATTAATCAGATGACAGTAACTTACATAAATATAGCCTACGAGAAGACATAATTACGAATTTTCTTAATTTGAGGAATTTTTAGATTCAGCACAGAATAGATAATATATTAGTACTAAAGTAGATTCAGTGGTAAGTATATTTGTATCAAATGAAAGAAAGAAACATACTAATAATAAATCAGCTAAATCACACTAGCATCTTGCGAATTCCATTATATTTAATATATCGATGTTGGTATGAAAAAAAACTGTTTTTCATGCTCTTTTTCAGTCACGTCCAATTATTCTCATATCCCATAATACTTATTAATTGGAAACGCGGGTTAGGCCAAATATTTAATATAGTAATTTCCATCTAGCTGAAAAATGGCCAAATTATAATTTTAATTTATTTTATTTATAAACTTGGGTATTTCCGTGTTTGGATAATAATTGACTCAGACGATGACATTTAATTTTGTACGTGATTATCTACCTAGATTTACAAATACCTTTTTTTATTTTAATCTAAATTGGTATTAAGTTATTTAATTGTAATTTAGATATAATTATTGCAATTGACATATTATTGTTAAAAATTATGCATAAACTTCTTTTTAAGCTTTTTTATTTGTTTGCAGATGATCAACCAAGTAAGAAAGGTCAGTTGACCTCAGCGTTAATAAGCGTGGGTGACAAAAAATTTGGTATAAAGATAAATATTATTAAGATAATATTATTACGGTACTATTTCTTATAAAGAAATTTTGCAACGTGTGGATTATAATGTTCACTCCCTTTAAGAAAACTAACGAGCGAAGGTCATACTTCCTTGAAAAACTGTGAAAAATGAGTTTCAAACAAATTTTGAGCGACAAAAATCAAATCGGTCAAGCATGTGTCGTACACACACATCAAGAGTCCCATACTAGGGGCTTTTCGAGTTCGAAATTTTAAAATGATCCAACTGCCGCGAAGCCAAAATATAAGGATTATGTGTTTGATATTTATGTATGTTTAAGTATGTCTGTCCCATAGGTCTGTCCATAGATCACTTTTTCATGCCTTTCCATAGACAACTATTTTATGTCCGTATTTTATGTTTGTTTTCTGGTTGCGAGAAATCGGCTGAACCGATTTTAATAAATGATACGTCTTTTTTGAGCGAGTGTGACTGTGTAGGTCAAATTGATATATACCCAGAATTCAGTCAAGATGGGCGCTAAAAAGAACATCTTAATATTCTTTCCAAAACTCGAGTGTTCATAAATATTTTGGAATGCGAAATCCCTAATTTAATGTGCCTGACTTATGGTAGCTTTTTGCTAAAATGAACTTGTGCTGAATATTTTAGACTTTTTGGCTAGTTTTGGAGTAAGCGAGAAGAATTGTCAGATAATAAAACAAATATGGGATAAATTACTTAATAAAAAATAATAAGATTCGATAAAGAAACTGGACGTGCGGAGTGACGCGGAAGGACCGCATAAAAATCTCCCGCTTTCGGGGTAGCATTCGGGATGTCCGTGGCATAGCAGCTATAAGCTTCAGGAAAATCGCCTGCGATGGGCCGGTCACGTGTTACGAAAACGGGCAACTTACATGGGGAACAAGTCTGGCTATACCGCCTCCGCTGGGGCCTGGTAGAAGGGGCGCGCCCAAAAAGACCTGGCTTGACGTCGCAAAGCTGGATATGCGTGCAAACGGACTTTCTGTCAAGAATGCTGAAGACCGAGCGAAGTGGAGACGTAAATGCAGGAAAGCGGACCCTGGGTTCCGAAGTTAACGACTGAGGATGCGAACGCTAGGATGATTCGCACGGGATACATTTCTGTGCCGAAAGTCCCACGGAAGAAAAGCTTCATGCAAAAGCTTGTAGACCTTAACTAAAAATTTGTGGCCCTAAAGAACGCTAGTACACTAGTGGATAGGATTTTGTATTGGAAGCCGAAAATATTTTCCCGATTTTTATTTATTTATTTTCGTGTACTAACCACACTGTAAAATTTGGATGGTGTTTAATAATATTCCTTCAGTTTTAAGACTTACAACAAAGTTGAATCCAACACAAATTCATTTCAAATAAAGATCCCTACAAACTTAAATATTGTTATCGTCATAATTCCTAATCAAAGCCAATACAAAATTGTATGTATACAGCTATCTGCCGCCTAATCGTCTGCGCTACTAGAACGGATAACGTAACCTTTCAAAGTGAATTGACGCACTAAACTGAGTATTTAAGAACGTAACTCAAACACGAGTAGGCCAAACCATTATCGAGCGTACCGCGACTGCACGGCGGCGCCTATGAAACTCATATAAAAATCAGTAAAATAAAAACAGTCTAAAATGCCAGCCGATTCAGACCTTATTGTGCCCGTCGCTGACGAAGAGATTGACAAAGACCTCTTCAAAAGTCTGCCGGAGAGGAAGAAACATGAGGACTTCATAAGGCGGGCAGTGGACTTGCTGGTTGAAAGAGTGGTGTTCGGCAGGACGTCGCGGTCCTCGAAAGTGGTGGAGTGGGCAGCACCAGATGACATCAAAAACGCTATAGACTTGAAGCCCAGGAATGAGCCGGTTTCTCACGATGAACTGTTGAAACTGATGGCAGATGTAAGTACTGCTAATTATATAATTTTATTTAAATGTAAGGGAAATTGTTTTCAATGTTATTTGCCATGAATTCCATATTCAGAATACGTACATTTAAAATTGAAAATTATCCAAATGCATAAACATAATTAACTTTAAACGAAAAAGGAAGACATTATGTTTCCTTATAAAAAATATGCAAGGCGATTAAAATCGAAATAATTGAAATATTGCTAAATATTTTGTCAGCTGGAACGATTTACCAGATATTTTATAAAAATTCTTGTAATCCGGGGGGAAGGTTTTTATGAAAAGAAAATAGTAAAAATAATTCTTAACCCGAAATTCTTACAAGAAGAAAGTCGCCGAGTAAAGCTACTTACTATAATATAATTTTGTATTTTTATTTAAAGATCATCAAAGTGACAAAGTTCCTTTGTCAATGATAATTTTTATGACTTAGGTAATTTCTGTTTCTCTCCTTTTGTCAACTAAATTATTGGCAAAACATCTAATCATTATTTCAAAATTCCAGATTACCAGATACTCAGTAAACACGGGACATCCATATTTCGTCAACCAGTTATTCTCTTCCGTGGATCCCTACGGCTTAGTTGGACAATGGTTGACAGACGCGCTGAACCCTAGTGTTTACACCTATGAAGTGGCTCCAGTCTTCACTCTGATGGAGGAAGATGTTCTCAGGGAGATGAGAAGCATCGTAGGCTGGCAAGACGGTGAAGGCGATGGCATTTTCTGCCCCGGCGGTTCTCTGGGTAATGGCTACGCTATTAGCTGCGCTCGGTTCTACTATTATCCTGAAATTAAGGTCAGTGTTTTGATTAATATTTCAAGGTGCGAAATTACGTCGTTAAATATATAATCAAATATTTATTAATGACTAGCTGTTGTCCGCAGATTTGAGAGCTTATAATCAGGCGTAATTCTTACTGAAATAGAGGAATATGTCAAAATGCTCCTAATAATGTTTAATTTACTAGCACACTTTCGGGATTAAAAGTAACAACTCGTAGACTGTATGTTGTGCAAAGGCATTATTGAATATAAGTAAATTAAACAAAGTCTGATTAAAAAAGGGCTTAAATTTTGTACATGGGAAGGGCATTGAGAAAGAAACGTTTATTTGTTATGATGCTCTTTGAGTAAGGGGAATTAATTTTAAATATGGTACCAACCTTATTATTGTAAATTCAATCGAATATAGATTAAAATATACTGAGTTCTTTTTTCCATAATCAAAGTAAATACACGATTAGCTAGTTTAGTAGGAAATACGGCGTGTGAGCACCTTAACCCCGATCTGGCGATCGTTAGATTAATCGCGTGATTTTTTTACAAACCTTGTAACCCAGTGCAATCGCGTTCATACCTCGGAACTATTATGAACGAATGAATGTTTCCGGATTTTTGTTATCTTAGATTTTAACAAATATTTTTTTCCCTTTGGGAGGTCAATGGGAAGGCGCAATTAAGGTATTATGACCTTGTCAAAATTGTTTAATTCATCAATTCTTTTTCTTTGCGTGTCGATGACATTACACTCTTCCAACCCAATAAGAAGCCACTTTAACAGCTCTGTCAGAGGCCAAATACGAGTCATTCAAGATGTTCATCAACTAGTCTAAATATTCCATAAAAATCATATTTGTACATAAAGTTATTTTCGAAAATCATAAGCCATATCCACTTTCCTACCCAAAAAACAAAAATGGCAACGTGAAGATAAAAACATAATTTCTTCAATTACTTAAGTACTACAAAATTAAAGATTTTTAATATATATAAATGTATATTCTAGGGTCAAGGTTCACTAAACTAAGATTATTCGCCATAATAATGTGTATTTTAGTCATAAAATATATAAATTACGTGTAATTAAAATGCAGACGCCGTTATTAATTGACCTTGACCTAAAAATAAACCTTAAAAAACGAATATAAATAATTAATTAATGAGGTCAACTTTTTTATTTGCATTTAAAAATCGCTTCACATTCATCATAAGTATTTGTTTTATTTCAAGATATTTTTATCATTATTATCAAATTAAAATTGTTTTTCTCATATCATAAATACTTAAGAAACATACTTTTGTTTAGAAAGGACAATATCTGAAGTACCGTTATTAAACACCGTAATACTGGAGTGATTTTTTTTTAAATCTGAATGAGAATAATGCGTGTAGGTATAGTACTTATACATTTTTTTATAATTCCGAAAACTCCCAACCACGGCATACACGATCAATTTACCATGTAACCAACTCTATATAAATGAATAATTGAGTTTGCATTCCCAAGTAAAAATATGACAAATCAAATTCCGAGGAATTCCCACGCGATTCCCAGCTACGCAATTTGTCTGTCGTATTGAGGATGATCATAGATGTCACCTACCTACGTGACGAGTATAGTCTTTTTGTACTTTTAGAAGAAAGTTCCTTTGGTAGTTTGTTAGCTGTCATTCTTTGACAATGCAAAAGGCTTGGATTAGTTAACCCTACTAATATAATTTTAGGAAAAAATTAGAAAAAATATTAAAGAATGTAGGAAATCGGGCTGAATGCTCGTTTTCCTACTTATGCTCCATAGACATAGGAAAAGAAAAAGTTAGAAAGTGAAACTTTTGTTTCGAACCAGCAAATGATACCACCGGAAAAAATGAGAGAGAGAGATAGAGTAAATAACTAGAAATAAATTAAGATACAATAAAAAAAAAAACAAAAAATTTCAAACGAAATGCATTTGTATCCAGTTTGTTGCACTTAGCAATTAAATATGCAATGAATTACGTGACAGTACTTATTGCAGGAATAGGCCACAATTATGTAGTTGTAACCCAATTAATGCTTTAAAATGCTACGAGGTCTTACATCAAGGTCCCTCTTATTTTAGTTCATTGACTTCGACAAATCGAATTCATAAACTGATAGTAATTTTGTATACTTAAATGGAGTAAATTTTATTGTTTTAATATGATGCTATGGCATGTTATAACAGGAATAATCTCTGTCATGCTAGGTAGTTCACATCTAAATTTCTTGTGCATAACATACTAAATAATTTCTGCAATTATTATTATTGTGTATGTTGAATTAAATGAGGCATACAGATCCACCTGATAATATTATATACCAGTTCTAGAAGATTCCAG
Organism: Euzophera pinguis; assembly: GCA_947363495.1. Classification (NCBI taxonomy): domain Eukaryota; kingdom Metazoa; phylum Arthropoda; class Insecta; order Lepidoptera; family Pyralidae; genus Euzophera; species Euzophera pinguis. The sequence continues at coordinate 11,180,441 of OX376163.1, forward strand.
AAGTTCCAGTTCAAAATTTTGTGTATTGTTAGTGTCTAATTAGTTTTTGACCCGGAAGAATTCGTGCATAGTTTTGTAATCTATGAATCTAATGTAATCTATAATTTATGACTATATTATAATGAAACACTCATAGACAATTAAATAAAATATATATATAAAAAAAAAAATTACTACTTATCTTGTACATTTTTTTTTATTTCGAAGATAGGCACCAAATTGCAAATAAGTAATCGTACTTTTCAGAAAAACTAAAAAATTACTTATAATTAAAAATAAATAAATTAAAATAGCAATATTTTATTCTTCATTATATGCACGGCTTTACATATGTAACTCAAAGTAATAATATGTTATTTACTTACATAAAAATTTCTTGCAGATATTGCATGTCTTTTTTGTTTTGCTAATTTTCGTCTTGTACAAATTCCATCAAGTTTCTGATACACTGATGCCCTTGGTTATTTGCAAATCTGTTGATAATTTGCTATAAGTGTATATAAGATGGTTTGCATCATTGATCTCTGCTGTATTCGGGGTTGTGTTAGTCAAAAAGCTGATTTTTTAGATATTATCTCAATGTTTGTAATTTCTTCACATCTTCAGAAAAAATGAATTGAGGGGCCATCTACAAGAGCCCCGCAATACACGTTTATAGTCTGTCCACCACATGGCCATATCGTTTCTTATGAAGGATCCACATGAGAGGCACATTAGTACGATGTGGACTGACTCCAGGTTATTGTACTTTACCTAAGTACGAAAGTCGATTCCCAGGTGGTATAGAAGAAACCTCAGTATCATCTACATGAGTGTTCAGTATCAGTAATATGATTGCTGTGCTCACTTTCTTTGTTGCTTATAATATCGGCTCTAAAAGGAGGGTCTACTTTGTCTTCGGAATAGCCGTTCTCAAGCGACGTCAGACTTAGTTGTTCTTGTTTATTATGTATTTGAAAAAGTATTAAATTATATTAACAAATTGCTAACCACAATAACAATTGACTATTTTATAATATAAAAACAACAAAAAACTCAATAAATAATTTGATTTCATATATTAAATCAAATAATAAGCAAAATACCGCGTGACACGATAGCGCCGAAGAAACTACCTTCCGTGATGGACCCGGAATGCACAGAAAAGATGGAACTGTGCAAGGGGAGAGGGGAGATGTACAAAACTCATAGCGAGGGAGAGGAACTTTCACACATATTTGACGAAATGCCGGGAGTTTTAAATTCACCGTGAGGGAAATGATCATAGCGCGAGTACTCGCGGTCGCGGGTAAAACAATTGTGTAGCCCATAGAAATAGGTAGCGCGTACTTCGCAATCAGCTCTATCCTAATTTAGTAATAAAATTCTTACTTGTATTGACTGTCTGCTTATTGTTACAGACCAAAGGCGTATATGCAGTGCCAAGATTGGTGCTGTTCACGTCGGAACTCGCACATTACTCTACCCGAAAAATGGCTGCCTTCATGGGTATCGGTGACGACAACTGCATTCTAGTAAAAACAGATAAAAATGGAAAAATGGATATTAACGATTTAGAAAACAAAATAACCGAAGCTATAGAAGATGGTGCAACACCATTTATGGTCACAGCTACAGCTGGTACTACTGTTTTCGGTGCTTTCGACCCTTTGGTAGCAATTGCAGGGTTATGTCAGAAATATAACCTTTGGTTCCACGTGGACGCTGCTTGGGGAGGTGGAGCTCTGATGTCGAGAAAACACAGGCACCTTCTGAATGGAATTGAAATGTAAGTTGTATTTAAAAAAAAAGTTTTTAAGGTTGGTAAGTTATAATATTAACCAATAAAATAATATAGTAATTCTAATGACACAATAGTTGTGCATACCAGTTGGTCCATGAGGAGACAATGCATTTATACCTAAGTATGTATTTAGTAACCTGTGTATACCACACTGTCATTGGAAAATTTAGGTCACGTTTACATTACGATATATTAATTAGTTTCTTTGAATATTACGGAATTAATTTAAATCATCAGACGTCAGAGATTCCATTACAATGCATTAAATATAATACCTTTAAATACAGGTACGCAAATAAAAGGCAACCTCAATATTTTAAAATACCGTTTCAGGGCCGACTCAGTGGTGTGGAACCCTCACAAGCTCTTAGCCGCTCCGCAACAATGCTCAACCTTCCTAATTAGACACAAGGACCTTCTCAAACAAGGACACTCATCCGATGCCAAGTACCTCTTCCAGAAAGACAAATTCTACGACACTACCTACGACACCGGCGACAAACATATACAGTGCGGTCGACGAGCTGATGTCCTCAAATTTTGGTTCATGTGGAAAGCCAAAGGAACTGAAGGCTTCGAAAAACACATCGACACACTTTTCGACAACGCTAAATTCTTTTTAGAACATATACGACAACGCGACGGGTTCAGATTGGTCATAGACGAACCAGAGTGCACTAATATTATGTTCTGGTATATTCCAACCTGCTTGCGCGGACTTGAGAACGAACATGATTTTAGAGAAAGGCTGGACAAGGTAGCGCCGAAAATAAAAGAAAAAATGATAAAGGAAGGAAGTATGATGGTCACGTATCAACAGCAAGGTGACCTGCCAAATTTCTTCCGTATTGTGTTCCAAAACTCGGCTTTAGAACACAAGGATATGGTTTACTTCGCCAATGAATTCGAAAGGCTCGGAAAACATATTAAAGTTTGAACATGATGTCTAATGTACAAAATATTGCATCATTATATCCTGTGATTTTATTTTTAATTAATTATTTATAGTTTATTATAATTAAAAGCCTTGAGTTAGACGTTTCGATGTTTAAGGTAAATTTATTTTAAAATGACATTAAAGTTTTTTAAGGCGTCTACAAAATGACTGACATTACTTTATTTGAAAGAACCAGATTGTAATATGAATATTAAATTTATCTTATAAAGTTACATCAGTGTGGACGCATCGTTCGGGAAAAATAGAGTTCAAATTTAGTTTAATTAGGTTTCGTATTCTATTTGTATCATTAATTAATATATTAAAATTAAATTAATACTTGTGTGATATTTTTGTCTAATCTTAAGAGCATAATGTATTCGTAGGTAAAGTAAATGTGCGTGTTAATTGCTAGACCTATAGTTACATTCAAAAAAATTATAAATATATGTGCTAGATAGTCAAAAATATTTCATTGTTGTAATGTTATAATGTCCTTAGCATTATAACAAATTAAAAATCAATGATAAATGTACTTTAAAAAAATTTGAAGACACTCTTATTTCCATTTATCATTTTTTTGAAATCCTGTGATAAATTCACAATTAAATTTTAATGCAATATAAGATACGTACTGTACAACATTTGATTTGCATAATATATAAAGATATTGTGAAATACCAATAGCTTTTTCAATTCTATATATAACAAGTTGATCAAGTTTTGAAAGTTGTAAATCTTAATTTGTAACTTCTTATATTTTTGATTTTTCTTGGTTAAAAAACAATCTCTTATTTACAAATATGATACTTTAAAAAAAAGGTGTACAATTGGAATTTGGATACAATAATAAATCTATACCACGTTACAAGCGCAATAATTAAATAAGATTATTTATATATTTACAAAAATTACTATTACTCAAAAATTCCGCCCCAAATTGTCCCCGGTTCAAAGGTACCCATTACGCTAGCTGCGTTGCCTCTCTGAATAGCAATGGATATCCTTTGGACCAGGTACCATCCCGAGCGTTCGTCATAATCGCGGTCCCGTAAACGGCGCCCTATCTCACTAACAAAACTTTTGGCTTCAGGACACCACGGGCCAGCCGTTTCCACAGCGACCGGAACAAAGTCATATCTAGAAGTTAAATTAGCGTATTTGAAACATTTTTGTCCAGCCGCCGCACGCGAAGCCGCCCCGGGTGTGCGTATACTACTATTGAGATAGGATGCCGCGTAGGTACTCACACAAGTTGCGTCCCACAACAAACAGCGTCCCCTCCGCCACGGGATAAGAGTCAAGCCATCTGGACGCTTTCCATCTGTCCTGGAAAGTCCTGGAGGCTCTAGTTGACAAGGGATATTTGCTGAAATGAGGGCTCTTCTAATTATATCATTAATTGCATTGTGTCGAGACAAGCGTCCAGCACAACGCGAGCAACTTAAGGCATGAAGACCATCTGCCTCTACCAATCTACCACAATTTACTTATCTAATTACAGTCCTCGGTACCTTGTTATTATAAGTACGATGCCTTTCAGTGAGAGTTTTGAAAATGATTTCATAGTTCGCAAGTATTCGAATGACAGAACCAAGTCTTATCTAAATAAGTTAAGATTCAGTACTTATAGATTAAGTACTTATACATTATTTTCCTATAAATTGTCTCTGTTCCACTCTTATCCATTGAACAAATCCAATAATGGATGACTCTCCTCTTTTTGCACTTCTCTAAATTGTTACTTACTCCTTTGGCTCAGCGACTCGAAGTTGATCTTGGCCTTCGAAACGAGAGAGCGCCAAAGTGTTCTATTCTGCGCGATGGCTCGCCAATTCTGCTATCCATTGCCGCGATTAATTATTATCCATTTGCGTTTATACTTCCAATCCAACCCATCGATGACTTATTATTTTCATACGTAAAATTGAAATTACTTTTCAAAAATTAAATGTAGCCCCGCAGAGATAAATAGCTCCCATAATGTCGCCCAATCTGCAATCTATCATCGTTAGTAGCGATCTGTAGTAATCTCTCGAGTATTCAACTCTATTTCATATAACTCTCAAGGTTTCGCACGTAATAAACTTATGGTGAAAACCATATCAATATCCTAGTCGTTACAATAACACCATCCTAGTTCACTTAGGATCCGTTCTGTGGCTTCTTGTGGATTTGAGGAAGTCTAGGAATTTAACCTATCCTGCTTCTATCTTAGTTATCTGTTCAATTTAGAATCAGTCCTATACAGAATAATGCCGAGAAAACAGGTGAGATACAGGATCGATTGACTTTGCGGCATATTCGATTATGAAATAGAAATTAGTAGGTACCCCTGTGAAAAATCTACCGCTAGAGGCACTCTAGCGGCTCTTTATAGTTCAGCAGGCCCGCAGGCGCATGCTTTGACAAACTATTGACGTAAATAAAAATAATAATAGCACAGAATTAATAATAGGTAATAGCTTAAAGTTAGCCTTTTACATTATTGTAATGAAGTTAAATAAATAAATAAATAACGTCCTCTAGTTTCACATATTTTATCTCTATTTTAAAGCCAAAATGGAGAGTGAAGTCTTTATTGCGCAGTGATGTATTAAAATCGTGCAAAACCAATGGAAAATTTGTGGTGCCGAAAAGAGTATTTAAAAAATAACTGTACTCTTTGGTATCAAAATAAACGGTTTTCAAAAATATATACAACTAGCTCTTCCCGCAGCTCCACCTGCGGTATATAGCCTATGTTACTCAGGGTAAATGTAGCTTTGCAATGGTAAACGAATTTTTGAAATCGGCACAGTAGTTTTTGAGTTTATTCATTACAAACATACACACAAAAATACAAATCTTTCCTCTTTACAGTCCTGATCTGGCACCGTGTGACCTCTTTTTATTCCCTAAAATAAAAAATCAGCTGAAAGGGATACGAAAGTTTTCACCGGAAGACGCGCTAGCAGCGTTCGAGAAAGCCGTGGAAGAGGTGTCTGCGGCGGGCTGGCAAAAATGTTTTGAAAATTGGTTCAGACGCATGAAACTTTGCATAGAGGCTGGTGGAGAGTTTTTCGAAAAGATTTAATGAAAATATTTTATCGATAGAATTTAGTTTTTTAGTTTCTCAAAACTTTCTAAGCGTCTCATGTATAAGTCAATCGGGCGATCTTAAAGATTTTTCTACCAGTCTTAGTGGTGCATATTTAGATAAGACTAGTTTGTTGTTAATTATTAAATGAAATACAGTGAAGTGCCTTCATTTTTTTTATTTATTACAATATTCTCTTTTTATTTAAAATACACTTATGAGTTTATTACGTGTTTTCGTTATATCTCTCTTTTATTCTCTTGACCGAAGAAAAATTCTTGAATTATCTCGTCTTCCTCCTAAAAAGTATCAGTTAATTTTAATTCAAACATATAAAGAATAATTTTGGATACAATTTTGCAAAGAAATAAACATATAAACGATGATTCTTATACAGCCAGCAAAATCTTTACGTCGCAATGCGATTTTTTACGTTAAAAGATTATTCAATAATTAATATTGACAAATTCAATTGATGAATTACATTTTATGTCTGCGGAAAATTCATTTTCAGGTAAACTCAAACTTTCGTTCCTTATCGAACCTAGTGAGTAAGTATGGTTTTCTTCCTTTGTGAATGTTCATTAATTAATTATAAAAAAATACGTCTTATCGGATAATTAAATATACACCAGATCATTTTTAATTAAAATATACACAACGCTAACAAATTACATAGCTTACCTTACTTACCTTAGAGTTAGATACGTTTTTTATATTACAGAAATGTTATATAAAAAACAAATACCTATTAACACAACTAAATAAATCTTGAAAATGCAGTATGTAAAGTATATCCCGACCGATATTGCGGAAATATATTGGAACTAATTAATTTTACTGGCAACTAAGCATTCATGTAACATTCCGTCATCTCAACTCAAAGTCATTTTGTCAAAAAGAGACAGAAGTGAATTAATTCCTACGATTTATTTTTCAAAATGGCAAAAATAATTCATAGTAATGGAAAAAGTGATACGAGTATATTTTACGCGAATAGAAACGAAGGATTGATTTCGATTTATTTAAATGACGTTGTCAATTTTGTTGTTGACATGACACATACAACATGTTGCCACATAAACGCGATCAGTAGCGACGCCAATGCAGGTCAGGTATTTTCCTGGTCGGGCTATACTACCAAAAAACTTTAAACTAGACACAATGACCCTGCGGCCAAGTTACAAGTAGCATATTTCTTAGATAAAGTTAATATATAAATTTATACCTATACATAAACATGCATTATTCGAATTGAATAATATAAAAATAGCTCTCACAGAATTGCCAACTAAACTTGCTGGAGGCATTTTGACGCTGATAAGACAAATTAATTTATTGACTGAGAAAACTGAGGAAAAAGAGAGCTCATCTCTCTTTTTCCTCAGTCAATAAATTAATTTGTCATATCAGATATTTAAACAGACATTTAAAAAATCGTAGCATATAGTATTTTATGCACTACAGTGCATAGAATTTTGTTGGTGCAGTATATTGTAATGTACACATTACAATATACTGCACCAACAAAATTCTCACACATTCTCCCAAAATATTTAAATAAACAATTAAGTATGTTTATTTACATCACTAATTGAAAACTACATTATCTACGAAGCAAATAAACTATAGTAGTTTTATAAAAAAAAAACGATTTTATAAATTAGCCAGATTTTACTGTACTTCATCTACATATTGTTAGATACTTATTTTAATAAATCTAATAATTTCAAACTAAAATAAATTAGTGTTATACATTGTCTTCTGATTGATCCTTTTGTGAGTGCTCCAGAGGTAATGTTTCACAATCAATCTGAAATTAAAGACGTAGTTATCTGAATTTATTGAAATGCACATTATTCGGCTTCTAGGTAAATATAAAAGAAAATTCCAATGAAAAATTCCAAAGTTATGAGAGACCTATTTAGGTATAACTCGTACCAAAACCGGATGTTATTAAGTCAGGGGTGTTATTTCCAAGCATCTGTCCGATGGCTTGGATACATAGCACACGGGTACGCGAGCCCGACTTGCCCGGGCTGCTACTGAGTCAACCCATATCCATCCAAGTCAGTAGCATCCTAGTACCTCATCCTTTTCCCCAATCTCAAACACTTCCCACCCTTCCTTAGCTTAAGAATACTTCCTATGGGCAGCAGCGTCGGAAGTACGATAAGCCGCTGAAACTGCGCTCGCCAACCCGCCTGCCAAGCGTGGCGAGTATGGCAACAACCCTCAATTAATGGGGAGGCCCGAGTCCAGCAGTGGACTGACTGCGGCTGAAACGACGTACCAAAACGAGATCGGCATAGAGTTATCTGTGATATAACTTTTGCACTCTAGCTACCTTTTTTAAAAGTACATAACAGTACCTTCAACTAAATTAAGCACCTACCCGGTAAATACCCTAACGTTTAGGTTAAAAAGTAAATACCACCTTTTGAGTGTTTTCTTAGTCTCAAATCGGGTTTAAACCTGGTAAATAAGTACATTTTGGGTATTAGCCTACCGACCGTCTCTAAACACTAGCGTAAGCTACGGTGACCATCTTAAAGTTGTTTTACATGGATCCAGTGCAGGTTATCCAGTAGCAAATTTGTCTACGTAGACGCGTTTATAAACACGAAATTGTTTGTGTGTGTGTGGGTAAATTTCGTGTCCATGAACTACTGGATTGCCAGCACGGAATCCATTTAAATCAGCCTTTACGAAGGCCGTCTGATTGGAGGCTAATGTACTTAATTGTTTATAAAACCAATGTCTAGAATTTTCTCACCAAGACTTCATCATCAGGTACTCGTGATATTAAATCTAACATTTCATTGTGTGGTACTCTGTTCGGCCAAATAATTTTCCTCACGTACTTTTTTATACCTGAAATTAATGTTTGGTTAGGTCCATAAGAGTACCGATATTGACAATAAGTATGGGTATTAAGTATTACAAACATAGACTTCGTATCGAGAATTGACTTGATAAATATTGACTTTTTCGATGAATTCGATATAAGGCTAAGATATAAGGTAGGTAACTAGCCAAGTATATACAAAAAGTAACCTTTTATTAGGTACTTAAGTATTTATCATTATTCGTAATAGGTTTTATATAAAACAACAGTTAAAATAACGTAAAATCACACTATTTAACGTTAGCGTCTGAAACCAAATAAGTATCTACAAAATTCTGCATTTAAATGAAATATTTTTAATTCCAAACTGCCATGCAAAAAATGTGACTGATTTTAGTAACAGTATGTAGAAGATAGTACCTTCACATACTCATGTTTCACTTATTACAAGTTTTTATTTTCAGGTCAGCTTTTCAATAACTTTCATTGTTATATTGCAATATCGCTGATTGCAATTCAAAGTTAAAAAAAATACTCAGGTACTTACCCCATCCTATAAGAATATATTTAGCTGGGACTATATACACAAATATTGATATTCCAATGATAAAAAATATTGCCAATAAACTCAAGTACGGCACTGTGAAATTAAATAAGCTGAAAAAGAAAACAAAGAAAGTTAGGTACCTAATATTTGTATGTAAAACGTAATTGCAGCTACCAGCCACCCAAATTCTGATGCACTTTTTGGAGAATAACGCACTGCACTTCAATATTTAGTTGTCTCGATTTGTATTGCCTTTGTGGTCCAAGGGTTAAGGCGTTTGTGACGCGTGGGTTCGATTTCCAGGGGAAGCTGAGTGTACAGGGTCGATTGACCACGTACCCCACTTAATATAATGAATTAAGTATTCTAAAGTAGTAAAAGAGGGCATAGTAGAAGACAATATTAATAAAAACAGAATTACTTTTTAACCCTTTCCCCAAAGGATGTGACTTGACCTATAAATTTCTGAACTGTATAGATCAGCTCCTGTAAACTGTTTATTTTTTGTCGAAGGGTTGTCTTTTCTTCCTGCAAATAAATAATAATAATAATAGTAGTAGGTATTGTACACGTGAAAACATGAATATAAAACTTCCTTGAATCGCTATAAAAATTACCTAGTATTAATAAAAATATTGTCATTTACCTTTTCTATTGACTCCTGTAATTCCTCTTTCTTATAAAAATAAGATTTCCCTAAAAAAAGTCAGAACGAAATAATTGGTTAAAAATAATTATTACATAGGTATATTTCGAAAATTTTGTAGTACAATAAAAGCAGAAGCTAGGATATTTGTAAGTAATCCTTGTAAAGACTAAATAGAAATTCTATAGAAGAGTTAGGTAAAACTAAGGTACTCTTTTCTAAAAAAAATAAAATTTCTTAAATTTGTAAAACAACAAGTGAAAAAGTTAATAAACTCGCACCTTTCAAAATACATATTAACAAAATGCAATTGCGACATTTTTGTTTCCCCCCCATCATCATCGTCACGGAATTCAACCCATCTTTCAGTACGTTTAGAATTTTTTTGAAAAACATTGCAATTATGGAATGACCTCAGACAAAAAAACCCTTCAGGAACTGTAAATGATACCCGTGATGATGCATGCTTAACCATATGCTACGGTAATCACCTTCCACACAGGTGAGCTGTACGGCTTTTCGTCTTTAAAGCATGGAGAAAATCAAGAAACAAAATGCCACCAAACACCAATCGTTACCAATACACATGGCCTGAGCATCATGCTATAGAGCTCCTTATTTATTCTCCTACATTATGTATACGGTGGCATATGAGGTGGTAAAGTGTGAGCGAAAGGAACCCATACCGATAATTAGATTAGTATAAGTTTGTCCATCTCAAATTCTTGCCAACTTAGGCCGGTGTGCATAACCACTAACTAATGTAAATATCGACTTACAATATACAAGATAGTAGTTCGGCGGCCTATACCACACGAACGGTATTAACAGCAGTAGGGGCACCATCCACGGGCTGTAATACCAATTGAAAAACAGCCAGAATATTATCCCAACAGTGTTCCATTTTCTCGATTCCCATTCGAAGCACGCCCTGGAATTATTAGGAACGAATTAAATTGGAGATTCGTATTTGTTCGAATTTTAATTTTGTTGCACAACAAAGACTGGCATAAAAAATATTCTGTTTGGAACTCATTTTCGAATAATAATTTGAAACTTCTTACACTATATACCACAGGGACTTTTGGCGGGAAGCTGTGAAGAGCAGTATCGGCGCTGTATTTTATTTTCCAATAAGTGTTTACGTGCATAATAATGGTGGATTATAATATTGGTCGGAAGACTTCTTAAGCCGTTGGTACCGATTGTTATCGATAGATTGAATTTGTTAGGTCTGAAAAATGGGATATTTTTGGCCACAAACACATCTCAGGATGACCTCAGCGTGTATCGGAAGTCTGTCTGTCTGTCTGTCTTTCGGTCTGTCTGTCTGTCTGTCTGTCACGCTTTCACGGCCAAACCGCTGAACGGATTTTGATGAAATTTGGTATGAATATAGTTGAAGACCCGGGGTCAAACATAGGCTGCTTTATGACGGATGAAAAGATAATAAAAATAAATTTACGACAAGTTGTACTTACTTAAGACCCTTCAAAAATCCCGTTGTCCACAATACCACAGTTTTCGCTCTAGCTACGTTCTTTAAGAAGAGTTTCCTATCAAATCCCTCTTCTGTTTTGAGAAAATCAATTTCTTTAGGTTTTATTACGCGTACAGATGCTTTAATCTGAAATTTAAAATGTTTGACTGGTAGAGACGTCTATCTTTAGGTATCTTAGTCATGACATGCTAAGCACTTGCTGACTAAGTTGTAATTATTACCAAGCATTAAACGAAATTTTCCGGACTATCACGGATTCCAATGAAGATGTATTTTTCTTTTTCAAAAATCTCATAATATATTATAGAAGAAAAAAATACATTTTTCTTTTTCTAATGGGTGATTTTTTAAGCGTAGTTTTTTTTTTAACTTTAATAAAACACACATATTTGCATCGTATATTAAAAAAAAAATTGAAATTGATAAATCGGCCTTTGCCATTTACTTTTTAAGATAACTTCATTTAAATGTTGTCCGCCACTCCGTTTCAAATGGTCCATTCGGAAGGTTCAATTTTGCATCACTTTTTCGAGCATGTCGGCCTGTATTCCACGAATAACGCGTGTTATGTTATCCTGTAAGGCTTCAATCGTGTTCGGCTTGTCCACATAGACTAACGACTTCACATAGCCTCACAAGAAATAATTAAGAGGCGTTAAATCGTATGATCTTGGCGGACAACTCATAGGGCCATTTCGAGAGATAAGCTGCTCACCAAACTCATCCTTCAACATGTCCAATGTTTTACGAGCTGTGTGGCATGTGGCACCATTTTGATGAAACCACAAATCAACTAAGTTTAACTCAGCCAACTGGGGCAAAAAAGTTGCGTATCATGGCTCGATATCGTTCGCCGTTGACGGTAACGTTTTTTCCCACGGTCTTCTTTAAAGAACAATGGACCGATGATGCCACCAGCCCATAAACCACACCAAACTGTCATTTTTCGAGATGCATCGGAAATTCTTGTATGGCATGTGGCTGTTCATCACTCCAGATGCGCAATTTTGTTTGTTTACGTATCCGTCCAGCCAGAAATGAGCCTCATCGCTGAACATAACTTTTTCGATAAAACAGCGGATTTTCATGGAGCTCTCGTAAGGCCATTCACCAAAAATTTGACGTTATGGAGGTTGCTTGTTTGTAATTCCATGATGAAATGGCAGAGTATACTGAACACTTTTCACTTTAACAAATGACGTTTGGACGCCAATACCAACCAGTGCTGCCAACCTAAAAAACTTAACTCTTAAAAAAATCACCCGTTTTTTACTCAAGAGAGCTGCTCTACCAGTGATGACAATATAAAATGTGGCCCATATTACTTGCAACATGCTAAACATATTTTTACGTAGCATACTTACTATATTCCAAGAAATCCTCATTTCTAGAAGTATTCGGGGATTATTTCCTTTGGCGCGCTCTCTCAGAGTCGGGTCTTTAAGGGCGTACCAAACTTTGGCTCCATTCTTTATACTAAGTAAAGGTATGGCCACTTTACCCACTTCGTCATTTCTTCGTTCGTCATATACAATAACTTGCAGAATTGATGTTACATCGGTTAAATCACTGAAAAAAATATTTTTTAAAAACGTAGATGATAAATGTTACACCCAAAATTGATTGTGTCCTAGTATAACACTACCTTGCATCAAGGGCGCTAATTTAAATATTTATTTTAAAAATAAACATTTTGTAGGGGAAAAAGCGATGCTATTATGCTCGACCGCTACAAAAGACCTGGAGTCTAGACCATGGACTGATAATTAGGTAGTTAAAGTAAATGTCTTGCCAGAGTACGTATATACGAGTATGTCTCTAATTGGTAGAAGCTATGCAAGCGAGGTGTAGTCTTTTCTATTCTAGCTTTTAGGACCATCTGTTGCGTCTTATTCACACAACTATAACTTTTAATGTTTACGTTAGATTTTTTTTTAAACTAGAATAAAATAAAAAAATGTGGCGACACGGTAGCGCAGATTCAGTTCGTATGGCTATATTCGTTAAAATCATAAGGGGAAACTTACAATGTAAAGGATTTCATCCAATTCGGTTCATTGGTTTTATATTCTGTGTGTGTTTGTCTTCTCTCATTGATCAACTTGAAGTTACAGTAGCTGTCTGATGAAGCCAGGCCCTTGGCTCCATATACTATGACGGAAAGACGCCCAACTTTTGAGAAGTCATCCAGTTGGTAAAATACCTGTAAATATTCATCTTTTACGTGAATGCTATTCAAAATATATTAAAAAAACTGAGGACGCGTTATTTTGTAACACTCGCTTCTTCTAAAAAAATGTTGGGTTTTGGAATATGTGGCACATTGCATGAGTGGTTGGCTTCATACTTGCGGTCTAGGATGTTGACAGTGGTAACAAACGGTTACTCATCAAAGCCGTATGTCGCAACATCAGGTGTGCCGCAGGGTTCGCATTTGGGTCCGATTTTGTTTCTGGCGTTTATAGATGACATTGTTGACTGTATAAAATATAGCAAATACTCCTTATTTGCAGACGATATGAAAGTATATAAAGCTATATCTACTACACAAGATATATGGGAGTTGCAGAATGATATAGATGCCGTTTGTGACTGGTGTACTAAAAATGGCATGATTATTAATCCAAGTAAATGTTTTCATATTAAGTTTACAAGAAATAAAAATAAGCTAAGATCTTCATATACAGTCAACAATGTTGTGCTGGAAGAGGTGGAACAGATTCGCGACTTAGGTGTGACCCTAGGCAGTAAGCTGAGTTTTGTCCCTCATTGCGATGCTGTTGTTAGTAAGGCCTTTCAGATGCTCGGATTCATCAAGCGCAATACTACAGACTTTAAGAACATCAAAACTCGAATTGTCCTCTATAATGCATTGGTCCGTAGTCATTTGGAATTCGCATGTGGAATCCGTCCTATAAAAAGCATATAGATAATATTGAGCGTGTCCAGAGAGCCTTCACACGACAGCTAGCATTCAGAACCCCTAACTTTAGTTATAGAAGCGATTATTACGACCGTTTGTCAAAATTTGAACTCGTATCCCTTGAAACACGCCGCCAAATGATTGATTTGGTGTTTCTGTATAAATTAACTCGTGGCCAAATCGACTGTCAAGATATTTTTGGAAACCTTAAATACACTATTCCCAGACCTAACTCCCTAAGAAGACTGTTCAGGACGTTTCTTATTCCTCGATCTAGAACCAACCTCGGTAGACACGCGCCTTTACCAAGAATGCTTACTAGTTATAACAAGGTAAACGAAAAGTGTGACTTGGACATTCATCACGATTCTCTCTCCAAATTTAAACTTGCAATACAGTCATCTACATAGCATTGTACCATATATATTCTGCATGAGTGTGCATATGTTGTTTTGCGAACATTATGTTACAATAATTATACTTGTAGCGATAAAATAACATAGCGATACCTACCTGCTTTCCATATTGTCAACGATTGAAACTGTTTGTTAATGTGTTATTATGAAAATGTTGTGTTGACCTATAATTGGGTTGCATGGTAGTATAAGTACTAATTTAGAATGTATACGATAATGTGAACATGTAATCTGTTGGTGTACCTTAAATAAATAAATAAAAATAAAATATTAATCGTGTATGTTTTTAGATTTAAATCAGTCTATTTAATATTATTTATATGATCAAACAACTTCCATTTTAGTTATTTTGTTACTTGAACTGCATATTTTTTTAATAAAACATTAAATTCAGTTGTGTTATATATTTTTGTGTTTGTATGTTAGAAATACACATTTATTTTCATACCCTAGAAATTTTATCGAAATTAATTTAAAAATATTTGGTTTGGTTTCGAAAATAATTGGAATAAGTTATTTAATTCAAATAGCTTTTTCATACGTCTACTTCTGGATCATTGTCTACAGTGAAGTCTCTTACGCCGTGTTAAGTATTTCAAAACATGCGTTTATTAAAGCCGCTTCATCAGGTGTCATTGCCAAGCCTAAAATAGTTATCAAGTACTTCAAATCTTCTTAAAGTTTTTTTTATTAATCGAAACACCTCTGTCCTAGAGCACTACCGAAGTCCTTCCGAAGTGCAAGTGAATACTCACATAGTTTTTCTCATCTTCTTTATATTTCCTCAGGTTATCCTGATAATTATCTACGTCAACTAAAAGATCGTCATATGCAGTTCCGGTTATAGTAAGTAGGAAAAATATTTCAGTGTTCGCCGTGATTCCTTCTAAAGGTAATTTGAGTGCATGTGTTTTTTCCTTTTCTAATAATAATAAGTCGACTGTTATTCTGAAAATAAAAAAAAAATAAAAAATAAAGTAAGTAATAAGTAATAAAGGTAAACCCTGGCAGACAAGTATTATGATGATAAAGAAGTAATATGATATAAGATGAATACAATAACAATATAACATACAGTGCGACTTATTTATTGCACGTCAGTCAAATACATGAACTGCAAATTCACGTTTACACACTTTTTTGAAAAACAATATATTAAGATTGAGGTAACTGCGTCTACTTTTCAACATATAACCTAAACAAACAATTGGAAATTCTCTTACATACTTGCCTATGTCTTTTCTATCCATATCCCAAAGACATATTTCTAGGAGATTGCTATTTTCGTCGTACATATTCATATTGAAAAGTTCTTGCCATTTCGCACTAGAGGTTACCACATTTTTTATCAACTTTGACTTGCATTTTTCTGTGCCCAACCTAAAAATTAAATAATCAGTATTAAATAGTACATATACTTACATAAAATTACCAGATAAAGACCATTGGACAAAGGTTGTTCTTTAAATCTTACACATTTCTATTCCAAACCAATGTTTTCATTGTTGTCTTCCAGTTTGAAAGATTAACTGCTTCCGTGATCCAGTGGTTAAGACGTTTGGCTTACACCACGAGATTGTGGGTTCAGTTCCCATGTGATGAGCATGTTTAATTATTTCTAGTTTGGTTAGGATATTGCAGGCTTGAATTATCTGATTTGAATAATGATGATTTCGTGTAACGGAAGGCACCTTAGTTGGTCCCGGCTGCTATTTTCTAACAGCTTTTCAAGACAGCGACTAGGTACTGCGGTTAAACATCTTAGGCCATGTGTTGGCACCGCAGTTAAATGATCATCCTCTAAGGTATCGTGACCGTAAAAAGGCTATGTACCTAGTACAAGGATGTACCTAATGTCCTGTACCTAAATTTGAAGACCATTTGTAACCATGGAGCGAATGATTTAAATTGAATTGGTCTCAAACGTAACCATACACAAAAAAAGTATCATGCAGACATTTTGATAACAATTTTTTTTACCTAGTAGCGTCATATATTAATCTCTTATCGATAATACATGTCTATCTATGTATTTAGTGATTAGTATTCAGATGACTGAAGTGGCAGTGGGTGGGGCAAGGACAGAAATGATGACTAAGTAGTGGCAGATGCAGATTTGGATTTTCAAGATCAATGATTTCAACCCCTTCTCGTCTTCTGGACCTATCCATCGGTATATTTTGCCGTATTTCATACAAAAAAATATCACAATCAGTCTTTCACTGCACTGCAATAAACCATTTTAAGAACACCAAACAAAAAACGATAACGATAACGAACTAAAATACCCGTTCGATTTAATGGAGAACATTGCTTTTGCGATGAGGTTGCAATTTTTATAATTGTTCATGCTATGTAATGTATGTTAATAATATTTACCTGAATCGACATTGCAAACTCCTTTGTCTTTCTTCGGTTGGATCGGTTTCCAATCCTGTGACATCTATTAGAGCAATTGTTACTGTTGCTATTTTCAACCTTTTTTCACGAAGCCGAAGATCGGACTTGGTGGAAGTACTGAAAATAAGCTGTAAAAATCTAGATTGTTTTATTTTATTAGATTAACGGATAATAAAATGTATGCATAGAGAAGTTCTATAAGCCGTATATTGTACGTAGCAAGCGACACATTGTCTGACTTAGATAAATGGCCAATTGTGTAGTTTTTATTTTGAGCTACCCCAGGCACGACTGAAGTTGGCCAACCTTGGTCAATTGGGCTAACTACCGAACTACTAAATAAAAGATGTTGTAATAGCTAGTAAAATCAGTCATTAGGCTATGTCAAAGGTTTTTGTTGAGCCCTTAAGCCTAATCTGATTTCCCTGTGAAAACAGTTAATGTTGTCAGATGGCAGACGTTCTGCTAGTACCATCATATGTAAAAATGATGTCCAGGATTCGTTGCTTATATATTTTGCAACCTATCTCTACCCTGTTCACTATCAAGTTAATTAAAATAGGGTACTTACAGAGCGTCAAGACATTGGTCAAGACACAGTCGGCAGTTGGCAAGAAAAGCAGCTGATTTGATATTTTTGAAGCCATTTAGATATTATTGAATACTACAAAAATAAGAGATTTCTTCGAGAGGTTGTTGAACGAGAATTTGTATGAAACATCTACATGACCAATTGGGATCTTTGTAACTTGTTAGTACAACACTTTAATCTTAATAAAAATTATTTACAATCTAGACACCGGCATGCCGAGCCATTTAGAGGTATATGGGTAGTTATTGTTTCATTTTATTAACATAATAATCCAAAATGAAGAGTTGGAAATGCTGCCATCTTTTGCCATGCCAACTTTTGCTTGACAAGTGTCAAGATTCACAGAAATATATAGAAGTGGTATCGACTAATAAGATTTTTTAATATTGCAAAGGGAGGAAGCAGGGATTTGGGGAGCATGGAAGTAATAAGTACTTACCAGTTGAGGAGTTAAGAGAAAATCATGAAAGGTTTTTGACTGTCTTTGGTAGCAAGGACGAATATTTTTGCGGCCTAAAATTCCGTTGGGAATACAAAATGTTATAATTATGAAATGACGTAAATATGTAATAAATCTGTAACACTTTTTATCTTGATTA
Organism: Euzophera pinguis; assembly: GCA_947363495.1. NCBI lineage: Eukaryota > Metazoa > Arthropoda > Insecta > Lepidoptera > Pyralidae > Euzophera > Euzophera pinguis. The sequence continues at coordinate 11,198,712 of OX376163.1, forward strand.
TGCAAGATCAAGGTCAATTCGGTAACTTTTTTCAATCACACCTTGTTCGGTGACCGCTGCGTTAAAAAAATGAATACTTAGTTTAAGAATAAGCAACATTATAAACATCTACAGTTAAATCAGATTTAATAATTTTGTGTGTGTGTGTACCGAGTCCATTTTAGTAATTCTATCATGATATGTATTTTATAAAATAAAATTTACTGAAATAAAACAACACAAGTCGAGTACCTTTTCCACTTTAGGCCCGGTTTCCGACTCCTTTTTTTTCAACAGATTCTTCTCCTTAATTTCACGTCTCCTTTCTCTCGCAGCTGATAATCTGGAGCCTATCTTATTCCTTATTGAAAGTTTTGGTGCCGGTGGCAAGGATGTAGTCTCATCGTTATCTTTTATCAAATTATTTACCCTGTAAAGATTTAGGTACGTCAGTTGATCTGTGATATTTATTTTTCTCTAGGTCGCTCATAGTCTTGTGGACTCCATATGTAGACTATCATAGCTGTTTTTTTACGCTTTTTACATAGGTACCATTTCTTTCTAGAAACTGGGATCATAAGAATGCATTTTACTTACAGGTATTTTGAGAATATGATATTCAGCGACGGAGGGATTGTAATTAGTTTGAATGTTGTATTATATCGCATATACCTCCTTATTGATAGATCTTTTAAATGTTGTAGGTAAATTGCCGTGGAGTAATAAATGTGAAAATAGGGAACTCGGACGATTAAGGCCAATTTGCAAGTTTCATAAAAATATTATATATTATTTATTGTTTACATCTAACTTACATAGTACTTAACTAAAACTAAATAATAAAAGTCTAAAAAAGTTTAGTCCCGACTAAACGTTGCCCTGAGGTAGGGTGCCCAGATGACTGGCAGCATTTGGGCGAAGTATAATCCAGCCCTCTGGTCACAAGTAACCTCAATCAATCTAAGACCCCTATTATTGTATTTTTATGTTTACAAGTGCAGCAGAGCTTGTGGAGGAAAAATTCTACAATATGTACCTTTATCTGAATTCAGCTTTATATAATAGAACAATAAATAATACAATCTTACAGACAGTTAATATTTTTTCAAGACAGCTGAAATTTTTTATAAACAATCAGCATGGCAACCAACAAACCAAATTGTTTTTGAATGTTGTAAAGAGTTTTTACTCAACACTTTCCCTCATTCAATAAACTCTGTGAAGCCTTGGTTTTGGGACTGGCTTTGTCAGCTAGCTGACATTATGACAAAGCCTTCCTTCTGAAACCATTTCTCTAACAAAGAAATGTCTTACTGTTCAATGCTTTGTTCTCTTATGGAACTCTGGGTTATGAGCTTATCTAATAGCAGCTTCATTATCAACATGTAATGTTGGTGTTTCTTCTAAGTTAGTTAAGAAACAGTATAATCTCTGAAGCCACATCAACTCCTTTGCTGCTTCGCTAGCTGCTATAATTTCAGCTTCTGTTGTTGAAATCGCCACTGAAGGTTGTCTCTGACTTAACCAGGAAATTATTACTGTTTAAATCCCTTTATTACAAGTCGGGCCTTATATTTGTTCACAGAACCATCAAGATGTATCGAGATATACGTACGAACGTACTAGAGAAGCTACGTAAAACATTTGCATTGTTCCATTTTTGTTAATTTATCATTTTAGCCGCTGCAGCGCTGAAACAATAATACATTCAAAAATGCAGCGCTATATTTGTGTATTTTTTTCAAAGATGTCTTCCCTATAGATAGCAGGTACGGTACAGAATGGACAATGTGGTTATTTTACCTGTATTTCCAAAAAATAAGACAAATTGCTTTATGTGATTATTTTTGTTTGTTTCCTTTAATAATTAAACGATGTGAGTTTAGTTATCTTTTGTCTATTTGACGTGGTGTAAGTTTGTTTGCAAATCTGAGATCATATTTTTTGGAGTTTATTAAGATTTATCAGTAACTGGCAATTTATTTTCTATCCATCTTGGTTAAATAACAATCTCTTATTAACAAATCAAACAACATGCATTTAATAGTATATTTTAGAATTACGCTGCCTACGTCTATAGTTAATAATTTACTCGTTTTCTAAGTTACTTGTTAAGTCACTTTGAACCCTCTATTTATAAAACTACTAAACCGATATACGCGGGGAAAAACATTCATAAAATATGGTACTTAAAAAAAACTAAAATGTACAATTTAAATTTGAATTAAGAGATGCACCTATTTTAGGAATATGTTAGATAAATAAAGTTTTCCGTATCGGACTAACTTTGTCTTAAGTATCTAATTAGTTTTCTCTTTTCATCACTTAACATTTAAATTCACTTAATATTTATTACATTACAAATAGATAATCATACTCTTGGCATTTTGTCAGTCTAACTAATCCACCTACGAACTACATACATTTCACTGTGAATTAGTTGTTAGTCTATGACGAATGATTCAACATGGGGCACGGCAATTATATTTATTGGTCGTATTTACATTTAAAACAGTGAAATTAGATTACTTACCGATGAAAAGTTATTCCTTTGCACTTTGCCGTGTTCCTTGAATTATTGTTACAATACGTCTTTTTTTAGTGTTTTTGATTTTTTATTGTCTCAAGCAAAAGGCTCGAAACAACTAGCAAGCAACTAAGTGAGTTGCGGCGCGTTCGCCGCAGTTGAACAGGACAAAATAAGGAAGTGCGGTGTCTTCTCTAGTACGTTAGTACATATATCTCGATGTCTTTTGATTGTCAACACCCACTTACAAGGTAAAGCTTTGTCGTTGGGTGGAAGGTCACATAAAGTCCAAACATTGTGTTCTTCATTGACTTTATTTATTTATTTACTTTATTCATGTACACAATAAAAACTCAAAGGATTATACTAAAAAGGGAAAGGAAGTATTTCACTATTCATAGCCTTTGGCCACTCTGAGTTGTCTTCTCCTTTCATGGCTTCGTAATAGTCTTTGACTCCATGCCATTTAATAGGTAGACTTCATAATCATTAAGTCTTTCTGGACGTCGGAGAATTTCTTAATTTCTCAAATTATATCTCGGTTCATGTACAGAAACTTCTTCGGAGATAACGTCTTCCTCAACTTCTATGTCTGCAACATCAAAGAACTCGATATCTCGATCCCGTCTTGTGGGAAAAGACGTATCTGCAAGATTTTCTCCCTCTTGAACGTGATTTTCTATGGTTAATTCTCCCTCTAAAGCACGTTCTTCATCACAAGATAATGTCTGATTGTTGTTATCATGAATATTCTGGGTATCTCCCTCTATTTGTGGAAGGTCTTTAGGTAGCTCAGTAGATATTCAGATTCCGTTTCACTTCCAATTATAATATCTCTAGACCTAACCGGTTTGTTTCCATCCCATACTCGATAATCATCGTTTAATTCGTAATCAATCAAAACTCCTTTAAACACCTTTAAACAATTTTTTTTTACATTTCTGTACATTTGCTCATATAACAATCGCTCCCTATAATCTTTATATGATGAATTTTTGGCTTCTTTCTATGCCAGAGCTCATATGGCACTTTATCTTCAACTCTTGAAGGCCCCATTCTATTTAACACATAGGTTGCTGTATTAATGAGTTTAACCCGTAGTGTTTGCGGTAACTTTGCTCTAGCCTGCATCATGGATCGTGCCGCTTCGACTAATGTACGGTTTTCGCGCTCACTACACCCATTCTGCTCAGGAGTGTACGGCATTGTCAACCGCTGTTGTATTCCGTGCTTATTAAGTATGTTTCTTACAGACGTATTAACAAACAAAAATATCTGAAGTTAATCTTTAACATCTGATTTGTAGTGCATGAAGTAGACCATACGGTATCCAGAGATATCATATTTGATAACACGTTGTACCGATACTTAGAAAAGCTTTGCACGAAAGATTCACAAACATCCGTGTGAATAAGTTCACCCGGTGGGAATGCTATTTCCCTTGTTCCAAACTTCTTCCTAGCTTTACCAAATATGCATCTTTCATAAACTTTATCATCGGGGCGCATATCTATGCCAAGTTTTCTCTTACATACAACCTTTGTCCACTTCATTAACATATAATTGACAACGTTATCTAGTTGAAGTAAATAAGCTAATTATCACGTTGTCTTGTGCTGCCAATATCGAGAAAAGATTTTTAGTTACGTTGGCTACAAGCCAGAGACCTTTTAGTTAAATAGTTTCCTTTTTATTATCCACACTTGATTCTACGCAGACAATGCTTTTACTGAGGGCTGGTACCATTGTCCCATCTGCCGTCTTCACACATTGGTCAAAATCAAAGAGTTCAAAGTGTTGAAACATATCTCTTCTTGTGGCAATATGTGTTGTTGCTCCATTGTCTACATACCAATAATCTTGGCTTAGGTTAGGTTCTGTACCTGGTTTGCATTCTGTGTTGAGTTGCTTGGTTTAGGAGGTCATCCATCCTTTATCCAATTCCTCACTCTATGTCCAACTTCTTAGCAATAGTTGCACTTCCACTTATCTTTCTTTACCTCTTGGCCTTTAACTGTCAATGCCTCTTGACTACCTTGGGATCCATCTTTGTTCTCAAGCGCTTTCTCAAAAGAGCACAACTGAGTTGTAAGATTATCTATTGTCCTCTCAGTTTTAATCATAAGTAACCGACTTGATTTAAATGCATAAAATCTGTCGTCGAGAGTTTCAAGGATTTCATCCATTCCAAATCAGGAAAAGATCAGGGAGTTGGCTACTATTATCAGATTTCTTTATTACTTAATTTAGATAAATATGTAGAAATATTATCAGCCATATTCCGCTTGAAACTAAAGAATTCCATACATAGTGCATATGCCCTATATTTTTTTCTTCATCAAATAATTTATGTAGTTCTTTCCAGACGTCATAAGCAAATCATTTTCAAATCGCATTACTTTTTCTAAAGTTTCTTCGGTCATATTCATTGTCAGAACTAGCAGTGCGCTGCAATCAGCTTGCTTATAACGGGGTAATTCCTGATGTATAATTTGCAAAAGCTACGTCACCTGCTCCATCTTGAGGGGAATAGTCTTTTTAACTTGCCTTCTACAATCTCCATGCTATCTGTCGTTCCCCGCAGCATTATGGAGAGAAGTTGTCAAATTAGATTACCCTTCCAAGTTTCCGATCGATATTTTTGTAGAAAATTTTTCCATGGTGGGACCTAATAATCTATTGTATTTATAAGTTTACAAGTACAGCAGAGCTTGTGAAGGAAATATTCTAAAATATATATTCTATAAATAACTGTATTTATCTTTATTTAATAGAACAATAATTAATACAATCTAACAGACAGTAAATATTTTTCAAGACAGCTCAATTTTTTATAAACAAACACCATGGCAATCTGTTATTGGTACCTACCGAAATTTTGTTTTTGAATGTTGTAAATAGTTTTTACTCAACACCTATGGGCCCAAGGTCTCCATCACAAAGGGCTTAAATATGTAATTGCCTCCGAGGTTTTCATATTTGCGCCGTTTGAGATCTGACAGATACAGCCGCCGCGGCCGCGCCGGCCGTGAACTCCGTGACCAAGAGGGAGACGGCGCCAGCGTGTCAACACAGTTGCGTCCCACACGAGGAGCCGAGCTAGCAAGTGGATGGTGGCAACAGCCCGATGAATTAAATTGTTGAAAGCGGCGTGGCGCCCTATACAACTGGCACTCTTGCGGCAGGAGAGGCCATGGTGGTGACCATATCTATCGACGCTAAGGGATGCTTAAGGGATGTTGACAGACGGAAGGATTCGTCATCGAGGAAGATATATGATTTGATTTTATGTGTGTATTTGTGTTCATGAACTTTACAATTTACATTTTATGTAGACCTACAATAAACACAATGTAAAGTTAATATACAAGTTATAAAGTTACTTTGACCAAAAATGGATACAACAGTGAAGTACTTACGATTCACTATTTAATGCCCACTCATTAATGAACAACTCGTCAGTAAATTCATTGTCAGCTTTGTCATTGTTTTCACTCACTCTTTGTATATCCGAAACACTGTCTTCAGACACCGAGGCACTCGGTTCATATTCGCTAATTTGAGTGAAAGTTAGTTTCTGAATATCTTCCACTGTAGCTGTTTGCATTAAAGGTATGTTATTAATTCCATTTTCACTTTCAAACACATCATCATTGATCAATTTATTTGTACTCTCATTCACAATATCTTCCTGAATGTTTTCTTCTATAACTTGTACTAGAGAGTCTACTGATTTTGATTTCTCGAGCTTTCTTTGCATCTCGATATACTTATTTTGTATTCTCTCGTGAATTTTTGCAAAATGTCTCATTTTTGTCACATTTAAATCTCTGTCATTATCCATTATATTGAGAATCTATGTTCACAGGTTCACTCAGTAACAAAACGCCTATTACAAACACCTATCTTTTATCACCTGACGGCAAAAACTGACAAATGAGTACGAAATTACAGTACCATACTTATCTTATCATACCCGGTTATTGATTAGTCTGAGGATATTGCATGTTGCTTTCCTTTTATTTATATAGATATACTCGTATTTTATTGTTTACGTACTTAATCATTGTTATAATTAGTGTGGAACCATGGAAGTAATAAGTACTTCCGGTAAGTGGACCAGGCCCTTATCTTAGCGGTTCCTGTTGGCATTTTCTGTTATTTGCTGATAAACTCGGCGCCGGCTTTCTTAAATATATGTTCAGTATGCAACATTATGAGATCCGCTCCTTATCGTCCGCTTCTGTTATGAATATAGGGCTTTATAGGGAAATAAGTAAAAGAAGAAAAACATTGGATAACAATAGATTATATTTTAAAAATAACACTTTACATTGTGACACACCGTAGAATAAAATGGGCAAATAAAACTAGTGGTTCTATGGGAACAGTAGACCTCGCGAGCCCTTACCGATAGTATTTTTACCGTAATCATTCAAATTAATAAAAACGTTTAATAAGGAACCATATTAAATAACCAACAACTAATTAATTAATTCTTTTCAGGATGAGTTTGAAGTCGGTTCAGTTTTTTTTTTCTAAAACTTTTATTTCATCTTTTTTTAAATGCAATACCTACATTTTTGTAAGTCGGTTAAACGTTCCAGCATCAGCCCAGATTCATTCATTCAATTCATATCTAGTGGATTACATAACCAATCGACCTGCCCTGCATACCCTGGTGTCGGAGTTTTCCGGAGCCGCCTTTTGGACTGTTATGTGGTTTCTTTAACGACCATCTAATGGCAGCCGCGCGGGACAAACGCAATCAGGTGATTCGCGTATACAATGTTCGAATTAAACATAGGAATCGAACCTACGACCTCCTAAAGGGCTAAAGCAAACGCCGTGACCAATACGATTTCCCCTAGTTTCCATCATCGGGACCTGATATGATGACTTCAAGACCATCGGGGAAGTTCCTTTTATAACTGAATATGTATGTTTTAGTTATCAGATGAAGATACAGAGAAGTATCCTCCTTACCGTTAAAGAGTCCGTACCTTCCATCATCAGTTTATCAACATAATATGGTGATAACTGGACGTAAAGACTTGGCTAGCATTAGAAAATATGAGAAGTACGAGTACTTATGTGACGCGTGCCGTTAACGTAGTTTGGAAAGAAAGCATTGATAGATTGTTACAAGGAATAAGTTTTCTAGTGCGCTTTCAGTTATATTTAAAAAATAAGTTAGGTAAATTATAAAAAAAAACTAGCGTGGTACATTTTTATAATTTTGCTAAAACAAGTACATAAGTACATAAGTACTTGTTTTTGGCCTTAATAAACCCCCCCTCAAAATATTTGCACTTAATAAAAATCCAATTGAGTAATAGTCAGTGGGTTTGACAAATATGACAGTGAAGTTATATACTGTGTAATCTACTCATTAAGCTCTTTCATTTGATACCGCACAGGGTATGTTTTTATAGAAAACATTTTTTTTCTCTGTATCGCCGACGTCACAGTTACTATCCACAATTTTCGTATTTGTCATCTCATATATTTGTATTTACATCATACTGAATGCACTAATACAAAATATACAGAAAATCAAATAGACAACTTTTGGGCGAATTACACGTTTAAGCTAATGAAAAAAGTTGCGTCTTAATATGAATAACAAAAAAGTCAAATGACATTTTTTTTTTTTTTTAATTACTGAAACTGAGACGCTTCGCTCGCTCGGTCAATTAACTGTACATTTCCCTAACTATAATATTGCTATTGTTCAATTAGTGCTGTAAATCATCCGCATTTTGTTTAATATAGCAAGTGTCCCACTGCTGGGCAAAGGTCTCCCATTTAGCTTTCCACGCATCTCGATCAAGTGCAACTGCACTGTCGAAAACAAATAAATATCCATGTGTAGAAATTTTATTCCCATTTTTGCGCGCTCATCACCGCTTCTAAACACGTTTACTTCCGTAATAGCAAAACTGAAAATGTACGAAAAGCGACTATGATTAATAACAAGTGTCGGGTAGAAGCCTCACAGTTTGTAATGTTGGTGTAAGTTATGAGGCGGTTCGCCGCTGCACTGAGATATGGCTGCACTCTCCATGTCAAAAGATTTCTATTTCACTCTAAATAGCTGGATATCATGTTGAAAAGATCTCAGGAAGTTAGGATAGGACATGAATACTTTGAAATATTTCGCATCACTATTTTACTTATAAAAATGTCATGATCTATCGTGGATAATCTATGTGACTCATTGAGAAAGAAACGTTTTTTCCGTGTGCGGTTGCAATGCTCTTTGATGTGACTAGACTCCGTTTATAGATTTAAGACTTCGTAGATAGATAGTTCGTAAAAGAGTTTTTTTTATACAACTAAGTAGGCAAACAGGCGTACGGCCCACCTGATGGTAAGTGTTTACCGTAGCCTATGAACGCCTGCAGCACCGGAGATGTCAAGAGCGCGTTGCCGACCTTCAAGGAATTTTTCACGCCCTTTTTAAAGGCTCCCATGTTATAGTCACTAGGGAAGTTCATTCCATAATCAGAGATAAAATTAAAATAAACTGCACATAGAGATGAATGGTAAACAAAAGAGAAGGCCTTTATCCTAGCAGCAGAATGAGGCTACATTAAAAAAAATCGCATAGACTTAACTCTATTAAGTATGTTTATTTTCAATTAAATAATTTCATGAACATGTAGGTAATACAGATAGGGCAGTGGCAAAAAGACGTTTAGACATGGTCTACCCTGTGGAATTGTACCCTGTGGAGTAGTAATTAAAAAATAAATATTTTATTTCTTAATAAACAAAAAATATAATTTTTTCAACCTATTTCAATAGATAAACATTCGTAAGATTTTATATTTAGGTAATAAGTACGTAAAGAAAATAATAAAAAGTAAACAACTCTTGAAATTGGTTTCTGCCTGACCCTATGGAAAATCTCTAAGCACGTCACTGAGATAGGGTATAGGTATATGTATATTACAAATGCAAAAGTGTTTTTGTGGAGTCAGTTTTCTTTTGAACTGATTTTTAAACTATCAATACAGAGTGACTTATAAACACCAACCAAATTTTACAGTATGTTTAGTACATTATACTAAACCTTTCAATAGTACTAAAAATCGAAATTTTCGACCTCCCACAAAAAAACCAAAGTATGAAGTGGTTTATTTTCAGGTACTTATCACATTGTTAAAATTTGGGTGGTAGTATAATTGATCAAGCGCCTTAAAGTGGTAGAGATTTACATGTCGAACACCAAAAATTATCGAGATTTTAAGAAGCCCAAAAAGTGATCGAGATTTTCATGTCAAACGCCAGAAAGTGGTCGAGATTTTCATGTCAAACATCAGAAAGTGGTAGAATGTTCATGTAAAGCCAGAAATGATCGATATTTTGATGTCGAATATTAGATAGTGATCGTCATTTTCATGCCGATTTTTATTTGGTTAGTGTACTCCTTATCTTATAAAAATAATATCTTGTTTAAAAAACGGGCTGCTTTCATAACAAGTAATAACAACTAAGAGACAATTTTTATAATGAAATGATTTTAGGCACGTTTTGAAAAAATTAAGTACGTCCACGTCGGCTGCTACCGCGCTATTGCTACTGCCGGTTCGTGGCCTGCATCGCCCCCCTCAAAGACCCCGCTCTCGCGCGCCGCTGTCGCTCAAGGTCGTGAACGCGCCGTAAATGTAATGAAAATAAAAACATAATATGTACTGTCTCTGAACTCTTATATTATTCATATGTTTTCTTAGTTCACGTAGCCTTGCCTTTTTACGTTTATTTTTAAATACTGTTAATACCCACATTTTGATAAACAACGATAACGACGAAATATCCCCGTACGGATCGAGCGCGGGAAAAACTTGCACAGGACCGTCGCTGACAGTGGTCTCACTGAGACGAGGTAAGAGAGCGAGTGCGCGGCGTTTCCGTGTGGATAAGTAGAAATAAAATTATTGTAAATTATCGTAGTGTACACGTGTCGTAAAAATAATATGTAAAAATTTAAAACAATAGAAGAGCTATCGAATAAAACAATTTAATACTTGTGTGTTTAGTAGTACCTCTAATATTTGGAAATTCGTTATAAGTTAAGCATATTTGATTTTAATAATCTATCGAAAATACATACTAAAAAAAATACAGTTGCAAGCTTTGTATAAATCTGGTAATAAGCTTTTAAAAGTACAATATATTTCCCTTTCTCACTATATACAGCGCCTTAAATACCTATCATAGTTGTCCCAAAGAAAGTTCGACAGATCACAGAGATCTGAACTTATAGATCCTTTCAGTGACAAAATCTTAAGTTTAAGTTTTCTCTTTATACTTTCAACGATGCGGATTCATACCAGGACTAACTGGTTCGAAGCAGTAAAGCCTACCTCTATAACCTATATACCTCTTAGTGATATTGTGAAGCTATGCTTTATACATTTAACGATATAATATTTGTACGTCTTTAAAGACTCCTATTAATTCATATTACCTTTGGTGGAATAAAGTAAATACTAAAAAGATTATTTTTTAATGTTTTTTACTTGATATTTTTTGTTAGTTTGTTTGTAATAACTTTATTCCATAGAAAATAGCATTACAGTAAATACAAAACTAAAAATAAATGCAACGCCGCAATCATTTTTTGTGTGTTTCTGAAATAAATTGTTTTCTTTCTTCATCCGTTTCATGTGCATCATATTTACGTATAAAGCGAAGCTAATCGTACTTTATCTGTGGCCGTGATGGATGAATGCCTTAAAAAGAGTTTGAGAAACTTCGCCATTCACATCCACGTCCAAACTTCGGCTCAACTTGCGGCGTGGATGTAATTTAAATGGAAACCGAGAATCGGTAAGATTGAAACGAATCTTAAACTTAGGTTCTTTATTAGCAAAAACAACGCAAAATATCAGTTCGATTTAAATGGTTGTACTAAAAAGCTGTATTCTAAACCAAATGTTTAAAATGAAAGAAATCAAACATCGCGTCATTTTAAATTCTATTCTCTCACTGTCTATCTATAGCAAGGCGGCATTACATTAAATACATGGAAAAATATAAAAACAAATGGATTTTACTCAGTGGGGTATATATTAAAATAAGACATATTGGTTGTAGGGCAATAGAGAAAAATCACAGGATTTGCTAGTTTCTAAAAAAAATATCTGGAGTGTTAAGCTGTACTTTGAAGAATTATTTTTATGCTAAAACAGCGTCATCTTTAAAGTGCTGCAAAGCACATTGATTTGTTTATAATTAATAAAATCAGTTCAAAGCCTATCCAAAATAAACTGAGGAAATCAGAAAGAGACAAAAAATATGTAAGTTTTATATTTAGCGGATCCCTAAAATTTTTACCAATAAAATAAAGTTTCGATACTCTCGACCTAGATTTGAATAAAAAGCGATACCACTTCAGAACTTCTTAACGTGTCACAAATAAATTATAATTACACACACCCAGATGTTGTTTAATTCAAAAAAGATTAACACCCCAATTTATTGTTTCATTTTCAACTAAAATTAATTATTACAAACAAGTTAACTTAAAAAAGAAGCTTCGATATGCCCACGTTAACATAAATATGTTTCGTCTCGCTATTTTACCGCAAATAGACTTCTGACAGAAAGGGACTAAACATACTTTAGTTAATGTAGGCTTAACGAAAGTTCGTTAATTTTTATAAATAAATTTTCCTTGCAAACGTTACATTTTTTTAAACACAACACTTTTATTCTATTTAAACTTTGATGAGAAAAGAGGGGTCTTTAAGATTGATGTGTCTGCGTGTCTGTGTGTTTGTTGTGTGTGTAGCGATCAAACCGATAAGCCCTTTTTATCCGGGTTTTTTTGAAATCTGATTTGACTTCATTTGTTTAAGCTAATGTACCTTTATGAAGATTGGTTCATTCATATGGTCAGCTTATTTCATACTAGTCCACAGGATTTTACCAAATACCTATTAGGGAACTGATTGTTTTGAACTTTGGTATACAGTAAATTCGTTGGTATTTTAATTTTTAAATTTTTTTAAAAATTAGATTAATGCTATAAGTGGAAGTCCGCGGTTTACTCAACTCCTCATCGATTTACAGTAAAGTGAGTGTAGTGTTTTTGGTCTAATATGAACGGTCATGCATAAGTGTCTGTTCCGTACATTTCTTGGTAATGAATACTTGTTATGTAGTTTTACTTATACCAGCGATCAAATTATTTCATCGTAGAGCATATAAACAGTTAAAAGTTCCTTTCTCAATGCATCGTAAGCATTGGTATAACATAGAGCTCTTAAATCATCTAAGTACCTTTAAATAATAATTCGTATGTTCTGGTCTTTCCTAATGAAAAAATAACGTATTGAGAAAGGAACTTTCAAATGTGTAGGAATGAATCGAAATTCTTTTTTCAAAAGTACAATATTACAATGAGTTGCAATTTCGCATAGGAAGCGGGATACATCACACATCGATGGCCCACTCATCAAAGCAGTACTTTGTTCGCTGTGTGCCGTTTAATCGTTCCATTCTACGGTTGACTATTGTAATTTAGCGAAATCCGCATCCGTCGATTCGCTTCATTCTGTTTGAATGGAGTTTATGAAGCTACTGCAATTTTTCTGTCTCCATGGATTCCGATGTGTTTGTGAAAAATAAGGTTTGAAAGAGAGCGTGTAAGGAACATATAGAAATAATTTTTCATTGTATTTTGCGTGTTCGTTTTATAACATCCTATTATTTTCAATATTTAAACTCCTTATTGTAGTAAAGCGACATTAATATACGGTTTCTGTTTATATGTATAAGATGTATCAATATTTTGAATAAATTAAATAAACCAATGTGTTGCTCTGAAATTAAATTATCAAAGTTTTATTCAGTAATAAAAGTACAAAATACATCGACTAAATTCAATCACTATTATTTTGTATGTACTACATACCTGAAATTAAATTATCAAAGAAACAACATTTACGTTTATTATTTCCTATTCTCTATTTTAATAGTTTCTTTGAATAATATAAATTAAATGCAATTCTCACCATACTTTTTATTTTTACTTTGACAGGTTTTCTGTATGCTGTCAATCCAATTCAAATCTCTTTACCTCTGGTATTGACTAAAAAGTATTTAAAGAAAGAATTATATACTCTTTTCTTTACATCTCCCCCCATAGGGAAGAAAATTTTCAATAAAATTTTCATTATATTACTGCTATCTTCATCACCTTATGTGAGAACTGGAATAAGTTTAGTAATGTGGAAAAGGGTTGATTCTATTTTCTTGTGACCTATATCAATTCTATAAATAGAGTTGGAAATTTTTTCAATAATCTTATATGGTCCAATTTTCAGTTCATCTAGTTTCTTTCTATTTAACTTGTTTCCATTTTCTACATAAACCATATCTCCAACTTTGAAATCCCAATATTTACGATTTTTGTCATATAATTTCTTATTATAATCATGTGACTTCTTTGTATTTTCAAATGCGATTCTCTTGTCTCTTATCCAGTCATCACATGAGTTCTTTTCTTTCAATTCTTTGGGCAACATTGTTACATCCGTACCATATAAAAGATAAGCCGGTGCAAAACCAGTAACCGAGTGATTGGTTTCATTATATTTATCTATGCATTCGTGAGCAATGGTTGTCCAGGCTCTTTTGTTTTCACTTTCATTTATTCTGCATCTTATTTTATTTACTAAAGTTTGATTTACTCTCTCATTCAAACCGTTAGAGAATGGCGCATTTACAGCTGTAAAAATAATTGGTATCTGTTTCTCTTTCAAAAACTTCTTAAATGCATATGAATTTATACCGGGGTATTGGTCAGTTAGAATGACGCCAATGTTTTCAGTGTCTGTTATATTTCTAACAAGTTTTATAAAATCATCAGCAGTTTGTGTTTTTGATGTAAGAATAAATGCATATCTGGTAAAATGATCCACAAGTAAATGTAGATATTTCTTAGTTGATCTTGAACCTCCAAAACCCCCAATAGTATCCATTGAAATTATTTCAAAAGGTTTAGTGGCAGGACCTAAATGAGACATGTAACCAAATTTATCACATCCTCTTGATTTGTTTTTGATGCAAATATCACAATTTCTGCAAATCTCTTTTATGTTTTTCGACAAATTTTCAGCTGTATAAAATGGGCTTATCGTCTTTATCATTTGCCCAATCCCAATATGACACATATCCTTGTGCACTTTTTTCAAAAAATCCAAACTAAATTCTTCAGAAATAATGATTTTTTCGTTTCTACCTACTTTTTTAAAATATATTTTGTGTTTCTTAATCAAATTCTTTTTATTACAGCATAGAATTTTTTTGTTTTTATCTTGATCTAGTATAATTTCTTTCAATTTAATTAAATTTACCACCTTTAACTGTTCATCATTGTTTGTATTTGACTCCAATACTGGGTTTCTGCTAAGACAATCTGCTTCTAGATTTGTCTTTCCCGGAGAATACTTTATTTTAAAGTCATATTGTGATAAGTAATATGTCAAATCACCTAGTTCTTCATCAGTTCTTGATTTTAAATTCATATTTTCTAATGGTTTGTGATCTGAATATACTGTGAATGATTTTCCAATCAACCAATATTGCCAGTACGTTACTGCCTCTTTAATAGCTAAACATTCAAGGTATATAGCCTTCTTTTTCTTTTGTGCTTCATTAAGTTTTTTCGAAAAATATGCTACAGGTTTCTCTTTTCCATCGAGTTGTACTTGTTTTAAGACTGCTCCTACGCCTTCTATTGAGGCATCGGTATAAATATTTATTGGCAAATCTTGATCAAAAATTTCTAAAACAGGTTGAGAGCATAACAGATTTTTAATAATTCCAAACGATTTCTGGCATTCTTCGGTCCAAATGAATTTTTGGTTTTTTCTGAGTAGGTTATGTAATGGTTCTAAAACTATCGAGCATTTTGGAATATACTCACGATAAAAATTAATTTTTCCAAGAAACTGTCTAATATTCTTCTGAGATTTTGGAACAGGAAAATTCTTTATCGATGTTACATTATCCTTCAATGGTTTGACAGAATTATTTTGAATTACATGTCCTAAGTATTTGACTGAATTAGATGCAAATTTGCATTTTGTAAACTTCAACCTAAATCCTTCTTTTTTAATCGCTTCCAATAATCTTCTTAAATGATTAACATGCTCTTCAAAGTTCTTAGAAAAAATAAGAATATCATCTATATAGTTAACTGTAAAATCAGTCAGTCTATGTTTCCTCAATATATTACTTAATACCCTTTGGAAAATTGCCGGGGAAGTCTTTAAACCAAAAGGTAGACAAGTCCATTGGTAATGTCCGTCTTGTGTCACAAATCCTGTCTTTTTCCTGTCTTCTACACGTAATGGAATAGACCAAAACGCAGAATTAATATCCAAAGTAGAGTACAAATTGCAATTCCGAGTCTTCAGAACTAAATCTTCAATCAAAGGGAATGGTTGAGCTTGAGGTATTACAATTTTATTTAAATCTCTGAAGTCGATACATAACCTTGACTTCTTGTTATCTTCTTTTTTAAAAGCTAAAGTTACTGGTGCTGCAAATGGACTATAAGATTCTTCTATTAGCTCATTTTGAAGTAATTTTGCTATTTGTTGTTCTATCTCTTTCTTATCTTCCACTGTGCACCTATAAGGTCTTTTACAGCAATATCTGTCTACTAACAAGTCTATTCTAGCTTCATACCCGTTTACTGTCCCTATATCGTATTTGTCCTTTGCAAAAACTGATTTATATTCATCAATTAGTCCAATTATTCTCTCTTTTTCATATCCATCCAAATTATCTATTTGTATCTCAAAGTCACCTTCCTTGACATGTTCATTGAAATTTACCTCATAGTTTTTCAATGTGTAGTTCTCTTCATTTTTATTTTTCAAAGTATCATTCTTTTCGTTTACTGGAGTAATTCCTGTCTCATTACTTAGGCATATTTTCTGTTTAATTTCTAAATTTTCGGTTTGTGTTAATTTGAATTTTTTAATTATATCCAATCCGATCAAAAAATCATAACTAAAGTTTTCTTCGTCAATAATGAAAACATCGACTTGTTTTTCTAGTTCGAATATCCTTATTTTCAAATTTGTCAATCCGCTCGTCTTTTTAACACCATTAATCGTTATTAAATTTGCTTCGTTAATATTTCTCCCCCTTCTCTGAAGTTTTAATAATTTTGAATTTATCAAAGAAACGTTTGAACCTGAATCATAAATTCCATTTACTTGTAATTGATCATTTAATAGAAGTTTCACAGTGATTAATGGTGTTACTATTAGTTTTTTTGATCTGTTTCATTTAACTCTGCTTCTATAACCGAATTATTGACATGTCTTATTAAATTTTTTTTTTCCATATTATCATTTTCCTTTTGTTTGAACCAGCACAAAAATTCAGGGTGATAACGTTGGCCTTTGCTTAATTTTTCACATATTTTACATGGGATCTTGTCTTCATTTTTACCATAAGTCTTCTGGTTTTTATAATAATTTCTAGACAGAAAACTTTTTTTGTTTACCAAATGTTCATACTTGTTTACTTCATTAAATAAATCCATAGTATCTTTTAATGTTTCACGATCAATTCTATTCAATATGAACCCTGGTAAGCCTGTTGCGATAAGATCTACCAAAGTACTAGTATCAATTGTAGATCTCATTTCAAGCAAAAGTCTTTCTTTCTTTATTGCATAATCTAGCAAAGAGCCGTCTTTGTATTTGAATAACAGTGCATAAGTGACTGGGTTCCATCCCTTATTCGCAAATGTTCCACAGAATTTCTCTTTCCATGTGGCCCATTCAGAATTCAGTGTCAATTTTATTATCATAGAACTGTACCAATCAATGCAACTCCTATCCATAAATAATCTTAAAATTTCAATTTTTTTGTCATCTGTTGTCACATTAAAGCGTAGACACTCTTTTTCAAAAATATCAATCCAGAGACTAGCATTAGAATTTTTTGATGTGAATTTCTCAATGACAAATTTTTCAGAAATTTGTTTCAAATTTTGAAATTTATTTTCATTTGTATTCTCAACCAACTTCTCGAATATTTTTTCTATAGTTCCTGTTTCACACTGCCGCCGTGTTTGTTCTTCCGTTAATTCTTCTAGATATTGATCGCCAAATTGTAAATTACCCTCTTCGTCAAAGTAAATTTTAGCTAATTCATCTGTCATTTTTATCCACACTCTTCTAATCTGATATCTTTTCTTTAGGCTACTCTTAATCTGGTTGTAAGTATTCGTCTTTATAATTTCTTTATGATACCCGGCCGCTTGAAGTTCTTCCGGTACAACATATGTTTTCTCATCCGGAGTAGATATGGAAGTAATAGTATAAATATTGGACTTACCATCACTTCCTGGCAGTAATGTGAATTCGAATCGAAGTTTCTCCATTTCAATAACAAACAAAATGTTGTTTTATAAGATGTATCAATATTTTGAATAAATTAAATAAACCAATGTGTTGCTCTGAAATTAAATTATCAAAGTTTTATTCAGTAATAAAAGTACAAAATACATCGACTAAATTCAATCACTATTATTTTGTATGTACTACATACCTGAAATTAAATTATCAAAGAAACAACATTTACGTTTATTATTTCCTATTCTCTATTTTAATAGTTTCTTTGAATAATATAAATTAAATGCAATTCTCACCATACTTTTTATTTTTACTTTGACAGGTTTTCTGTATGCTGTCAATCCAATTCAAATCTCTTTACCTCTGGTATTGACTAAAAAGTATTTAAAGAAAGGATTATATACTCTTTTCTTTACATATGTATAACTGTTTTTTTTTTCTGATCAGATTAGATCTTACTGGTAGTTGCTTTAATGAGAAGTGCACAAACAAATAAACTCATCGGCTTTGGTATTAAATATTTGGAGTGAACGTCAGCCTATGAATGTCAGCTGTTGTAGTATGTAAGTTTTGGAGTTATCGAACATTTCACTACTAGTTACTTGATGGTTGGGCCCACGAGTTGGACCCTCTATTCATCTAGCATAACTAGCTTAAAAATTTTACATCAATATTTGATATTTTATGCAAAGTTACAAGAATTAACACTGCAGCCATGACTATTGAATGATATATGAATTTCTTATCGTCTGCTGATTATTCGCCAGATAAATGCCGTCACA
The DNA here is from genome assembly GCA_947363495.1 of Euzophera pinguis. Taxonomy (NCBI): domain Eukaryota; kingdom Metazoa; phylum Arthropoda; class Insecta; order Lepidoptera; family Pyralidae; genus Euzophera; species Euzophera pinguis. The sequence goes on from OX376163.1 coordinate 11,217,395, forward strand.
ACAAACTCAGTGTAAGTAACTCTTTGAGGACTTATACATTATTTTTAAAGAAAGTGAACGTATTATCATTTATTGCCTTTAATAAAAAAAAAAGTACATTTAACAATTTTTTTTAGGTTCTCAAATTTATGCACACAATTTTATCCATACTTTTCAAATCTTGAATTTGGGTTTAAGTTCATTTATTTAACTTAAGTTTGTGATGAAATATTAAATTAACAGTTATTACGAGAACGAAGCCTCAGGCTACAACTATTTAGTAATAAACAAACCAAAACTATTTGCTAATTCTTCTTCTTCAAAAAAATTTTGAAAAGAGCAGGCATAACTTTTAGAACAAAATGTACCAATTTTGCAAGCACTTTTGTAGCTGACCGTACATGCAATATTTATTTTCTACAACAAATATTTGTTAAACAAAATATCCACTTTTGAAATTGTAGTGCCACTCAATCTCAAACGCAGCCTGTCTTGGGGCAATTTCAATCATCCTATCGGAATAACTTTTCCGATCACATTTTCCCGGAATCACGTTTATCTCATAGGCTTTGTAGGGTTCGCATAAAAATTCTCCTCACGAAGCGTTGATCACAATTTGATTGCTGCAGAGGACGCAAACTCTTGCGGTATAAGGACGTCTCCCTAAATTTATGAGGGCAATCCACTTTTATTAGGGATTGGATGAAAGAGTGCAGATGTCCCCGATGTTTTGAAAGGTAGATGACTTTTTTAAGTTGCCGAGGCATATTTTTATGGGCTTTGATCTATGATTTCGTAATAACGTAACGAAATTTTGCAGATGCTGTGAAAACTGTATTTATCTAGAGTAACATTATAATTCAGCAATAAATTAACATGTACCACTTGTTATTTGCCGCTAAAAAATCACCATCAGAGAGCATATGTAAAAATTACGCAGAAATAATGTATACTTTTGAAATTTATTTTTGTTACACATTCTGCAATCACAATGATAAATGCCACGAATGAATGTATACAGGCTGATCGTATAACCTTTCAAAATGCTAAGATATTTACTTAACAAACAAGTTTCTTTACAATAATATTACTTACATTGAACAAAAATTAAAACCAAACTACAAACTTAAAAAACTAAAAATTGATGTCCCTGTGGCTTGGTTCCAAGAAAGTTTCTTTTAGACTGTCTCGATATTATATCAATCCTAAGATATTTATTGTACGTATGGTCAAAAAAGTAATATAGTAATATTGGAGATAGGTGCGAATAAGTGATTATCATTACGTATAGACTACACAGGTGTTATAAAGAAGTGGTAACAGGTAAAACATCTGCCAGTTGATTGCTTTTTGATTACCCGATGTCGAGCCCCGACGGGCGATTAATCATTCTTACTTTCTTTTGTATTATTTTGGCTCTTGATCTATGACTGTATATTGTTTGTATTAATGTGTAATGCCTATGACTCTGCTTGCATGGGAATTAAAGTAAATATATACATATTATCATGGCTAAGACTACAGATTTTCACTTGCTATGATCCTTACAGACTACCTTCGCTTCCTTCACGCACATTCCGTTTGCCATACAAGTTTGTTGACTACGGGTAAGTATTAAAGTTAATTATGTAGAATTAATCTGCCAATGAAACATGCGCAAGCTCTTGTTACTCTGCGCACGAGTCTAGAGTCTTTGGTGATGACATAAATAAATACAGGACCCCTCTAAGAAGGTTTCAAGTAAACCTGGATGCGATTAAAGTAATTCTCATTGAATGTGTATTAAAGTAGTCACTACAGTGCAGTCAGTGCAATCATCAGACACTTACCCACATGGTAAACTAAATGCCCACTTCGCTGTTTTACCGGTGGTATGACGGAGCTGTTCATAAACTCAATCTTCACCGTCGTATGCTGGTTCAGAAACCTGGATGTATTTGATCCACGCAGGAAGAATGCAATACCTAATGATGATGATCATGATCTCTGTCAAGTTATTGAGTAAAACTGGACTCAGAATTCTAATTTACGGTAAACTCGCCCTCAAGCTGCTGGGTTTTGTTATCAGTCAACAGTCAAGGTGGAACGGAAAAGTAGTCACACTAGGACAGTTAGCTTTGATTATAAAACTAAAAATCTGCAATACTCTATTATAAAATACCACAAACAATATTTAACCTTTTCTAAGTTTCATATTTAGCATTAGAATTGAATCTCTATCTAAAACAATTTTTCAAATTGAGTTCCTCGCTGGCCGTGGCAGCTCGACCGTTGATTTCGAGAATTTCCTGTTTTCAATTAACTCGGAATCGTCTGTGGTTTAAAGATAGGGGCACTTCGTTTAATTCCTTTAGTTACATAAGAACCAGATTGTCTTTCTATTTCTGAGAATACCTCTGATACGACTATCGGGATTTTGCTTAACCAACAAACTTAATAAAAAGACCAACCGCCCGAAAATAAAGTTGCTTTAGCGAATGCTTTGTTTCTTTTGTTATAGTTTTTAGAACGGTTAGCTATTCACACATGACATAAATTATCACCTAAATGTTTAGCATAAAGCTTCGCCGACATTTAAAGAATACAAATGCATTATATTGATACTTAACTACCCTAACTAATAAAACTGGGATCAATTAACAGTTTTATTTATTTATTTATTTAAACTTTATTGTACATGATACAGTTGTATAGCACAATACGCGAACTTAATGCTAAAAGCATTATCTAACAGTCAACCTATGGGTTAAACAGATATCGTCATGTGGGTATTAAAAATATATAGCTATAAACGCAGAAAGTTGTAATGATAATAAACATACTTATGGTACTTACATAATATACGATGAAATAATAATTTAAATACAGTTAATTTTAAGAGTTATATCAACAAAATAATAGCAATAGTTTTTGTTTTGTTTAAATTTTGCTTCCAGTGGGAATGTAATCGACGACCTCCGAATCCAATTATTTGAATAATAAATAGTATTTATTCCATTTCCAACATCGAAAACAAATTTAAGTAAAAAAATTGCTATTATTTTCTGTATCGAGATGAAGTTATTTCTATGAGAAATTCTATCTTTAGAAGCTAAAAATAAATAGTTACATGTTACGTAACGTATACGAGCAGGCTTTACGTCCTGTCATCTTCTGAGAATGTACCAAATTCGTAGGCAGCGATCTTTTGGTGCCCGATAAGGGTTACGGTCATTTCACACTGGGAACCTAATGTTGTTACGAACTTAGTTTCACATTTTGAAAATTGCATAAGTTTAAAAATTTTACTTTTACTTTCATTTCATTAGGGCTTGAGAATATTCGAGGCTTATTTGCGAAGTTTGGAAGGAGATTGTGGAGACCTTTTCCCAGCAGTGGATCAATATAGGTTAGAATTAATCATATACCCTCTTCGCCGATTCGCCTTTGTTGTCAAAGGCAAATCGGCAGAATTTTTGACAATATTATTTTTTTTTTTTAAAACACCATAGTTTGTTCTTTACAATGTATTTTTATGTAAAAATTAATCGAACCTGCGGCCCACGGTACATTTAACTACATTTATAGAAAATAATAGATTTAAAAATAAATAAATGTTGGACTTCCATCATAAATGACACGTCTGTTCTTAACGTTAACGTATTTGTTACATGTGTAACATGGTAACCGTGCTTGTAAAAATAAATATAATAAATAGCCATTTCGACTTGCAAAGAAGAAGAAGTGGGTTATCTACACTATCGATCGTCCGATTTTCACTCGACAAATGACACTTCTTTATTAGAATCAACAATAACAACAACAAAAACTCTTTATTGCACAACAAGGATACATTGTTAAATACAAGCAATTACAAGAAAAATAACCTTCCGCAAAGGCGGCCTTATCGCAATAACAATTTCTTCCAGGAAAAAATTGTTATTGCTTCTTTCGGAAAATTGAATAAAGATAATCATGTAGAGTCTAACCCTGAAATAGTGGACTAAGGCCTGTTAGCTTTTGAATGTTCCTATTCGCCTATTATTTTAGGCGTCCCTGTGTGACGTAGTCCTAACACTCGGGTCCGCAGTAACCGTGATTGTAGAGTAGTGGGTACTTACGAAGTGGACGACACTTATCTGCGCTATTGATCGTCCGATCGTCACTCGACAAATGACACTTGCTATCGGAATTATGTAGAGTTCGACCCTGAATTAGTGAACAAATTTTCTAGCTAGCTGTTGAATATTACTCTTCTTACAAGTGTTACTTGCACTAACAACTGAATACTAATGAGCTCCTTCGGTATTTTTTTTTAAATTGTATATGCTGTTTTATAATTACATATAGAAAAAAAGAGTTGTCGAATCATAAATATATTTTTATCACATATGTTATTTTTACCCCATAACTAAAGTATTACAAAAGTCTCGAAGAATATCTTTAGAGTATATCTAGCGCGCTGCCGAGTCATAGTCTAGAAAGTTTTGTACCTCTCCGCGAATCTGTCATCACGATCAGAGTATGTTTATTTTTATTCATTTTCATATACAATCTGCAGTAATAACAGATACAACAAAGTAGAATAGGACTATAATGGGATCCATTATCCTTTTCAGAATATTAATTGTAAACATTGACAGTATACGGCAACTAAAGAACTGAAATTCGCCGTCATATAAACTTCAATGACAGTTATCAGTGGTCTCCATTAACACACCCTTTTTAATCACGGACAAATCCCGCGGTACAGTCGACGTCATAATGGGTATCATCCACGACATACGCTCAGTGACGTTTTACGACGCTGATAGAATATAAAATACCTTCAAAAACAAAACTTACTAAGCCTCGCATCGCATCTTAGTTCTTCTGCCGTATATAGTTTTGAGATCCATGTATCCAAATTGGTTTATTTATTTAGTCCCAAGTGGCCCTCACTGCCTGTCTTTATAGGTTTCTTCTCGAGGGCTTTGATGTTACAATTTTTGACAATTTTGGACGGTAAATGCTTCTTAGTCTATTAGTTCCTATGGTCACCTTCCGACTCCATCATCAGATCCTGAATACCATCTCTGAACAAAGTACTCCATAAGACAAATCCAACGAGTTTAAACGCGATGGGGTTTTGTCGTCTCCTTACGGATTTCCTATTGCCACCTTCCGGCTCCATCATCAAACCCTGAATACCATCCCGGAAAAAAGTGCTCCTTTAAAATCAATTTTTATAATCACATTAAACCCGTGTCATATCTCGTCCCATTCTTGCTTTTTCATTTTACAAGTTACCTTTGAACATAGTTATCCTGTCAAGACCTATGTGCCTGGGTATATTAAACAGATCTTGTACAATGATAGGGGTACCCCTAAATTATAGGGGACTTCGAAAGCCGAGCGTGACGCGCGTATCCGCAGCGAGTGCGCGTGTCGAGCTCCTTCGTGCTTTGGGAGGCACGTTAAGCCGTTGGTCTCTGTTGTTATCGATTGATGGCAGTCGTTAGGATGTGTCGAGGCCTATAAGCAGTCTAAAAAAATCTGACAGTATAGGCGACTAACACACCTCGGGTGAGACGGCAGTCGCTTCATTGTGATATCCAGTCTCCAAAATCCAGGATCATGACTTACAGCGTACCCTAGGCTTTGAAGCGTAGCGAACAAACGAAGAAGAAGGTACAATGAATTAGTTTTTCCTCGATTAATACACTAAACACTAGTTGTATTCAAAATTTGAAGCTTCTATGTCTGTTATAAGTGCCTTTGATTGTGACGTCGTGATTTCGTCAACGGCTGCCTTTCCCCGCTTCCCCGCACCGCATCACCCCGAAGGCCATATGTAAGCCTGCGCGCGTCCACCAGAAGACCTCTCTCGGATCATCTCGTCATCTCGAAGTTAAGTGGCTGGCTATTTCATAGCGGCTACCTGACTGGATCTCGTGCCTACTTCGATCTCACGACCCCTATCTATATTTCTTATTAATGTGTCTTCTTGGAGTCTAAATTTGTATAGTAAAAATAATAAATATTGTACTATTCCCTGGAACCTGGATAAATCTTCTCTCCTCACACATACCTTTAGTAGTAGATTTTCTCCACGTAATATGATTTTTGATGATCGGTCAGTCAGTGAGTCAGTGTAGGTATCAGTGAGTGACAAAATTGAGAAACTTTGGTAAGTTATAATTCTTAAATTACCGGTTCAAATTGGATGATGATGAGGATGGTATGTTACGGCCGTGCCGCCTTTTTGCTCGATTTGGCAGATTGTAAGATTTTGGTATTATTGACAGCAGACTTCCATTTGTCCCAGGCATATGTCTAATGATTTGAAAAATAATAAAACTTGTCACACTAAATTTGAGTAAGATAAAGATAAAAAAAAACTTTTAGATAGAGCTCTTGGGAATTTAAGAACATTACACTCCGTTTTAGGGTAGTCGTGTAAAAATAATTTACATCCTGAGATTAATTTTGTCTCATCAGCCGTTGGTTCTGCATTATTTATATTAAAATTTTGTAATTTTCCTGCCCATTGCATTCTTTTGTACTTGCTTACGAAGGTGCCTCATTAAAATTTTGCACGTAAAATTAACTGATGAGAAAATAACCTTTTGGCTTGATGATTAATATTTTGCGAACGAAACGTTTCCTCGACATAATGAAAGTTATAAAATTTTGTACTACAATAACGTGGTATTTTTAACTTCTCTTCAAAGTATATATTTTCTATTATCTGTATTATTTCAACCAAAAACTAAATTATTTTTGCAATAAAGCCGTCCTTGAAAAACATTATGCCAATGTATCCAATGGTATTCTCCTGGTGCAATAACATTATTTCTTGGGACTGATGGTGGTCGAATCTCGTGTATTATATGGCAAAGTAAAATAGTCTAAGTTAGCGTCACTTTAAATTTTTTTTTCATTTTGCGTTGTTTTCGATATTCACTTGTTTAGAGTCAAATAAATAAATTTGTTCAGCAGACATAGAACAATAAAGTGGGACGTTCTAATGAAAACTCATGGGAAAAGAATATGATATACCTAACATAGAAAATCAAATTGTTCAACACTGACTTCCAAGCTCTACGTAGCCGTAACATGACATATTTTTTTTTATCAATGCACATTTTTAAAAGTGTTACTAAAATATGGCGAACTGTACACGTCAAGCGCAACCCTTAAACGTGAACACACATCACACATTC